>CM070875.1:120044185-120709185 GCA_036365515.1 Torymus aiolomorphi
ACATATTATTTCTTTTGTGGTGTGTTTTGATAAATAATTGCATTTACAACTAAAAAAGAATGCCTGACTATTCTGCTAATGAAATAGTTGACATTCTTCTTATTTTAGGAGAATGTCGACGAAACTATCGAGAGGCAAGCAGATTGTATCGTGCTCGGTTCCCTCAACGACAACATCGTGATCATACGGTAATACGTGACATTGAACTGCGCGGTCGACAAGGAAACTTCGTTCGAAGAAGGAGGACACTGAATGAACACGATTATGAAAATAATCCTCGCTTTCTTGCTGTTCTAGCCATGGTACATTTAAATGTTCATGTCAGTTTACGCGAAATCGAGTTAACAATGGGTATTCCAAGATCTACGGCCAGTAGATATTTACGATATGCGCGTTACCATCCTTACCACATTACTCTAAATCAAGCTTTAACTGTGGAAGATTATCGACGGAGAATAACATTTTGCTAATGGGCAACACAACAAATTACTGATGATGAAAATTTCTTTAACAATGTTCTTTTTAGCGACGAGGCTACATTTCAGAGTACTGGTATGTTGAATCGCCATAATTGCCACTACTGGTCTCCTGTTAATCCTCATTGGACGCGAGAAGTTGATCATCAGCATCGCTGGAATGTAACGGTATGGTGTGGTATTATTAACGGATGTCTGATTGGACCTTATTTTTTTGAAGGTCACGTAACTCAACATACTTATTTACAGTTGCTGAGAGACGAGTAAGTAGTAAAGCTAAGTTATCTTTATTTTCATGAAAATCTTCACTAAAGTATTTTTAAAAATTTTCCCAAATAATATTGGCATGAATATTTTCTGTTAGTAGAAACGAAGTAAAAACTTTACGTAATTGAAAAGGTAACATGATACGACATGCTTCTTCAAAAATTTTTAAAATTTGTAAATCGTTTTCTATTAAATCCATTGCAGTCGCAGCTTCTTTATGAGTATTATACGTTACATTTTCATATGTACGTAAATCTTTAAAGGAAGTAGCGCGTTTTATACGACTTAATATTAACTTTAAAGCGAATCTTTCAGAATCTTTTGGAGATACTATATTTAAACGTCCAATAGCATAATGTTTTTGTTCACGTTCACGTTTTACCCAAACTTTTTTTGTGTTAAATATATAATAATGCGGTATATTAACGTATTTTATATTATTTGCAAATTTATCATTTTTATTCAAGTCAAACCACGCTGTTAAAGTTGTTTTCCAATTATCAAGAGCATCTATTTCATAATTTTCTTCAAAAATAATTTTTTGTTGATTTTCTGTATGAACTGCTAAACGGATAACAGTATAACTCCTTCCACATAAGGGAAATTTTTGTAACCGCCATGCTGCTTCCATTGGGCTCAAGTACCGGCCATCAATATATTCAGTAATTTCATCATATATTCCATTTCTTTTGTAATCATTTTTTTTAATGTACAAAAAGCTCTATGACCACCTTTATGTTTATAATCAAAAATATATTTGATGCTTTGAATTGAAGCACAATATTCAACATTAATATGACATATATATTTTTCTAATAAAAATTTATTGTAAGGAACTACCATTGAATTATCTACTGGAATAATTTTTTTAAATCTTTTAAGTCGATATGTGTAATTATTAGAAGAATTATTTGTTCATTTATATTGAGGATAACCATTTTTGCTTCATCATAGAGGAAGCTTTGTGATAGTAAAAAAAAAAGTTTATGAGATAATGTGTTAGATATGTTATTTAGCAAATTTGGAATCGAAATACACTATTTTTAGAAAATGTCCATATGGATGTGTGTGTGTGTGTGTGTGTGCGCGTGTGTGTGTGTGTGTATGTCCGTATACGCTGATATCTCATGATCTACTCGACCGATTTTAACGAGAGAGTGATCATTTTTTTAGACTTTGCTTCCACAATTGGGGTCAATATTCTATTTTTGTAAAATTTAATTTTTTTTTTATAGCCATTTTTTAATTTTCAAAATTTTTTTTTTGATGTTTTTAATATTTAGAACAAATATTGTTTATATATCATGAATTCTCTGTATGTAGGATAAAATTATCTACAATTTAAAAAAAAAAAAGTCGGTAGCTATATTTCGTCATAAGTTATTGATGAAAACGTAATTTTTTATAAATAGGTTATATTTCGAAATTAAAAAAAGATATTAACATGAATATTTTTTTGGTTATAAAGGATATTAAGTACTATAACTTACTAAATTTTTAGGTTTTTTTATTCATTATTTTTTGAGAAAAAAAATAATTTATAAAAAGAAGTGATTTTTTTTGTCGTTCAATAACTATAGTAAAATTGGCTTAATCACTTTGAAATTCTTTGTAGGGATAGATTTTGTATACCAATCGAGTGAGTTCTTTGGGCAAAAGGATTGTTCCATAAATTTCGAAGATATTTAAGGTTAAAATTTTTTTCAATTTTTTTTTAAATCGTAATTTCTCGAGAACGGCTCTATGTATCGTAATGGGGTGGGTGGTATTCGAAAGAGAAATAAATTACCTATACTTTCTAAAAATAATTAATTCTCTAGTTATCACGGTTCTTTTGTTATTAACAAAAACGTAAAAATTGAAAAATGAAAAAAAATGAGTTTTATATGTTCAACTATTACAAGAGTAAAATTGTTTTATTCGCTTCAAAATTCATTGTAGAGGTATATTATTGATAGTTGTCGGATGAGTTCTTTTGGCAAAGTGATTGGTTCATAAATTTCAGAGATATTTGAGGTTAAAATTTTTCTAGACATTTTTAAAATCTATTTCTTGAGGATTTTTTTTTAATTTTTAAATTTTTACATTTCTGTTAATAACAAAAGAACCGTGATAGCTAGAAAATTAATTTTTTTTAGAAAATATAGGTAATTTAATTATGTTTCGAATGCTATAAATTACATTCAAATACATAGAACTCTAAATATCAGTTGCAAATTTATAGGCAATTGTGATATATATTTTATGTATGTGAAATTTTGTGGAAATGTATAATCTATAAAAATTTGAATAAATTATGTTGGAGTTTTGTTATTTCTGTCTTTCTGAAGTATTAAATTTCAAATATTGGAATTAAAAATTAATTAAAGGAATCAGTAAATTAATTTTGAGGAAGCTACGTGCCAATGAATTGGCAGCGGTTTTTTTAAATGTTGTTGACTATTTAAAAGGTATAGGAAAATTTTTTTTGCAAACGTCTTTACATTTATCGTAACCTGGAGAATTTTCACTATGTGGTCCATGTAACATATGTTTTATAAATAATTTTTGTAATTTTTTATCATTATTAGAATGTATCTCAGCAGAAATGTGTTTATTAATAGCTTCTGATGTCATTAATTTATTTTTATGATCTAATGTTACTACAAGATGTGCATGAGGTAATCCTCTTTTCTGAAATTCAATACACATAAGCTAAAGCATTTCCAAAAATTTGATGGTTTTCTATATCATTAAGTAAACACTTAAATTTTGTATAAAATAATCTAACTGTAATATTTGGTATATCATTGGGCGTAGTTCCGATAGCAAAAGTCGTTAATACATTTTCTAATTCTTTCCACTTAGGATTACACGTCATAGTTATAAATAAATCAGGTCGACCAATATTTCTTACTATTGCCATTGCATCTTGATAATGTTGCTGCATATATCTAGGACTACCTATATAAGTTGCTGGTAGTACGAAAATATTTCCTAGTCTTTCTTTTTTTTTCAAAATTTTCTGATATATTTAATGCACTATTTATAACATGATCCCTCAAACCTTGATAAAATTCAGTACGTAATTTTTTTTATTTCTGCCTAAAATAATTCATTCTATTGTTTTCTATCATAATATAGGCATGTAAAAAGAATTGTTGTGTTAGTGTCCCTCCAAATAAAAGTGGATTGAAATTTTCTTAATTTGGTCTGTAAGCTAATCTATAAGAATAGTGCTGTAATATTGTTAGAAGGTTTTCTTTTGAATCATATGGTTTTTTTAGTATAACCAATACTCCAGCCTAAATCTCCTGAAGGAAAAAATAATGGAAATACCTTGAGTCAACATGATGTGATAATTTACTTAAATATGTGTATTCTTTTTCATTAGAACTATTTTTCGGATAAACGCATAGATCATAATTATGAGGGATTCCTGATTCGGAAATAATTATAGCTGCACATTCCGACGTTAATGGTTTAGTATAATTATGTTTTTGATTATTATTCTTACGAACAAAATATAATTTACAATTTGAAAGTTTCTCTGTATTAGTTATTTCGTGTAAATATTTATACTATTTAGCATAAGGATTACTATTTAAAACTTCAGTCAATAATTTTAAATGTTCTTGAGTTAAATCTTTATGACTCTTTATTTTCATTTCAATTGCAGTATGGTCAATTATATATGAGCAATTCCTGGGAAATTTCCCTTTTACGTCGCCAAAAAAAATGAAAAATTTTTTTGAATGCACACTTACCACACAAGGTTTTTCTCGTTTCTTGAATCTTACAGAACGTGAAAAAACGCGTGTTCCAAGCCGATTGAGTAGTATCATTTTTTTACAGCACTTTTAATTTTTCTTATGGAAATTTAACATGAGAAAAATGGGTGAGAAGTTGTCATTGATGATGAACCAATAGCAAGCTATTGAAGAGGCCAAACCAAATTCCACAAAAAAGCGATTAAAGTTGAAGAATAGAGCTTAAATTTGAGAGGGCAATCGTCAAAATCGGTCGATTCGGTGCAAAGCTACGTGAATTTGAAAATGAATGAAAAGTGCGAAAAATGACGAAAATTTTAAGAATTACGATGATTTGGCAAAAATCGCTCATTTTTGGTAATTTTTCGCCATTTTCAAATTCACGTAGTTTTGCACCGAATCGACCGATTTTAACGATTGCCCTCTCAAATTTAAGCTCTATTCTTCAACTTTAATCGCTTTTTTGTGGAATTTGGTTTCGCCTCTTCAATAGCTTGCTATTGGTTCATCATCAATGACAACTTCTCACCCATTTTTTTCATGTTAAGTTTCCATAAGAAAAATTAAGGGTACTGTAAAAAATGATACCAGTCAATCGGCTTAGAACACGCGTTTTTTCACGTTCTGTAAGGTTCAAGAAACAAGAAAAACCTTGTGTGATAAGTGTGCATTCAAAAAAATTTTTCATTTTTTTTGGCGACGTAAAAGGGAAATTTCCCAGGAATTGCTCATATATAATTGACCATACGAAGGTTCTGCATTTTTTTGGTAACAAAGTATTTGGCGTTATACGACAAACTTGTCTTTGAATTTTTAAATTATAAATAGCTTTTTTCTTTTCGTATTTTACGTTTACACTAAATGTAGCAAAGCAAAATAAGTTATTATAATATTTGATTAAAGTTCGAAAATTATTCTCATATAATAATAGATTCTTTAGTGTTTTATTATATATACTTAGTGGAGACAAAATTATTTTACCCTTACTACAACAAATTGATTTATTATTTTCTTCTTTCCAATATACTACCGAACCAAATTTACAAACATAACTCATATTACCAAAATATGATTCATACTCTAAATTTTTATTTTTACTACATTCCTGTTTATTTACTTTTAACGTAGAAAAGGATGATGACGCGAGATGTTCGAGGATGCGCTCGGCAACGCCTCTCCTACACTATATGTATATAAGAGAAAGAGAGAGAAGAAGAGAGAGGTAGAGAGAGGGGGAGAGAAAGAACTAACGATGGCACTCAATCCGTCTCTCGCCGTTTGCTTATGCTCTGTTTGCAGTTGCTGCACTTTTTTTTGGGAAGAAAAAATACGGACGGCGTTCGACTTGAAATTGAACTGTCAAATGAATGCGCATACGCCGCGCTGCGCTCGCGTGAGATTGACGTTATTCTTGATTTGAATAATTAAGAAGTTTCCTTTCAAAAAGTTGCTCTGTAATTAATTTGTCTCGTTAATTGCGGAGAAAAGGCGCGCATTATAATAAATGCGCGAACGCGCTTCTTGCGCTGATGGCAGGAGGGTGGCATAGTTTGTTTTCAGGAAGCAGCCTGTTATTTGTGTTTCGAGGTGAAGAACTGACAACGGAGCGATGCAAAAGTTGTCGACAGAAGTGTCTTCTGCATCACAGATAGTTGTCATTAGAGGGACAATGCGGTGGGACAATGCGGAGGGACGCGGAGGGACGCTGAGGGACGCGGAGGGATGCGGAGGGACAAGACCCTTTTTGCGGTGGAACGCGGAGGGACGCGGAGGGACATGCGGAGGGACGCGGAGAGACGCGGAGGAACATCCGAGGGGATAATGCAGACCCAGAACAACGCAAAAAAACAGTGAATTTCACGTTATTTTGTGGAGAGCACTCTGCGGAGACGCGGTGGGAGGCGGACGGACGCGGAGGGACGGGGAGGGTTAACGACTCAATTCAGCTTACAACTATATAGTATAGTTATATATATATATATCTTCCTATACTATATAGAGGAATGTTACCGCGTAGCCCCTCTCACCCCCCTCGTCCACTCCTCACCCCCTGCTCGCCCTCTCCTCGCCCCCTCTTTTCCCCTCCTCACCACTCCTCAAAATAACGTAAAATTCCGTCATTTTTACGTTATTTCGTGACTCATTATTCTATTAGACTCCCCGCTCATCCCCTCCTCACCCCCTCCTCACCCCCCAGCCCCCTCCTAGCCCCCCTCAATGTCTCTTAAACAACAGCTTTACATGACTTTTCCTGTTAGAAAAATTTTTAGAAGCAATTCTTTTGGAATTGTTTTTTAGAAAGATATAAATGTGTAGTTAAAAACAATTCTATTGTTCATAAAAATTTTTATCAGTATAATATATATAACTTATATACTATTAACAGTTTTCCACGCCACCCGAGAGGTACTATGAATAGGCGCGTTGGATTTTGTTTAAAGTGGTATCCTTCGCCTTGAGCCCTACATAACCACTATTTCATTATCCTTTCTTTCTGTTATTATTTTTGAACTTTTTACCTAAAAAAAAAAAACAAATTATTACTATTAATATTTCTTTAACCGTTGTGTGGTAGAAGTCATACAGTTCTAAGATTATCTATTCATACAGAAAATTAACAGAAGATTATTTTTGATGAAAACAATGTATTAAGTGCATTAAATAAATGGGAAACTACATTAACAGCATGGTTTACGTTAAATAAAAATGATGATTTTGCAAAAAAAATAAAATATGTAAACATACCAAAATATTATATTTTTTCTAATGAAAAAAAAAGTGGTTAAAACGTTCAAAGCAGCGAATAAATAAGGCTATTGGTAGATTAAATATCGTATAACCGAAAGACACTGAACGTTTTTTTCTTAAACTAATGCTTAATCGAGTAAAAGGAGCAACATCATTTTATGATCTAAGAACTTGCGAAAATAAAACATATAATACTTATAGAGAAACTGCTATTATCATGGGTTTAGTCGAACACGAAACACAAATTTATAATATTTTCGAAGAAGCATGTCAAATAATGCTTCCCTTCCAGTTACGAAAATTTTTTGCTACTTTTCTTTTATGCGAAAACATTCAAGGTAATATTATTTGGGAAAAATATAAACAATTTTTTACAGAAGATTTTAGTGTAGATAAAGAAAATAAAGCACTTGGACATATCAATGGAATATTGAATACTGAAGAATTCCTGAACCAAATATAAACGAAATATGTGAAATAGATGAATTTAATTTAGAAATTATAAACTACAGTAAAGAAAAATTTAATAATATGTTCAATCAATTGAATGAAGACCAAAAATATATTTTTGAAACAGTAATAAATAATATCAATAAAATGTATTTCTTAGATGGTCCAGGTGGTTCAGGAAAAACGTTTTTATATAAAACATTGATTCATTATTTCATTACAATAACAAAAAAATTTTTATCAATGGCTTGGACTGGTATAGCATCTATTTTGTTACCTAGATGTATGACAAGCCATCGAACATTCCGATTACCACTAGATTTATCTAATATTGAAACTGCTTTCCTAAAATTAGATTCAGATAAAAAAAAATTAAGAGAAGTTGAAGTTATTATCTGGGACGAAGCTTCAATGATACCTAAAAAAGCTTTGGAAATCGTAGATAAAACTTTAAAAGATATATGTTATAATAATCATCCCTTTGGGGGAAAATTAATTATTTTAGGTGGAGATTTTAGACAAATTCTTCCAGTAGTAAAAAAATGGATTTAGAAATAGAATTATAGAAGAATCCATTAAACATTCATATGTTTGGCCTTTATTTAATATTTTTAAATTAAAAATAAATATACGTACTAAAAATAAAGAATTTGCATCATTTTTATTAAATATAGGAGAAGGAAAAATTGATCAATTTATTATTCCTAATAAATGGAAATCAAATGATGTTTGTCATATAATTTATAAAAATATTAATAAAACTTATCATTTGTCAAAAAATGTAATATTAACTTTACATAATGAAGAAGTAAATATATTAAATAATAAAATATTGAACTTAATTAATCATGAAACTATAACATATTATAGTATAGATTATGCAACACATAAAAGAGTCGATCAAACAGATGAAAATATTCATCTAAATTATCCAATAGAAATGTTAAATAACATACGTGAAGGTTTACCTCAACATGAATTGAAATTAAAACTAAAATCAATAGTAATGTTAATTCGAAATATTCGAATAAGTGATGGATTATGTAATGGAACCCAACTCAAAATAATAGGATTATATAAATATAATATAAAAGCTGAAATCATTACAGGAGAAAATAAAGGAAAACAATTTTTTATTCGCCGTATAGCACTTAATACTTGTGAATCGTCTACATTGCCGGTTATCTTATATAGGAAACAATTTCCTATTGTATTAGCTTTTGCTATAACTTCCAACCCTCCCTCCCGCGCTTTACGCGTTCGCTTTACAAAAGACTTAATCCAATATACAAATTATAATACTTTTCTTAAATTTCTAATCGATTTGTATCTTCAAGTATTCATGGTTTAGTGCCTGAAACATAGAGTTAAAAATTCATAATTAGTTTAATCAATTTGGTATGTAGATCAAATGATAGAGGTTTTGTTAATACATCCGCAATCTGTCGCTTTGACCCTAACCAGTTTACTTTCACCAGCTTTCGCTCTACGCATTCTCGTACATAGTGCTCTTTAATATCAGTCATATGTCTGAGCTTACTACCACCATTCGTTTTAGCACTCGCTTCTGCCGCTTTATTATCGCACCGTAGTAGAACGGGAGTAAAAGCCCAATCTAGAACCCTTTTAAGACAATTATGAATTGACATCATTTCTTGACAACAATCGCTCATCGCTACATATTCTGCCTGACAGGTAGATAGAGCAACATAATTTTGCTTCTTCGTTCGCCATATAACAGTGTCATTGAACAGTTTTATTACGTAGCCGCTTGTAGTCTTGGCTTCTTTACAGTCACCAAAACTTGCGTCAGAATATCCTTGCATATCATTACCGTCTCCATAGTAATTAATGCTGTGAGTCTTTGTACCCTTCAAATATCGAAGCATTCGATCAACAATCTTCCAATCTGCCTCTTTAGGGTCAATTTGATGTCTGCTTAGAAAGTTCACTCCATACGTTATATCGGGTCTACTGGCGTTCGCTAAGTACAACAAAGATCCTACGATCTCTCTGTACAATCTGTTATTTTGATTCTCTGCTCTCGCAAAGATGCTGTTTTCGTTCTCTATCTCACGTCCTATTCTTCCCTTATTGGATACTTGATTCGTTACCATTGGGGTTCTTTGAGGGTGACTGTTTTCGTAATCAAATCTTTTCAAGATTTTGTCAATATATTTTTGTTGACTTAATTTTAATATTTTCGCTTCCTTGTCTCTTTCGATTTCCAATCCGATATAATTTTTCAGATCTCCAATATCACTCATTTCAAAGTCTTGGTTTAATTTTCGCTTGACTTCTTGAATTTTCTCACAATCATTTCCAGTGATGAAGATGTCATCAACATACAAAATCAGTATTAAAACTTTATTATTTTCATTCCAACTGAATAAGCAGGTCTCATCAGGATCGGGTGTCAAACCCATTCTTGCAGCCTTTTCTTTAAATTTTTCATTCCAACTGATAAGAATTTTTCCATCGGTCTTACAGTCTTACAAATTAAATTAAAATAATTAATATTTATGGCAGTCAGATTGCCCTTGTTTATAATCACCCCCGCAGAATCTGAAATAAAAACTTAATTAAAATCTGGAAAAAACTTTGTTAACAAAGGACGATCTGACTGCCCACCACCACCACATTGTCCGACGTTTCGAGCCTGCTCCGGCTCCTCCTCAGGGACTGAAATAAAACCCGCGATACACCTCCTTATATACCATGCACCCATACCCCCTTCTTTTCTCTTACCCCACCACCCTCCACATTCCCCTCTCCAACTTGCCATTCTCACTTAAATTAATAAAGAATGATAAATGTTATCTAATTTACTTGACTCTATCATTAAATTTACATTATTCCGATTTCTTAGAATGTGAATACTTTCAAGGCTTTCCCTCTTATATTTATTCTTAATCCCCTGTTCCAAAATATCCACACTCCCAAAATCGAAAGAATGCAAACTATTTAAACAATGTTCTTTCAAACCCGATGTACAACTTGAGCTGCGTAAACTATATTGATGTTCATATATTCTCTTTTTCAAATATCTACCCGTTTGACCAATATAACAACCATTACAATCCCTACAATTAATTTTATAAACAACTCCCGATTTCAAACATTTATCATCCTTGTCTTTACAATTACTATATAACCTTTCTAAATTATTATCATTTCTAAAGAAAACTTGAATATTATGTTTACTAAAAACCCTTCTAATCCTTTCCGACAAACCTCTAACATATGGTAAACTAAAATATGCATTCTTTCCATTTCTATTCCTTGTTTGATTATCTACCCGCTGCTTCAATCCACCATTATAAATTTCCCACACTCTCTCATCAATCATTTTATCAATAAATTTTACGGGATAACTATTTTTAATAAATGTTTCTCTAACTAAATTTAAATTCTTTTTCCTAAAATCTTTATGTGACAATTTAATCGCTTTGTCAATGACACCTTTGATCGCACCTGTCTTGTTTCCGAATTGGTGGTGAGAATCAAAATTTAAAAATCTACCTGACCATGTAGGTTTTCTATACCAATCTAATTTCACTCTATTATTATTACCTCTAATGACTCTAATATCTAAAAACTCAATTGATAATCTTTCTCAACTTCTTTTGTGAATTTAATTCTATCATGGATAGAATTAAACACATCCACCATTTCATCCACAAAACATTCTGGTACAACTGCAAAAATGTCATCAACATATCTTTTAAAAATAATTGGCTGAAAAACCAACTTAGACAAAGCAATACTTTCCAATTTTTCCATTACTAAATTGGCTATAACAGGTGACAAAGGTGATCCCATTGGACAACCATATCTTTGTTCATATAGACTATTATCAAAAGAAAAAATTGTGTTTTTAAAAACCAAATTAAGTGCCTTTATAAATTCATCTTTTGTTAAACTAGTATGTACTTTAATTTCAGACCATTTATCTTGTATAATATCATTCAACAACTCTAAAGGTATATTTGTAAACAAAGATACTACATCCAATGAAACCATCCTATGATCATTCGGAATAATAATATCTTTCATTATACCATAAAAACTCCAACTATCTTTAATATATGAATTTGTTTTACCCACTATCTTGAACAATATATTAGACAAAAATCTAGCAAGTCTATACGTCGGAAAATTTATCGATGATATTATTATTCTATATGTCAACTGTTCTTTGTGAATCTTAGGAAGCCCATAACATTTAGCTACAGTGCCATTTTCACATTTTAAATATTTAAACATACTATCTTTAATATAGGCTTTTGTTTTCCAATGCATCAATAATTCTTTCAATTTATCTTGTAGTCTATTGATATGTGGATTCCTAATTTTCACATAAGTGGTATCATCCTCCAACATAAGTTGAATTTTATTAATATAATCCCTTTTATCCGAAACTACAGTTACATTTCCTTTATCTGCTTTTTGGAAGATCATATTCGGATTCTCTCTCAAGAATTTCTTCGTTATTTTTAATTCATGGAATAAATTACTATTCAAATAATTATCAAATCTATGTTCTCTTTTAAAATTATCAACAACTTTAACTAAAGAACGCCTACATTCTTTTTTAAACTCCAGATTAAAACTACTCATACTACTTTCTACCTCAGCGATGATATTCTTGATCGGAAGAGATTTACTTGAATATGATATTCCAAATTTAGCACCCTTTGACATGATATTTACCACTTCTTCTGGTATTACTTTGTCAGTTAAATTTCTAAACCAATCCTTATTAACATTGTTAGTTTGATTGACCTGAGAGTGTTTTCTATGCTTTAAATATTCAAATTTTCTTTTTAATTTACTCCTATGGTTATATTTTACTTTTTCAAAGTGCCTCTTTTGACCACGAAAAAATTCTTGCAAATCATTCTGTTCTATTTTATTATATAAATATCTTTCAAGCTCTAATAAATATTTATTCAAACGATTAATTTCAAAATTCAAATCTCTAATTTCTAAGTTAAGTAATTTATTTTTGAAAAAGAAAATATTTTTCCGTAGATCATAAGAAACTCTTTTATTGTAATCCCGATAAAAACCCTTATCATCAAATTTTTTCCAATATGTTTAGGAAAAATATTTGATTTTTTACACCTTAGAAGAAAAGTGAGTTGCTCCTTTAAAATTACAATCCTTAAAACCATTTTTACCCATTTTGAGCAATAATCTTTTACCACCTTCCCATAAATCCCATATATATCTCTAAAAAACATTTTACCCCACCTTTAATAGACCTTAGTTTTATCATTAAAAATATTACTTATGTCGACTGCAATTTAATATCAACTGATAAGAATTTTTCCATCGGTCTTACAGTCTTACAAATTAAATTAAAATAATTAATATTTATGGCAGTCAGATTGCCCTTGTTTATAATCACCCCGCAGAATCTGAAATAAAAACTTAATTAAAATCTGGAAAAAACTTTGTTAACAAAGGACGATCTGACTGCCCACCACCACCACATTGTCCGACGTTTCGAGCCTGCTCCGGCTCCTCCTCAGGGACTGAAATAAAACCCGCGATACACCTCCTTATATACCATGCACCCATACCCCTTCTTTTCTCTTACCCCACCACCCTCCACATTCCCTCTCCAACTTGCCATTCTCACTTAAATTAATAAAGAATGATAAATGTTATCTAATTTACTTGACTCTATCATTAAATTTACATTATTCCGATTTCTTAGAATGTGAATACTTTCAAGGCTTTCCCTCTTATATTTATTCTTAATCCCCTGTTCCAAAATATCCACACTCCCAAAATCGAAAGAATGCAAACTATTTAAACAATGTTCTTTCAAACCCGATGTACAACTTGAGCTGCGTAAACTATATTGATGTTCATATATTCTCTTTTCAAATATCTACCCGTTTGACCAATATAACAACCATTACAATCCCTACAATTAATTTTATAAACAACTCCCGATTTCAAACATTTATCATCCTTGTCTTTACAATTACTATATAACCTTTCTAAATTATTATCATTTCTAAAGAAAACTTGAATATTATGTTTACTAAAAACCCTTCTAATCCTTTCCGACAAACCTCTAACATATGGTAAACTAAAATATGCATTCTTTCCATTTCTATTCCTTGTTTGATTATCTACCCGCTGCTTCAATCCACCATTATAAATTTCCCACACTCTCTCATCAATCATTTTATCAATAAATTTTACGGGATAACTATTTTTAATAAATGTTTCTCTAACTAAATTTAAATTCTTTTTCCTAAAATCTTTATGTGACAATTTAATCGCTCTGTCAATGACACCTTTGATCGCACCTGTCTTGTTTCCGAATTGGTGGTGAGAATCAAAATTTAAAAATCTACCTGACCATGTAGGTTTTCTATACCAATCTAATTTCACTCTATTATTATTACCTCTAATGACTCTAATATCTAAAAAACTCAATTGATAATCTTTCTCAACTTCTTTTGTGAATTTAATTCTATCATGGATAGAATTAAACACATCCACCATTTCATCCACAAAACATTCTGGTACAACTGCAAAAATGTCATCAACATATCTTTTAAAAATAATTGGCTGAAAAACCAACTTAGACAAAGCAATACTTTCCAATTTTTCCATTACTAAATTGGCTATAACAGGTGACAAAGGTGATCCCATTGGACAACCATATCTTTGTTCATATAGACTATTATCAAAAGAAAAAATTGTGTTTTTAAAAACCAAATTAAGTGCCTTTATAAATTCATCTTTTGTTAAACTAGTATGTACTTTAATTTCAGACCATTTATCTTGTATAATATCATTCAACAACTCTAAAGGTATATTTGTAAACAAAGATACTACATCCAATGAAACCATCCTATGATCATTCGGAATAATAATATCTTTCATTATACCATAAAAAAAGAAAAAAGAAAAAAAAATTCTTATCAGTTGATATTAAATTGCAGTCGACATAAGTAATATTTTTAATGATAAAACTAAGGTCTATTAAAGGTGGGGTAAAATGTTTTTTAGAGATATATATGGGATTTATGGGAAGGTGGTAAAAGATTATTGCTCAAAATGGGTAAAAATGGTTTTAAGGATTGTAATTTTAAAGGAGCAACTCACTTTTCTTCTAAGGTGTAAAAAATCAAATATTTTTCCTAAACATATTGGAAAAAAATTTGATGATAAGGGTTTTTATCGGGATTACAATAAAAGAGTTTCTTATGATCTACGGAAAAATATTTTCTTTTTCAAAAATAAATTACTTAACTTAGAAATTAGAGATTTGAATTTTGAAATTAATCGTTTGAATAAATATTTATTAGAGCTTGAAAGATATTTATATAATAAAATAGAACAGAATGATTTGCAAGAATTTTTTCGTGGTCAAAAGAGGCACTTTGAAAAAGTAAAATATAACCATAGGAGTAAATTAAAAAGAAAATTTGAATATTTAAAGCATAGAAAACACTCTCAGGTCAATCAAACTAACAATGTTAATAAGGATTGGTTTAGAAATTTAACTGACAAAGTAATACCAGAAGAAGTGGTAAATATCATGTCAAAGGGTGCTAAATTTGGAATATCATATTCAAGTAAATCTCTTCCGATCAAGAATATCATCGCTGAGGTAGAAAGTAGTATGAGTAGTTTTAATCTGGAGTTTAAAAAAGAATGTAGGCGTTCTTTAGTTAAAGTTGTTGATAATTTTAAAAGAGAACATAGATTTGATAATTATTTGAATAGTAATTTATTCCATGAATTAAAAATAACGAAGAAATTCTTGAGAGAGAATCCGAATATGATCTTCCAAAAAGCAGATAAAGGAAATGTAACTGTAGTTTCGGATAAAAGGGATTATATTAATAAAATTCAACTTATGTTGGAGGATGATACCACTTATGTGAAAATTAGGAATCCACATATCAATAGACTACAAGATAAATTGAAAGAATTATTGATGCATTGGAAAACAAAAGCCTATATTAAAGATAGTATGTTTAAATATTTAAAATGTGAAAATGGCACTGTAGCTAAATGTTATGGGCTTCCTAAGATTCACAAAGAACAGTTGACATATAGAATAATAATATCATCGATAAATTTTCCGACGTATAGACTTGCTAGATTTTTGTCTAATATATTGTTCAAGATAGTGGGTAAAACAAATTCATATATTAAAGATAGTTGGAGTTTTTATGGTATAATGAAAGATATTATTATTCCGAATGATCATAGGATGGTTTCATTGGATGTAGTATCTTTGTTTACAAATATACCTTTAGAGTTGTTGAATGATATTATACAAGATAAATGGTCTGAAATTAAAGTACATACTAGTTTAACAAAAGATGAATTTATAAAGGCACTTAATTTGGTTTTTAAAAACACAATTTTTTCTTTTGATAATAGTCTATATGAACAAAGATATGGTTGTCCAATGGGATCACCTTTGTCACCTGTTATAGCCAATTTAGTAATGGAAAAATTGGAAAGTATTGCTTTGTCTAAGTTGGTTTTTCAGCCAATTATTTTTAAAAGATATGTTGATGACATTTTTGCAGTTGTACCAGAATGTTTTGTGGATGAAATGGTGGATGTGTTTAATTCTATCCATGATAGAATTAAATTCACAAAAGAAGTTGAGAAAGATTATCAATTGAGTTTTTAGATATTAGAGTCATTAGAGGTAATAATAATAGAGTGAAATTAGATTGGTATAGAAAACCTACATGGTCAGGTAGATTTTTAAATTTTGATTCTCACCACCAATTCGGAAACAAGACAGGTGCGATCAAAGGTGTCATTGACAGAGCGATTAAATTGTCACATAAAGATTTTAGGAAAAAGAATTTAAATTTAGTTAGAGAAACATTTATTAAAAATAGTTATCCCGTAAAATTTATTGATAAAATGATTGATGAGAGAGTGTGGGAAATTTATAATGGTGGATTGAAGCAGCGGGTAGATAATCAAACAAGGAATAGAAATGGAAAGAATGCATATTTTAGTTTACCATATGTTAGAGGTTTGTCGGAAAGGATTAGAAGGGTTTTTAGTAAACATAATATTCAAGTTTTCTTTAGAAATGATAATAATTTAGAAAGGTTATATAGTAATTGTAAAGACAAGGATGATAAATGTTTGAAATCGGGAGTTGTTTATAAAATTAATTGTAGGGATTGTAATGGTTGTTATATTGGTCAAACGGGTAGATATTTGAAAAAGAGAATATATGAACATCAATATAGTTTACGCAGCTCAAGTTGTACATCGGGTTTGAAAGAACATTGTTTAAATAGTTTGCATTCTTTCGATTTTGGGAGTGTGGATATTTTGGAACAGGGGATTAAGAATAAATATAAGAGGGAAAGCCTTGAAAGTATTCACATTCTAAGAAATCGGAATAATGTAAATTTAATGATAGAGTCAAGTAAATTAGATAACATTTATCATTCTTTATTAATTTAAGTGAGAATGGCAAGTTGGAGAGGGGAATGTGGAGGGTGGTGGGGTAAGAGAAAAGAAGGGGTATGGGTGCATGGTATATAAGGAGGTGTATCGCGGGTTTTATTTCAGTCCCTGAGGAGGAGCCGGAGCAGGCTCGAAACGTCGGACAATGTGGTGGTGGTGGGCAGTCAGATCGTCCTTTGTTAACAAAGTTTTTTCCAGATTTTAATTAAGTTTTTATTTCAGATTCTGCGGGGGTGATTATAAACAAGGGCAATCTGACTGCCATAAATATTAATTATTTTAATTTAATTTGTAAGACTGTAAGACCGATGGAAAAATTCTTATCAGTTGATATTAAATTGCAGTCGACATAAGTAATATTTTTAATGATAAAACTAAGGTCTATTAAAGGTGGGGTAAAATGTTTTTTAGAGATATATATGGGATTTATGGGAAGGTGGTAAAAGATTATTGCTCAAAATGGGTAAAAATGGTTTTAAGGATTGTAATTTTAAAGGAGCAACTCACTTTTCTTCTAAGGTGTAAAAAATCAAATATTTTTCCTAAACATATTGGAAAAAAATTTGATGATAAGGGTTTTTATCGGGATTACAATAAAAGAGTTTCTTATGATCTACGGAAAAATATTTTCTTTTTCAAAAATAAATTACTTAACTTAGAAATTAGAGATTTGAATTTTGAAATTAATCGTTTGAATAAATATTTATTAGAGCTTGAAAGATATTTATATAATAAAATAGAACAGAATGATTTGCAAGAATTTTTTCGTGGTCAAAAGAGGCACTTTGAAAAAGTAAAAAATAACCATAGGAGTAAATTAAAAAGAAAATTTGAATATTTAAAGCATAGAAAACACTCTCAGGTCAATCAAACTAACAATGTTAATAAGGATTGGTTTAGAAATTTAACTGACAAAGTAATACCAGAAGAAGTGGTAAATATCATGTCAAAGGGTGCTAAATTTGGAATATCATATTCAAGTAAATCTCTTCCGATCAAGAATATCATCGCTGAGGTAGAAAGTAGTATGAGTAGTTTTAATCTGGAGTTTAAAAAAGAATGTAGGCGTTCTTTAGTTAAAGTTGTTGATAATTTTAAAAGAGAACATAGATTTGATAATTATTTGAATAGTAATTTATTCCATGAATTAAAAATAACGAAGAAATTCTTGAGAGAGAATCCGAATATGATCTTCCAAAAAGCAGATAAAGGAAATGTAACTGTAGTTTCGGATAAAAGGGATTATATTAATAAAATTCAACTTATGTTGGAGGATGATACCACTTATGTGAAAATTAGGAATCCACATATCAATAGACTACAAGATAAATTGAAAGAATTATTGATGCATTGGAAAACAAAAGCCTATATTAAAGATAGTATGTTTAAATATTTAAAATGTGAAAATGGCACTGTAGCTAAATGTTATGGGCTTCCTAAGATTCACAAAGAACAGTTGACATATAGAATAATAATATCATCGATAAATTTTCCGACGTATAGACTTGCTAGATTTTTGTCTAATATATTGTTCAAGATAGTGGGTAAAACAAATTCATATATTAAAGATAGTTGGAGTTTTTATGGTATAATGAAAGATATTATTATTCCGAATGATCATAGGATGGTTTCATTGGATGTAGTATCTTTGTTTACAAATATACCTTTAGAGTTGTTGAATGATATTATACAAGATAAATGGTCTGAAATTAAAGTACATACTAGTTTAACAAAAGATGAATTTATAAAGGCACTTAATTTGGTTTTTAAAAACACAATTTTTTCTTTTGATAATAGTCTATATGAACAAAGATATGGTTGTCCAATGGGATCACCTTTGTCACCTGTTATAGCCAATTTAGTAATGGAAAAATTGGAAAGTATTGCTTTGTCTAAGTTGGTTTTTCAGCCAATTATTTTTAAAAGATATGTTGATGACATTTTTGCAGTTGTACCAGAATGTTTTGTGGATGAAATGGTGGATGTGTTTAATTCTATCCATGATAGAATTAAATTCACAAAAGAAGTTGAGAAAGATTATCAATTGAGTTTTTAGATATTAGAGTCATTAGAGGTAATAATAATAGAGTGAAATTAGATTGGTATAGAAAACCTACATGGTCAGGTAGATTTTTAAATTTTGATTCTCACCACCAATTCGGAAACAAGACAGGTGCGATCAAAGGTGTCATTGACAGAGCGATTAAATTGTCACATAAAGATTTTAGGAAAAAGAATTTAAATTTAGTTAGAGAAACATTTATTAAAAATAGTTATCCCGTAAAATTTATTGATAAAATGATTGATGAGAGAGTGTGGGAAATTTATAATGGTGGATTGAAGCAGCGGGTAGATAATCAAACAAGGAATAGAAATGGAAAGAATGCATATTTTAGTTTACCATATGTTAGAGGTTTGTCGGAAAGGATTAGAAGGGTTTTTAGTAAACATAATATTCAAGTTTTCTTTAGAAATGATAATAATTTAGAAAGGTTATATAGTAATTGTAAAGACAAGGATGATAAATGTTTGAAATCGGGAGTTGTTTATAAAATTAATTGTAGGGATTGTAATGGTTGTTATATTGGTCAAACGGGTAGATATTTGAAAAAGAGAATATATGAACATCAATATAGTTTACGCAGCTCAAGTTGTACATCGGGTTTGAAAGAACATTGTTTAAATAGTTTGCATTCTTTCGATTTTGGGAGTGTGGATATTTTGGAACAGGGGATTAAGAATAAATATAAGAGGAAAGCCTTGAAAGTATTCACATTCTAAGAAATCGGAATAATGTAAATTTAATGATAGAGTCAAGTAAATTAGATAACATTTATCATTCTTTATTAATTTAAGTGAGAATGGCAAGTTGGAGAGGGGAATGTGGAGGGTGGTGGGGTAAGAGAAAAGAAGGGGGTATGGGTGCATGGTATATAAGGAGGTGTATCGCGGGTTTTATTTCAGTCCCTGAGGAGGAGCCGGAGCAGGCTCGAAACGTCGGACAATGTGGTGGTGGTGGGCAGTCAGATCGTCCTTTGTTAACAAAGTTTTTTCCAGATTTTAATTAAGTTTTTATTTCAGATTCTGCGGGGGTGATTATAAACAAGGGCAATCTGACTGCCATAAATATTAATTATTTTAATTTAATTTGTAAGACTGTAAGACCGATGGAAAAATTCTTATCAGTTGATATTAAATTGCAGTCGACATAAGTAATATTTTTAATGATTTTTCATTCCAGCTTTCGGACTCACTTTCAGACCGTACAATGCTTTCTCTATCTTACCAACCTTTCGCTTCCTTACTTCATTCGAGCATTCTATTCCTTCCGGAATTTCCATGTCAACTTCACTCTGAAGTTGTCCGTTCAAAAAGGCTGTTTTGACGTCCATTTGAGAAATATGGAAATCACATTTGTTTGCTATAGCCAATATAGTTCGTATAAGTGGTAGTCGAGACACTGGTGCATATGTTTCTCATACTCATTGCGATCCTTAAAACCTCTTATTACAAGTCTAGCCTTGTATCGTACGCTGTTATCTGACTCTATCTTACGTTTTCACACCTACTTCGAATCGATTATGTTGGGGTTTCTGTTCTTACTGATTATCGAGGATCGGTCAACGAGCTTCCAGACTTGATTTTTGTTTAATGAGTCCCATTCGCTTTTTATAGCTTCTATCCATTCAAGTCTGTCAGGGCTATTTATAGTCTCTTTGTATGTAACAGGGTCACCATTTATATTTGCCAACAAGGCATGCGTATCATCGTCTGTAATTTGAATATCATCGTTCGCTTTGTTCTTTCGCGGTCTTCATCTTCCTCTTTTCATTTCTTCTTTCGTTTCTACATCTTCCGTTTCTTTCTTGAATTCTGTAAACCAGATATCCGAATCTATTTCAGTTTCAACCTTTTCCCAGTGATCAAGTTCCTTAGCCTTGTATTTATTGACAAATACCAATTTCTCATTAAATCTAACATCCCTGCTTTTGCACAGTTTTCCTTCCTCTGGACTGAACAGGACGTAACCAGTAGTTTTATAACTAACCAGAATCATTCGCTTTTCGATGGATCTGAATTTTGGTCCAGTCTTTCGCTGTATTTTCATGTACGCCAAACATCCGAAACGTTTTATTTGCATCAAGTCAGTCTTGTATTCAGGCTTGAACACTTGAATGGGAATTTGCATGTCTATCGAAGCATGCGGAGTTCTGTTATATGCGTATACGGCTGCTCCTAGAGCTAAATCCCACATGTTTTCGGGTAATCTAGAGTTATTTATCAACGTTCGCACTTTCTTTTGTATCGTCTGATTAAACCTTTCTGTTACACCATTGTGCTGAGGTATATCGGGACATGCAAGTTGTAACTCTGCACCCAAATTACTTGAAACTTTCAACATCTTACTACCAGTAAACTCTGTCCCTTGATCAGATCTTAAATAACATACCTTCGCATCTTTCCCTAACATATTTCGACCGCTTTTTACAAAAGATTCGAAACAGAACGCAGTTTCATCTTTTGTGTTCATAGGATATGCCATGGCAAGGCGAGAATAGTCGTCAACAAACACCGAAATATACTTGTATCTCTTTGGATAAGTGACTGGACTTATCATTCCCATTGTATCCGAGTGTATAATTTGTAAGGGCTCTGACGCTCTAAGTCGTGTGTGTTTAAACGGTAATCGATTAATCTTTGAAATTATACATACTTCACAATCAAGATTGGCATCATCAAAGACTGTTTCCCTTAAATGTTCGATGTGAGGATACTTTCACTGCATTGTCTTTAAATAATTCAGAGAAGCATGACCGAATCTTGCGTGCCACAGCATAACCTTGCTGTAGGTAGAAGGTTCGTTCTGGGTTTCAGTGAAATTATCATGGTTTTCTTTTCGTTCGCTTATCTCAATTTCACTTACATCATTTAATTTTCTGTTTAACACAGTATTTTCAAAATCAGCGTTTGCAACATTTTTATTATTCTTGCTCTCAGTCTTATTTTCACTTTCGTCATTTCTTTCGTTTTCTTTCACAGTTTCTGTATTTATCTGATTTTTCATACGCCTGGTAGTCACATATGCTATAATTTTACCATTTGATTTATCTCTTTCGCTATTTCCGTCGTTAACTTTCAATTCTATTATCCAATACGGTCGCTTATATATACCTGATATAAATTATTCATTCGATACTGGATCATAAATATCAATTCTTTTTATTATCTAAATAAATACTTAAACCCTGATCTGCAAACTTTCGCAATGACAGTAAATTATCGGACAAATTCTCAGCACATATAAAATTTTCAAAGTTAATTAATTTGTCTATTTCCGAATAACCCTGAACTTGACCTTTTCCCTCCGATCTTAAATTAGCATACTCGTTTTTGTTTGCGCATTTAATTTCTTTCGCTTGTTTATTAAAAGTTTTAAATATGAGTCTCGAATTTGTCAAATGCTCCGTAGCGCCTGTATCTGCCAAAAATTCGGCAAGTAAAACATTTTCATTTTTCTTTCTTTCTATGTTCGTGACATTAAGAGCACGACTTTTCTCTATCTTTCGCTTTATACCTTTACCTCGTCTGTCTCTGCCGCTATTTGAATTTCCATTTCTTCCCCTGTTTATATTATATCGACCTTGTCTGCCGCTGTCATTGTTACTTTCGGAATTATTTGGTCTATACCTCTTAGGGCTATTATCGTATTGCCTTTCATACTTTCGCTTAGTTCCTCTACTTTCGCTTCTATTTCTATTATAGTTACAGAAAACTCTACTTTCGTACCTTTGATGAGAGTTCCTTCGATCTTCCTTTGCCAGTCTTTGAGGACAATGAGCAGCAATGTGCTGCTGTGGCATGTGGCCAGTTCATTCCTAAGTGTCCAAAGTCGTCCCAATTGAAACACTTGGGTAGTGTTGTGTTTGCATCAATGCTTGCTGCCATCGCTGTAGTTTGGCCTTTCGCTTGATCTTTCGCTTGGTCTTTCGCCTGTGTTCTTACGCACTCAATCTGTAATACAAGCATTTTTGTTTGATCGAAACTGAGGGGTTTATTGGTTTTACTTCTCATCACGAAATCAACACTTTGTATTTTATTATTTGATCTAACTACAGCGTTATAAAATGCATCACGTATTTCATCGGCACACAAAGCTTGAATTCCTGAAAGGTTGTTATAATTGCGAACAATTTCTTCAAATTTATCAATAAATTCAATTGCCTTTTCTTTCTCTGGCTGGTAATTCATGTTGTATAATTGCCTTCTGAGTGTCGAAGACGTTATATAAACTTCACTTATTTTCATTTCTTTAATCTTTTTCAAAACTTGAACTGCATCTTTAATATCCATTACTTTCGCGTGATATTCGCTATCAAGATGATTTATCAATATGTCACGTAGTATAAATTTATGTTTTTCTTTTACAGATTCGCTTAGATTATCATTCACTTTAACCGAATCATCAATCACATACAAAAGATCATTCGCTCTTAATTCTGAAGTAAGGAAATCAAAGAAGTATTCAAACTTTGTCTGTTTAGTTAATTTATAATCTCTTTTAAGGATAGGTCCCTTTTGTGATAATTCAGATTTTAAAGTTTCTGGTATCTCTCTTGATACATCAATAATACTTCCGTTATTCGAATCGTTCGTTCTATTTAACTTTCGCAATTCGTCTTTAATTATCTGAATTACATCTGTTTTATTAATATTTTCGGAGGGCATTTGTGTGGAATTGTAACATGCTTGTTTATTCAATATGTATCCCTCATTATCTTTAGAAACATTATTTCCCACCTGTTCGCTCAGTTCGTTCCACATAACGTTCAGCTCCTTATCCACGTACTCAAAGACCTGGTTGTGGTTTTCCTCAACCTTGTCAGCCAGCTTCTTTTGGTTTACCTCTATTCGCTTCATTCGCTTGTCCATTTCCTACATCTGGCGTTGAATTTCTGTCAAAATAGAGTCAAAGAATTTAGATTCAGTTATATTTACATGTCTGTTTATGTAAATTTTGTTCATAGAGGTTATTGTTTGTATATTTTTAATTTTTGGTTTACCTGCCAATGTTGTAATTATTTTCTCATTTTGACGTTCGCTTGCCGAAATGTTGTCTGCCGCTAGTTCTACAATGTCTTCTGACGTTCTTACTTTCTCTACTGCCGCTGTTTTCGCTATTGTCTCTGCCAGCCTTTGAGGGCATTGAGCAGCAATGTGCTCCATGAGTTGCTTGGACACAAAGCATTCTCGGAGTCCCTTACTGGCATATGAACTGCCAAGTTCATTATTTTCTTTCATATTTTTTTCATTACGCTTTTTCTCCTTTTCCTCTTCACGCTCTTTCGCTTTTACTTCATCATGCTCTTTCTCTTTTTCTTCATCACGCTCTTTCACTATTTCTTCATCACGCTCTTTCTCTTTTATTTTGGCACATTCTAACTCGTTAATTTTGCAATAAGGCAAATACAGCTTTTCTGTTCTTTCTCCTATTGCTTTCTTCAGCAACCTTTCTTCCTCTACTGTTATAAAATGCTTTGCTGTAAAAGAGTTAGATTATAATTGTTATTCAATTTGCTGAACACAAGCCATATTGAATACAAATTAGTTGTACCAAGTTTATATGACACTCCTGTTACATACACACGGATATATATAAACATGCATGCATTGAAATACTCAAACCGAAAACTGACTGCGCAGTTTAAATAATAAATTAAAATTGAATACGCACACAATTAAATGTTCACAAACAATTTACCGATAAAAATAAATATATAATATATGCATATATGATGAAACTGATTTGATCTATTCCATAATAGATGACACTGCCTTGCTGCTATTTTTGAAGACCCAGGAGCTTATTCATGAATTTCAAACAAAACACGCGGACAAGCGTATGTGGGTGGAATTTACAGAGAAAGAGATAATATTTATAGCTGAAACAGGAGTGTCATATAAACTTCTCGACTCCGTCGAGAATAACATCTGATCGACGTAGGATATATACGGTTATAATTTCGGCCTGAGGAGGTTGGCGTACTAAGCCAACGAAACGTTGCCAAAAAAGAAATAAGATCATTTCATTTTGCCTCCAAAGATCGTCCTCAAC
Source organism: Torymus aiolomorphi (assembly GCA_036365515.1). NCBI lineage: Eukaryota > Metazoa > Arthropoda > Insecta > Hymenoptera > Torymidae > Torymus > Torymus aiolomorphi. The sequence continues at coordinate 120,069,475 of CM070875.1, forward strand.
TATTTAATACAAAAATGGATGGCGGTATACCTTCAACAATTCTATGGTAGTACCTTATAATAGTTTTTTATTAAAAAATATAAGTGTCACATTAATGTAGAATATTGCGCCAGTATTCGAATTATAAAATATATATTTGATTACATACATAAAGGTGGAGATAGAGCATTATGTAAATTAAAAAAAGTTAATGATACCAATGATGGTAATATATATGTCGAAATTTCTCAATTTGTTGATGGAAGATATTTAAGTTCAATGGAAGCAGCTTGGTGATTGGCGAAATTTCCTTTATGTGGTAGAAAATATACAGTAATAAGTCTATCAGTTCATACAGAAAATCAACAAAGAATTATTTTTGAAGAAAATAACGAGACTGAAGCTTTAGAAAATTATAAAATAACATTAACAGCCTGGTTTGATTTAAATAAAAAAGATAATTATGCAAGGAATATAAAATATGTTAATATACGTAAATATTACAACTTTAAAAATAAATGTTTGATCAAACGAAAACGAAATCAAGAAAATTATATAATAGGTCGTTTAAATATTGTTTCTCCAAAGGATGTTGAACGATTTCATTTAAAATTAATTTTAGATTGTGTTAAAGGTGCAAATTCGTTTCAGATTTACGAACGTATGAAAAAATTACATATAACACATACAGAGAAACTGCAATAAAAATGGGTTTAGTTGATGATGACTTACAAATAAAGAATATTTTTAAAGAAGCTTGTGACGTTATGTTATGATATCACATACGTCAATCTTTTGCTTGGTATTTACTATCTGAAAATATTAATGGTTTGTAACGGACGGCTAGTGTGCGTGCGTGCGTGCATGTGTGTGTATATCGGTGTGCGCTGATGAGACTCGAGGCGAGTCTCAGCACACCGCGACGGCACGCGCAAACACGGTAAATGTAAACATCTCTCAACCTTACGCGAAGGGCAAGGCCGAGAGATGATGGCGCGTGCTGACGGAGAAGCAGGCAGGCAGTATCGCTTAGGCTACAGCCCGTGCCCGTGCCTGGTTCCCGCTTCCTCTAGTTGTTCCTCGGGAGAAGAGAGAGAGAAGTACACGGGAGTGCAGCCAGTGCGGTGCAGTGCCGTGCGCAAGTGCGTGAGAGTGAACGACGCAGCAATACAGCAGAGATACAGAAGGAGAGAGAGAGAGAGACGTCAGCAGCGCGGCCGATCCCCGGCTACGGCCGGATTGCCCGAGAAGGAGAGAGAGAGAGAGAGAGAGAGAGAGAGAGAGAGAGAGAGAGAGAGAGAGAGAGAGAGAGAGAGAGAGAGAGAGAGAGAGAGAGAGAGAGAGAGAGAGAGAGAGAGAGAGAGAGAGAGAGATACGACACGCGCGGCGACCTACGCCGCCCGGCCGAACTCTGCATCAGTATAGTCGACGCGAGGTAAGTCCTGGCCAGGCGAACGCGCGCTCTACCCGCGAACGACGTGCGTCCGGAGAGCGAGCCCCGTGCGAGCGAGCGAGGCTACCGACGCGCGCGCGAGAGCCGATCGTGCACGGCGATCGGCCACGTCGGCTAGAGCCGCTTCTAAGCGTACGCGTGTGCGACCGTGCACACACGTACACAGCGGACGCGGGCGCACCAACCGAATCGGCGCGTACACTGCGTACGCGCCGCTTGTATATTAATCCTTACGCCCGAGGGGAAATAAACTTCTTTTATTTTTCATACGCGTTCGTACATTATTTGGCGCGTATTCCCGGATCCCTTTTCCTAGTCGGTGGTGCGGCGGTATAGAATACCACCGGCCTCCGCGGGCGCGAGTACGCAATACTCACGCGTATCTGAGCAGCTGAGGAAGCACGCACGAGAGAGAGAGCGCGACAGCGAAGTCGCGCGTTGTAACGCCGGCAAGTACGGCTGCCGAGGAAGGCAGCCGACGGCAAGCGACGGCGCGCAGGCGAGAAGGAGGAGATTTCGCCGAGGGTTGGCATGAGCAAGTGCTCGCGCCCCACTGCATTGTTGCGCCGTTCATCGGCAAATCCGCTTAGAAGAAGCGAATAATTGTGCGACGCCTGCCCCGTTACAACTGGCGCCCATAACGTGTGGAAACACGGACACCTGCCACCGACGAGCGTGCGGGGAAATTGTTTTTTTTTCCTAAGGATTGAAGGAAAAGCGGGTGGTGCTGATAACCGCGACGCGTCGCGTACCAAATTTCGTGAGCGCGCGGTAACTTGCGTGTGTAAGCGTGTGTGTGTGGATTCTGTCGGTACGGAGACCGGCAGTGAGAAATACATTTTTTTTCTCGACCGGAAAATTACGATTTAAAATTTTGGGAAACGGTTTCGCGGGAATTTTTGCTTTACTTTTCGAGATAAAAGTAGCGGTTTAGCGTCGCCCAGCTGAAGGTACAAAATTTTAAGACCTCAACTGGAAGTCGAACCGAAACACACACACACACACGCACTCTAAGGGAGTGTACCTGGTTAGGCGGGAAAATTAAATTGTATTTATTTTTTACTTTTGTAGTTTTGGTGCGCCAACCAGATACGTGCGTGCGATCGATTAGCCGCGCACAGGTTCACTCCGAGAGAAATTAGAACTTGTTGAGAGCGAGTTTCGTGCGGCTAATAACCCGTAAACGAGTTGCGCTGAATAGATTTTGACAGCGAGTAGTCAAATCAGCGATGGCGGGTTCGGTAAGAAAAGCCGTCGAGGATTGGTGTAAGTGCCTCAGCGATGAAGAGCTACAGCAATACATGCAAGTCCTCGGTTTAAGAATGGATGGCAGACTGTTCACGAGATTGATCCGCCTCTGCCGGTGGCTATGCGGCGACTACGATCCCAGGGATTTTGCGGGGTTAGTCGCCGATGATGAGGATTCGACACTGTTGGAGCGCATGAACGCACGTGAAGCGTTCGTGGATCACGTGATCTCCACCAGTGACAAGCCACATCCACTCGAAATACTGAAGTCGGACGCGACAGAAGCACAGTGCCTCGAGCGAAGTACTGTACGGGCAGCGGAGGCCCCAGGTGCACAGGCTGAGGAGAGTACCGGACGTCAATTGGAAAATGGCACAACGCACACGATTACGATGGCGGACGGTACGACGGTTCAAGTCCCGAACGAGTGGGCAGCATATGTCGAGAGAATGGAAGCCAGATTGCGGAGGATAGAAGGGACCCTCCGGACATTGACTGGCAAGTCAACAACCCGTCCGACGAGTGACACGACAGAGCTCGTCGGGACAGGTGGAGAAGCCAATCACGACGATTCGGCAAACTCGACGCCCACTTGTCTGCCACAGGAAGAAGAAACCGCAGCGAGGAACTCCGGACAAGATGGGAGAACGATAAGAAGAGTCAGGATACAGCAACCATCCCCCGGTGATAGAATATCACCGACGCCACCCATCCCGCTCCCGCGCCGAACGAGCCTCGGCGATGCCTGGAGAGGGGGGGGGGAGCTCAGAATCAAGTGTGGAACATTTCTGATTCTGAGCAACGGCGCGATTCGCGGGATGCGACGTTGCTGACGGCGAGACACAACGTCAAATATACGACCGGCGGAACACCAAGGAATGTCGGTCAAATAGTTCGACGCTGAGGAATGAGGTTCGCCGGAGATCGAGAGGAAAATATCGACTTGTTCCTCGATAGAGTCGAAGAGAAATGGGCCTTGGCGAAGCTCCCGGAAGACGAGAAATTAAGTGCTTTGCCCGAACTCTTCGTCGGTGTGGCAGAGGTGTGGGTCCGTTCCCATAGACAGGGTTGGTCCACGTGGAATGAATTTCGCCGGAAAATTCATCGATGGGTCGGCGTGAAAGACCGGTTCCACCAGCGCTTAGCCCACGAGGCGGCGATGCGCACCCAAGGAACCGACGATTCTGTGCGTGACTTCATCACCTGCCCCGAGGCAATGATGAGTAAGATGGAGCCACCACCGCCCCTCGAAACCCAGCGGGGAACGTTTCGTCGAAATACGAAGCCACGGCTGCAGCAGCGGGTTAGACTAGGGGAATTCGCCTATGTCGATACGCTATCCGACACAGCGGTGGAGGCCGAGTTAGCGGAGCATGCCGAAAAGCGTTATAAGCCCCCGCCTCCACCAGATGCTGGTGTTTACGCTGAGTTAGCGCACAGGGCACCCAAAGCGGCACCGTTAAGGGGGAAGAAAGCGGCGGTTGAGGACAAAGAGCCGCCGCCGGTACCGTCCCCCCAGAGCAATGAAACGCTGGACGAGGTGCTGGAGCGCTTCTCCCAAATGATTTTGGAAGGGATGACGCAGATCAGCTCCGGATACGCGCTGTCAGCCTCTTCATCAGAGACGTCTGCGTCTCGGACCGAATCGCCAGAGAGCCAGAAAAAGAAGAAGAAGAACAGAAAATTTCGGCGATATCGGAAGGAGAGCTCGGATAGCAGCGGCCCGTTCAGCTTGAGTAGCCGGACGAACACCGACGACCAAGCAGGAACAGGCTCCGACGGAACAGTCGGCACGAGGACGGCAGCGTACGGGCCGTGGAAGTGCTGGAACTGCCGGATGCCTGGTCACATTCGCCGAGAGTGCCCGAATTGAACGAGAGGCCCTCGATAAACGAGTTCGTCTGCTGACGACACGCAGTGAACTTGTGAGCACTGACGGGTCGGGTACGAAGCGAGGGAGACGAATCCTTCCATCGTATGAACCAGCAGAAGGGGGGATTTCCCCCTGGAACAACGAGACATGCCCTCCAAGAGACGAAGGAGCCGTTCAAGGATGAGAGATCGCCACCGCCGAGGGATCGACCGGTGGTGAGTGACCCACCGAAAGCTGGCGGAGCGCCGCCAAGCAGCGAGCGTCATGCGATCGGGTAAAAGCGTCTCCGGGGATACCCGCACGGATCGGTTCGCGTCGCGATACGGACGGCAGGAGGAGGAATCCGAGAAACCCCCGAAAGCCCTATAGAACGCGGAAGTTCCGAGGGCAACGGCGAAAAGGAGAGGGAGGTAAATCGGTTCGAGGCAGGAACGGATGGAAGTTCGAGTCCTGCGATATCTCTCCGGGGAGGTAGCCGACGCGCCCCCGTGTAAGGGATTCAAGGATGCAGAGCAGACTATCCAGGGTATAGTCCGCGTCTGGACGGGGGGTGTAACGGCAGGCGCGTCTGTGTGTGTGTATGTGCGCGAACACGGAGCTCGAATCGAGCCGATCTCCGACGCACGGTATACACACAGGTAGTTGACCGAAAACATAAACACACCGCGGCCTTGGAGAAGGCAAGGCCGACAATTGCGGCATGAGGATTCGCAAGTAGAGTCGGGCTTGTCCTCGTATGACTCCGGGGGCTTGCGTGTGTGTGTGTAGTTGCTCGCACGTGTAGCTGTGCGAAAAGTACCGAGCGCAACTACGACGCAAATGAGCCCCGAAATGAAAACTCGCGACAACCTTGCGCGAGGGGGAAGGAGAGCGAGAGACAGAGCCCGGCAGTATCGCTTCTGCCGTAGCTGAGGCAGCTGCTCGTCCCCCGTGCGCGACGACTTGGAGAGAGAGAGAGTCGAAGTGAAGTGCACGAGGATCGCGGAGTGGGTGCAGTGTAGTGCACGAGAGTGAGAGAGAGAGAGACGCAGCACGACTCCAAAAACCTCGTTCGCCGGTGGTTGAGGGAGAGGGAGAGAGAGCCACACTCGACCGAGACAGCGAAAGAGCGAGAGAGAGCAGCGCGGCCGAGCTCACTCACGGGAGCGAGTGAGAGAGAGCATCGCGGCCGATACTCGCAGGAGCGAGAGAGAGAGAGAGAGAGAGAGAGAGAGAGAGAGAGAGAGAGAGAGAGAGAGAGAGAGAGAGAGAGAGAGAGAGAGAGAGAGAGAGAGAGAGAGAGAGAGAGAGAGAGAGAGAGAGAGAGAGAGAGAGAGAGAGAGAGAGAGAGAGAGAGAGAGAGAAGAAAGGCGAGGCCCCTAGCAGCGAAGAAGGAGAGAGAGAGAGAGAGACACAGCGACGCGCTGCAGCAGGCACCGCCGAGCGCGTTCAACCGCGCCTTCTCGCTGCAACTGAGGAGGTAAGTCCTGGCCAGGCGAGCGCGCGCTTCCCCCGCGGACGACGAGCGTCCAGGAAGCGGAGACGGGCGAGCGAGCGAGGCCGCCGACGCGCGCGTGAGCGCCGATCGTGTGCGGCGATCGGCCGACGTGGCGCGAGCCACTTTTGCGCGTACGGGTGTGCGGCAGAGCACACACGTACTTCGCGTGCGCGGGCGCACCATCCGAATCGGCGTGTACCTAGAGTACGCGTCGCGCCTGTAAATAGTGAACAGCCTCCAGAGGCAATAAAGATAATTCGTTGCTTTTACTTGTTCGCGTATTATTTCACGCATCCTACTTTCAATTCCCTATTCGGTGACACGGTGAAGAATACCGCCTGCCTCAGCGGTCGCGAGTACGTTGTACTCGCGTGATAACTGAGCAGCTGGGGCAGCATGCTCGAGAGTGAGCGCGACGACGAAGTCGCGCGTTGCAACGGGTCGAAAAGGGGCTGCTGCTGCTGAAAGCAGCCGACGGCGAGCAACAGCACGGAGCTGACGGGCCGCTAATCGTCGAGGGTTGGCACGAGTAAGTGCTCGCGCCTGTCAATTGCTGAGCCGTTCATTGGCAAGTCCGCGTTGAGATATAGCGCACCGAGGACAGCTTTTAGCCCGTTACAGGTTATAATATTTGGAAAGAATTTAATAACTTTTTCATAGAAGATTTTAAAGATGATAAATTAAACAGTGCCCTTGTTGGCGATCCAGCGCCTCGACCAGCGAGACGCTGACGTCACCAAGCCTTAAAAGGCAATATACGGTGCGCAGCCAATGAGCGCCCTCCACGCGGTCCTCTCTCACCGCCCCTCCTCAACAAAGTCTCGCCGACGGCACCTCGCAGCGCCGGCCGGCGACAGTTCACGCACGACGGCGAGAGAGACAGCAGCAACAACTATACGCCCAGAGGCACGACGGCGCATTCAATAAAGCCACGTTTTTCTCCACACGAAAACTCTTCTAATTTGAACCTCTCCACTCCACGATCCCAACTACAAAACATTTGGTCCTTCGAGCCGGATCGTGAGGAGAACGACATCGACATGGCCACGCCGAAGAAACTTGCTCCTATCTTCTATCCTCACTCTCGAGTGGTTTAGAGATAGTCATTTTTCTCCCATACAGGTACGCATCAAAGTGTTCGTGGTCGTGAGTGCCGTAACAGTCGCGTGCTCTAGCATGCCGACTTCGAGCGTACGTTGCTGTCTCTCTCTCTCGTTAATTCGCCGTCGTGTGTACTCGGAAGCCACCTTCTAAGGCTTCCTAGGGGAAATAGCACATCAATTGCTATTCTCCCACTTCTATAAACGCCTCGGAGTGCGTCTCTAACGACTCCAAGACGTTGCCAAGAGCGTGCGCTGTAAAGCCAGCTCTAGAGTCACCGCGCTCGTACGGTGACCAGCAGCCATTTTGTCTTGTAGCCAAGAGCGTGCGCTGTAAAGCCAGCTCTCGAGTCACCGCGTTCGTACGGTGACCGGCAGATATCAAGACACGGACAACCAGCGTGCATTGTACACGCACGGGGTCCACAGCATTCAAGGCACGGAGTACCCGCGTGGCGCCTACACGCTACGGGGCTCACGCCACTCAAGTCAAGGAGTACCCACGTGGCGCCTACACGCTACGGGGCTCACACCAGTCAAATCACGGATTACCCACGTGGAGCCTGCTCGCTGCCACTGCATCAAGCCGCGCGGCGCTCGCCGTGCATTTAGCCAGCTTTCCACGAGGGAAGGAGAGACGTATACAAGAAGACGAAGAACAGGGCGCGCTACGTCCAGGACATCGAATACGTCTTCACCAAGAGGATTAGGAGGCGGACGAGTCCATCATTCGCCACAGGGGGCGCGTTTCAACAGAGCGAAGCGGTGCTCGGACGAGTCCATCTTATTCGCATCTATCGTCGATCCGATTGCGCTTGGATACTTCGTCCTAATACTTGGATACACGTATCGTTCCAATTTGTTTATTTAAAAATACTTTTCAACTATTGTCTAGTCAAATTAGTGCTTTTTTTCATTTAATGAAAATTTAAATTTAATTTGAGATTAATACAATTTGATTGAGTTTGAGTTTATTTAAATTTAATTTGTAATATTTAACTAGTCTTGAGGAAATTGAATGCAATTATTTGGCCTAGCAAATACTTATGTTAATTGACCTTGCAGTTTATCACTGCCTGCTGATGCATCGTCTCGTCTCCAAATTCGACTGCTGATCTACACCTGGATTCATTTCTGATTCCGTTGCTGACTTCGCTGCATGGTTGCTGAATTCAACGTCGGCAGTTCCTTATCTTCAAGCAGTCAACGTTACGGATCATCAGCTGATTCCACGTGGGAAGTTAACACACGCAGTCAACGTTGCGACTTCAAGCGTATCTACACGTCCACACTAGCATAAGTATCATAACCTAGTTTAAGATTTAGTTGTAGTAACTCTCACTATTCCTTCTCTCACTCTCGAGTGGTTAAGGATAGTTAACTAATCTTAGTTCACATTGTTAAGTCAAGTTCTGCCGCAAAATCTAATTATTTGATTTCAAAATGGATGACTATCATCTTAAACAGCTGTCGCTTCAAGCACTAATTTCCAACTCTTTTAAAAACTTCAAATCTAAAGGTGAAAATAATATGACTAAAGGTAATGCCGAGTCACGTCTTGCCGGACTTGAGAAAAATTATGATACTTTTCAACAGACTCACGAGAAAATTTTGCGTCTCAAGGATCTTGATATTAAACATGACTATTTTTCATCTAATCTCCGTGATTTGGTTGAGGATAACTTCTATGATCGCAGAGGAGAATTTCTTGACTTTCTAGATCAACTTAAAGAAAAAGCAGCCTCCGCTCAAGCTGCTAATTCCAATGCTGCTGCAGTTACTCCAGGGCCCACTCAAACTTCTACCAACTCTTCGTTTCAATCGTTGCCTAAGATAGATTTACCTAAATTTTCAGGTAAATTCTCAGATTGGGAGAATTTTAGGGACGTCTTTCGGGCTCTTATTCATCGTCGTGAGGACTTGTCGCCTGTAATGAAGTTGCACTATCTTCGCACTCACCTTACGGGTGAGGCACTGGAGAAAATTAAATCTCTTCCAATTGCTGGTGATAATTATGAACGCTCATGGACAACTCTAACTGAGTATTACGAAAATCAACGTCGTATTGTTAGTTCTCATATCTCGGAAATCTTCGCAGTCAAATCTATGAAGTCAGATATTTCATCGGAAATCAAACGGATTTATAGGGAAATTTTCAATCCCATCGCTAGTCTGACCTCTCTAAATAGAGCGGCTTCGTTAGGTAATGATTTAATTGTTCATTTTACGTTGAATCGCGTTGATTTAAATACGCGTAAAGAATGGGAAAGGCATCTTGGTGATAGTGTTGATCCACCGACTATGGAACAACTTCAAGCCTTTCTTCGAAGTCAAACCCTCACTCTAGAGGCTATCGAAGCAGGTACTAGATCGTCTCCTAATACTAACCCCAAAGCTCAAACCTCTAATTCAAAACCTCGCAAACCAGAGCATGACAATGCTCAGTCGGTTTATTCTCATCAGACTTCTCCGACAAATCCCCCAAAAAAGAAATGTTCATTTTGTAATCAATCACATTTTACAAATCGATGTGAACGATTTATCAATAAAACGGTTCCTGAGCGAAAGGAATTGATCAAATCTTCTAATCTTTGTTACAATTGTTTAGGGAAGCACAACGTTAAAAATTGCACTTCCAACTTTCGATGCTTTCTTTGTAAAGCTAAGCATCACACCATGGTGCACTCTGACAACAATCAAGCAATCAGTTCGTTGCAGACTGATCAGATTGACTCAGCGACCAGCACCTCTAGCCCCAACTGTGGCAATTTCGTCATCACAAAAGTTGATGATAAACCTGCTTCTCAAGCAGTCTCCCTCAATAGTGGAGAAAGTACTAATTGTACAGGAGTACTTTTAGCTACCGCTAGGGTTAACGCCCTTGGTCCTAACGGAACCAAAATTCTAGTTCGTGCGCTCATTGACCCCGGATCTCAAATCTCGCTTGTTACACAAGCTATGTGTAACTTGCTAACTCTAAATTGTAGAACCGGTCACACGCACATCCAAGGTATAGGTGAAAAGACAGCTGCTGTTTCCTCTAAAGTAGCTCGTCTTACTATACAACCACATTTCAATTCGACTTTCTCATTGGAAGTTGATGGCATTGTTTTGCCAAAACTCTCGTCGTATAAGCCTCCCGTTGTAAGAGGTAATACAAATTTCGAATACTTAAGAGGGCTGCAACTGGCAGACCCCAGGTATCTCGAACCTTCACGCATCGATATTCTTCTCGGTGCAAGCGCTTATGCGCAAATCATTGAAAGCCAGTTAGTTAAGGGTCAAAACCTTCAGCCAATAGCTCTTAGTTCTAAGCTCGGCTGGCTCTTGACAGGTAATTTACCTTCTTCAACTTCGGAAATAGGGCTAGAACCAATATCTCTTCATTGTTCGAACAGCTGCGAGCATGAAGCCAAACTTTTGGAGCTCGTACAAGATTTTTGGAGGGCGGAGGAAATACCTATCGATAAAAAATCTTACTCGCCAGACGAACAAGCCTGCGAGGATTTCTATCAGAAAACAACTCGTCAAGATGAAACAGGGCAATATATAGTAAGTCTACCTTGGAAAAATCGTGACCAGTTGAGTTCAGCTCATCTCGAGAAATCTCATTCAGCCGCATTACGCGCCTCACTCGTCTAGAATCAAACTTCGCTAAAGACGAGAAACTCAAAATAGCTTATACAGAATTCATGAAGGAATACATTGACTTAGGTCACATGTCTCTCTCTTCAAATTCTGATTCATTTTCGAACAACTCTCAAGCCTTCTTACCACATCATGGTGTTTGGAAGGAAACCAGTACGACGACCAAGTTACGTACTGTGTTTAATGGCTCAAGTAAAACTAAAACAGGTGTATCGGTCAACGATCTTCTACACGTTGGACCTAACCTTCTTCAAAATCCCGTCGCTTTGATCTGTGCCTGGCGTAGGTACAAGATCGCTTTATCAGCCGACGTGGAAAAAATGTTCCGACAGATTGGTGTCGAACATTCCGATCAGTCTTACCAGTCGATTTTATGGCGTTTTAATAAGGATGAACCTGTTCAAACTTATCGCCTGACGACCGTGACGTATGGATTGGCATGCTCGCCATTCCTAGCAATACGCACACTGTTAAGACTAGCCGAAGACTACGGCCAGAACTATCCAATTGCAGCTGAAGCTGTTCGCTCAGAAATGTATTCTGATAATGTGCTGTCTGGTGCTCATTCACTAGATGAAGCATTGAAAAAACGAGACGAGTTAATTCAACTCTTTAAACAAGGTCAACTTAATCTTCGAAAGTGGACTTCTAATAATGCTGAATTGCTCTCTTGTCTACCTTCGGATATGTTAGTTGCTAGTTCCATCGCATTATTTGCCTCTGAAACGTCTGTACCAATCTTAGGTATAGATTGGCAACCTAACACAGATTACTTCAGTTTTAACATCGAAAATTCTCAAATTGAGTTACCATTCACTAAACGCTCAATCCTATCCAGGATAGCCCGCATCTTCGATCCTATGGGATGGTTGGCACCGATTGTAATAACAGCTAAGATTATCATGCAATCTCTCTGGATTCTTAAGGTTAGTTGGGATGAAGAACTTCCTCGCGACGTCTCCAATCGGTGGCAGACTTGGTTGCAAGATCTTCATTCTATTTCTGAAATCAAAATCCCTCGCTGGAGTGGATACTCACCCCAATGTGAACTTATTGAAGTACATGGGTTCGCAGATGCATCCAAATTTGCATATGGTGCAGTCATCTACCTGCGCCTAGTTCAAACCCAAAAGGTTTTAGTCACACTTCAAGTGGCCAAAACGCGAGTAGCGCCACTTAAAACTCTAAGTATCCTCGCTTAGAACTTTGCGCCGCGTTGCTACTCGCAAGGTTGAGTCATACGTTCATCGAGTCTTTCCCATCAAAAATTGATAGCCTACATCTATGGTCAGACTCAGCGGATGTACTTTTCTGGTTAAAGGACCATCCCTCTAGATGGGGAGTCTTTGTCGCTAATAGGTGTTCAGAGATTCACACCCTGCTACCTGATGCATATTGGCATCACGTGCGGTCAGCTGATAACCCTGCTGATGTTATATCACGAGGCATAGAACCATCAAAGTTGGCTTCTCATCGCTTATGGTGGCAAGGCCCCGTTTGGCTTTCTGATAGCGTCGAACCATGGCCTAGGTCACATGATGAGCTCAATTTTACGGTAAATAGTCTCAATCTTCAATCTCGTCATACTCTAGTCGCTAGTAAGAACACTCCAGTTCCTGTCGAGAATACTCCAGAAATTTGGAGTCTCTTTGAAAAGCACTCTTCATTAGATAAGTTGTTAAGGATGGCGTCGTACTGCTTCAGATTCATTAATCGAGTCAGCTCGAAAATAGAGCGCACGACATCGTCATGTCTAAGCCGAAGAAACTTGAACCTATCTTCTATTCTCACTCTCGAGTGGTTTAGAGATAGTCATTTTTCTTCCATTCAGGTTATTGCTAGTGAGATTGAGAACACCAGACTTTGTCTGATATATTTAGTCCAAATTGCATATTTTAAGTCAGAATTTCAACAATTATGTAGAACAGGTAAACTTTCGACTAAAAGCCCTTTGTTATCACTAAACCCCATGATTCAAAATCATTTACTCAGGGTGGGCGGTCGTCTTTCTCACTCACTTCTCGGAGAAGATGCTAAGCACCCCCTTATCCTTCCAGCTGATTGTCACTTTACAACTTTATTAATAAGAGATGCTCATCATCGCACTCTTCATGGTGGTGTTCAATTAACACTTGCCACGCTAAGACAACAGTATTGGATAATGAAAGGTTGATCTGCGGTTAAGAAAGTCATCAGAGCTTGCCTCACATGCTCACGCCATGCTGCTCGAGTACCTTGCCAATTAATGGGCGATTTACCCAAGTCTCGCGTCCGACACTCTTTACCCTTTGAATGCTCAGGTGTCGATTATGCCGGTCCTATTCATCTTCGCCTCACTAAAACTAGAGGAAAGGGCACGATGAAAGGTTATATAGCCATCTTCATTTGTATGGCCACTAGAGCTGTTCATATCGAGGTTGTCGAGGATTATTCTAGTGAAGCGTTCATCGCTGCTTTTCATCGGTTCACTGCTCGTAGAGGTCATTGTAAGAAATTATATTCGGACCAAGGAACCAACTTTGTCGGTGCCGATGCTCAATTAAAGCAGATGATCGTCGCTTCTTCTTCCTTTTCATCGACAATTGTTAAGTCTCTCGCTCAAGAAGGTACGTCTTGGATCTTCAATCCTCCCAGTGCACCTCATTTTGGGGGTATTTGGGAAGCTGCAGTTAAGTCAGCGAAACACCATTTGCGTCGAGTCATTGGAGAGCAAGTTCTTACTTTTTCTGAACTTGCTACACTAATGTGCCGGATTGAAGCTTGCCTTAACTCCAGACCATTGACTGCTCTCACCGACGATCCTACTGACCTTGATTTCCTGTCACCCTCACACTTTCTCATACAACGCTCATCATTTCTAGTGCCAGAGGAAGATGTCACCAAGGTCAAAGTCCCTGCAGAAAAGCGTTGGCTCCTGATCAGCCAGCTGACACAACACTTCTGGGCCAGGTGGTCCAACGAGTACCTAACGTCACTTCAAGCTCGCAGGAAGTGGAAACAACCTCAACCACCAGTCACTGTAGGCGAACTCGTGCTCGTTCGAAGCGAGCTCACGCCTCCAGCCAAGTGGCCCCTCGCCAGAGTTACCGCCGTCCATCCAGGGAGTGATGGAATCACTCGCGTGGTCGACCTGCACACGGCCACCACAAATCTTCGCCGACCCATCGCCAAGGTTATTCGACTCCTTCCCAAGGAGTAAGGACCGTTCGCCATTCTGACGAAGGTGGGCGGAATGTTGGCGATCCAGCGCCTCGACCCGCGAGACGCTGACGTCACCAAGCCTTAAAAGGCAATATACGGTGCGCAGCCAATGAGCGCCCTCCACGCGGTCCTCTCTCGCCGCCCCTCCATCTAAAAGCACGCCGCCGACTCATCATCAGACGCCGGCCGGCGACAGTTCACGCGCGACGGCCAGAGAGAAGAGACAGCAATACCTGTACGCCACGCGGCACTACGGCCATCCAATAAACCATCAATTTCTCCACACGAAAGTCTTTTCATTATTTTGAACCTCCAGTCCACGATCCATCCATTCAACACTACAAAACAGCCCTCATACAAATAAAAGAAATATTATCATTAAACGAAAAATCATGTATATATTTTGGATTGCCTGAACAAAAGAAAATCTTAAAAATTAAGTGTAATGAAATTAATAAGACTGAAATTTTATTCTGTGACGAAATGTTTAGTAACATATATACTCAACTAAATTTAGAACAAAAGTATATTTTTGAGAAATTATTAAATAATGAACATAAGATTGATTTTATAGACGGTTCTGGTGGTTCAGGTAAAACATTTTTATACAAAACATTAATTTTTTACTTTTTGTCTAAAGAAAAAAAATTTTATCAATGGCTTGGACTGGTATTGCGTCAATACTATTACCAAAAGGAATGACAAGTCATAAAACATTTAAATTACCTTTAGATTTAGAAAGTATAGAAAGTGCATTTTTAAAATTAGACTCTGATAACAAAAAATTACGGGAAGTAGATGCAATAATTTGGGACGAAGCATCAATGATACCAAAAAAGCTCTAGACATTGTAGATAAAATATTAAGAGATGTTTGTAATAATAATTTACCATTTGGGGGAAATTAATTGTATTAGGAGGAGATTGTCGGCAAATTCTTCCAGTTATTAGAAACGATTGTAGAAACACAATTATACAAGAAACAATAAAATATTCAGATATTTGGCCACTTTTCAATATAATGAAGTTAAATAAAAATATTCGTTCTAACAATGAAGAATTCGCTTCATTTTTATTAGATATTGGAGAGGGAATAATTAATCCATTCAAAGTACCAAACAGTTGGAAAACTGACGATGTTTGTTTGAAAATATATAAAGATATAAAGTATAATTTATCTATGAATAGTGTCATTTTAACGTCTCATAATGAAGATTCAACTATTCTGAATAATAAAATATTAAAATTGATCGATAGTGATGAAATGACTTATTATAGTATAGATACTGCTACATATAAAGGTGTTGATCTATCAGATGATAATATTTACATAAATTTTCCTATTGAATATTTGCATAATATTCGTGAAGGTTTACCTCCACATAAATTAAATCTGAAAATTAATGCGATAGTAATGTTAATAAGAAACTTAAGTATAAATAATGGTTTATGCAATGGAACGCGATTAAAAATAACTAGACTATTTAAATACAATGTAGAAGCTGAGAAAATAACAGGTGAAAAATCAGGAAATAAAGTTTTTATACCGAGAATAACATTAACTACTGCAGGATCATTTTCATTACCATTTATAGTTAATAGAAAACAATTTCCTATCATCTTAGCTTTTTGTATGACAATAAATAAATCACAAGGATAATGTTTTGATGCTATAGGTATTTATATTAGAAAACCATTGTTTTCACAAGGACAATTATATGTTGCACTATCTAGATGTAGGAATCCTAATAATATATTTATTCAAAATGATTCGGAAAATAGAGAGGAAATTATCAATATTGTGTGAAAAGAAATTTTTGATGAACAAAAATAATAAATTATAATTATTCTTATATTTATTATGTAATAAAATTATAAATTATTTTTTATAATATTTATATTAATTCAAGGTATATTAAATTAAAAAACATGGCAGACTAAGGTGATGTAAAACCAATGCCATTACGTTGGGATCCAAAAAAAAAAATTTATAGAAGTTCACACCATTGAACAAGCTCAAATTTTGGACGATTTAAATAAACAGTTGTTAAAACATGATCACGAGGACAATAATTATATGAACAATTTAATAGATGAATACAATAATCATTTAAACTAAAATAAAACAGAATTTCCAGTATTATGGGAGCCAGAAAAAAAATATGTAGAAGTGTGTACATTGGTAGAAGAAAATCGACTGTACGAATAAAGTACAAAAATAGAAGAAAATATAAAAGAAAAAAATAAGTATAATGAATATTTAGAGAAGTCATTAAAAGAATATAATGTAAATTATATAAAAAATCTAATTGAAAATCTTAGTAGATAATTGGTCTGCTTTCAGAGACATTCAAAATTGGTCTACTTTTATTGACTTTTAAATTAAAAAAAAATGTATTAAAAAATGTCTCAAATGGTCTGCTATCACCAACATTATTAAAAAACGTTTTTAAAATCGGTCTGCTATCAGCGACCTTTAAAATTAGTCTCCTATCAAAGGTCTTCAAAACCAGTCTGTTATCAGCGACTTTCAAAATCGTTCTGCTATCACCGACCTTCAAAATCTGTCTGTTATCAACGACCTTCAAAATTGGTCTGTTGTCAGACCTACAAAATTGATTAGCTTTCATAAAACGTCTGCTATCAACGACCTTCAAAATCGGTCTGCTATCAGCGACCTTCAAAATAGGTCTGACATATATATGTCAGTATTCACACCTCCAAAATTGATTAGTTTTCAACAACCTTTAAAATTAATATATTTTCAATGACTGATAATCTGATATTTTGCTTAACCTTCAAAATCGATCTACTTTTAGAATTCAACAACGGTTTCGATTTAAGTTTCGGTCTGCTTTCAGCGACCTTCATAATTAATATGACTTTGAGCGACCTTTGAAATCAATATGAAGTTTAAAAGCTTTGAATGACTTTCAAGTTTAAAATTTATGTTATTTAAATAACTATAGAATGTTTAAAAATATAACATATGTTTATTTAATAGAATAAAAGTAATACTTGAAAATTATACAGTTTTTTTAATAGAGGAATAGGCCTTTTCTACTAACTTTTTATTACAAAAACAAAAAATGACATATTTAATAGAAAATGAATTCAAAGATAGTAAAAAAGGTGAGAGAGAGAGAGAGAGAGAGAGAGAGAGAGAGAGAGAGAGAGAGAGAGAGAGAGAGAGAGAGAGAAGATATAATAAAACGAACAACAACAATTGTAATTTTAAATAACCTTGAAATATGGTATGGTTATGTATTTTTATAATTCAAATCAGCTGATGGCATGTCATCATATACTTTTATATATAAAGTATTATTTTTTTATACTAGAAGATATATCGTGTAAAATATAATTATGATGGAAGTGTATATTTTATTGATTTACTATATTCAAAGATCTAAGAAAGTCAACTAATAAGAATTTACCTATGTTCACGATCCATCGCCTCGAACGCTCGAGACGCTGACGTCATCGAGCCTTATAAGGCCATATTCGGCCTGCGCAAGTGCGCAGCCAGTCAGCACACGCCACGCGGCCCTCTCTGCGCCCCTCCAACTCCCAAGACACCGGCCGACGGCGCCTGGCCGCGCAGTCAGCCCAGTTCACGCGCGACGGCCAAGAGAGACAGCAGCAGCTCATGACTGCACAACGGACACGAACAATAAACCACTTTATTCTCCATACGAAACACCTTCAATTATTGAACCTTCAGTCCACGATCCCACCCTTCATTCATTCACTCTCAAAAACATTGGTCCTTCGAGCCGGATCGTGGGAGATCCAACTTCGCCATGGACACAGAGGAGAAACCTTCTTCTATCTTCTACGCCTACTTTCGAGTGACGTAGAGATAGCTTCTTTCACCATTCAGGTACGCATCAAAGTGTTCGTGGTTGTAGGTGCCGTAACTGTCGCGAGCTCTAGCATGCAGACTTCGCGCGTATGTTGCTGTCTCTCTCTCGTTATCACGCCGTCGCGCGCGAGGAAGCCTATCACTAAGGCTTCCTAGGGGAAATAGCAGACTCAATTGCTATTTTCCCCATTTCTGAAAGCGCCTTGGAGTGCGTACCTAACGACTCCAAGACGTTGCCAAGAGCGTGCGTTGCAAAGCCAGCTCTAGAGTCATCGCGTTCGTACGGTGACCGGCAGATATCAAGACACGGACAACCAGCGTGCATCGTACACGCACGGGGTCCACATCATTCAAGGCACGGACAACCCGCGTGTGGCATACACGCTACGGGGTCCACACCAGCCAAGGCAAGGAGTATCCGCGTGGAATCTACACGCTACGGGGCTCACACGAGTCAAGCCACGGAGTACCCGAGTGGACATCGCTCGCTACAGCACCGAGGAGCGAGGCGTTCACCGGGCATACAGGAAGCTTTCCACGAAGGAGGAAGAGACATCTTCAAGAAAACGACCATAAGGACGCTTTACGTTCAAGACGCCACGTACGTCGTCGCCAAGCATAATTGGAGGGGACGAGTCCATTGTCATAAGCCAGGGGGCGCATCAACGGAACGAAGCTGTACTCGAACGAGTCCATCTTCTTCGCATCCAACGCCGTCCGATTGCGCTCGGATGCCTCGTCCTAATACTTGGACACACGTATCGTTCCAATTTGTTTAATTTAAACTTTGCAACTATCGTCTAGTTATTCTAGTACATTTATTACGTTTAATGAGAATTTAATGATCTCTATTTAGTCAAAATACTTTAATTAAAATTGAGCAGCGTTATTTGAGATTAGTACAAGTTAATTGTGTTTGAATTTACTATAAATTTAATTGTAATATTTAGTTAGTCTTGAGAAAATTGATTGCAATTTTCGCCTTAGCAAACACTTATGTTACTTGACCTTGCAGTTTTATTGCTGTCTGCTGTTACTTTGTCTCGACTGCAACATCGACTGCTGGACCACATCTGGATGCATTCCTGATTCAGCTGCTGACTACGCTGCAAGGATAGCTGAATACAATGCCTGCAGTAACTTCTCTTCGAACAGTCAACGCTGTGGAACATCAGCTGATTCACCGTGGGAACGTTAGCAAACGCACTCAACGTTACATCTTCAGGCACATCGTCACCACATACTAGCATAAATATTATAATCTAAGTTAAGACTTAGTTGTAATAACTCTCACTATCTCTTTCTCTACTCTCGAGTGGGTAAGGATAGTTAACTCAATACCAAAGTTAAAATAGTCAAATTTATTTCTAGTCTAATTAACTTGATCTCAAAATGGAGAGACTACATATTAGACAGCTGTTACTCCAAGCTAGGATTAATAATTCATTTTAAAATTTCAAATCTAAGGGTAAGGATAACATGACGGAAGGTTATGCGGAATCATGTCTCGCCGGACTTGAAGCAAATTATGCGACTTTTCAGTTGCATCACGAGTCAATTCTGAAGCTCGAGGCTCTTGATAAAAATCACGCCTATTTTACAACTAACCTCTGTGATTTGGTTGAGGATAGCTTTTATGTCCGTCGAGGAGAATTTCTTCATTTCTTAAAGGCTGTTAGAAAAAGAGATGCCAATCAAGGCTCCTCCAATTCGAATGTTGCCCCAGTTGCCACTAGTCCTGCTCATGCAACTAACGTTTCGTTTCAATCGTTACCGAAGGTAGATCTACCCAAATTTTCTGGCAAATTCTCGGATTGTGAAAATTTTAGGGATGTCTTTCGTTCAGTCATTCATCGACGCGAAGATTTAACACCTGTCTTGAAATTGCATTATCTTCACACTCACCTTACAGATGACGCACTTGAGAAAATTAAATCTCTGCCCATTGCGGGTGATAATTATGAACGAGCCTGGACAGCTTTAATCGAATATTACGAAAATCAACGGAGTATTGTTGGCTTTCACATTTCAGAAATCTTCTCAGTCAAACCCATGAAGACAGACTCTTCTTCGAAAATTAAACGTATTTACAGGGAACTTTACAACCCTGTAGCTAGTCTCGCATCCCTTAAAAGAGCGGATTCTTTAGGTAGTGATCTGATGGTACATTTCTCGCTTAAGCAGCTTGATTTGAATACTCGTAAAGAATGGGAAAGACATCTTGGTGATAGCGTTGATCCACCCACATTGGATCAACTTCAAGCCTTTCTTCGAAGTCAAACCCTCACTCTAGAGACCATAGAAGCTGGCACTAGATCGTCTTCAACAAATAACTCAAAAGCTCAATCCTCAAATTCAAAACCTCGTAAATCAAAGCATGACAATGCTCAGTCGGTTTATTCGCTTCAAGCTTCATCTTCAAACCCGGCAAAAAAGAAATGTTCGATTTCTAATCAACATCATTTTACAAATAGATGTGAACGATTTCTCAATAAAACGATTCCTGAACGAAAGGAATTGATAAGATCTTCTAATCTTTGCTTCAATTGTTGAGGAAAACACAACGTTAAAAATTGTACTTCCACGTACCGATGCATTTTTGTAAAGCTAAGCATCACACTTTGGTGCACACTGACAGCAATCAAGTAATCAGTTCATCGCAGACTGATCAGATTGACTCAGTGTCCAACGTTCCAACCCAAACTGTAGCAACGTTGTCGTTTCCAATGACTTTCAACTTGCCTCACAGTCAGTCTCCCTTAATAGTGAAGTAAGTACTAAGAGTACTGGAGTACTTTTATCTACCGCTAGGGTTAACGCCCTTGGTCCTAACGGAATCAAAATTCTAGTTCGTGCGCTCATCGACCCCGGATCTCAAATCTAACTTGTTACACAAGCCTTGTGTAACTTGCTCTCATTAGATTGCAGAACCAGTCATACGCACATTCAAGGTATAGGCGAAAAAACAGCTGCTGTATCTTCTAAGGCAGATTGTCTTTCTATACAACCTCATTTTGATTCAACCTTGTCTTTAAAGGTAGACTCGATAGTCTTGCCAAAACTCTCGTCGTATAAGCCTCCCGTCGTAGGGAGTAATGCAAATTTCGAATACTTAAGAGGGCTGCAACTAGCAGACCCCAAGTATCTCGAAACTTCACGTATCAATATTCTACTCGGTGCTAGCGTTTATGTGCAAATCATTGAAAATCAAATAGTTACGGGCCAAAGTCTTCAGCCGATAGCACTTAGTTCCAAACTTGGGTGGCTCTTGACAGTTAATCTCTCTTCTTCAACTTCAGAAATAGGGTTAGAATCAATATCTCTTCATTGTTCGGACAGCTGCGTGCATGAAGCCATACTTTTGGAGCTCGTACAAGATTTTTGGAGGGCGGAGGAGATAGTCGATGACAAAAAATCTTACTCGCCTGACGAACAAGCATGCGAGGATTTTTATCGAAAAACAACTCGTCAAGATGAAACAGGGCAATATATAGTAAGTCTACCTTGGAAAAGTCGAGACCAGTTGAGTTCTGCTCATCTCGAGAGCTCTCATACTGTCGCATTACGCGCACTCAATCGTCTCGAAGCAAAGTTCGCTAAAGACGAAAAACTGAAATTAGCTTATACTGAATTCATAAAGGAATACATTGATTTAGGTCACATGTCTCTCTCTTCGAATTTTGATTCATTTACGAGCAAACCTCAAGCCTTCTTACCACATCATGGTGTGTGGAAGGAAACAAGTACAACTACCAAATTACGTACTGTGTTTAATGGCTCGAGTGAATCAAAAACAGGGGTCTCGGTCAACGTTCTTCTACACGTTGGACCCAATCTTCTTCAGAATCCCGTCGCTTTGATCTGTGCCTGGCGTAGGTATAAGATCGCACTTGCAGCTGACGTGGAGAAAATGTTCAGGCAGATTGGTGTCGAACAATGTGATCAACCCTTTCAGTCGATTTTACGGCGTTTTGACAAGAGTGAACCCATTCAAATTTATCGATTAACCACAGTGACGTATGGTTTGGCCTGTTCGCCTTTTCTAGCTATACGAACTCTTCTGAAATTAGCCGAAGACTATGGCCAAACTTTCCCAATCGCAGCTGAAGCTGTTCGAACAGAGATGTATTCAGATAATGTGCTTACTGGTGCACATTCACTTGATGAAGCATTGAAAAAACAAGATGAATTAATCCTTCTCTTTAAACAAGGTCATCTCAACCTTCGTAAGTGGACTTCAAACAACACTGAAGTACTCTCTTCCCTACCTTCGAATATGTTAGCTGCAGATTTCATTGCTTTATTTGCTTCTGAAACCTCTGTACCAATTTTAGGTATAGATTGGTAACCTAACACAGATTACTTTAGTTTTCATATCGAAGATGCTCCCGTTGATTCGGCATATACCAAACGTTCGGTTCTCTCTAGAATTGCTCGCATCTTCGATCCCATAGGGTGGTTGGCTCCTATCGTAATAACCGCTAAGATTATTATGCAATCTTTATGGATTCTGAAGCTTAGTTGGGACGAAGAACTGCCTCTTGATATCTCAAATCGGTGGCAGACTTGGTTGCAAGATCTTCATTCAGTTAGTCTGATTAAAATCCTTCGCTGGAGCGGATACACTCCCCAATGTGAATTACTTGAGATTCACGGATTCGCAGACGCCTCTAAATTTGCGTATGGTGCAGTAGTCTACCTGCGCTTGATCCAAACTCAAGAAGCGCTTGTCACGCTTCAAGTGGCTAAAACGTGAGTAGCTCCACTTAAGACGCTAAGCATACCTCGCTTAGAACTTTGCGCTGCGTTGCTACTTGCTCGACTGGTTCACACATTCCTCGAATCTTTCCCAATAAAGGTTGAGAGTCTTCATCTTTGGTCTGATTCTGCTGATGTGCTCTTGTGGTTAAAAGACCACCCCTCTAGATGGGGCGTTTTTGTCGCTAACCGGTGCTCCGAGATTCATACCCTGCTACCTGATGCTTTCTGGTATCACGTACAATCAGGTGATAACCCCGCGGATATTATTTCACGAGGTATTGAGCCCTCAAAACTAGTTTCGTATAGCTTATGGTGGAAAGATCCCCCCTGGCTCTCCGATAATCATGAGTCATGGTCAAAGGCTCATGATCAGCTCAATTTTACAGTAAATAGTCTCAATCTTCTACCTAGTCACACTCTAGTTGCTAGTAAAAGAACTCCAAATTCTGTTGAGAATACTCCAGAAATTTGGAGTCTTATTAATAAGTACTATTCGTTAGATAAGTTGTTACGTATGGTTTCATATTGCTTTCGATTCATTAATCGAGTCAGCTCTAAAATAGAGCGTAAGACGTCGTCTAATTTAGGCGTAAGCCCTCTTTCTCTTTTTCAATCTCTACTACGCCATCACACTCCGACTTCGGAAGAGGTTAGTGCTAGTGATTGGAAACACCAAACTTTGTTTGATCCACTTGATTCAGACAGCTTATTTTAAGTCTGAATTTCAACAACTATCTAGAGCAGGAAAACTTTCGTCTAAAAGCACACTTTCACCATTACATCCCATGATACAAAATCATTTACTCAGGGTGGGCGGTCGCCTTTCTCACTCTCTTCTCGAAGAAGATGCTAAGCATCCTCTTATTTTACTGCTATGTGTCATTTCACTACGTTGTTAATTCGGGATGCTCATCAGCGTACTCTTCATGGCGGTGTTCAATTAACACTTGCCACTCTCAGACGTCAGTACTGGATAGTTAACGGACGGGCTGAGGTCAAAAGGGTCATCAGGGCATGCATCACATAAACTCGCCATGCCGCTCGAGTACCAACTCAATTAATGGGTGAGTTGCCCAAGGCTCGAGTATGCCCTTCTCCACCATTCGAGTGCTCAGGCGTCGATTACGCCGGCCCCATTCAGCTTCGTCTTACTAAGACTAGGGGTAAAGGCAGCATGAAAGGTTATATAGCGATTTTTATTTGCATGGCTACCCGAGCCGTACACATCGAGGTAGTTGAGGACTACTCTAGTGAAACGTTCATCGCTGCTTTCCATCGTTTTACCGCTCGTAGAGGTCATTGCAAAAATTGTTCTCTGACCAAGGTACGAACTTCGTTGGGGCCGATGCTCAGCTAAAACAGATGCTCATAGCCTCTTCCTCGTTCTGTTCGCTAATTGTAAAGTCTCTAGCTCAAGAAGGAACATCTTGGATCTTCAATCCTCCCGGTGCGCCTCATTTTGGTGGCATTTGGGAGGCCGCAGTTAAGTCGGCAAAACACCACATCCGCCGAGTCGTTGGAGAACAAGTTCTCACATTTTCGGAGCTTGTGACTCTTATGTGCAGAATTGAAGCTTGCCTTAATTCAAGGCCGTTAACTGCTCTCACGGACGATCCTTCTGACCTAGCATTATTATCCCCATCACATTTTCTAATTCAACGTTCGTCATTTTTAGTGCCTGAAGAAAACCTCGCAGATGCCAATGTGACTCCAGCAAAGCGCTGGCTTTTGATCAGCCAGCTGACTCAGCATTTCTGGACGAGGTGGTCTTCAGAATATCTGACTTCGCTGCAGGCACGACGTAAGTGGAGGCAACTACAGCATCCAATAGCCGTGGGTGATCTCATGCTCGTTCGCAACGAGCTCACGCCTCCAGCCCAGTGGCCCCTCGCACGCATCACAGCTATTCATCCAGGGAGTGATGGAATCACGCTCGTGGTCGATTTGTGCACGGCCACCACAACTCTTCGTCGACCCATCGCCAAGGTCGTACGTCTTCACCCTGCTGAGTGAGGTTCGTTCGCCAGTCTCGCGAAGGTGGGCGGAATGTTCACGATCCATCGCCTCGAACGCTCAAGACGCTGACGTCATCGAGCCTTATAAGGAGATATTCGGCCTGTGCAAGTGCGCAGCCAGTTAGCGCTCGCCACGCGGCCCTCTCTGCGCCCCTCTAACTCCCAAGACGCCGGCCGACAATAATAATATTGTTAATAAAACTTTCTACGAAAGTATTAAATAAGGCAAGTATAGAAGTTTTTTCTGTATAATCTATAAAATAATATTTATGATTTTTTAAAAGAAGTCAAATAAATACTAGTAAAAAAGTCTTTTATTTGATTGAGTCAATCTATGCTCAACAAATTATATGTAAGTACATTAAAATTGTTCACTGCAAATCAAACAAACAAAAGTTGTGAAATCAATTATCGATAGTCAAGTAATGCAAACCATTCTCCGAAAAACTGTATGACTATGTTCTCCGAAATTTATTCAAATTTCTTTTTTCTTCTATACAAATTAAACACAAGAACGTACTGAAATCAATTAATTGTAGTCAAGTACCGGCCATAAGAACTTTTTGTACCTTGCGTGTAAAATTACATTTTACATCCGTCTGGGCGAAAATTATTTTAATTATATAACTATAATGCCTTCTTTTTATTTCTAAAATTCATAAGGACTTTTTCAGGTATTTACGAAAAGTCAAAACCTATATATAAAAATTACATAGATACCAACACATTACTATTTTTCATTATTCCTCTCAATTTTGAACTTTCTATAATATTACGCATTTTGGAAGGACAAGAGAAGTCTAGAGCTGCTCTAGCAGGGGTGGTCTTCCGATCTCCCATACATACTTGGCGGGCCCGACGGTTTGCAGTTCAAGGTGTAAGGCATGGTCATTTTCACATAAATATTCGTATGTTTAAAGATCAGATAAAATGTATAAATTGGTTGCTTCTACATATTAACTACTGATCTATGAATATATCACTCTGCTTTTAAATAGAAAGTACATACGCGCGTGAAAATATCATATGAGTTCTCATATGAGATTCGATAATATATAAAATTGCATATGATATCACATATAAGATCTCATACGAGATATGCGCTGTTTGAAATTCTCATATGAGATTTTATATATTTACACGGGGGAAAAGGATATAAAATATGTTGCTTATAAAACGGTTAATAAAATGTAAAGGACTTTTGAGCAGGCTATAAATTTATATGAATTTTTTATTTTATTCTCGTTTAAAAAGGACGGACACAAGGAAAAATATGTTTGGTAATGAAATATAAATCATGATTCTGCACATGTACGGATATGTTGTACTTAACCGCATCAATTAAAAATTAGAGCCAATGTAATTATTTATGGTGGACTTATAGTTATAAATATTGTGTCACGGCCTGCCGTACCGACGTCGCGTATAAGCCGTAGTTGAAGTACTTCATGCGCGCGAACGCGAGATGGCGCGTCGATGCAGAATCTGAGCTGCATCAACGTGATGACTAGCAGACCCCGGCGAGCCGGCGACGGCCATCTTATTATTCACTTGAAGAGGAGGAACACGCACCTGAATGCGCTCCGCTATTTTTCCGGAATAAATAAGAGAAAGTATTAGTTTTTCCTCCTGCAAAACTCGCTGAGTGTTAGTGTCGTGTACGCTGAAGCTTTCACGTAAGCTTTTGTCTTTCGCCGAGGAGTACTTGCGCCGCTAGACAAGGAGACTTCAATTAATCGTACGACAGGCGAGATAAACCTGCTGCATAATCTTCATCGTCGCGAAATCCCGGCTACGAGAGAGCTGAACCGGCCAAACCGCTGCTACAGAGGGGAGAGCCTGCTGCGAGCCCGAATAGACTGCGCTATAGTTTTTGATAGAAAAGATAAGCCTGCACGCATCTACCGCGCCGCGAATTAGCTCCGCGTAATCGCTTGTTCAGGCTCATCGTACCTGGACATCGGCTTCGAGTAGGCGTTCTCGAGCGGTGAGAGCTAGTGTGAGGAGAGAGTGTGGGCATCGGGTTCGCACTTCATCAAGGTTAAACGCGAGGTCAAACCACCGGCTATTTCAAAGCCGGTGAGTGCGCACAACAGGTGCGCACACGTGTAAACCCGCCATCTACCCTCTCTCTCACACTTATACGTGTGTGCGTCGCGCGGCAATCGCGACTGCTCTCGCACATCGTCGCTTTACTCGGTGAGCGCACGCGTAGAGTACCGCACACGTGAGGCGTATTATACCTCACGTGCGCGGCGTAAATTACCGCGAGCGTGACGTCAGCCTCCGAGACAGCTGACGTCTGAGATAACGTGCTGGCGCACCGTTAGGTAGGGAAACTAACCTATTTCAACGCAACACTTCCACTGTCTAAATTATTAATTATTCATTCAACTCATTTTACCTTTTATTCAATAAACCATAGCCTTTTGTTATTACTTTAACCACTCGAGTCATCATTTTGCGACCTTAGTCATTCCCCGCTCCCCGACGCCACCGCGGTCGTTACGTAAGAGAATACGTTTCGTTATATCTGAGCAGCCGGCACATGAACCAGTGATCAGGAGAGGAGTTCGGGCTCCTCCTTGTTGTGACAACATTGACTTTATTCCTACCACAAAATCTGGTGCGGGTGCTACTTCGTTTTAGTTTCGGGGAACTATTCTTTTGAATTCTCTCCCCTCCTCTCTACGCTACCTTCCCTCATTGTAAATTTCCGAGGGCGGTGTGCCAACACCTCTTCGATCTCGACGCCTAGCCCCCTTCTGCTGCTTGTGTGGAGCTGGCAGCGCCGCGATGTAACATAGTTTCTAGTCTTATTAATTATTTATTATAATATTGTTAATTTTCAGTACTGTGGACTTGCTTATAAGACCTAATTCTGACATATCGCTAGTTACACGTACAGTATTAACTAAAGAATAATTTGAAATTGTACTTTTTCCTATGATAGAAATTTCCATTACAATAAATTTTGTAACTACTCTGATGTACCATTATTTTTCTATTGTGACATATTTTTATAGACCTGCGAAATCCTGCAATTGTCTGAGGTTTTGGGAGATTCAAAATGGCCTCAACTCTGCTTGGAATGGGGCGATTGCCTTCGCCATTCATAAGGTAGCCTAAAAATTCCAACTCCTCAGCAACAAAAGTACATTTGTCAACATTTAGGCGAAGAGGAGACTTCTTAAGCCTTTCAAAGACTATTCGAAGATGAGCATGGTGCTCTTCTAACGAGGATGAAGCGACCAAGATATCGTCTATGTACAGGTACACAAAATCGAAATCACCTAACGCGCTGTTTATATAACGCTGGAAGGTCTGACTCGCATGGCGAATACCAAATGTCATGTACATAAATTCAAAAAGGCCAAATGACGTAATTATCACCGTTTTGGGAATGTCTTCAGGAGCCACTGGGATCTGGTTGAACGCTTTATGAAGATCCAGTGCTGAAAAGACTTTTTTACCGGGAAGATTATTCGTACAGTCATGAATATGAGCAGTTGGATATTTATCCGGGACTGTCGCAGCATTTAAACGCCTATAGTCACTACACGGTCTCCAAGAATTATCCTTCTTTAACTCCATATGGAGTGGGCTTGCCCACGGACTGCTGGAGGGGCGACATATGCCCGCCTCCATCCAAGCGTTAAATTCAACTTTTGCTGCTTTAAGCTTATCGGGAGGGAGTCTGCGAGGGCGTTCAGAAACAGGAGGGCCTGAGGTCACAATATGGTGGAACACGCTATTGCTATTGTCACGTCCTAAGACACGATATGACTGGGATGTTTAACTCGATTAAGAGTTATGCTCTTTTTTGGTCGTAGCTGCGTTAGCTAATAAACCATGGACGAGCTGTGGACAGGAGTGTAATATCAAATTCACTGTTAATCGCTGGGATTTAAGTTTGACTAATTTTTGGGTTAGGATTTGGTTATCGTAAGGACCAACGGTGAGTAGCACGAACGTCTCGTAAAGATCGTTTGGCCGCACGTACCCCCGCGTATGGACTAGGAATAAGGGCACGATTTTCCTTGGATACCTGGAGTTTGAGATTCTAATAACTTTTCCCGGTCTCAGGTTATTCTCAGATTCGCCCTTCCCTATCAAGAGCAGAGCTCGTATGTGAATTTAATTTTTATTTATGAAACTTATCCCTCTTGGGATTGATATATATTTTTCTTTTTAATAAATAAATTTTTATCTTAGTAAAGGATAATTTCTTTAGAATTTTCCTACGATTTTCTTATTTCTTAATTTTTTTTCTAATATAAATTGTTTTAGAGTTGTAATCTGAAATTTCTTATAAATTAAAATATTCCTTGTAAACACAACCAGTGAGGCTTACTCGTAAGGTCGTACAACTGCCGTTATGTTTACTTAATTCTTTTCTAAACCAATAGGAGTACGCTTACCCGTAAGGTCGTAACAACTATGGTTTAGAAAAGTAATTTAGGATATATTTAATTGAAGATTTTTTTTTATTTTCTTTTTGTAAACTGGAAAAATCTTATAAATTAAAATATTCCTTGTAAACACAACCAGTGAGGCTTACCCGTAAGGTCGTACAACTGCCGTTATGTTTACTTAATTCTTTTCTAAACCAATAGGAGTATGCTTACCCGTAAGGTCGTAACAACTATGGTTTAGAAAAGTAATTTAGGATATATTTAATTGAAGATATTTTTTTATTTTCTTTATTTTAATGAGAAAATTTAATATAATTTAATTATATTCTTTGATTATTAATCCCTTTCTAAACCAATAGGAGTATGCTTACCCGTAAGGTCGTAACAACTATGGTTTAGAGAAGAAATACTGAATACAGTTAATTGAAGATTTTATTTACCTTCTTATTTTTGTGTTCTTTATATTTTTTTTCTTTCAATATAAGTTCCTTTGAATCTTGTAATATGAAATTTATTATAATTAATAATATTCTTTGTAAACACAATCAGTGAGGCTTACCCGTAAGGTCATACAACTGCCGTTATGTTTACTTAATTCTTTTCTAAACCAATAGGAGTATGCTTACCCGTAAGGTCGTAACAACTATGGTTTAGAGAAGAAATACTGAATACAGTTAATTGAAGATTTTATTTACCTTCTTATTTTTGTGTTCTTTATATTTTTTTCTTTCAATATAAGTTCCTTTGAATCTTGTAATATGAAATTTATTATAATTAATAATATTCTTTGTAAGCACAACCAGTGAGGCTTACCCGTAAGGTCGTACAACTGCCGTTATGTTTACTTAATTCTTTTCTAAACCAATAGGAGTATGCTTACCCGTAAGGTCGTAACAACTATGGTTTAGAAAAGTAGTTTCGAATATAATTAATTTGATAATTTTGGAATTAGTATGTTAAAATTTTTTAGAAGTTTTGGAAAAAATGAATTTCGAAAATTTGATTTTGGAAAAAAATTTGAATATTTTATTTGAGAGTTTGAATTTGTGTACAGAGTCTTTAAGCTTGTGAGGCTTGTGTCGATCTGCTGTACAATCAGCAAAGCTTGTGAGGCTTGTGTTGATCTGACTTGGTCAGTTCAGTAAAGCTTGTGAGGCTTGTGGTGAACTGCACCCGTGTAGTGCGTGTTCGGCGTATTTAAATCCATTGCTCCTCCTCTTCTTCGGCTGGAAAAACTGCGGTGTCGAATCGGGTAGTTGCGTCATCTTGGGTCAACGAGTCATCGATGATATTTTTCGGCGGCGGTTGATGCTTTGCATACCCATAATGTTAAATGGAGCGAGTGGTGCGGGAAAGCGGTGCCCAATGGTGCGGGGCGTCATCCCTTCCAAACGTCGATTTTTGTGATAGTGGGGAAAATCCTATGTTTTAACACAGAGAGCGGCAGAGAGCGGTCCCTTATCCCTTCTCTAGGGTATTTTCCGGCGGCTTGTATCTTCTTTAAGGAGCGAGAGAGAACGATATATGTGCGACAGAGAAAGAGAGATGAGAGAGACAAAAGATATATCCTTCTCTTTCTTTCGAGTCAAAAATGATCAATTTTCTGTTACTTGCTGAAAATTATACAATGTTGGCAGTTTATAAATTATAAAATATGTTATTTTATTACATTTTGTTCTAAAATGAAAATACAAATTTGAACGGAAGTTATCGATCTATTACAACAGGAGTTAAACGCATTACAAATTTTATAAACTTAATTATACATTAAACAATGAAATTTCTTATGCAAACTTTATAAAAACATTAGACTATTCATTCTAGCTAATATATCAATCATATTATTAAGTTATTTTATTAAATTAATACATTTTCCTTAGATTTTCTATTATTTATTTAAAATATTTGAAATTTAATTAGTTTTCGTAAGTAACAATGTGTTAAAATACAACTATTGTCCAGTAAAATGTTTTATCTAATGTGTATATTTCATAAAACTTGCATTAACAATGAAAATTACTTATAAATAGTCATAATAGTTCATTATTATTAAGAAAAAGTACGAATTACAAATGTATTATTCAAATTCTAAACAGTTTATCATCTAAACTTAAAGTCTAGTTAGTTAATCTAGTAGAAATAGACAAATGGATTATTATTACTATAAAAACATATTATAATAATGGATTTTCTCATCTCTTAATTTTTACTTAACATAATGCAACTTTTATCTTAAACAAAAATTATTTTTCTAATTATAATTAATGAGATATCTAGCGTTATTCTAAAATAATATTCTTATGCTATAGTACATTGAGTCTCAAAAGATGCTGGAAAATGCGTCTCCGCGCAGGAAGACTGAGAAAAATCTATTTTTAGACGAGCCATGTGTTTTGGGGCTGATGTAGCTGACAAACATCTTCTTTGTCTCGGTTTTTCCTATAATTAACAATCTAGATATTCTACGATGAATTGAATTATTTATCTTACTAAATAATTATGTAGCAAGATATTACAACTTGAATGAAAATACTACGACTATTTTAATGATAGTTATTCGGAATACAAAATTTTACTAACTTAATAATCTAATTTACAATGAAATCATATATGATAAATTTATAATAACAGTCAATTATCTAAAATAAACTAAAACCTAAATGCTTTGTTATCAAAACTTGTTGATTTATATAATATAATAGCTATTATAGTAATTATTTATCGTTGGTTAATAAAGATTCTTTACATGGTTATAGGTTGCGTTTATAAAATGCATATGGTTACTCATAGAGCTATATTTTTGGGTTTTTGTTACTAGATCTTTGTATTATTAATACAAAAACAACAAAGCTGTTGATTGCAATTTAACAAAGAATATATATAATTAATATTATTTTTCCTCATTTCCTTACTGCTATATTTAATATCGGTTGTTGTTAAAATAATTTTATTGATAACGGTTTGAGAGATAATGTAAAATAATATTTCAATGTATAGTATAAGTCATGTTTTGAAAAACTCGGAAAAGCGCGTCCCTGCGTGGGGAAGCGTCGTATCTATATTTAGTATGGGCCATGTGTTTTACAGCCCCAAGATTACGCATCCGCTCGAGGCAAGCGTCCCTTAAAGCTAATTTCACATTCTGAAGGAATATTTTCGAGCTTAAATATAGTTATTTCAAACTGAAAAAACATTAATTTATTTATTTATTAATTAGTTAAGAGTTGATTTATTTACTACAAGAATATTTTGTATAAACCAATTATTTTGCTGGTTGGTGAGTTTCCTTTATAGAAGTAAGAAAAAGAAACAAAAGAAAAAATAATGGGATGAGTTTTATTACTCAGGTATAGAAAATAGTCCTTCAGGAGTGTGGCTTAAAGTAACTATTATAATCTTAAATCTATTTTACAAATGTTATATCATGTAAACTATTTATCCCACGCCTGAACGGTTGCTAGTTAAAGTGTATTATCAAACGAGCAATATATGGTTAAACGCTAACTTAGTTTATATATAAAATACTAAAATATTCAGTCGAACATACAAAGGAATTATTACATTTGGTAATTTATACCTAAGCTATTATTTAGAATATACCCTAGTAGAAAGTTAGTTATATTTCATAACTATTGTGTTAATTCAATCTAGAATATTTTTTTAATAAAAATCGTGATGCAGAAATTTATTATTCAACTAAGAGTTTTACTATTACAATTTTTATGATATTTAAATATCAATTTCTTATTCAGATTGGTATATAACTATGAAATACGAGTAACGTTGTTTTAAAATTTCTACTAGAGTGGGTTACTTATTTTATAATTGAAAAGTAATAATCTTCGGTAAATTATTTCATACTATATTTTATTATGCTCGTGGTCGTAGGTATGATTAGTTACAAATTTTATTTTATTTAAAAATAGTTTTTGTCCTTTATCAAGAAGAAAAGAAAGTTTACAGTCCGTTTAATATAAAGCCGGAATATAGCTTTAAGAAAAGAAAAGTTAAAAGATTTTAAAATTCGAGATTAAGGCGTCATCGTTTTTATGGAGCTTGAGGCAAACCCCTGAGTGGTGCAGGTCACAACCCTTGATGCAGTAGTGTCAGTAGGGTAGTAGTGGTTCAGGGTTATGATCATGATTCATCGCATAAAAATATATACAAAAAAAAAATTTTCCCATCGTAGACGGTTCCGTTACACTATCAGCAACAGTGGGTTTCGAAACATCCGTGATCTCAGGAAATTCCGCAAGTAGTTCTGCACATTTTGAGCCAGGACTTACTGTGAAAACAGAGTCGACTGAAACTTCTTTTGTGATGGCAAGAGAGTAAAGAAATGTAAGCGGGTCGACGAGACGACTTCTATTGAGATCAACTAAAAGACCATAATGCGATAAGAGATCAGCACCTATGATCGGATGAGATACGTCTACTATGCCAAAATTCCAACGAATGGAACGCTTAAGACCTGTATTTAAAATAAGCAAAGATTCGCCATACGTGTTAATGATAGAATTATTCGCGGCAAAAATTTTATACGTACTAGATTTGCCGTGAACTTATGGATTCGACGGAATGAGAGAAATATCCGCGCCAGTGTCAATCAAAAACTTTCTACCAGATATGCAATCGCGTACATGGAGACGTTTAGAAGTTAGATTACCCTCTGCAGCCGTCTCAGAAACAGAAGGCTGAGCTAGTTTTTTTGAGGGTTTTATTTAAGCCATTCGCTGTATTTAGAACACCACTCTCTGCAAGAGAGAGAGTTGTCCGCATATTTGCGGTGGGCTAAACATAGGCCCGAAGAATCCCGACTAGAAGAACGACTGCGTCGAGGTTTGCCTTTTGGCTGGGGAGTAGAGGAGTTACCTGATCAGCCTTCAATCGCCTTTAATCTCTTATCAAACCAATCGAATTTACGCTCAAGGAGCTTCACGACAGCCTCGAGATTGAAGGAATTGGATTGGTTTGCGGAAACTACGTGCTTGCGTACCTGAAGCACTACCGATCTGTATTTGACTCGAATCGATAGCTTCTACAATTTTATCAGCCATCTGAGCAAGTTTATGAATATCCGTTACTTCAGAAATCATGAGGGTGGTTTTGCAATGCGATGGTAACTGATCTAAAAAGACAGAGCGAATAATGTCATTACTCGCACCTGTATCGAGACTACACAAGCGGTTTAGAATGAGTGACGGTTTACCGATTGTCGAGATCTGACCCTTAATAAGCTGGTGCAACCGCGTTTCGGCAGAGGCGCCGAATGTATCGATTAAGCGGCTTTTAATTCGTTCGAAAATGTCTGGGGGACGAGGGTCAGTGGTGACAATTTCTTTAATAATTTCGAACGCTTCCATGTCTAGCTTTTCGGAGATGAAGTCAGCTTTTGTTGCACTCGCAGTGATGCCTGCATTTCTGAGGGCGATCTCAGCTGGCGCAAACCATACAGACGGATTTTTGCGAGAGAAGGAGGCGATATTTGGTTGCCGATAAATCGCATTTACCGCTGAAGTGTAGGCCACGGTTTGGTCGTTGCCTTGAATATTTTGTCCAGCATTCGTCAGATCAGCTAATTGCTGACGAAGCTCCTGCACCTCGCGAGCCAGGTTAGGTTGAACATTACCGTCCGCCATTTTGCTGGATAGAAATTTGCGCGAACCGAAAACCTAGCACGTAGATAATTACTCCTACGCTCCCCGAAGGTGACGTAGGAAGTAAGAGAGGAGATCTAACCCCTCCGGTGAGGTTTTAAAATGCGCTTAAATTGCCTTACGCCGTTGCGTATCACAAACTCCTAGTTAGTGCTCGCAGGCACAAACAATGGTTATTAAAGCTAGCTTAATCTAGCACTTAAAAATAAAGTATCGAAATTTCAGTAAATCGCGTCAAAGCTAAGAGACCACTTCCCGCTTAAAAAATTATTTTTAAAAGAATTTTATTAAAGCATATGACTGGGCAACGCATAAATTTACTGGGATTGAAAAATCATACACGTGACTCAAGAAGTGCCACAGTAACTTTCCTAGTAACCTTGCGCAAAAACGGGTCTAAAAGAAGGGGCGTGAAAAGTTCAAAATGGCTGCCAAGATGGCCGCCAAGTTCTCGAAACGCGAGACCGTTGCGCGCGGATTCGCGGAATTCAAAATCTCGCCAGAGTATAAACACGCGCCGAACGACGACAATTCTCGGAAGGCCGAGAGAAGGTAAAAACTTCTCGGAAGTTGCGTTTAGCAAAATGCGCACATTTATTGCTCACTCGCTTTTACCGCACGCATACCTTAACGCAAAAATCTTCAAAATTATGTCGTTGGTCAGTGCTGAGCGGCCTCGGAGAATGCTCGACGAGGTGCAAAAATCGCCGATCAGCTCCTCACACGTTGTTCGACAGGTGCGGTAGAAGAGGTGCCGGTGACGGTGGCTTCACGTAAGGCCGCACACGGAGATCTGCTTCACCGCGTGCTGAATGCAGCGATCGTCCACACGTTGCTCGACAGGTGCGCTTGAAGGCGCGGTGACGGTGGCTTTACGCAAGTACGCACCTGGAGATCTGCCGTTGATAACTGCTATGCCTCGAAGAGAACTCGACGAGGGGTGACGATTGAAGAGCAGTCTTTGAAGTTCGCCTGTTGACGCCGCGACAGGTCCACCTGTCACTCCACCTCAGCGACTATTGTCGGGGTCACCAATGTGGGGTTTCATGCCCCACGTTCTCCTTATTCTAGGAATAGGAAGGAGAAAGAAATGAAGAGAGTCAGGGTTAACAGCAACAAGGAGGTTTTATTATGTGGAGGAGGTACAGCTGACGGACGTCCGCACGCTCGGCGGATCGAGCACTGACTACCGCTCGCTGGCGGCTTCTCGCCGCATGCACCGTGGCCGCTTCTTCCACTCTCGCAGAGAGAGCGAGAGGGAAGATCGGAGTCTCTACAAGGTTGTAGATGTGTGTTAGAGGGTCTACTAAATGTTCTACCAGGGTTTTTAATGATTTGGCGTTGATATTATCAACTCCCCCATTTTTGTTTTTCATTCTGTTTATGATATTTTCGATTTCGTGATGATTTGTTGGCTCGAAGAAAATACTTTGGCAGTTTATTGTAGGGAATTTAATTTCCTCATTTATCGGGGGTCTTATTTTGTCACTTAGCTTTTTGCCAATGTTACCACAAAATGTGTTCAAGTGGTCAGCAATTTTTTTAGGATCTGATATTTTCTATATTTTCTTATTGTTATCTATTATATAGTTAATGTTATTTTTCTTTTTACAATTTTTACCAATTATTTTATTTATCACATTCCACATACTCTTAATATTATTCATGCTGGATTCTATTAGTTTTTATCATACGACTCCTTTGCTTTATTTATAATATTCTTCAGGATATTTGTAAATTTCTTATACTCTTTTTCTAGTATTACTAGGGTCTTTTTTCCATATTTTATATAGTTTTTCTTTGGTATTACATGATATCATAATTGCCTTTGTTATCCAATCTTTCCTTGATTTCATGTTGTTAGTTTTGTTAGTTTTTCTGGTATATTTAGCTTTGCTTAGACATATATTTATTTTATTAATAAGGTTATTTAAAGCAATATTCGGATCATTTATTTCTGTCACTTCACTGCAATCTATTGTAGAAGCATCTGTCCTGAGTTTATTGTAATTTATGCGATTTATAGTACGTATATTTTGAGTTGTTCTTATTTTATTTAATGACATAAAAAGTGGGAAATGGTCAGTTAGTGGTATACGGAGTGTAAATGTTTTATAGCCTATCTTATCTAGTTTAATAAAAATATTGTCTATGCAAGTTCCTGAGTTACCTGTTTTATCAGATGGTCTGGTAATATTACAAAAGCCTGGACAGTAACCATGTTCTAAGAGTATATGTAAAAATTCCTGATTGAGTGTATCTTGATTTGAAATGTCAAAGTTAAGATTTCCCATTAACAGGTTGTTTTTATATTTTTTGTTATGCGCTATTAGTTTTTTTATATTTAAAATGAATTCAGTCTTTTTTATATCATGGGATCTATATAGGGCAGATAATATTATCTCTCTATTGTTTTCTATCGCAATTTTAGTATTAATTATTTTGAGGTTGTTTATATCTATAATTTCTGTCGTTTCAGTAATGTATTCACTTATGTAAACTACCAGACCATCATTTTGATTGATATTGTTATGTGTTCGTCTACCATCATCGAACATAACAACGAAAGCGTTGCTAAGCGATAAGTTTGTTGTTGTTCTCGACTCGATTTAGTTTTCAGTTTTTATTAATTGACTCGAGAGTTTGTTATCAATAGGATTTCAAATCGTGTTTATGATCTTGAATAAAGTTATATGTTATTCTTTTATAATGATGATTATTATTGGTTATTGTATGTGTGTGTGTGAATGTAACATTTTGGGGGCTCGTCCGAAGATTGTGAGGAGAAATGGACGGATTTAACAAGTCGGCGAAAACGACGCGTACACCGCCACATGTACCCTTTCATACAAAGACCAGAGCACAAACTGCTGCTGAGGCTGCTACTACTGCTGCCGAAGTTGCTACTGCTGCGGTCAATATCAACGACACCGATGCCATCACTGCTACTGAAAATTTAAATAAACATCAAACAGGTACACTTAACCCTGCAATGCTGATCCAATTCTCGTCGATTTAAGTCCACCTGGTGACTCGCACTCGACGACTGGCGCACGCTCGGTAACTGATGCGCACGTGATGATGACCGATGACTCATCGATGGTGGCTGACGTCTCACCGATGATCGGTGTAACCCAGCCTACTCTTCTTCGTGAAACGCTGTTGGAACTCAATGAGGCTAGAACTGAAATGGATATTTACCGAGAACGACTCAACGACGTGAAGAACTTGAAGCGAGACTCCAACATCACATCACCGAGGAGAAACACTTCGCGATGGAGTTACGGGTACGCGACGATGAAGTAATCGAGCACCAGCGTACCATCGATGAACTGCGGGCAGAGCGACTCTCTCTCCAGGAATAACTTGCTCAGTATCGTCAAAAATTAAACTAGATGAGTACAATCCAACATTCCAATACACAAACAACAGCAACAACAAACGTGGTTTACACGAGTAACAGAAACACACAGCCAATTAGGTTAGGTGATAATTCATTTATAAACACAGGATCAGTTGTTGAAAATTCGGTTACACCAGTAAATTTAGGGTTAGGTTATAACCTAAAACCTGATATTTATGATGGTACAACTCCTCTGTCTGAGTATTTGAATCAGTTCAATTTAATTGCAAGGTCTAACAGTTGGAATGATGAAAAAAAGATGATAGCTTTAGCTGCTTCTTTGTGTAATAAGGCAAAAAGCGTTTTGAGTAGCTTTAAGGATACTGAGACTTTGGATTTGAAGATCTTGTTAGAAAAATTAGAGGCACGTTTCGGTGAACATTTAGGATCAAGTAGTTACTCTTTATTCCAAAATAGGCGGCAAAAGCGGGAGGAGGATCTTCCTACATTAGCAGCTGATGTAGAGAAGTTAGCAACATTAGCATATCCTGAATGCTCATTAGAGGTACAAGATAAGATAGCTTGTTCTCAATTTATTATCGGTATTTACAATATAGGAGTTAGGGAAATGCTTCAATTAGAGCGCATAACCTCTCTTAAGGTTGCTCTTGCGCGAGCTTTAGAAGTAAAAGTTATCAAGGAACAAAATAGGAACTCAATTTCGCAACAGAATATCAAAGGTTCTCAAAACACTCAAAAATTTTCAGGAAAGAGTCAGATTAGTGGTAAAGACGTTCAGAAACAGGATCAGCCATTCAATCATCAAGAATGGTTGAAAAATCTTGAGTGTTGGGGCTGTCATAAGAAAGGACACACACGCTCTCAATGTCCAGAACAGGGAAACTAGGTCATATCAAACTTTCAGGAGCGAGTTTGACATTTAATAAACAGGCTCCTAATCATGATGCTGTTGAAGCTGATGGTTCGAGCACACGTGTTAGTAGGGTTCTTCGAAATTTAAAGGCTTCCGAGTTTGATGGTAGTGTGGATAAGAAATCATGTATTTTAAAAATAGATTCAGGTTCAGATGTTACCATTTTAAATTCTAATTTTGTTGAGCCACGCTGTCATCGCATTCCCCTTGATGAACCAAATTTGAAATATCCTACTGGTGAAGATGTTCCTATCAAGTTTAAAACAATTGTCCGAATTGATTTAGGCCAGCATTCAGTTCAAATGATCGTTTTTATACTATTATTATAGTACATTTTGTACCCTGTTATGTTAAAGGATTCAGGGCGTACAAGTTTTCGGGTTTCACTGCAAACAATTATGCATGGCTTTATCATAAGGCTTTTTATGAAAACAAGTAATTTATTAAAATTAGCATTTAAACCTCCTATATTTACATTCAAAATTACTTCCTTTTCTAAAGCTATTTATTTGTCTAGTTCACAAATATCATCGCGATTACAGTCTCTATTAATTATATTATTTTGTAAATCATCAATCATATTAATACTCCTATCCATTTTGGTTTATTGATGTTGTTGTCCCCGCGTTTCCTGATGGTGTTGTTGTGTCCATGTTACGGGAAATTTGCGATGCTGTGGAGTCATTACTTTCAAATCTCGCTCTCCTTATCGGTGCCTTCCACTAGTAATGTAGACTTTCTACCTTACCAAAGAATCTCGGGTAGGTAGGATGTAGCAGATAATCAATCATTTCAATGTATTTTTTTATTTTTGACACTAATATTTCACAAAGTTCACTTTCAATTGCACTGTGTTTAATATTATATTTGGTATTGAACTTTGCATTACTGTACATACAGTTTGCACATTTATTTGTTGTACTTGTGCACTTTGAGGTTAAATGAGCTTCTGAACACTTATTACACGTAGCACTATTTTCACACTTTGTGCTGCTATGCCCAAATCTCGAACATTTATTGCATGAAGTTGTGTTTATAATGTCGAACAGTCTAGAACTTTGGTGCCCGACAAATAATCTGCTCTTGTTTTCGATATGTTTATAGATGTTAGATGTTACCTCAGTAATTGCACATTTTCTATTTGTTCTTCCGTTCATGAACACGTGTAGTAACTTGCATTTGTCTTCAATATTACTGAAATTTCTTTGATTAATATCTAGTTCAATCTCGTCGTCATCACCATTGTCCATATCAATATCTATTACCTTTAGTTTAGGCTTGTTTATTTGCTATTTTTCTATTCTAAATTTGTTTGATAGTTCTTCTCCTAAAATATTTACAAGTGAATTGATACTTTCCTCGTTCATACAATTTATTATTACTGTGTCATTGTTCTTGCACGCTACACTTTTTGTTTGGATCGTTTTATCTTGAGTTAAATGTTGTAATACTGTCTTTTCTAAGTCTGTGTTGTCTTTGTTCTCTGTTTTTTTAATTATCAATTTTGGCACTCTGCTTTTTGGTTTTGTGTTATATGTTATTTCGGCGAAAGTCTTGATATTATTGTTTTTGCCCTGTTTTGTTTCCTCCTAGAGGAAGCTTTGTAATAGTAAAATTTTCAACTTCGTTAAAATTCTCTATAAACATCATTAGAGGTGTTAGAAGTTTATTTCACATGATTTTAGAAAATGTCTGTATGGATGTATGTGTGTGTGTGTGTGTGTGTGTGTGTGTGTGTGTGTGTGTGTGTGTGTGTGTGTGTGTGTGTGTGTGTGTGTGTGTGTGTCTGTGTGTGTGTGTGTGTATGTATGTATACCGCTGTATCTCCGGATCTACGGTCGATTTTAACCATCAGGTTCTCATTTTTTTTTGTTTTTTTATTCCGAATTCGGGAAGAAAATAATTTTTGATGATTTACTGATTCGTTTTTGTTTTATTTCAAATTTTTGATTTTCGAAAAATTTATTTTTGTTTTTTTTTTTTAATGATCGGATTTCAATTTTTTAATCCGATGGGTCGCATTCGAAAGAGCATAAAAAAACCTATAATTACAAAACAAAAAAGAATTATTTAGCTATCACGGTTCTCTTGTTATTAACAAAAACGTGTTTTTTTTTTTTTTTTTAAAGCTAATAACTCCTAAACTAAACGGTCAATTTTTTGGAGAAAATTCACGATAATGCAGAATATAAACTGCTATAATCTGTCAAAATTTTAATCCATTCTGTTGGTTAGTTTTTGAGAAAAAAATTAAAAAATTGGAAAAATGTGTTCTCTATGTCGCACGTTTCATCGAGTAGGCCTGGATTAACCGCTTTGTAATTTCTTATAGAGGTAGATTTTGGTTAGATCTCGGCTAAGTTCTTTGAGCTACATGATCGGTCCATAAATTTCTGAGATATTTGAGGTCAACATTTTTTTAACCTTCTTTTCAAATCGAAATTTCTCGAAAACGTCTCTATGTATCTGAATCGGATGTGTGGCATTCGAAAGCGAATTTAAATATCTATATTTTCTAAAAAAAATTATTTTTCTAGCTATCACGGTTCTTTTGTTATTAATAAAAACGTAAACATAGAAAAATGAAAAAAAATGAGTTTGGTATGTCTAACCATTGAGGGAGTAAAAATTGACTTAATCGCTTCAAAATTCCTCGTAAGGGGTAGATTTTGTATAGTTTTCGGTCGAGTTATTTGGGCTAAATGATTGATCCATAGATTTAAGAGATATTTGAGGTTAAAATATTTTTAACCTTTTTTCAATTCGAAGGGAATGGGTAGCATTCGAAATAGAATTAAAATAGCTATATTTCCTAAAAAAAAGTTTTCTTTTATAGGGTGTTCTCTTATTATAAAAAAAACGTAAGCATTGCACAATGAAAAAATAAAAAAAATGAGTTTTGTATGTGCAACGATTGCTGGAATAAAATTGACTTATTCGCTTCAAAATTTCTTGTAGAGATGTATTTTTTAGATTTTTATGTCGATTTCTTGGCGCAAAATGATTGGTCCATAAATTTCAGATATTTGAGGTTAAAATATTTTTAGTAAAATTAAT
This sequence comes from Torymus aiolomorphi, assembly GCA_036365515.1. Lineage (NCBI taxonomy): Eukaryota > Metazoa > Arthropoda > Insecta > Hymenoptera > Torymidae > Torymus > Torymus aiolomorphi. Next base: position 120,111,500 of record CM070875.1, read on the forward strand.
AAATGAAAAAAATTGAGCTTTCTATGTCTAGCGATTTTGGAAGTAAAATTGACTTAATCGCTACTTTAAATCATTTATTAGATGCAATTAGTAATGTGTCAACACAAAAGTATTTATGTTAAGATATAAATAATACAAAATAACCTACCTACTTGGAACGCAACTAATACACATTCAATTCACGATATATAAAAACCCTTTTCATAATTAATATTACCTCCAAATTATTTTACTGTGATATTTTGTATAATTATTAGATAATATTTCTTAATAAAATTTCACAAATATATTATTTATTCCACACACAAATTTTGTTTATAAATTTCATTTTTCCACTTATAAAACAATTTATTATCGCTGTCAAGCGTGAAACCTTCTGCTATTTTCGTGTTCCGATGGTAGAATGATGTTTAAAATTTAACAATGGTCCGCGTTATACAAATTAATCAGACGTGTATATTTTTGTTTTCAATTTTGAAATACTTTATTTCTAATGGAAAAAATTGGCTGTAAAACCTGTGTAATTGTAAATTGTTTCAGACGCAGAAGACAAATTGAAACTATATACATTCTGTTAAAGACTAGATTGTTTTATTTAAACAAAGCCTGTAATAGGCGTGACATATACATTTGGAGCGTACATTTTATATAATCGTTTTTCCGTTTTTACTTTTTGTATCAATAACTACATATCAACTACAGCTGCTTGCAGATATCATTAACTACAGGTGCTCTATGCCGTTCTGCTCTTCATTCCTATACCGTCAGTTGTTTGTCACATTCGTTTGCTCGTAGATGTTGCAATGGTGATGTTCTTTAAATATCGTTTTCAGAAGATACGAGCGTACGATCTATTTTCTGGTATCGTAAGAAATAACGAAAGTGAATTATTTTTGTATTTAAACTGATTTTTTTGAATAATTGCTATCTAAAAAGTGAATATTTTCTACTACGCAATTTCGAGATAAAAATTTTAAAGTTGAAACTTCTATGGGTTATTCTGATGATAGGCCATATTTATATTGGCACTATAAACTCTAACATATAGATATACAAAAGTAATGTATTTACAAATATGCCCTATCATTTGAGCCTACTGTGTCAGAATAACCTTTTCAGAAGTTTATAATATACCAGTAAATCAACAATTCTTTTACCATTGTTCCACAATATACATTTTTGACACCATTTGTTTATAATTACTGAATTTTTTATAAAAATATGAGATACATAATTGTAATAGAGTTTCGTAATTAGCATGAACTTATTTTTGAGTTTGAAAATATTATTATTAGATTAATATATTACACTTACTTGAAAGTATTCCATAAAAAGAAAAATCTGCTAATAGTTTTCGCGAAAATCTGCAGATGATGCGAAAATGTGACGCCGATAAAAATCAACAGAATCGGAGCTTTGGTAATTACGAAAGCATTTCGAATTTTTGCTTGACTGCTCACTAAAAATTAACATGAAAGTTGTACATATAAATTTTGATTTTTAATTATTTCGAGGGTGTAATATTTTTAAGTTATATATGTTACCAGGTATAATATTTTTGTCGATTAATTCTGATGTAAATGGATATTCAGCATCTGGTTTATACATAATGAATTCTCTATTATCGGTAATATCTTCGCTCATCAATTCTCAGTCTTAATCATATTCCTTTTAATAAAAATGTTATCTTTTTGATCTACAACGAATTAATGAAAATATCATCAGCAGTAAATTAACTTTGATAATAAATAGTAAATCTAATATGGTAACGCCATCGATGATCGGACATCTAAGATTAATTGTCGGACATTTTTTATTCTACGATTGATGATTAAAAAAAATTTATGATTTTTAATTTTAACACAAGAATTTCGAAATGAATAACTCAATCTTTAGGATACGATATCTATGAACGTAACAAATCTTATTTTTAAGTAATTTCGACAAAAATGAACGACTATAGGGAGTCGGCGACCACTGGTGCCACTATTCTTTATATCAAAGTCATTAATTAAGTAATAAAATAATAAATTATTGGATTCGCTTTATAATTATGTTCAATAATATCGATTTTGAAATTTACAAATGTACAAGATCTATACGTCTAGATATTATTTATATATATTTAAAAAAAAATCAATCTTAGTAAAATATTGTAGATTTAATAATCGAGGTGCTTTATTATTGTGAGTCCCCTTGCCTCTCACAAAGATAACAAAATACTTTAACATTATAATATTTCATACCATTAGAATGTAGCTATGGTATTTCTTCTAAAAATATTATATACATATCTTTACTACATTTTGGCCAGTTGCTTTTACTTATGTTTGAATCGTCTACTGTAAACCATGTATTATTTTGTTTTATCATGGTTGTGTAATGTCCTGAATCAATATTAGGGCGATGATGAAATATTGCATTAGTGACTTTGTAAATTTTGTTATCTATGTATATATTTGATATAGAAATATTTTCTATTTTACATTGTGTCCGTTTTGTTATTTTTCTTGATTTATCCATACAAAATAACACTAATTGTAAAATAATGATTCTATGTCTTGCAATAAATACTTTTGTTCTATTTTGTAATTTGATTTGACAATCATTACAATTTATGTCTAAATTTTTGTAATTATTTATATTATCATTGATAATTTCCTGTAACTTAAAAAGTTTTTGTATCGGAGGTATGGTTAATGTAATAATGATATTATTGGTAGTTTCTTCTTGTATTTGTTTATAATTTGGACAGAATATTTCAGTAGTATGTTCATATGCTATAACACTTTCCAATAATTTCGATTTCTTGCAAATATCCATGATAAATTCAGCTACATCCTATTGTACTGGTAATGCATATTTTTTGTTTATAGTTTTCCTAAATCTCAATACATCAAAGCTGTTTGATTTGTAGGACGAAAATATTTCTTTTAGACAGTCATTTTCTTTAAAATTAATCATGTGTTTTCTGAATGTATGATAGTGTAACAATGATTGCACGATTGCATTAGTATAGCAAGATACATTGTCTTTATTTAGTAAACCAATAATATTTAAAACTTTGGTTTTTTCGTCATTGATTTTTTCAACATAATTAAATTGATTTATATTTTCATCAATATTATGAGTAGCAATGTATTTTATGATAGTTTCATTAGTTTTGTTTTTTCCATCACCATTAGATAAACCAATGATAATTGGTTAGTGATCTGAGAAGTAAGTTTCGTACACTCCAGCTTCAAAATTTTCATTATCTTTATTTATAAAAATAATATCTATTTGCGTGTTGAAATTTGTAGTCGAAACTTCCGTTTGAAGGGCCCTTTTAAAATTTTGATTAGTTAAATATTTTTATATAAAGTTATTTTCCAAAAAAGCATCGTAATTGAAATCTCCAATTATAGTAAAATTATTGTGGTTGTATTTGTTTATGTCAAATGTTTCAAAATGACTTGAAAATGTTCGTGTGTCAACGGAAGGTGATTTGTATCCAGTTAAAATGTACGTGCTATTTATTTTTATCATGACTATGTCAATATGATGTATGATATTAGTTTTATTATAAGTAACACTTTTGATAATGTCATAATGGTTTCCTTTCTTAGCAAAACAAATAATTCCTTTAGAATGTTTTACATTACTGTCAGATCTATATATTATATTATATCCATTGATTTTAAATGTATCTGAATATTTTGTATACGTTTCAGAAAATATTATAATATCAGCTTGATAATACCAGTGATCATTAATAATATAATCGAAATTTTTATTCAAAGATCTAATATTTTGATAAATTATTATTATTTCATTTCCTTGAATACATTTTGTAAATGATAATTTTCAACTTTTGTTTAATTTTAAATTACTCATTATTACGTTTGTAGTTTCATCAAATTTTGTTTTATTTAAACTTGGAAAATTGCCAATAATATATAAATCAGACAATTGCCTAACTCTACTTAGTGCCACGTAAAATAATGACCTACTTTTAAATTTATTAAACTTTGTAAAATCTATGCAAACTTTATCTTAAGTTCGACCTTGACTTTTATGAACCGTTATAGCTTCAACTGGTATAACTGGTATTTGTTTTCTAACTATTTGATAATTTTCTTTTGTATTTATAATTACATCTATTGCATATATTGGAATTAAATTTAAATCTATATTTGAATTAATCATAATATCTTTATATTTATTTCTAATTTTCGATCCTATTTTAATATTTTCTCCAAAATTTAACCAAATTATTTTTGATGTATTGTTTTCATTGAATGTAATATGTTTTAAAACACCACAAGCTCCATTAACCAAACCATCTTCGACATTAATATTTGTTGTGATCATATATTTTATTCCAATTTTCAACATACTACATTGCTTAGTCCTCCGCATTCTTATCTCTTTTTATTTTGAAATGATTGTAAAAGATACTGTTTGGTTTTTTCAGAAACAGATTCAGGTACAGAATCTATTGATTTTGATATGTAAGTTATGCCTGGATAGTTGTTGATTTTTTTAGTATTATATTCGTCAACAAACTTATTTTCACCAAATAATCTAATAGTTTCTTTAGGAATATTGTTTTTATCAGTTATTCTCGAATTAATCAATGATATATCATTTTCTGTCATGTTATTTGTAGCTAAATAGCTCTGCGCCCTTGCTTGATCGCGCTGCGCCTCGCTGACTGTTCTTTTGGATCGCTGCTGTAATTGGTTAATATTTAATTATGAACCAATCAGCGTTGCGAACTGCGAGGTTGGCTAGCACCGCGAAGCGCAGCCACAGCACGGCGCAGCGAAGGCGCAGCACAGCACAGCCCAGCGCGGCGCTTATGTACATTCACTCTTATGTAGATTCACTATTTTTTGAAAGTATGTCATCGCATAGACGATATAATTTTCCAAGACCAAGAACCCAGTCACAGTGGGTGTATTTCGAAACTCGGGCGCAAGATTTCAGATTGTTCCGTAATACTTGAATTTTGCGTGTGAGTTTCCGTAATCCTTGAATTGCATTGAATTTACAGAAGATATCACATTCGCGTTTCGGAGCCGAGAGCGAAAGTGGTGTTCGGCCAGGGGGGTTGCTCTTCAACGATATACGATACAATTTTTATCACCGCGTAATACACGTATATTTTTAGGACGATTAGTACATTTAGGACAAAATTTTGATTTGATGTGACATGCACTGTGGTAAAACGATTATGTGAACACGCATATCGCTATCGCTAAGAGTAATTTTATATTACGCCATAGCGAAGAATTTTTTATTGTATAAACGTTTTGATTTAAAAAGTGTACAAACAAACAAAACTTATCGCACCCAAGGTATGGTGAAAAAATAAAAAGTGACGAACCATTTAACATAGTCTTACCGTAAAAAATAAAATATTAAATTTTAAATATTTGAATTAAAAATTAATTAAAGGAATCAATAAATTAAGTTTGAGGAAGCTACGTGTTTTATTTAGAAACTTTTTTGTTCTTATACTTTTTTAGCTATGTCTGATAGCTTTAAAGATATCAACAATAAACACCTTTTGCTGCGCCTTTGCTATTTATACTATACCACGCGCGGCTGCCACGATACAATATATATATTATTTATTGATTTTTATGGTTGAATGGATCATTGTTTTGACAATTATGCGATGGAGTATATATTTATACACTTCAAATCATAAAATCTACTCATTTTATCTAGTAACAACAGTAAGCGCAAAAACGAGAGGCGTCGCGTGGCGGCCGCGCGTGGTATAGTAAATAGCAAAGGCGCACCAAAAGGCGTTTATTGTTGATATCTTTAAAGCTATCAGACATAGCTAAGAAAGTATAAGAACAAAAAAAGTTTCTAAATAAAAAAACAAACGTCTTGAAACAAGTTTCAGCTCGCTGCGATATTTCACTTCGGAGATATGGCCTTTCAAACAATTAAATTATTTATAACTTCTTTTCTCCCTCTTTTTCGGCCGGGAACCCTCGAAATTGGGATTCAGCAGGCCAAATTACGCCTAGAAAACTTTGGTTCAGGCGGGGACAAAATTTGACCACGAAATGTATTGTCGGCGCCTAGACTATAGCTCTCGGACGAGTTCTTTGCGCAAAATGATTGGTCCATAAATTTCAGAGATTTTTAAGGTTAAAAATGGTTAAGTTCTTTTTCAATTCGTAATTTCTCGAAAACGGTTTGATGTATCCGCTCGAAATTTATAGACAATTTTGTATGTGATATAGATAATATGTGTGCGAATTTTCATGAAGATCGTACCATCACTTTTTGTAATATTTGATGTTGAAAATTTTTGTATTTTACAAAGTTTCTTTCTTTGTCGCTTGATAACTAGAGAAAAAAAATCGGTTCAATCATGTTGAAATTTTGTGAAAATGTAGAGTTTATATTATTATTGTATAAGTCCTTTAGGTAAAAGAATTGTCTCATGATTTGTAAAGATATTTAGAGGTGAAAACTTGTTTATGTTTCTTTGATAATCGTAATTTCTAAATAACGACTACATCTATAAGCTCATAATTTATAGCTATTTTGTTTGCCAGATAGGCAATATCTGTGTAAAATTTGATCAAGATTATATGGCTACTTTTTAAAATATTTGATATTTAACATTATGTTATTTCTGAAAATGACTTTCTCGGTTGCACAATAACTAGAGTAAAATTGTTTTAGTTTCTTTGAAATTTTGTAGAGATGTTGAGTTTGTATATTATTTATTATATTAGTTCTTATGGTAATAAAGAATTCGTTTATGAATTTGAGAGATATTTTAGGCTAAAACTGTTTTAGCCATCTTTTCATATCGAAATTTGTCGAAAACGGCTTTATGTATATGTTACTAGAAAGTGGAAATGACGCGCGATACGCACGCGTGTTGTTTACTTGCTTTTTCTAATTTAATAAGCTATTAGGTTCATTATTTAAAAATATTGCAACGAGGTATAATGAAGGTACCCTACTGAAAAATCTCATGTGTGAACTCATATGAGAATTCATATGTGATCACATATGAGATCTCATATGAGTCTCATATGAGTACTCATGTGAGAGTCCCTTATGAGAAATCATATGTGATCTCATATGAGGTTTTGGCACGAGTACTCATAAGAGAACTCATATGAGATCTCATATGAGATCTCATATACGTTTCCAGTGTAATCGTATTTTGTTAGAAACTCATATGAGGTCTCATATGAATTTCTAATGAAACTGCTATATTAAACTGGAAACTCATTCCTTTTCAGTGTATTAAGACGTGGTGGATTGTCCCTGCCACCCACCCTGCGTTGCACACTTTACTATATAACCAAACGGGTCCGCTTTACCTGCGTACTAGGCTCCCATGCGCCACCTGGCGGCGGCATCGAGACTGCAGAGCCGTACGTGGGCTCATATGATATCTCATATGAGACCTCATATGAGACCTCATATGATTTTCAAACAAACTACGATGACACTGGAAATTTATGAGATCTCATATGATATACGAGTTCTCTTATGAGTACTCGTGCCAAAACCTCATATGAGATCACATATGTGATCTTATATGAGACTTACATGAGACTCACATGAGTACTCATATGAGACTCATAAGAGATCTCATATGAGATCACATATGAATTCTCATATGAGTTCTCATATGAGTTTTTTCAGTAGGGTAGGTTAATAAAATTGTCGATCACTCAAAAAAGATGTATTTTTTTATGAATAACTAAAGACGGTATTATATTTGGTAATACGTATACTCTTCATGTTGAAATAATAAAGGAAAATTTTTCAAAGTTGACAGAGTTAACCCAAAAATTACTAAGAATTAAAACATCTTCATATAAATTAGATAACGTTTCGCTGATATGGTTCTCAGCCCCTTCAGATCTTTATTAAATTTGAAAAATACAAATATATATATATAAACAATTAGATAAAAGTTAACAATGATTGCCAAAAGGTGTTATATTACTAACATACCATAAACATAAACTAATAAAAATTAGTCGATCACATAGTGGTCAAATAAATTCAGAGAATAAGATTCTCTCGTCAAAACTTAGCGATCCATACTTAATATATATACATAGTGAGACAATATTATTAGGTCATACTGTATACACAAGTCATACTGTATCGAGAGTTACAAGTATAATAGAAAACGGGTAACCAAGAAAACTGTAATTACCACGCGTATGAATATCTAGGCAAATGAAAATTTTTCTACATATTTAAATAACATTATAACGGTACATCAAACAAATGATAATTAAACAAAATTACATAGAATAAGTAGATACTGATTTTTATAAGTAAATTTGACAGGAATTTTAAATAAATATGATAAAGATTATTAACCTGAGAAAATTAATTAAAAAAAATTTAAATAATTGAGAATTTGAATATTATGAATAAAAAGTTTGTAAATAATTATCTGTCCGTAAGGAATCTATAAATTCTATGATATTGTTTACTTAAAAATTGCGTATCTTCTTGCCTATTAATGGTGTGACTATGTGTATTGATATGAATCATTTCAGAAACTAATCTTTTGTGTTTATTGATCTCCCTATCTAAAATCTGTACATTGTCAAAGTCAAAATTATGCGAAGGATTTTCATTTAAATGTTCTGGAATAGGAAGCAATTTTTCTAAAGATGTCTTTTTATGCTCGTCTATTCTTTTCTTTAAATTTCTTTTAGTTTGGCCAATATACGTCGCTGGACAACTATCACATTGAAATTTATACACAATATTTGTTTCCATCCATTTTTCTGATTTGTCCTTCCCTAGTTTTACAATGTTGTTGAGTTTTCGACTCATCAATGGGACACAACGAATATTGAACTTGCGAAGAGCAAATTGACAAGAATAGAAAAATTGTTCGTGAAACGGAAGTGAAATTGAAAGGTTTGGCAAGACACTATTGTTATTCTATGGACAACGAGTTTTATACGTAAGTTTTCGAATGCGTTCCGCCATACATGAATGTATAAAGCTCTCTGGATAATCATTCTCTATCAAAATATTTTTGACAATTTTAAAATTCGTATTGTGAAAAGAGGCATGAGACAATAACAAGGCTCTATCAATTAAATTATAAACAATATTACGTTTCAACTGTGTAGTGTGATTCGAGTTATAATTTAAAATTCTACCAGAACATGATGGTTTCTGGTACCAATTAGTTATAATTTTGTTATTATCAATTGACAACGATAAATCTAGGAAGGAAATGCTATTGTTAATTTCTGTTTCATGAGTAAATTGTAAATGGCTATTATAACTATTGAAAACTTCTAAGACTAAATTCAAATGTTCTTTTTTAATACATAAAATAGTATCGTCTACATATCTATAGTAAAATAAATGGTGTGCAGTTGTATTTTTCAGCAAGGACCTTAAGACATTCAGTCTCTAAGTCCTCCATAACTAAATCTGCAAAGAGAGGGGAAATTGGAGAGCCCATTGGTGTGCCAAAGATTTGTTGATAGATAACATTATCGAATTGAAAGAAAGTATGCTTAAACAGAAAGTTAATTGTATCAATAATATCGGTGAAGGGGATCTTAGAATTCAAATGAACTTGATGGAAACGTTTATCAAAACTGTTAATAACCAACTCAGTTGTGATATTAGTAAATAAAGAAGAAACGTCTAGTGAGATCAAACTGTAGCCTGAAGGAATTGTGAGAGAATCTAATTTTTCTTTAAGTTCAAAACTGTTGTTGATATGTGAAGAGCGTTTTTTGATACATTTTTTGAGCTCTCTATCAATAATTTTAGATAAAAAGTTAGTAGGACTATTAATAGTAGAGATGATAGGTCTAAGTGGAGTATCTACTTTATGTATTTTCGGTAGTGCATATGCTTTCGAAAGGACAGTATTGGTCTGAGTTAAACTGTCATTGTTATATTTGAAATCTAGAAAATTATTATTGTTAAGTTGAGATAAAATATTGTGAACTTTGGACTGTAAGGATTTTAAAGGATTTCTTTTTATAATTTTGTAAGTCTTAGTATCACTAAGTAGAAGTTTCATTTTGGATTTATATTCCTCTCTGTTAAGGCATACAGTCAAATTACCCTTATCCGCACGAGTAAAAAAGATTCCAGGATTATCCTTACAAAACTGTATCGTGAATTTTAAATCTTTGGATAGTTCTTTGGTATATTTTGTGAACAATTGTGGACGGTTACTAACTGATTCAATATTCTTAATTAATATTTCTCTGAGGTCCTGTATGGGAACTGTGTTTTGGTTTTTAAAGGTGGATTCCAAATTTTTTATCGATGTGATAATATCTTTTTTAGAAAAAGAGGAAGTTAAATTGTATTTATCACCTAAGGAAGCAATGTTCTGTAACGGGATGAATTTAAAAGAGGGTATTAATCCCTCTCTGGGATGCGCCGGGCGATAAGCGGGCGTCTACTACGCCCAGAGCAGCGCGCCGTTGTAGACGGACCCGTCGGCCGGCCGGGGCGCGTTGGCGCAGGCTCAGAACAAGCGCGCCCGGCTTTCGCTGTAGAAAGCTTAGGCCGCCTTCTACTAGACCCGGCGCTGCGCTCTGCCGCTGCCGCTGACTTCGGAGCACAATTCACCGGCGGCTAGATATGCACTAGCCTGACCTACTCTCGCCGGTGTTCCCGTACAACGTCGCTCAGGTTAACCTGAGCGACTGTCACTTACAATTTCCCCGTTGACGTTGCTCCTCTAGGAGGTAAAGCCTCCGACTAGCTGCAGCTGCTGAAAAGGTAGAGGGCGGTATTCGGGGGGATAGGGAACGGTTACTCGCGAAATGACAGACTCGACACGAATAATGAAAAGTAAAATAAATAGAGTTTATTCGTCGAAAGGAATCGCGCTAAGGGGCGCGAAGCCCGAACATCTCCTACAAAAACGAGCGCGCAGGCCGAGACTTACGCGGAGCCGGCCGGTCGCACGGCCGGCGTCACCGCGCCGCGAGACGCCACAAAATGGCCGCCGCGCTCTCGCACACGAGGCCGCTTGCCTCTACGCAGGCGGCGTCGGATAGCCGCGTAACACTTCTTACGCGTGGCCGCTCGCACGCAAAACCTACGCGGCAAAAGTACAAATGAAGTGCACACTTACTTTAGCGCTGGCCAGCGCGTCGCTCGGAGTCTACCTCTCTCTCTCTCACGCTCCCGCGCTCTCGCCTTCTCGCTGCGAGGCGTCGGGCCTCGTGGCTCCTCGAGCCTCGGCTGCCGCCTCTTTCTCTCTCTCCTCCTCTCCCTTTCTGGGTGGCGGAGTGGCCCGGCCGGCGAGGCAGCCGGAGATGCGTCGCTGCGGGGCTGGCGGCGGATCGGAGGCGCAAGGGCGGTTCTGCAGGGCGGTATGCGGCACTGGCGGGGCACTGCGAAGCACGGCACTGGTCTATGGCGGGAGCACACGTGCGCACCTGTTGCGCTACAGGACTAGACTGTGCCTCAATGGCCGCGGCGTCCCTTCGGAGCGCTACGGCGGCGTCTTCTTCTTCTTCTTGCTTCGCCTCCCGCGCGTCCCGCTTGGCGCGCAGCGAGCCGCTGTACGTGCAAGCGCGCGCGATTCAAACCTCGCGGCGCGGTACACGCGGCTCTTTCGCCTTTATTGCCTGCACCCGTTACACCCCCCACCCAGATTTGGCGTACCCCGTACGCGACATCTGAAAAGAGGAAGGGCGCAGAAATAAGGCGAAAACAACAGGTTAGGTGGAGGCTCTTTTTTTTATTCCAGCCTCTGGGGCACATCACCTATACACTATATACAACAAAAATATTTACAAAAAAAAACTATGTACAAAAAAAAATTTCCACCAAAAAAAAACCGTACAGTTCGAAACCGGCGAATCGAATGCGTCCCCCCCCGGGCTAGCCACGGGGAGGCGCCGTGGATTTCGGCGGATGCGTAGCCGCTCGGGGGCATTAGCGCGGCAGGCGCACCCCCGGCCACCCGCACACGTAGCAGAAGCGAGGGCGTCCCGCTCCTGGCGGGTTCGGCCGGACGGGCGAGCGCTCCCGCGCGATGCCCAGGTCGACGGCCGCCCGCTCCTCGTCTCGGCGGGCCTGGTTCCACCGGGCGCGGGCGGCCTGGAGCTCGGCTTCCTCGGCGAGGCGGCGGGCGCGGGCCTCCTCCAGGGCCCGCTCCGACGCGGCACGGAGGCGTGCCTCCTCCTCCACCTTTTCCCGCTGCATGCGGGAGCGTCGCTCCGCTCGCCAGGCGACCAGGTGCTCGGCCTCCTCCTGCTTGGCCAGCATCATCCGGCGCCAGGATTCGACCTCCGGGGGCTGCTCCCCGTGGACTCCGACGTGCCGCTCCAAGGCCGCGAACACCTCGGCGCGGGCCTGGTTGGCGGCGCGGTCCATCTCCCGGACTGTCGACAGCCCGGCGCGCAGCTCGTCCCAGGTGGGCTCTGCAGGCAGGAGGTGGGCCTCCGTCTGCGAGGCGGCATCGCGTTGGACCCTCCGCGGGTAGCCGGCGGGGATTGCGCCGCGGGGCGGCGTGGCAGGCTCCTCCTTGGGGGCGAAGCGGGGCACGCCGGGGCTGGTACCCGCCCGGCTCTCCTCGTGGGCGTCGGCCTCCTCTAGGAGGGGCTGCTCCTGCAGTCGCTCCATAGCCTTGTCTTTGAGACGCTCCCGACGTTGGCGCAGGAGGTGGAGCACCGCCTGGGCCACGCCCTCGACGGGTTTGCCCAAGTCGAGGGTTATGAGCGCGGCCATGGCCTCCTCCAGCGTCTGCTCGGAGATCTCCAACATCTGGAAAAGAACATCTCAGGTTAGGCCAGTTTCACTATATCCGCGTGTAGTTTATCGCACGTCCGGGGGGGGGGGGAATAAGCGCTAGGCGCGCAGCGCTACGGAGGCTTGCGGGGACGACCGCGTCCCCTGCGAGGAGCATTCGGGGCTCGCGGTCCTACCGAAGTTGGTTCGGCGGGACCCGTAGTTGCGCCGCGCGCCCTCCGCGGTCTCCCCCGCGTGCTCTCGGGGGCTCCCCTGTCCCCTGAGGGGCGGGTGGTTCGCTCACAGGCGTCCCCCTTGGGTCGCCTTCCGCGTCGACTCCATTCGACTCAGGCGACTCACCGCGATAGGGCTTAAGCTGGTCAGCGGCCACTATCTCCTCAATTTGGCCCCCCTCACCTACCAATCGGTAGGTGTTGGAGCCTAGCGCGGCCGTAATCCAATACGGCCCTTCAAACCTAGGCGCTAGTTTCGCCGCGACGCCCTTCGCGGCCGAGGAGAGTGGGTGGCTGCGCTTCCAGACCCTGTCTCCCGGCTTGAAATCTGGCTCTCGCCTGCCGGCATCATAATAGCTGGCTTGGCGATCTTGAGCCGCTCTCGCCTGCGAGGCGGCTCGTTGATGAAGGTTTGGAAGGGCGTCGAGCCGCTCCTTCCAACGAGCCAAACTTTCTTCTTGTGCCGGGGTCTCTGCCGCGACCTCTTGCAGCCTACGCTGCGTACCAGGGGCTCTGGCTGCCTACCGTAAAGTAACATGGCGGGGCTGACTCCGGTAGAGCTATGCACCGCCGTATTCATGGCGAAGAGAAGTTCCGGAAGCTTCTCGTCCCATGTGGTGTGCCGCTCCTTAAGGTAAGAGGCGACCATCGTCTTTAAAGTACGATTGGCGCGCTCCACCGGATTAGCCTGCGGGTGGTAGGTGGGAGTGTTGGTGTGATGCACACCTCGCTCCCTCAAGAATTCCTCTACGACACGGTTCCTGAACTCTGTGCCGTTGTCGGAGAGGAACACTTCTGGGCAACCGAACCGGAGGAAAACCTTCCGGTCCAATTCTCCTACCACCGTCTTTGCGTTAGCCTTCCGTATCGGCGAAGCCTCCGCCCACCTGGAGAAAAGGTCTTGAAACACCACAATGTATTCAAAACCTTTAGAGGTGCGAGGCAGCGGTCCTATTATGTCTCCAGCGACGACCTGCCAGGGCCTGTCGACGACTCGTCGACCCATGAAGCCGGCTGGAGCTCTTTGTTCCACCTTAAACCGCTGGCACGTTTCGCAGTGGCGCACGTACTCTTGCGTTTCCGCGTAGTAACGGGGCCAGTAGTAGCGCAGGGCTACTCTGGCAAACGTCTTTTCTCGTCCGAGATGTCCAGCGGTGGCGTCGTCATGGCACTCTTGCAACACCTCGCGACGATGCTCCTCTGGTACTACCAGCTTCCAAGCATCCTCATCGTCGCCGAGGGCCGTGTCAACGTCCGGGTTCGGTCGGTACCGGTAAAGGTTGCCCGCGACGAGTTTGTAGGTTGGAAAATCGTTGGGTTGCTCTCGGACTTTGGCGCTCCACTCTCGATACCACGCGTCCTCGGTGTCCGTTGACCAGGACACCGCAGCCACCTCCGGGCCTTCCTCATCCTCGTACATCCGGGAGAGCGCGTCGGCCACGTGGTTCAAGGCGCCTTTTCGATGCTCGATCGAAAACTTGTGGCCTTGCAACTCCAGCGCCCACCGAGCGAGCCTGCTCGTGGGATTTTTCATCTGACAGAGCCACCGCAGACTGCTGTGGTCTGTCACAACCCTAAACTCGTAGCCTTCGATGTAAGGGCGAAACTTCTGTATCGCCCAGACCACCGCGAGGCACTCCCTCTCCGTAACGCTATAGTTTCGCTCTGCCGGGGTTAACACCCGGCTCGCGAACTCCATCACCCGCTCTTGGGTCTCTACTTCCTGAAGCAGCACCGCGCCAAGGCCTACATCGCTCGCATCGGTCTGCACGATGTAAAGGCCGCCGGGATCCGGGCGATGTAGGACCGGAGCGGTCATAATCATCGCCTTCAACAACTCGAAGGCGCGTTGCTGCTCGTCGAGCCACTCGTACTTCTGGTTCTTCTTCGTCAGACTCGTGAGCGGCTCGGCGACCGTGGCATAGTTCGGGATGAACTTCCTATACCACGATGAAGTACCCAGGAATCGGCGCAGCTGCCTCAGATTCCGCGGCTGCGGAAAATTCTTGATTGGCTCGATCTTGGCCGGGTTCGGCCTCGTGCCGTCCCGGTTAACCAAGAAGCCCAAGTATGCCACCTCTTGCTTGCAGAAAACACATTTTTCTGCGTTGAGGGTTAGCCCAGCGGCGACGAGCCTTTCCAGCACCCTTTTCAAGCCCTTCTTATGCTCCTCGAACGTTTCTGCGACTACGATGATGTCGTCGAGGTAGGCGTAGACGTAAGGCTCTAGCTCGGGTCCGAGCACTTGGTCAATGAGCCGCTGGAAGGTGGCCGGCGCGTTCGTCAGTCCGTACGGCATCCGCCGGAACTGGAACAGGCCCAGCCCCGGCACCGTGAAAGCGGTGATGGGCCGCGCCTCCTCCGCTAACGGTATCTGATGATACGCGCTCTTGAGGTCAAGCGTGGAGATGAACTTCGCCTTCCTCAATTTCCGCAGAATATCCTGCATATTCGGCAGAGGATAGGCGTCGGGTTCGGTGACTGCATTCACCTTCCGCAGATCGTTGCAGAACCGTCGTGTGCCGTCACTCTTCGGCGCCATCACGACGGGGCTCGACCACCCGCTCTTGGAGGGCTCGATGATGCCTTGGTTCAGCATTTCGCAAACCTGGCGATGCATCTCCTCCTGCACCTTCTCCGACACTGGATAATGGCGCTGCTTGATGGGTCGAGCGTTTCCTACATGAATCTCATGCTCCACGCCTCTGACGCAACCTAATCCTGGCGGGAGCTTGCCTAGGACCTCGTCCACCATGGCCTTCAGCTCCTCTCGCTGAAGGTCTGTAGCGTCCTCGAGCCCAATTGCCGCTACCGAGCTAGGATCTGGGGTCAAGCTGGCTACTTCCAGCTCGACGTAGGCTTCCGTCTCCTTACAGAATAGCCTATCCGTATCCGGGTCTAGTACGGCCCTGAACGCTCGTAGAAAGTTGACTCCTAAGTAGCAGTCGGCATCTAAATTCGGCATTATGGCGACTCGGATATCGCGAGTGAGGCCAGCCACAGTGATGGGCAGCATCACGTGGCCTAGCAAGGGGCTGCGGCTTCCATCCGCTAGCCTTACCCCTTTCTCCTCGGACGCTACAAACTCCCGGTCCAGCGCTGTAGCTAGTTGGAGTCCGACGGAGCCCATCACCGTCGTGGATGCTCCCGGGTCCAACAAAGCGCGGAGATTAAACTCGCCGACCTCAATTCGCAGCCACCACCTTGTTTCTGCGTCGGTCGGTTGCTTCGCCGAGGCCTCTCCTCGGTTCGCAACTGGCGAGGGTACCGCGGACTCTTTCGCGGCAGGGCGGCTATCGCACGCGGCCAAAACATCTTCGGTTTTGGGGACCTCGTCGGGGAGGGGGGCGGTAGTGATCCCCTCTACCCGCTCCCCTTCCCGTTTCCCGCACAATTAGGGCAGTAGCGCGCTATATATCCGACAAGGCCGCATGAGTAGCAACTCAGCGGCGGCCTTGGTCCCTTCAGAGGGCTACCCTCGGGGCTGGTGGAGGGCGCGGAGCCGTTCGGTGGGCTCGTCGCCTTCGCCCCCTGCCTCGGTTCTGGGGGCCTCCTTGCCCCGCCACGCCCAGATGGCTGGTTACCGCGCCCTCTGCGCGGCCCAGGGGCGTATTTCGCCCGGAGCGCTCTCCTCCGGAGCCTCGCCGGTCGGAAAGACGCTCGCTTAGCACTCGCCGAAGCATTTCCTCCAAACCCTCCAGCTTGGCGTCCTTCTCGACCACCGCCGCAGCCACTTTGCCTTCCTTGGCATCGCCTTTCGGCTTTCGTGGCGCGTCGGTGTTTGCCGGGGGTTTGTACGCCATTTCCGGCAGTAGAGCCGCTGTTGGCGGTGGTGGAGGTCGGAACGTCTTGGAATTCTCCAACGTTTGCTCCGCGTCCACTGCCAACTCCAGTAGCTCCTCTACTGTGCTGAAGTCTGACCTACGGACCATCGCTTGCAGCTGGGGCCGTAGGTTTCGGTGCAGCTGATCCAGCTGTTGCTCCGAGCTGGGGGGCGGCGATATCTTCCTCACTATCGCAATGAGGCACGTGATATAATCTCTCACGGCCTCGTCCGCCCCTTGGGTGCGGTTGTTCGCCTCTGCTATCAACCGCTGCTGGTACCTCTTCGTCGTCCCGTACCAGCGTTTCGCTGCAGTCACGAACTCTTGCCACGTGGCCCATTTCTCTTTCTCATTACGGTACCACGTGGCCGCCGTGTCAGTGAACAGCTCTGACAACGACGACAACACCTCTTCTTCGGAGAGGTTTGCCAGGACTCGACAGTCCTCCAGCCTCGCCAGGAATACATCGATACTCTGGCTCTTCGCCCCAGAGAATCGAATTTGCCATTTCCTCACGATTTGGCCTATGTCTCGCGAGTGGAACATACTCGACCTCGAGAAGTTCCCTGTCGCGCCTGGCGCGCCATATGTCGGCCAGCTCGAGCCTCTCTCCGAACTTCGGCGGTCACCCCCCACCCAGGCTGCGTTTACTCCTTGTAAATCAGCCTGACCATCACGCCGAGCTGGCGGTGGTGTCGATTGCGGACCGATCCACGTATCGTTGCCGGTGACGGTGTACGTGTCTTCAAACTGCACGTTGTGACCTTGCCTAGGTTCCGCTATGTGCGTGCTGGAAGCGGCGTGTCGCTGTTGGTTTAAAACCAACTCCTCCAGCGACCTTACTTTCGCTATTAATTCCGCTAATAGCGAGCCGACTTCCCGAGGGATATAAAACTCGGAGCCGTCCTTTGCCAGGAGACGTAGCATCTCTCCTGGCTGCGCTTGTTGGTCGTCGTCGCGAGTTTCTTCTGCTTCGCTGTCCTGCTGCTGTAGAGGTAGCTGTGTGCGTTGCTCCTTTTGTTGTTGCGTAGTGTCCCGGTTACTGGCTGTGGTGTTTGGGTGTGGTGAGTGCTGGGTGTCGGACACGGCTTCCGCCGTCGTCCTACGCAGTATCTCCAATATCTGCTCGCTTTTGAGCACTACGTCCAGGGGGTGTAAATCCCAACTGGACGCTTCGACGAAGGAGCCGTCGTCTTCTAAAAGGATCCTCCGTAAGAGGTTTTCCCTTAGTGCCATCCGCCGGGGGATTACATCCCCCGGCTCTTCCGGCTCCTCGAAGTCTTGAGGCGTGTAGTTACCCAACACCCACTGGCTTAGCCTGTGCATTCTCAAGAATGTGGAGTCGTGTCGTCTCAATTGCAACTCCGACAGGTGGCTATCGATCTCGCTTGGCGAGATCGACCACACCCGATCCTCCACAGCTTCCTGGATGTTGTATGACATCGTTCGCTGGTTGTGCGTGTGCAAGGGGATTCCTCTTCAATCCCGCAATTTACTATGCTTTTGCACGGCCAGTGGTATCCTTCACAAGGTACCTACTGGATTACCACTGGCTCAGGAAGTAACGATCTTCCCCAACTGGTGGTTTGGTCTTTACGCTATACCGAGGTTAACTCGTTTTTACTCACTTGCCTGGAGGTTATGTCGCTTTTGGCGTATTGCGCAAGCGTAATAGTCGTCCGCGCAACCGATTCCCGGTCAAAACTGAAATTCGCGATTTTCGGGCGCTGCGCATGCGCGGCACTAAAATCACTATGTGTATCCGTACCGCCGCCGCATGCGCAGACGATTCTGCGTGTAAAAACAAAAATTTGATCTTTCGACCTTTTGCGCATGCGCAAAACCGAAATTAGTGAATATGCCCACCTCCTCGTGGGATGGGCAACCGAATTCGCGATAGCGATTTTTCACTTTTTATTTTCGGATTCTGCGCATGCGCGGGTCCAAAATTACTGCGCGCGCACCTTACGGTATCCCCGCGCAGGCGTCTTCGCGAATTAAGCCCTAAATCCGAAAATCCAAACGAAATCCCCAGTATTTAAATACTGGGTGCGTAATCCGGTAGTTTACTCCCCGGTGTGCACGTGTGATGACGCACAAAGAGATAAAACGCTAGGACCTATATAAAACAATTTTAATAATATAATACATAATTAATAAATAATTGCTACCTAATCTCTTTGTCGTCCTCGCTAAATACTTCAACAAATGCTCGGCCTTCACAAGCAATGTTCCTCACTAAATACGTGCAGACCGGGTCAATTCCTCCAAGCAAGGTTAGAAACCACCAGTTGGTTACCCTTGCACACACTGTACACTTTGTAATAATTAATTATTACCGTGATAATTAATTATTCGCAACGCGCGTCTCGACCTGTTTCGACGATCAACCGATTACTGTAAAATTCGCCGTTCCCTAATCTAATGTGCTGCACACGTTAATGGGCGCCAGTTGTAACGGGGTGAATTTAAAAGAGGGTATTAATCCCTCTCTGGGATGCGCCGGGCGATAAGCGGGCGTCTACTACGCCCAGAGCAGCGCGCCGTTGTAGACGGACCCGTCGGCCGGCCGGGGCGCGTTGGCGCAGGCTCAGAACAAGCGCGCCCGGCTTTCGCTGTAGAAAGCTTAGGCCGCCTTCTACTAGACCCGGCGCTGCGCTCTGCCGCTGCCGCTGACTTCGGAGCACAATTCACCGGCGGCTAGATATGCACTAGCCTGACCTACTCTCGCCGGTGTTCCCGTACAACGTCGCTCAGGTTAACCTGAGCGACTGTCACTTACAATTTCCCCGTTGACGTTGCTCCTCTAGGAGGTAAAGCCTCCGACTAGCTGCAGCTGCTGAAAAGGTAGAGGGCGGTATTCGGGGGGATAGGGAACGGTTACTCGCGAAATGACAGACTCGACACGAATAATGAAAAGTAAAATAAATAGAGTTTATTCGTCGAAAGGAATCGCGCTAAGGGGCGCGAAGCCCGAACATCTCCTACAAAAACGAGCGCGCAGGCCGAGACTTACGCGGAGCCGGCCGGTCGCACGGCCGGCGTCACCGCGCCGCGAGACGCCACAAAATGGCCGCCGCGCTCTCGCACACGAGGCCGCTTGCCTCTACGCAGGCGGCGTCGGATAGCCGCGTAACACTTCTTACGCGTGGCCGCTCGCACGCAAAACCTACGCGGCAAAAGTACAAATGAAGTGCACACTTACTTTAGCGCTGGCCAGCGCGTCGCTCGGAGTCTACCTCTCTCTCTCTCACGCTCCCGCGCTCTCGCCTTCTCGCTGCGAGGCGTCGGGCCTCGTGGCTCCTCGAGCCTCGGCTGCCGCCTCTTTCTCTCTCTCCTCCTCTCCCTTTCTGGGTGGCGGAGTGGCCCGGCCGGCGAGGCAGCCGGAGATGCGTCGCTGCGGGGCTGGCGGCGGATCGGAGGCGCAAGGGCGGTTCTGCAGGGCGGTATGCGGCACTGGCGGGGCACTGCGAAGCACGGCACTGGTCTATGGCGGGAGCACACGTGCGCACCTGTTGCGCTACAGGACTAGACTGTGCCTCAATGGCCGCGGCGTCCCTTCGGAGCGCTACGGCGGCGTCTTCTTCTTCTTCTTGCTTCGCCTCCCGCGCGTCCCGCTTGGCGCGCAGCGAGCCGCTGTACGTGCAAGCGCGCGCGATTCAAACCTCGCGGCGCGGTACACGCGGCTCTTTCGCCTTTATTGCCTGCACCCGTTACAGTTCATAACTTGCTGTGGAATCTAAATGTCAGAAAGGTTTTTAATCCACTTTTCTTTATTCTTGTGAGATAAAACCGTTGTGTTATTTCTTTTATATCTAACTAACGTGTCAAATTTTTTTCTTTTTTTTTTTTTTTTTTTTTCAATTTTGTCTCTAATTTTTGAAAAATATTTTGACTTTTAATTTCGATAAAATTTTTGAAATTATCTAGAGTACAAAGATTAATTTTAAGAGTATTCATAATATAGACAATCGCATTGAGACGCTTTCTAACAAAATTAATGTGGACATACAGATCATTAATTTCTAATTTAAGTAATTTTTTACTTTGAACATTGATATTAGAACTATATTGTCGATGACATAAATTACTGTTAAACTTAAACCTACGTGTGTAGCTATTAGCTATATGTGTCGGCGTAACCTCTTCACGTCTGCATTTGTTCAAAAATAATAGTCTTGCGTTGGAAAGTGCCAGATCATATCTGAATGTAGACCATCTTTTTAGTAAAATAACAGTTTGGCAACCATATTTAAATGAAATAGAATCGTAGAAACTCAACCTTCTTTGAGTCTGGCCATTTTCCTTTGGAGGCCGTGATTATATTTGGTAATACGTATACTCTTCATGTTGAAATAATAAAGGAAAATTTTTCAAAGTTGACAGAGTTAACCCAAAAATTACTAAGAATTAAACCATCTTCATATAAATTAGATAACGTTTCGCTGATATGGTTCTCAGCCTCTTCAGATCTTTATTAAATTTGAAAAATACAAATATATATATATATAAACAATTAGATAAAAGTTAACAATGATTGCCAAAAGGTGTTATATTACTAACATACCATAAACATAAACTAATAAAAATTAGTCGATCACATAGTGGTCAAATAAATTCAGAGAATAAGATTCTCTCCTCAAAACTTAGCGATCCATACTTAATATACACGGTGACCCATTTTAATCGCTACACCCGGATTTTTCGGATCCTACACAGATAGGAAAAAATGATTCAGACAAAAGTTGTAGGGGACGAAGGGGGCCAAACGATGGTCCTAACAGCTTTGACCTTGAACTTGACCTTCAAGGTTATTTTAAGGTCAAGTGGTTTTTTTTAATAGGAACACCTATTTTTGACCCCGGATTCGGAAAGAGCGGGAAATTTTACGTTCAAAATCATATTGAGACATTTTCTTTCAAGGTCATTTCAAGGTCATTTCAAGGCCAAATGAAGGTCGAACTCCGAAAAATCCATTTTAAGTCGTTTTTTCCATGAGTCACAGGCTTAAGTGGTTCAAACTGATCGTAGGTTTAATAGGGAAACCCACACACCCAAAACTTTCACATCCTAGTAAACAAATATCAAACTTGCACATCCGAACCCCATGCTCTTCATAGCCTCACATGCTAAACTGTTACACCAGACATCCCCCAGTCCCACACATCTCTACCCCATGTCTGATGTTTGTTTAACGGAAACTTCAAGATCATTAAAGCCTCTGTTGTAAATGTGTCAACCTTACGTTTAGCGCTACCCAGAAAAAACGACGTGGACGTAGTAAGGATTGTTTCCTTTGGGGTGCTTGATTAAAGTGAGTCCCCTTGCCTCTCACTGTTCAGGGTGCATGATTTAAGTGAGTCCCTTCGCCTCTCACTGATCGGGGTGCTTGATTAAAGTGAGTTCCCTTGCCTCTCACTGTTCAGGGTGCTTGATTTAAGTGAGTCCCTTCGCCTCTCACTGATCGGGGTGCTTGATTAAAGTGAGTCCCCTTGCCTCTCACTGTTCAGGGTGCTTGATTTAAGTGAGTCCCTTCGCCTCTCACTGATCGGGGTGCTTGATTAAAGTGAGTCCCCTTGCCTCTCACTGTTCAGGGTGCTTGATTTAAGTGAGTCCCTTCGCCTCTCACTGATCGGGGTGCTTGATTAAAGTGAGTCCCCTTGCCTCTCACTGTTCAGGGTGCTTGATTTAAGTGAGTCCCTTCGCCTCTCACTTATGTGTTTATCTAACCTCGAAGAAAATGTTCGAAATTACGACCATTTGCTTCCAGGCACATAGTCAGACGCCTTTGGAAGTGGCGAACGGTGTTTAGCAAAGTTTGCCTTGGAATGGCAGCGCATGCTCGACGAATTCTGTCCATCATGTCTACTCTTGTGGTGGGCCTTTCCTCAAAAACGGCATTTTTTAAATGCCCCCATAAGTAAAAATCTGGTGATGTAAGATCTGGTGAGCAAGCATGCCATTCAACCGGACCACCTCGACCAATCCATCTGTTACCATACTGCTCATTCAAAAAAGTCCTGACAATTCGAGCGAAATGTGGTGTTGCGCCGTCCTGCTGGAGCCACATTCTTCGTCGCGTTTCTAAGTCAACATCTTCCATTAATACAGGTAGTTCATCTCTTATTAGCGTTAAGTACGTGTGTTGATTAACATTTTCTTCGAAAAAATAAGGGCCAATCACACATCCATTAATAATCCCACACCATACCATAATACTCCATCGTCTTTGATGGTTTACAGTTCTGACCCAATGAGGATTAACATCAGACCAGTAATGACAATTATGTCTATTCAATTCCCCATCACTTTGAAATTTTGCCTCATCAGAAAAAAGAACAAAATTAAAAAAGTCTGGATCATTTTCTATCATTTGTATAGCCCATTGGCAAAACACGATACGCTGTTGAAAATGAGCAAACTGTAGCTCTTGGACCAGAGTAATATGATACGCATGATATCTAAGCACCTTCATAATTCTTAAAAATGTACTTTTTGGAAGACCGATTTCCCTTTCGATTCGACGAGCGCTTATCTGTGGGTCAAGATGAATTATTGCCAGAATAGTCACAGCCCGATTATCATTTTCATCATATTGATGGCGCCTACGTTGACGAACCATGTGTCCACCACGAGCTCTTTGAGTTAAACGTCTGATAGCCATAGCGTCAGGGTGTCGTCTGTCTGGATAGCGTTCAGCATAAATTCTTGCCGCAGCACGATAATTACTTCGGCTTTCTCCTAAAGCCGACATCATGTCAACGATCTCGTTGGGCGGATAGTCAGCCATTTCAGAGCCAGCTATTAATTACTATTAAATTTGAATAGTGAAATGGTATAAAAAATATTAATAATTATAATATTTGCCCGTATACGGTCGCGACCAAAAAAGAAAAATGTTCCTAAATTATGGTAACTTTATCTGACTAAGTGTATTTGCCAAAAGTACTCCGATTGTCACACTTTTGTAATTGTAAGTTTTATAATAAAGTAATAATCATTAAATTATTTCTAATTTGAACTGCACATAATACTAAAACTTGCTTTTATTTTAAATATTGTGAATTATTGCCGTTCAAACTTGAGAAATACTAATATTGATAATGTAATCATTAAAGGCACATTTACGAATAATTTCTGTTCCGTCAAGATTTTTGTACAAAAAAGAAATGTTGTATCTTTATTCTTTTGAAAGTTATGAGTAAATTAAAGATATGAGCTGTAAAAAAATGTCATTGTTTAAAAAGAAAAGTCATAACTTTCAAAAGAATAAAGATACAACATTTCTTTTTGTACAAAAATCTTGACGGAACAGAAATTATTTGTAAATGTGCCTTTAATGATTACATTATCAATATTAGTATTTCTCAAGTTTGAACGGCAATAATTCACAATATTTAAAATAAAAGCAAGTTTTAGTATTATGTGCAGTTCAAATTAGAAATAATTTTATGATTATTACTTTATTATAAAACTTACAATTACAAAAGTGTGACAATCGGAGTACTTTTGGCAAATACACTTAGTCAGATAAAGTTACCATAATTTAGGAACATTTTTCTTTTTTGGTCGCGACCGTATACGGGCAAATATTATAATTATTAATATTTTTTATACCATTTCACTATTCAAATTTAATAGTAATTAATAGCTGGCTCTGAAATGGCTGACTATCCGCCCAACGAGATCGTTGACATGATGTTGGCTTTAGGAGAAAGCCGAAGTAATTATCGTGCTGCGGCAAGAATTTATGCTGAACGCTATCCAGACAGACGATACCCGGAGGCTATGGCTATCAGACGTTTAACTCAAAGAGCTCGTGGTGGACACATGGTTCGTCAACGTAGGCGCCATCAATATGATGAAAATGATAATCGGGCTGTGACTATTCTGGCAATAATTCATCTTGACCCACAGATAAGCGCTCGTCGAATCGAAAGGGAAATCGGTCTTCCAAAAAGTACATTTTTAAGAATTATGAAGGTGCTTAGATATCATGCGTATCATATTACTCTGGTCCAAGAGCTACAGTTTGCTCATTTTCAACAGCGTATTGTGTTTTGCCAATGGGCTTTACAAATGATAGAAAATGATCCAGACTTTTTTAATTTTGTTCTTTTTTCTGATGAGGCAAAATTTCAAAGTGATGGGGAATTGAATAGACATAATTGTCATTACTGGTCTGATGTTAATCCTCATTGGGTCAGAACTGTAAACCATCAAAGACGATGGAGTATTATGGTATGGTGTGGGATTATTAATGGATGTGTGATTGGCCCTTATTTTTTCGAAGAAAATGTTAATCAACACACGTACTTAACGCTAATAAGAGATGAACTACCTGTATTGATGGTAGATGTTGACTTAGAAACGCGAAGAAGAATGTGGCTCCAGCAGGACGGCGCAACACCACATTTCGCTCGAATTGTCAGGACTTTTTTGAATGAGCAGTATGGTAACAGATGGATTGGTCGAGGTGGTCCGGTTGAATGGCCTGCTTGCTCACCAGATCTTACATCACCAGATTTTTACTTATGGGGGCATTTAAAAAATGCCGTTTTTGAGGAAAGGCCCACCACAAGAGTAGACATGATGGACAGAATTCGTCGAGCATGCGCTGATTATCCAGAGAGCTTTATACATTCATGTATGGCGGAACGCATTCGAAAACTTAAGTATAAAACTCGTTGTCCACAGAATAACAATAGTGTCTTGCCAAACCTTTCAATTTCACTTCCGTTTCACGAACAATTTTTCTATTCTTGTCAAATTGTTCTTCGCAAGTTCAATATTCGTTGTGTCCCATTGATGAGTCGAAAACTCAACAACATTGTAAAACTAGGGAAGGACAAACCAGAAAAATGGATGGAAACAAATATTGTGTATAAATTTCAATGTGATAGTTGTCCAGCGACGTATATTGGCCAAACTAAAAGAAATTTAAAGAAAAGAATAGATGAGCATAAAAAGACATCTTTAGAAAAATTGCTTCCTATTCCAGAACATTTAAATGAAAATCCTTCGCATAATTTTGACTTTGACAATGTACAGATTTTAGATAGGGAGATCAATAAACACAAAAGATTAGTTTCTGAAATGATTCATATCAATACACATAGTCACACCATTAATAGGCAAGAAGATACGCAATTTTTATGTAAACAATATCATAGAATTTATAGATTCCTTACGGACAGATAATTATTTACAAACTTTTTATTCATAATATTCAAATTCTCAATTATTTAAATTTTTTTTAATTAATTTTCTCAGGTTAATAATCTTTATCATATTTATTTAAAATTCCTGTCAAATTTACTTATAAAAATCAGTATCTACTTATTCTATGTAATTTTGTTTAATTATCATTTGTTTGATGTACCGTTATAATGTTATTTAAATATGTAGAAAAATTTTCATTTGCCTAGATATTCATACGCGTGGTAATTACAGTTTTCTTGGTTACCCGTTTTCTATTATACTTGTAACTCTCGATACAGTATGACTTGTGTATACAGTATGACCTGATAATATTGTCTCACTATGTATATATATTAAGTATGGATCGCTAAGTTTTGACGAGAGAATCTTATTCTCTGAATTTATTTGACCACTATGTGATCGACTAATTTTTATTAGTTTATGTTTATGGTATGTTAGTAATATAACACCTTTTGGCAATCATTGTTAACTTTTATCTAATTGTTTATATATATATTTGTATTTTTCAAATTTAATAAAGATCTGAAGAGGCTGAGAACCATATCAGCGAAACGTTATCTAATTTATATGAAGATGTTTTAATTCTTAGTAATTTTTGGGTTACCTCTGTCAACTTTGAAAAATTTTCCTTTATTAAAGACGGTATTATTTAAATAAAATTAAAAATATACTCCTACAGCGAGTTTTCAATCATTATGAAAGCAGATAAGATTATGAAAATAAACAATTTATTAAAATAATACAGATGTTTGTTATTTCTTAAAGAACTAATTATTTTGAAATATTTTCGAATACTTGTTTTTCAGAGAATATTTCATAAATCGACTCAAAATTTTAACCACTTATTACACTTATTAAAAACTATATTTGGTTAAAATTTCAATACGTTTTCTTCATTTGTTTTTGAGAAAAATTATTTTATAAAAGTATAAAAAAAGGAATTGATAAATTAGTTTGAGGAAGCTACGTGCCAATGAATTGGCAGCGGGTTTTCTTTAGTCAGTCGTTCATTTAGAATTTTGTTCTTGTCTTGTAGTTCGTTGTTTAGTTGTTTTGAAAGTTGGTTTTCGATTTTGAGTGTTTCGATTTCCCCATAATCTTCATAAACTGTATCGTTGAGACCTTTTTCTTTGTTGTTGTGTTTTTCTATATTTATTTCTTTGATGATTTCTTGTTTTACTTGCTTCTTTGCTGTTAGTTTAATTTGCGCTATTAATTGCTTGGCTTTGCTGCTCAGCGCGCCATATGGGAGGTTTGAGGTTAGGGCCACGTTGGGATGGTCCTGGCATATCATTAGTGAGTTACTAATGAGCTTCACTGGACATCCTGCGTTATATTTGGCCACTATTTCGCAAGTGTGAAAAAAATTTTCGCACAATAAACACAATACTGCTCCTACTTTAGTTGTAGGGTAGAACTTGTAGAATTTAGTAAGAATGGTATCGGGCGGCTCATTGCCTCCCGACGCCATGTTGGCGACTGATATAATTCTCTTACGATCCTCACTATTGTCATGCGGCGAGACTGATACTCCGGCAAGATACATATTAATCTCGTCTGGTGTGAGGCCATTCAAATCCGCCTCAGATTTGAATAGGAGCCCCAGGTCTTTCAGTTCCTCCCAAATGTTGCCATTTGCAAGAGCATCAAAAAAATTCTGGCTTGTATCGTCTGTTCGTCTACGATCTGTTGAAGTGCCAGATTCATCAAGAACGTACTTGTTTCCGGTCCCCATGTAATGTTTGTAAGTGGCGTCTCGTTTGCGTTGCATCCCAGCTAACTCAGCGTTTATCCACGATAGTTAACTCATTTTAGGTGTAAAAGTTTTTACCGGGGCAAGCTGCCAATTGTCACCGGGAGATTGTCGCAGGTGCAGCTGAGAGCAGTCTCGGGGTCGTAAGTAATGTTGGTACACGAGGACCAGTCACAAGTCGACAGAATATTAACCATTTGTGAAGGCGAAATCCCTTTATAATTACGGTATTTTGTTTCTGTTACTTTTAATGGCTGACTTCCTTATTGAAGACAGAAATCAATAATATTATGTTGACTGCTAAAGTTCGCCGGTATATCACGTGCTTCTAGTATCGTATCGTTCTCATCGACAAGAATTTGGTCTATCAATGTGTGAGAAGCGCGTGTGTGATGCGTTGCACCATGTTGAGCCATCAGAAGCGATAGCTCTGCCGCCAGTTTATGAACTAGTTTAGCATCATTGCCATCTGTAAGGACGTGAGCATTCGAGTCTCCCATAATAATTTTCCGGTTGTAGCCAAGGCAAAGATCACGTAATTTATCCAGTAAATGTGAGTCCTTTATAAATGCTACACCAGGTGATCTGTAAATGACAGAAACAATCATGGGATCACAATTCTTGCTCTTTAACGAGCAGAAAATATACTCTGGTATACCAGGTTTACCTATCATTGTAGTATTAGATCATTCTAAAATTTTGCATTTGAGTGAATTGCGTACATAGAAAGCAACTCCACCCCCTCGCAAGTTTCTGTCTTGTCTATATACTTTGAAGCCTTCAATCCTTATGAGATCGTCTCTGAGAGAGGGGCTCAGCCAGATTTCAGCCACACCAAATAAGTGGTAAGATGGATTATCACGTAGAAAACTTCTCATTTAATTAATGTGCTTCTTTAAAGAAGTAGCACTAATGAAAAAAGATCTTAGCACACCCTGATTTCCCTTTCGTTTGTGAGCAGAGAGTTGGCTTATTAGTCAATTTGGAGAGGGCAAATTCTGTTTTGATTTTTCTGTATCTGTTTTACGAGTTTTTCTACATTTTGTTATTTCTACACTGCTACTAAATCTTTCTTTTGATTTTCGTTTATTTTTTTTAATTGAGTTTTTCGTTTTTAGATCTTTCGCCTTAGGGTCCGGCTTAAAAACGACTTTATTGTTTTCTTCGCAATTTTTTACACCTACAGATTCGTACAGCAATGTGATGTTATTCAAATATGAAATGTTGGTGAAAATGTGTGCCCTCTCCCCCTCACATTTCTTGACAAAAAATCTGTCCTTTCTGTGCCATACATATTTAAACACTAATCTTTTAGCGTGCGCGCGTAGACTTTTAAAGATGTTGTATTTGTAGTTATCAAGGAAATGATGAATAAAAATATTAGAGTGACCCAGGATATTGGCCGAAATTTTGCCAAGAAGGGAAGGATTTAAGTCTTGTAATGAAAAACTCGTAAAGTTACTTTTTGCTTTAAAAATATGTTTCACCAATTCGCTACTGATTAGCCTAACCAACAATGAGCCTGCACCTCCTTGACCGTTATCGATTGCAGATGTGTTATTTAGTACTATGGAGTGCAACTGCAGGTCTCTTATTGGATTACAGAGCTAGTTTTGTCTCTGTGATGTCAATTGTGAGACAGGTTTAATGTCAGTTTTCTTAAGGGGCGGAAACAGTATTCAGCACCGTGAAACAAAAATCTTCCGGTGTCATCTTTAACTTATTTAGATCACCATCTCACTGTGCCCGACACCATGCTTATCTGCCACCAAGTTCTGTTCCTCCCTGTTCGAGGTACATGTATTTGAGGACATATCATGCGAGATGCTGCGTCATAATGATATTCGTCAGTTATGAATAAATTATTATCTTTAGTATTAGAAAAATTTTTGCTATTTTTAATAGTACTTGCGAGTGTCGCAATGGACGCAGACAAGCTCGTTTCATGATTTGATATTTTAGATTCAAACATACTAGACTGATTACTCATAGATTTACGGAGCATCTCACACTCCTAATTCGCTGTATTCAGTTTTGTCGAACGCTCAACCAGCAGAGTTTCTAAGGAGTTTACCTTTGATTCGACATTGCTGATTTTCTGTGTTAAGATGGGCAAAAGTTTCCAAGAAACAGCAATCTCAGCAAGCTTGGACTAAATAGAGCCCTGCTGGCAGCCAATCGCTTTTTTCACTGCGTCAGAAATAGAATTTGCATACGTTGCAAGACTTGAGATGATGGAACGATTTTTTAGTACGGCGGAATCGAGACGGTTTGCGTTGTCACTACGGAAGAGTTCAGTGATAATATTGGCCTTGAGGATGCTGTGGTGTTAAGAACACTGCTGTCGAGTATCTTCGCATTCCTGTGTCTGGAGGCGTTGAGTCAACTGATGGAGGCAGACGAAGAGGACTGTGCAGTGTTTGGGGAATTCATTGTCGTATTACACGTGCTGCTGTTGAGCCTCTTTGTGGTCGCCAGTCCATCTGAAAGCCTTGGCGTTGGCGTGAACACAGTGAGCCTTGAGTGCAGTAGCACTGGTTGTACATAGTCGCTGGAATTCAATATTCCACTGGTGATGTTCTGGCTAGGTGGTGTAGATGTAGGCATCAAGTGTTGTTGTCCAGTGCCATTATTATTTCGCGTCGGTGTAACTCCTCCTGTAGTCGAAATATCTGTTACCGATGAAACCCCTCCTCCTTTGGCTTGGGTGAGGCGTTGTTGACCTGTGAGATCAACGCGCGCTCAGCACTTAGACGCTTGTGCTGGGTGGCGTCGTATTTCTTTTGGCGTCACTGCTCAGCTGCGCGGCTCAAGTCACACGGCGCATTTTTATTTTGATCTGCGCATTTTGTGTGGCACGGCTTTTTGCATACCAAGCACAAGTTAGAGGTGCGTGGGTGGATAGTGTCACCACATACAATGCACTTTGTACTTATGCTTGTAGCCATAGAGGCCAATTTAGCTCTCGCAGGTGCTTTGTCTGGTATTATGTATGTATCTTTATCCTATATACTGTGAGCAGAGTTTTATATGCACGGGATTTTTGACACGCCCTCTGTTGGACAGTGAAGAAGGCTTGCGAGTGACGTGCAAATATTAACTTGCGTGATGGTGGTGTGCTATCAGGTTGGTCTAGCTGTTGACCTCGTCTCCGACCGTTGTCGACCTTGTAAAGCATTGTGAGTGCATGTGTAGCTCTGTAAATTCAGAGTATCCTAAGTTGTTCTGGTGAAGAGAGTGCAGGGTAGAGAGCAAGGCAGAGCTTTAATGATATTTAAGTATACTACACTCTGTTGCTGTAGCAAGCAACGCGTGCCCCGCCGTCACGTTGTTTCGCTCTTCTATTCTCGATTCACACTTTTCCACCACTGGCATCACTTTTGAACACAAATGCACCTATGCACAAGAACTATCTTTACCGGATATTAAGTGTACACTTAAAAAATATCTTACAAAACCTTATAAATGTAAAGAAAAAGTCGGAGCGGAGCTGCTACATGTCAAGACGCCGTGCGCCACCTGACGGAATATGGCCATCTTCTGGCCGCTTTCCACTGCATTCCGGTTGTTGTTCTTATCGTGAAACGTTGTCTCGTCTTCTCCGTCAACTCTGGTTGCCTCTGCTGCCAATTCGTGACAGCGCTCGAGGTTTTTCTGGACTGCCTTGCCCAAACTATATCGCGTTCCTAGCCGGACATTCGTTCTAGGAATGTGCGGCGAGCATTAGCGTGTTCCACCGACGCGGAATGCTGGTCGGAGCGGCTACGCCTTCAAAATCTTCGGGGTCGTGATCGCCGGCTAGCTACTTGCAGAGGCGCTCTAACTTCTGGAATGTTCTGCCGTTCCTCTTCAGTCCGAGCGCATGTGTGTAGCATGATGTCTCATCCTCCGTGAGGCATCTGCACCAATTATCGATCACTTTGAGTGCAGTGTCCCGCGTCGTTGCCCTACTTCTACTGTGCTGCAAGTTACACTGCCGATGCACGTAATGCGTGTAGTGCCGAGGCACTAATATAGAGTTCTCCACTCAAGCTCTCCCGGAGTATACCTGTATGTCACTAAACGAATACTCTAGCGTGTCGGATCGGCGTATCAAAAATACAAAAAAAGGAAAAAATACAGGATAATTTTCGCCCCTATGCAGGTATACTCCGCTTGAGCGCGCGAGTGTGCTCCAATCTCCAGCTGTGGCTCACAATCTCTCTACCACCGCAGGGAGTCGACAAACTGCTCCCTTTTGTCGCTTTTTCTTTCTGGCCTTAACGTTCGCTGGAAAAAATCTAAATTCCGTGAAAGAGTGACGAAAAAAAATAACTAGAGAAAAAAAAGAAAAATATTCATTCGCTCCGAACAGCTTTCCTGATTTTCTTCTAAAGCGGTAAAAGGAAGGGCAAAATCGAAATTAAATCCGCACCATCGCGTACTAATTTATGACGTTGAAATCAGCTGATTCACGAAATGTCCAATTTCGAGAAAAAAGAAAAAATTTCTCGGATTCTCTACCGGTATTGCGCGTCGGTAGAGTTCCACACTCACGCGCTTGCACACGTAAGTCACTGCGCCCTCGGGAAATTTCTTACGCCACGCGTCGCGGTTATTCACACCACTTGCTTTTCTACACTCCGCGGAAAAACACCAATTTCTCACACGCTCGTCGGTGGCAGGTGTCCGTGTACCCACACCTTAAGGTCGCCAGTTGTAACGGGGTAATTATCGTCCGCGTCGCGCAACCCGTCGAAACCGAATTGTCGATGAATACCGCAGCAAGTATTTTGCGCGTGCAGTCGAACCCACGGCGATCGGCTGACTGTCAGCTCCGCGCCGCTCTAAGCTATACGCGAGCACCGTATGCTTGCCTCCGTGGAGGCCGGCGGTATTCGCTTCACCGGGCCACCGACTAAGGAAATGGGTTGCACGAAATAACACGCGAACAAGTTAAAAGCAAGAAATTATCTTTATTGCTTCTGGGGTCTCGAAATCATGAGTACACGCGCTGCGAGCACTCGGTACGCCCAGCTTTGTGTAGTGCGCTCGCGCACGCGAAGTACGCGTGTACTCGGCCACACAAGCGTACGCGTAGAAGCGGCCCGCACCGACGTTTACCGATCGCCGCGTAAGATCGATGCTCGCGTGCGCGTCGGTTGGCTTCCTTCGCGTGAATTTACTTCCCGTACGCTCGTCATCCGCGTAGAAGCGCACACGCGCCTGCCCAGGGTTCACCTCGAAGCAGCTCCCTGAGTGTAGGCGAGAAGATGGCAGCAGCCGTGCCCTCGTGTCTCTCTCACCGTCGGAGTCTCGCTCATGGAGACGAAGTGCGCCCCGCTCCACTTTTGTCCTCCCTCTCTCTCTCTCTCTCTCGTCTGTCGGTCGGCCCGCTTGCTGCTCTCTCTCCCTTGACTGCACTGCTTTCTCTCTCCCGCTCTCTCGTGCTCTCTCTCCAGGTACGTAGAAACACTCACGTCACGTCGCTCCCTCTTTGAGCGTACTTTTTATGTATACTCACTGCCCTTGTGTCAGATATCTGTATTGCAGAATATCCACGCACATGGTGCATAACTGCACAACTTCATTTATTTGAGCCCGGGAGACCATCAATCCGAATCAAGCCGAATATTGTTGAGGTTAGGAGTATGGCCAGCTTTTCTGGTGGGAACAGCTCGATAGCCCCCTACCTGTTCCACCTAGGAGTTGGTCGGGCTGCTATAACAATGACATCACGGCCGGCGCTAATTTTCAAATTTGGTTCTCCGGCAAGAGTCCTGCGAACGAAGTCTGTTCAGTGTGTGGTGACTCTACGACACCCCCCACGAGCAAGTGCCCAATCTGCTTGCTCCCATGCCATACACGATGCTCGGGGAAAAAAATGGGAGTATCGTGTGACAAATGCCGGAAGAAGGTGAAAAAAAGGCTGCCGGTGTCTAAACCAGCATCACTCAACGCCAAGACTTGACAGGTGAGCCTGCTCTTGTCATCGCTACGAGACACACCGGCTGCTTCTCGCCCAGGTCTTCCTAAAGGAAGTAAGTACGCTTCATCATCCCAGCATACGCGGCTGACCGCTAACCTCACGCCGGTCTTGTCGGGAGGTAGAAAGAGAGAGAAACTACCTTCTCCCACCATCAAAGAGAAGCAGGCACGTGTGAATGCTGGCCACCCACCTCTGCCCGCGCTCCCGCCCACGGCTCCCTCCGAGGGGACAAGTGAGCGGCCCCTTATAAACTCGCCGCACTGCAAGACTCTCTTGTCGGCGAACGAGGCACGCAGCGTAGTACGGGCTTTCGCGACGGCAAATTGAAATTGCGTGGAGAAGTTTTCTACTTTTCGACACGCTGCGAACGGAAATATCAGCAGCATAGAAAGTAGGAATAATAGTCTGGGTGGAGATCTACTCAACCCCAACGAGGAGCAGAAATGCATCACCATCATTTCCACTGATATTATTAATAATAATATGCCGTTCATAAATAATAATGTGCTAATCCCGCAAAGCACACTAGATCTTTTTTTTCAACGTATTGATATGCTCCAAGAGCAGTATGAAGAAATCAAGTCCTGCATGAGACAGAATCAGGTGACATTTGACGACTCCTCATCTCTGGCACTAGCCCGCGAGATGCATAGTGATCTGGTGTCACGTATTTCGGCTCTGCAGGAACTGGTGACTAAGCAGACTTCTCAGCTGCAGGAACTGCGTATTGATCGTCAGCTGCTCTTGGCAGATAATAAGCTCATGAGAGATCAAATAAAAAATCTGAATGTTGATCTGGGTGTTTTGTGTGATCGAACAAATAGTGCTGATGCCACTCCCCCCATAGCTGTTTTCACAATTTCTCGACTAACCCCTATCCTAGGTCGTCTCGTAGGGCTAGGGCTGTGGAATCTAGCAGCGAGAGTGCTGAGAACTGCGAGGTAATTATCCCAGGTATTTTAAAACGTGATGTAACTGCCTCCAAAGAGGCTTTAAATGACCTACCCTTCGCAGTGCTTAGCATCTTTCTTCCGAATTTTGATCGGAGAAACGTTGCTGGAGTTCGCATCCTCACGTCCCGTGATCCGCCCCGGGATAGTGTGGATTTAACAGAGGGGAGCTTGCGGTCGGATGCGGAATTGGGGACGCCACCGCCCTGCATGGTTATGCTTTCCCGCCCAGAACTAGTCAGAGACTTTATGTGAGCCAAGCGTGCGCTTGCTAATAATTATTTAGATACCCAGACATAAACCCCGTTCTGCTTGGCAGGTCTTCTGCGGTCTGCATGCCCGGACGAAAAATATATATCGACGAGTCACTGTCCCACGACAAATTCCAGCTATTTAAAAGTGTGAAGCCCATTGCACTGGGGCTGGGTTTCAAATATGTCTGGCATGCGGGCGGCAGGTTTCTGACTAGGCATAAGGGAGGCGAGCGCGCCTATGTGTTTGCGTCAGCTGCTGACCTGCATGCAATAATGTATCAAGTCAGTCTGCTTCCACACAACAACTGCCAAATATGAGCGCGATAAATACAGATGTCAGTAAAAACGTAACGAATGAGAGGCAGGAAGTGGCACTGACTTCCAGGTCGGCACGGAGTACCTGACTAGGATCAATGCGGTGAGGGGGGTGGGTGGAGGGGGTTTCCTTGAAGTTGGTTTTCTTAATGTCAACTCGCTCCTATGTCGCATTGAGGAGCTGCGTGTAGATGCAATAGTAGATGACAGTGTCATCAAAATAAAAGGATACATGATTTTCTGGTAGGATCGTAACATCAGTGGAGGTGGAGTTGCCATGTACATACTTAACGATTTCTCCGTTACCAAATTAGGATCATCAAACACAGAAGTAGACAATAAACCTGGTATACCTGAATACCTACTCTGTAGTGTACAACTGGGTAGCTCGCCCCCGATCCTTGTCGGTATGATCTACAGGCCTCCAAAAGTTGGAATGCAAAAAGAGAGCAAAAGGACGCAGAAAAAGTCGCATCTTTTCGATCAGCTCCGCAAGCTAAGTAGCGACTACGATCCCAAGTTCATTGTGGGCGACCTTAATGCAGATCTCTCCTCAGACCTACCTCAAGCAGACGTAACCACGATCACGAGCCTTGTTAAAGAACTGTTGCTTCATATAGTTGAACACGGACCTACTCACCACAAGACCCCTACCACTCACACCTGGATTGACTTGATACTGACGAACGCGAACGACCTGATACTGGATCATACGAACGAATACCTGCCCAGCTTCGGCAAACATGCAATCATCGATGTCACCACCAATTTTCTGTTCCAGCACTGCCTAAAGAATCATTCTCTTTTAGGAATTTTAAAG
Organism: Torymus aiolomorphi; assembly: GCA_036365515.1. Taxonomy (NCBI): domain Eukaryota; kingdom Metazoa; phylum Arthropoda; class Insecta; order Hymenoptera; family Torymidae; genus Torymus; species Torymus aiolomorphi. The sequence goes on from CM070875.1 coordinate 120,147,568, forward strand.
ATATCTTTCCAACATCATTAAACGATTTGCTGTCTCGATGTAGCTGGACAAATATGACCTCAATCGAATCGGATCTGGAAAGTGCTTTAAATAACCTCAATATAAACATAAACCATGCAATAGATCAGTTAGCTCCTCTAAAAACAGTTTATATCAATAACAAGGATGCTCCCTGGCTTGGTCCTGAGTTGAGGCAACTCATCAAAAAGCTTAATGCCACTCATCGACGCTACAAGGGTACTGGGAGGGCCGCGCTTCTCGATAAGTTTCTTCAGCTCATCAGTGAGGTTGATTTGCGCATTACTCAAGAGCGAGTTTCCTTTCTGCAAAAACATCTCTCTGATACTCTTGATGATAGCAAGGATATATGGAAGGAAATGTGCAATCTCGGTCTCCTGCCTAAGAGAAAGGAGGCATTACACCAGGAGAGTTGACCACTTTGCAGGAATTTCCGTCTCTCCCCTTGAAAATTTAGACGATACAATGGACAGGATACTATCGGCAAAAGAGGAGGGGCTTTCTTTTAAACCAGTAACTATTAATGACGTGTTTTTTATTTAAAGAAAACGCTAATGATAGTGGTGGTAAGTAAATGTTGATTGCAGCTAGTGGCCAAGGTTACTGTGACAAACGGACAGCTCTCCGCACTACATTAAAAACAGACGTTTTACCTGAAGAGGGACATTCATTAAATAAAAAAAAATGTCCGAAACGTTGTGAAAATGAAATAAATTTGTTGTTTTATTTTTTACCATCTGTTACAACAAAATATTGGTAGTAATCTTGACCACTAGCTGCAATCAACATTTATTTATTAATGACGTGGCCCTTGCGATATCCCATTTCTCCTCACAAGCAAGCAGGGCTGACGGCATTCCTCAAAGTGTGATAGTCAAAGCTCTGCCTGTTATTGGTGATTTCATTGTGCGAATTTTTAACTGCTCCTTCGCTCAAGGCACTTTTCCGGAGCCTTGGAAACAGACGTAGATAATTGCGCTTAAGAACACTCCGTCGACAGTTTCGGACTTTCGACCCATTGCGCTGCTTTGTTTCCTCTTCAAGGTACTCGAACAGATTGCTCACGATCAAATCAGATAGCAATAGCATACTTGACCCCCTTCAGACCTGTTTTCGACGATATCACAGTACTCAGACTTCACTACTAAAACTAATGGACGACATCAGAATGGCAAGAGACAAGAAGCATTTAATACTCTTACTGCTATTTGATTTTAGCAAAGCATTGGATACCATCTCTCCATCGAAACTACTCGACAAGCTTCGTCTCTTAGGGTTCTCCAGGTCGGTTCTCCTGTGGATCAAATCGTATTTACACTGTAGAACCCCCCTAGGTAGTTATGTCAAAAAAGGGAAAAAACTCAGATTCCCTAGAAACAAATCTAGGAGTTCCACAGGGATCCGTCCTGGGCCCTCTCCTGTTCTGCTTCTACGTGAACGACCTGCAGGACTAACATGGATTTACCACTGCAAAACACATTTTTTATGCGGATGATCTATAAATATACATACATACCACAAAAGACAAATCTCGTATCTGACTGGGCGGGGGAGGGGGGCTGGCCTGCGTCTGAATGCCAGCGAAACTAAATCAATTTTGTTCGACTCGATTTTGTCGCTTTACGGCCGACAACCAGAGCAACCTAGCACATGGCGTAGATTGCGAGACGTAGATGCAGAAACCCCGAAGGAAGAGCGGGGGAAGCCTCCCAGGGCGACGGCGCGGTACTGCCCGATCTGTAGGAGATATGGCGCGAAAGACTCGCGCCGGTGTCCAGATCGGGCCAAACATCCGCCTAAACGGAAAAAGCCAGCATCGCAGTAAAAGGGAAAAGAAGAGAGGTTGAAATACTTCGCTGTTCTGCCTCCTTATTTCAGCGTCCCTTCCTTCCTCGATGTAACGTCCGAGGGGACGTCAAATCTAGATGGGGGGGGGGGTAACGGGCGCCGAAATAAGTTATGAGAATCACGTATACGGCGTTGCGAGATTCGAAGCTCGCGCGCTTACACGTATTATGAGTGATAGCACGCCACGCGGTGCGTGAATGAGGCAAGTGGAGAAGAAGACGAAGCTGCCATGCCGCTATCGATGCGACGCCGCGGCCATATTGATGGCCGTCGTCACACGGGAAAGTAGTCGTCCGTCACCGTCGTGCATCATGTGGAGATAGAGTGTATGTGCGGCATCTCCACCGCTGCAACCGTGGCCGCCACAGCGCCGCAATCACGAGCGAGCATGAGAGGGAGAGAGATAGGAGCTCACCGCTCTACCATATAGCGTGTTGCCGAAAGCTGTTTTTGTAGAAATAACTAAATTGGAACCTGATGAGGGCCTTGTAACGTACGTCGTTCTGTACAGGCCGAAACGTCGTTATTTATTTTAGTGAATAAATAAGGTGATAGTATCACCACCCGCATCTTATTATCCAAAATATTTCATATAAATATATTTATATTGAATTTTTTTTATTATATGTAACAAAACAATCAGATTATTTATATGATATTATGCTTATAAGAAAGTACAACATGTCTTATACTTTCGTAAAAGAATAATATTATAAATAAAATGATTATTGATATAAATTTATTTGGGGATATTTTAATCTATATAAATTTACATATAAATATATAAAGAAACAAAAAAAAATAATAATAATCCTTAAAAAAATAAATTAAAAAGTATAGATTAAATGTCAAAATTTTCTTTCCAAACAATGTTATCAATTATTGAGGAATTTTCAATAAATATATTGTTAGGATTTTTACATCGGGACAAAGCAACATATAATTGGCGATGTGAAATTAAAGATCGTCTAATGTAAATACCTAAAGAATTAAAACTCTGACCTTGAGATTTATTTATTGTTATAGCAAAAGCTAATACAAGTGGAAACTGTTTCCTAAAAAGTGTGAACGGAAATGAAGAAGAATCTCCAGTATTTAATGTTATTCGTGGTATAAAAACTTCTTCACCGATCCTTTCACCCGTAATTATTTTGGTTTCAAAATTATGATTAAATAAACCCGTAATTTTTAAGCGTGTACCATTACACATTCCTTCTGATATACTTATATTCCTGATTAACATTACAATTGCATTTAGTTTTAATTTCAATTCTTGTGGTGGTAGACCTTCTCTAATATTATTAAGCATTTCTACTGGGCAATTTAAGTGTATATTTTCATCTGTTTGATCAACTCCTTTGTGAGTTGCGTAATCTAAACTAAAATATGTATGTGTTTTACCATGTAATAAGTTCAAAACTTTATTATTTATAAGTTTAATATCGTCATTATGTGGAGCTAATATTATACGATCAACGGAATTTTCGAGATTGATATCATCATAAATTTTATCACATACATTTTTGGTCTTCCATTTATTTGGAACTATAAATGGATTAATTTTACCTTTACCTAACACTAATAAAAATGAAGCTAATTGTTTATTTTTTGAGCGAATATTTTCAGTTAATTCTAAAACTTTAAAGAGAGGCCATAAATCAGAAAATTTGATTGTGTCCTGTACTATACTGTCTCGGTAACTATGTTTTAGGACTGACAGAATTTTTCTAAAATCGCCTCCTAATACTATCAATTTACCACCAAATGGAACATCACTGTAACATATATCTTTGAGTGTTTAATCAACAATTTCCAAAGCTTTTTGTGGGATCATTGATGCTTCATCCCAAACTATAATATAGCACTTTCAATACTGTTTAAATCTAAAGGAAGTCTAAAAGTACGATGACTTGTCATTCCTCTAGGTAATAAAATAGATGCGATTCCTGTCCAAGCCATAGATAAAATTTTTTTATTCAAAGATAAAAAATGATATATTAAAGTCTTGTATATGAAAGTTTTTCCTGAACCTCCAGGTTCATCAGTAAAATAAATTTTATTTTTGTTAGTTATAATTACATTAAAAATTAATCTTTGATTAGTAGTTAATTGATTAAACAAAATTTCAAAAAGATTTTTACTGTTTGCTAAATTTAAACTATAATCTTTACAACTTTTATCTTCAGTTTGTAAAATATTTTAAATGTGTGACAAAGCATTATTTTCTTTATTTTCTTTAAAATCTTCAGTAAAAAATTTTTTGAATTCATTCCAAATTAAGTTACCTTGAATATTTTCAGCTAAGATAAACCATGCAAAGAATTTACGCTGCGAAAGTCAATAATCTGAGGGATGTTATTATTGTAGACAATGGCGGCACGTAGCACCGCCCTTACCCACTTATAGTGCGGAACTCTGGTCTGTAGGTACTAATATACAGGGTTGGGCTCCATAAAGGTGTTAGGTTCTATTATGAGCAGAAAGAGAACACGAGAAAACACGAACAAGTTTTTTTTTTACAAAAATACATGAATTTGGAAGAGCCTCTTTTTTCAATGAATAACATTCTGTATTTTTATTTTTTTATAACTCTACATTGTAAGTAATCTCACTTTATTATAAATATTTAAACTTTACAACGAAAAAAATTATATTTCAAATGATAATTTTGAAATAAACATTTAACATTGATAAATAAATAGAAAAATAAACATCTTTGTCTTTTTTTAATTCCATACAATCTTGAAGACTGTGAAAAATCATAGAACTTTTGTGCAAATTTTTATTATATTTAGTCATTTATACTATCATTGAATAAATACCTTTGCTTCTATTACTTTAGAAATTCAACTGAATTATCTTTGATACTTTCTTTTTGTAGTTAGTTATTTTAAAACTGTGTGACTGCTTTTAAAAAAAAGATATAACCCAAAAAGTAAACTTTACTGGCATTATAAAAATTCCAATAGTATATTATGCAATAACGGAAAACTTATATATGCATGGTCTTAAATTTTTAATTTTGTCGTTCTTTAAACTACTTAAACAATGTTGTTTCATTATTATTAGAAGTATTTATAACTTACCTTATTGATGTGGAATGAGGACGCTTAAATAGATTAAAGTATTGGTGACTTCACAGTGAAATGTTATGGTTCCACGGATATTAACATTGTTTTGAATTTTCACTCCGTTCGAGCGGTTTTCAACTTTGACATTGACGCTGAGTTTGTCAATAGCAATCTTAATCAAAATAACAAAAATAGGCCATTTTTGAGCCGTTAAATGGCCATATATCTTAGAAATTCTTCTATTTCTTTTCTATTTCAATATACATGTTTATAATTATATATTACTTTAATAATACTAATATATATTTTAATATATAATATCAATATAATAGATACATTAATTAATGTAGTAAATGTACATTGATATTTATATATTAATATTTATGAGCTATTCTTTGATAGAAGAGCCACCCCCGAGTCAAAACTGTATGGCAATTAAAAAATCGTAATTAGGCTTAAAAGTTTATTAGTACTATATATTTTTTTTGCCGTGCGGCTTTTTTAGAATTGCAATATTGCGGCTCCAAAATGGCGGCTCAAACTTGTAGTGTACGTGAAATTATCCCGGAATTTGAAAATTTTCCCGGAATTTAAAAATGTTTTCAACTGAAATAAGTATATTTCTTATGTATTTCGATGTGCTGAATCCAAATTTGAAGTCTGTTTACTTCAAGACTCTCACAATTTTAGGTACATTGCAAAAAACAGCTCGAAGATTAAAAAAAATTTTTTAATGCTTAATACTGTTATTTTCGCAATTTTTCACGACTTTGAGCTGTTTTTTTTGCAATTTACTCAAAATTTTTAGGACACTTGAGCCACGCCAACTTTAGATTCGGATACGACGCATCAAAATACATAAGAAACACGTTTATATTAGGTAAAAGAAATTTTCTAAGTTTTTTTCATGCTTAATATTGTGATTTTCACGATTTTTCACGTTTTTGAGCAGTTTTTGCGATTTAGTCAAAATTTTAAGGGCGCTTGAGTTAAACCAACTTTAGATTCGGATTCAGCGCATCAAAATACATAAGAAATATACTTATTTCAGTTGAAAACATTTTTAAATTCCGGGAAAATTTTCAAATTCCGGGATAATTTCACGTACACTACAAGTTTGGGCCGCCATTTTGGAGCCGCAATATTGCAATTCTAAAAAAGCCACACGGCAAAAAAAAATATATAGTCCTAATAAACTTTTAAGCCTAATTATGATTTTTTAGTTGCCATACATTTTTGGACTCAGGGGGTGGCTCTTCTATCAAAGAATAGCTCTTATATATGTAACACTATATTTATATCGGCATATATATATACTATCTCTCTCTCCCTCCCCCCACTCCCTCTCTCTCTCTCGCTCTCTTTGTCTCTGGTACATCTCTGGTGGTAAGTACAGGCAGTCGACACTCTTCTCTCTCGCTTCAAGTTTTTTACCTGTACTGACGCCCGATTCACTCTGTGGAGTGTCTTTTTTTATAGGAAACTGGCTCCAGTGGCTCTCGAGCGTGTGCTTAAGGCCTGCACAACTCTGATACAGATCTATGAGCCTGGAGCAAGATTCCTGTTGACGACGCTTTACATTACCTCAAACATGGGGCATTGCACCTGTTCTGTACCTCACTGTCCATAGATGGTCTGATTTTATACTCTTCTCAGCCGCTCTCTTGTCTTAGTCATTTTTTCAACCACTGGTGTCGGTTGCTGCAGTGCACTTGCAACCAACATGAGTGCATCACATACCGGCTCTTTACCGGATTTCATATTTCTCTTCATAAAATGTTCTGCTGACTACTGTAAACATCGAAGCGACAGTTTCTGTAAGCTTTACCGTCAACTTACCGTCACCTTGCCGCTTGCTGTATCTTGGAACTGACCTTCACTGAGCAACAGAGCAGCATTTTCGCACATCACTCTGAAGTACGTTTCCGCACTCTGTATATTTACTGTTTCTGCTGATGCATTATATTACACGTACGTAACGTCTGCTACAGTATGAGTCACGGCTTTTCAGTAGCATGAAACTCTCAATAGTATCTATTTTAATTTGGCTTTCATTCTATTCTATTTTATTTGATTTTAGTTTGTTTGACATGCGTTTATTTTAACACACAAGTAGCTTAATATACCGAGATTTTTACAAATTTAGAAAACCTTGATGGCAGTATGAATACACTGAGCACAACCATCGACGCCAGGCTAGGTAAATTCTCAGGACTTCCAACAACAACTGAAACATCGACTGTGAAGACCTTGTCTTTGCAGTGTTTAAAGTTCTCGATCCTGGTTTCCTGGAACGTGTCATTATGCATGTGTATGAAATGCATAGCAAATCAACAACTGAGCATCTACCATCTACTGCCACATCTGATGCTACTGTTGACTATCAACTGTCTGACAGTCGCACTCATACTAAAACCAACTCTTTACCAATCAATCCAAATTAAAATGGGAAAACTGCACTCCTCGCAGTTCATTGTCGAGCTGCTTGAACTAGCCAAAGTAACGACTCCCTTACCGTCCTCACTCATCAACATAAACGAGTTGCTTCCTGCAGAACTATACCGACTCCGTTCGCTAGCGCCAATTCGAGCGAAAAAGAAAGGATTTATTTCTTATGTGCGTAGTGGACGTATCTATATCAAGAAGAAGAAAGAAGATCAAGCAACTATCATCTCATCTATTGAAGAGGTCAATAATCTTTTAGCTTAGACTCATCTCATCATCATTATTCTCTCAACCCTACTCATCCCTACTCACTCTCCATCTTCATACACATCAAGACTTTTTGGGTGTCCGAACCATAGCCTAAGAGTGTGTCACTTAATGCAAATTCTATAAGAGGGCAAATGGGAATGATCAATCATTTCATGTCTACTCACACCTTTTTCCATATAATAGCTGTTACTGAGACCTGGCTCTATTCTGAAGCTGATTATAGCAATATTGTATATTTCAATGATTACGTTCTCTTTCGGCGCGATCGTAATAAGAACGGTGGTGGCGTTGCACTCTTCATCCGCAATTTTATTTCTGCCACTGTTCTCTGCTCATCAGATGGTGTCTGGACTGGTAAACCAGGTAAGCCAGAATATCTCTTCTGTGAAGTAACGTTCAAAGGTCATCCACTTTTTTTCATTGCTGTAGTCTATCGCCCTCCACATGCTCCTTTTCTTAAAGATACTGATTTTATAGACAAAATTACTACCCATATGCATGACTACAGCACGAAAATTATTCTTGGCGATTTTAATACAGGTCAGCTGTACTTTTTTGATGATGCGATTTTTGTTCGCAAGTTCGTTGCAGAGAATGGACTTCACAATATTCCGTATGGTGCCACTCCCACAAACGTACCTCCGACACCTGGCTTGATCTTAACTTACAAGGAGAGGGTTTCAGCTTCGGGAAACGAATTTTAGCGGGCATTAGAGAGTCAATTTCTGGTACCTGAAAATGAAGCCCAATGCTCACATTTCCGTCAAATGGGCCCTTTTTCTTGAGATATGGGTAATTTAATCCAAATATCGTCTATTTCGTTAAAAAATGATGTCTCTTCTAATGAGTGTCACATTGGAAATATTTAAGATACGAAAACGGAGAAGAAAAATAATAAAAGTAGACAGCAACAGCTAAAGTTTAAGCCCTGATTCATTAAAAAATATTGATCTTCCAGGAAGTTATAAGTAATCAAAGATAGGGTACGAAAATGGTTAAAAATACGATCCATTTAATCGGTTAAAATGAAGACAAAGTTTTAACCATTTCCGTACCCTATCTTTGATTGCTTTTAACTTCCTGAAAAATCAATATTTTTTAATGAATCGGGACTTAAATTTTAGCTTTTACTGTCTACTTTCATAATTTTTTTTCCTCGTTTTCGTATCTTAAATACTTGCAGTGTGTCAATAGAAGAGACATCATTTTTTGACGAAATAGACGATATTTGAGATTAAATTGCCCATATCTCAAGAAAAAGGGCCCATTTGACGGAAATGTGAGCACTGGGCTTAATTTTTAGGTACCAGAAATCTACTCTCCAATGCCCGCCAAAATCCGTTTCCTGAAACCCTCTCCTTGTTAGTAGATGAACAAGATCGCATATTAGACTTTTGGAAGATTGACTCACCATTCATTAATGGTCATGATTTAATTACTGCTGCACTTGCACTTCAAACCCCCAAACCCTCATTAGCATCATTCACCTTTCGTGATTATAATGCCATTAGCGCTGAGTCTCTTATTAATTATCTGAGAGGCTTGGACTGGTCTGTGGCTGAGTCGGCTTCGCTTGATGAATGTGTCTCTGTCTTGCAATTCCATGCAACTTCTGCTATCAATGCTCTCACCCCGGTCAAAACTATTACTTCTGGAAGAAATAGGCATCCATGGTTTACGTCAGAATATCGCGTCTTAATCCAGGAGAGGGATCTTTTGTGCAAATGTTTTCGTAGGTCTCGTACAAGATGTGATCTACTTATCTACCGAGAAGCTCGTGATTTAGTACATCGTTCTATTGAGGAAGTCAGAAACAATTATTATCATCTTCGACTATCAATGTTGACCGATCCGAAGGATATCTGGCGTGAGCTTGAGCATTTGGGCATCACGAGGTTCAAAAAGTCAACTTCATTATCGTTCTCCATCGGTCAGCTCAATGCACATTTTAGAAGCGTTTCTTATGACCCTGCTACTCCGTCTGTTTTTACTTTCTCAGTAACCTGACCTCATCGAACAACGCTGAGTGTTTCACTTTCAAGGAGATTCAAATCTCAGATATTTGTGATGCAGTATATCACTTTAGTATGCAAGCTAGAGGACCTGATGGTATTCCACAGCGTGTAATACAACTCGCACTACCTTTTCTTGCGCCTATCATCTGTAAAATTTTTAATCAATCTCTACGCGAAGCATGTTTTCCGCAATTGTGGAAGAAATCTTCAGTAATTACGTTGAACAAAGTGAGTACCCCAAATAGTTTGAGTGATTTTCGTCCAATACCTCTGCTATATTCTCTTTCTAAAGCGCTTATATGGCTGATATACCCGCAAATATCTTGTAACTTAGAATCTAGGCTTCTTCTCAATCCTCTTCAAACTGGTTTTCGATCTGGACACAACACTCGAGTAGCCTTACTTAAACTCACTGATCACATTAGGCTTGGAATAAATAGGAAACGAGACACTTTGCTTCCCTTATTCGACTTTAGTAAGGCTTTTGACTCTGTTTGTCACGCCAAGCTCCTACAAAAATTACTCGAGCATGGTTTCTCTAAATCAATAATCAATTGGTTAGTGTCATATTTCGTTGCTCGTCAGTAAGCGGTCGTTAACAACAATGGCAATTTCTCATCGTTTCTCGAGCTAAATACCGGAGTACCTCAGGGTTCTGTGTTGGCGCTACTGCTGTTTGCCATTTACGTTAATGATCTGCCTCTATGTTTTGACCATGACGTTTCCCGTATCATGTATGCTGATGACCTTCAGCTTTATATCAGCTGTCCTCTTGAGGAGTTTGACAATTTTTCCACTAAGATGAGCGTAAACGTAGACCGTATCATAAGCTGGGCTACCCTAAATAATTCTTCTCACTATATCAACTCTCTCCCCTCTGTAGCCAGAAGCTTCATTGATATTGGTGGCACTCCTGTCGTATATGAATCTTCATTACGCAATCTGGGTGTGGTGCTTGACTCCAAGCTCAAGTGGAATGAGCATATTGCGCATATATACCGCCGAATACGTGTTCTTATGTACCGTCTCTATTATTTTAGGAAAAGCTCCAACCCCTACGTCTGCGTAAGAATTTAATTCAAATGCTTCTTTCTCCTGTGGTTGACTACTGTTGCATACTCTAAACTTCAGGCGCTTGTCAACTCAGATATTCGCTATATCTATGATTTAAAAAGGTGGTAGCATATAACTCCTTACAGGCGTGAACTTGGCTGGTTGACAACAACAGCGCGTACGAAGTACTTTGCCGCGAATCTTCTACGTAAAATATTCAATACAGCGACGCCCTCCTATCTACTGGCTTTTTTTTATTTTGCGGTTGCTACTCGACCTGTCAGGGGTGATATGAAGCCCTTGGATATTCGTGGCTTTAGTACCGAGACACTAAAAACATCATTCCATATCAGTTCTCCATATCTCTGGAATTCATTACCATCACACATCCGCAATATCATTTCTGTTCCTCATTTCAAATCATGTCTTCATCAGCATCTTTTCAACTCTGATGCGAATGCTTAAGAACTACACCACATTCATTGTCATGCTTTTGCGTTTTACTTTTGTTTCATGCTGCATCATAATTATATCTTGCTCTCTGTTATTTTTATTTCTTTTTAATTGTAATAATTTACTATTTGTATTATTTACTTTTTCAGTTGTACAACACAATGTACAGAAATAAACCTCATCTAATCTCTCTCTCTCTCTCTATCTCTCTCTCTCTCTCTCTCTCTCTCTCTCTCTCTCTCTCTCTCTCTCTCTCTCTCTCTCTCTCTCTCTCTCTCTCTCTCTCTCTCTCTCTCTCTCTCTCTCTCTCTCTCTCTCTCTCTCTCTCTCTCTCTCTCTCTCTCTCTCTCTCTCTCTCTCTCTCTCTCTCTCTCTCTCTCTCTCTCTCTCTCTCTCTCTCTCTCTCTCTCTCTCTCTCTCTCTCTCTCTCTCTCTCTCTCTCTCTCTCTCTCTCTCTCTCTCTCTCTCTCTCTCTCTCTCTCTCTCTGTCTCAATAATTGATCAGGTTAAGAAACAAATTCAACCCTAAGAGGCGTGAATTTTTCATATAAAATTGCATTTTTTTGTTTTTCATTTGTCACTATTGTCACTAATAACAATTATTGAATAAAATTCATAAATAGTGATGGTTTTTTAGCCAGTATTAGGATCTTGGGAAAGTAGGGAATAGAAAATGGTAGATGCACTGGATTTCTATCATATACAAATAATAAAAAACTGTGCGGATTTAGGTGCGTCACTGATGACCTGCTGCGCCGCAGAGGGTTAATACTAACATATTTTCATTTCAATATTTCAAGACTTGGAAACTAAAATAATATGATTTATCATTTGTTAAATGTCGAAAACTGACTTACGAACGATAAATTTGTTTGTTTTTCTTACCCTAAAAAATGCTGCAGTACTTCCTCCTTTTAGAGCACCATATTTTATTTTAGTTTGTTTTGCTAAATCTTCGGCACTTTCAATTGGCGAATCCATACGTTCTACAGTAAGGAAAGCGGCCAGATTCGCGGTATACGATGAAATCATAATAAGCGTAAAAAACCACCACATTCCAGCTACCATGCGAGTTGATATAGCCCTGAAAAACATGAATGTTTTTTGTAATGCAAATTGTTATTGTAAACTTATGAAGACAATAAATATCGAATTTTAGAAATATCGAAAGACTTCATATTAAGCATCTTTCTTTGCAGCCTCAAATGATGATTGCTTTTAAGTAAAAACCACATATTTGTGTTTGTAAGAAAAGGTCACTTTAATATTTTTAGCAGGTGCTTTTCGCACACTTCTGATTTTCGCAAGAGTACTTAAACTATTTACAGTATGGTCAACAACTGCCTGCAATTGTCACACAGTACACTATTTAATAGATGCTGCAAAAAAGAAAATTTTACCATTTTTGCGCCTGCTACGGGACTTCTGCGGCCGATGATCTAAAAACGGATACTTTTTTACTTTTGTTACAAAAAACGCGAAAATCGTGCCTGAGTTACAAAATAGTACATTTCGATACTAATGCGTGAACATGATTTTATCCACATGTGGACATTTGCGTCAGAGCAAAGGGAGGGTGAAAAGGTCACACGGGCTTAAACTCATCTTCTCGCCGGTGTATCGAACAGTAATTTTTATACGACGTGTCGCGACGTACACTGAGCTTGATTTAGCGCATCCTTTTTTATTTATGCTTGTGCGAAATCGGGCCTTGCGCACGGAGTGTTAAAATAGTACATTACGCAACAAGTGCGAGAAGTAGGTGATTCCTATACGGGTGTTTTTCGCTCGAGCGTAACGTGGGGGACAAAAAATACGAGCCTGGGAAGCACCTACGTGCACGCGGCCCGTATACTATTTTTCTAAACATGTGCGCTAATAGATTTTCAACACCTATGTAGCGTATGCACAGTGTGTGTGTGTCTCGTATTTTGTACTGGCAGTGTGCAAAGTACTTACTTTGAGCATTGACATAGAGATGATCAAGGATGCAGGACCTGAACTTGGCTAAAACTACAGGAGATACTTCTTTATGACAAATAATGAGACAGGTGTCTCGGGGTTTTTGTGAATGAGGCTTTTCTTCCGAGACCCAAGCAATCTTATTTATAAAATAGCCTACAATTTTTTGAAAAATCGACATTCTTTAACGAAACACAGCTTAAAATAAAGCTTTTTCTGCCTCCCTTCATCAACATTTTAGTCCATTTATACGACCGAAATATTCAGAAAGCTATAACTAAAGAGGGAGACCACATTTTATAAGAATTGTTCATTTTAGACATAAAATAGCTTGGATCTTGGAACAACAGTCTCATTCACAAAAGCCGCGAGACACGTGTCACATTATTTGTCATAAAGAGTACCTCCTACTGTTTTAATAAAGTCCAGGTCTCGCATCTCTGATCATAAGCAGGTTTCGAGGACAAAATCACTTTCCCGCACTAGTATTGAAATGTACTATTTCCACACTACGTGCGCAAACTCGGACTTTCCGCCTGTCGTTTTGAAAAATATTGTTTGATACACGGACCAGAGATAATAACCTCGCTCTCGTACGACAATCATCTCTTTCGCGCTCGTATCGAAAAGTACTAATTCGATACGCTTGCGAGAAATAATTACCAATTCATGTAATTGTGATCCTTGCGTCGCTCAGGATACAAACTCACGCTCGTATACGAATAATCTCTCGCGCACTAGTATCGAAAAGAACTATTATACCCTTCTCAACAAATATGGCCACTTTTTTTCTTGAAAAGCGGAACCAAACGTAGACTTGTGTGCCTCTTTCAACAAATTTACTGTTTACTCGCAAATGCGGGAAACAAGTTTACATTTTCCGCAAATAAGGAAAAAAAGTTCATATTTCCTGCATTCGCGGGTAATTAGTAAATTACACCTACACAGCCAAATATCGAATAAATAATACACTTAAATATTAAATGTAACATTCATTAAAATATTTTTTATTCAATAGATTAATATTACAGTATTTAATACATAAGAAACCCAAATTTATAAATGAAACTAATTTAATTAAACTTTATAACTTGAACTATTAAATAGTATATTTATATATAACATTTAAATAAATTATACATTACGGGAAGAAGGTATCAATTTTTTGCCGAAAAAATAAGTTTTGATGCACGTGATTCAGCTTTGGGGTTCATTTTCTAGAATACATTTAAATCAAAGTCACATTGAGACTTTTAGGTTACACCTAAATTAACAATGCCTTTTCCACCATAAAATCATTAAAAATACAATGTTTTTAATTAATAAAAAGTTACTTATGACTTATGAACAATAGAGGTGACAAAATCAGCTTTTGAATAATATAGCAATGTAAAGTTGTTTATGCAGGTACCAAAAATATGTATCTACGAACTAGCCCACATTGAACGAAAGCTATTCTCTACTGAAAAAAATCGCGCGAGTTACTTATGACTTATGAACAATAGAAGTGACAAAATCAGCTTTTGAATAATATAGCAATGTAAAGTTGTTTATGAAGGTACCAAAAATATGTATCTACGAACGACATTGAACGAAAGCTATTCCCTACTGAAAAAAATCGCGCGACTACGCGTGCCACTAGTCGCGGCAGTAATCGCTTCATGTTATCAATCAAATCATAACGCGATATTTCAAATTTTTTATAACATAAATTTATACACCAAAAGTATGTATAAAAATTACTTTTAATGATAAGAATGAATTACTTTCAAAAATTACAGTTTACTACCACACTGAAAAAGTTTAGCTTATTATCAACTGAAAACCATGCCAAAACGTCACCTGATTATCAGGTGTTATCATGTGATTTTCACCTAATAATCATGTTGATACTGCCTCTTAAAAAATATGGTTTTTACAGTTTGCAATGCAAAATAGAGTTTTTCTCACATTTAAAGCAGTTAATGCTATTTTTAAACTTTAATCTATGATTAATATATGCGTTTAAAACACGTTCAGTCACATGATTTTTTCCAGAATCCAAAATATGCTTATCTGAAATTATAAAAAGTTATTAATTATAAATTTATATAAGTTATGACATGGAATAAATTATTTAGCAATTTAACACTGTTTATAAAAATAATAGTTTAATGAAATATTTGTAGAGAGAACATTATTTATACTGGTATTGTACTTACTGATAGGTGAGGGATTTTGGTAGATACGCGACAGTAAGGGGGACGATTATTTAAAAATTCTTAAACCCAAGTAGCCGGGGACTTGATATTCACGCATTTAAGGGAGTTTCGTATATATATAAGACACTAAGTCAGATGATTATTTAAAAAAAAACTTAAGCTAAATAGCCGCGCGGCGCTATGTTCACGCAAATATGGGACATACGTAGACGTGCAACAGTAAGGGGGAAGGTCATTTGAAAAAATTCTTAAGAAGATTGGATGCTCCTGCAGTTACGACTGACTGTTTTGCCGTCAGAACATGGAAAATTCGATATCATGAAAATAAATATATCGAATTATGTCTTATAAGCAGATAGTTACCATGCGCAATTTAATAATCTATCATTCTACGGCGTTTCCAGCCGAAATATCAAAAGCAAACTTCAGAATTGTTTGAACAAGAAATAACCAAAATTTCGTACTATAGCCTCAACTAGCCGAGGGATGCAAGATCTACAAAAACAAACAAGTTACATCGACGAGCAGCAGTAATTGGGATGATTATTCTAAAAGATTCTTAAACCGAAGTAGCCGGGGCACGCAAGGTCCACGCAATAAGGTAGTTATGTAGACGTGCGGCAGTAAGCAAAACAATCCCTCTATAAAAAAGAGATTGAAACATTACCATGTATTGCGCACACATCTCATGACGCAGTATCATGGCGTTGTGTAAGAGAGGGACAGAGATAAATTTGGCGCGGAAAAGGAGTGAAGGGATGCCGTAGGGCGTCAAACTTCTAGTTATTTAAAAAATTCTTAAACCCAAGCAGCCGGTGACGCAAGGGCCACGCAAACAAGGTACTTACGTAGACTCGCGACAGTGAGCGGGATAATTATTTGAAAAATTCTGAAACCTAAGTAGCCGGGAGACGCGTCGTCCATGCAAATAAGGGGCTTACGTAGGTGTGCGACAGAAAGCGCGATGATTATTTAAAAAATTCTTGAACCTAAGTAGTCGGGGGACGCGGGGTCCTCTCAAAAAGGAGTAGTTACGAAGTAGCCAGAATTCTTAAAATAATCCACTCGCTTACAATCACTCATTTAAATAACTCCCCTATTTGTAAGGTCCTTGCTTCCCACGGCTATTTGGGTTTAAGAATTTTTTAAATTATTATCCCCTTTAATGTCGCATGTCCACTTAATTCCTTTATTTGCGTGGGCCTCGCATAACCCGGCTATTGAGGTTTAAGAATTTTTTAAACTTTTTAACTCTGTTATTTGTGCGGACGTCACGTTCTATGGCTATATGGGTATAAATTTTGTTGGATCCGGGTTCGGGTAATAAATAAGTATGTAACACACGATTACAAAAATACGGTGAAACTTTATTTTACTTCAATCCAGCCGTCAAGGTCAAACTCAAAATAAAAACCGAACTATTTACAAACAATAAACATCAGCTCCTCCGCCGTTGTTATGTGCGGCGGTTCACAATGTTCGAAACGCGCACACGTTCGATTTCCCGATCATAACATTGCCTTCCCCTCCCTTCAGATTGTCGTCCCGACAATCTAAATACCATCTGGCATCTTGAGTCTCCTCTCCAAGCGGGTTGATCTTCTTCTCAGAATCCAACGATGACCCAGGATCTTCCATCAAATATCCTCCACCTTGACCCAACCCAGGCATCATGTTACCGAGTGATGTCTTCGAGATATGAAGTCCATTCACCACTTCAGGAATTCTTAACTTTTCTTGATGACATACTGTGGATCTCGCCCCTAGTCACTGCTCTGGCATTCGCCTAGAAACTCACCGGAAAACCACAGTTCAAAAACCGTGAGCAGAGCAGATCGGAACTCCTCTTTCAACAAATGACGCTAATCTGTCAGCATGTTCAATCTTCTTTTTATGTCTTGCAGATCTTCGCATGCAGAAAATAAAGGCGTTGATTTTCTTAATGATTTCATAAGATCCTTCCCAGCTCGTTTGAAATTTAGGGGTTTTTCCTTTCATTCTTCGGGGATTGAAAAACCAGACTTTTTGATCTTCCAGAAATTCAACTCATCGTGCTCTTCTATTGTATCGAAGTTTTGTCCTTTGGGAGATGATGATCATTCTCTGTCGTCTTACTTTATGAATCTCATTTAGTTTTTGTGTCAGCTGTTGCACGTAGTTGTTGTACGTCTCTCCTTGGAAATCGCCAGGTGGACAGCCTCGAATCAGGTACAATCGTAGTCTCAGGTCAGAGCCGGTGTACATCTCAGCTGGACCCCCAGTAGTCCTATGTTTTGAGGACCTGTAAGCTAACAAAAATAGTGAAACACGACGATTCCAATCTTCTTGATTATCCGATATGTATTTGGTCAAGTAGTTTCTTACAGTTTAATGCTGTCTTTCTATTTGGCCGTTTGATTGTGTGTGTAATGGTGTGGTTTTCATTTTTCTGATTCCTAACAATTCTTATAATTTTTTAACTAGACACGAGTCAAAATTTTTACCTTGATCAGTATTAACTTCTAACGGAACGCCATATCTACAAACAAATTGTGTAACGAAAACTTCTGCGATAGTTTTTGTTCTCATACTCAAAATTGGAAAAGCCTTAACCCATTTAGTAAACGAATGTGTAATTACTAACAAATATTTATTTCTTAACGATGAAATTCGAAATGGCCCTAATAAATCCATTTGTAACACAGGCCCACAAAAAAAAAATGTGTCTGGTTCTGAGATGGAGACTACTTTTTTCTTATCTATTTTTTTCCGCTGAATCCGAATTGTTCATTAAAAATAGGGGTTCAGCCGTAAGTTTTTAAGATAATATCAAAAAACTGTCGAAAAGCAGTGTTTCTGTGGTAAGAATTTGAGAAGAACAAAAACATTATTTCCTTCACATCAACAACACTTCGTTTTTATGTACTTTGGCCTGCTGAATCCGAATTTACTGTGAAAAAGAGGTTTGACCGATGGGTTTCGGAGATAACCTCAAAAAACTGCTCAAAAATATCATGCACAAGAACTAAATTGGCTTAGGCTTGCTATACGTTTGTCATCGAACGACCTATGCAAAGGATTTCTACGCCGCTTTTTGTTATTAGATTGTACATCTCTTTTTAGCATCCAGCAATAGTCCGCCATCATGTTCACGCTCCATTCTCCTTGCCACCTATGTGCAAATTCCTTCATGTCCTGATGAAATCTTTCACCTTGCTCTTCACTGAAGTCCCCAAAGTTTGGTGGAAATTCATCAATGTGCGAATCGAGAAAGTGGAGTTTCAAATTCATTAAGCAACCTAAACTTTTAATGTTTTCTACCATAGTTTCTACGATGCTCTTATAGTTCTCATCTTTATTATTACTAAGAAACTTAGTTGCAACATTTTTGAAGCTCAACCAGGCTGCCTTCTCGATATCATTCATACTTTTAACAAACTCTTCGTCCCTGAACATTTTGCGAATTTAAGGTCCATCAAAGATACCTTCCTTCAATTTAACCAGAGTTACATTCTTAAAGATGCTTTCTAAGTATCTGAAGCAGCGTCCTTCTTTATCGAGAGCTTTAAAAAATTGTTTCATCAGTCCTAATTTTATATGTAGTGGAGGTAAAAGAATTTTGCTAGGATCCACAAGAGGACGCTTGATGACATTGCTGGAACCTTGAGTGAGTGATGGCCTCGCTGGCCATACTTTACATTATAGTGTTTTGCTCTATCTCGACTGTCAAACATGCATAAATAGCATGGGCACTTGGTAAAGCCTGATTGTTGACCTATTATCATGGCCAATATTTTCAGGTCTCCACAAATTAACAATTCATGCTCACTATACTTTATTTTATTTAAAACCTTTTCGATGTTACAATATTCTTCTTTGAGTTCAGTTGAATGGGCCAATGGCAACGGAGCAAGCACGTTCGTATTAAGAAGTAGAACTGCCTTTAGGCTACGCTTGGGTGAATCGATGAATAACCTCCATTCTTCTGGCTTGTATAAATTTGGTTGGAAATCATCAATAAGTCCTTGTACATACGTACAGTACACCAGATCAGATCCGCCAGTCAAGTATTTCCGAAACGCTTCTTCTCGGTTGCGATAAAATGTGACGTTTACATCCTGTTCTAATACGTTAATACGTTATAAGACTTCAATTGTGAGGCCATTAATTCAGCTGCATCTTTCGTTAATTCTGCATTCCTAAACATGTCATTGAGTTGAACTTGAGAGATCTTTTTTTGGTTTTTCTCTTTACCGACGGGAACGTACTTCTCATCACTGTCCGAAGACAGTTCTTCTTCACTCTCGTCGGTCTCACTTTCTGCTTTCGTCAATGATTCACTTTTGTCAGTATCATCTTCTCTGTGGACATTCAGATTTTCTACTTCTTCTTCTGTACCACCTCCAACTTGCATACCATCCATTCCTTGTATAAAGTTGTCTCGTGAAGATTCATCTATCAAACTTTCGACTAAATGCTTCTGTGGACGAACGACACTAGATACTGTTTCATACAGTATTTTTTCTGTACGCACCTTATTTATCCCAGTTACATTTGTCACGAAAATGAAACAGTCACTTTTGTCCAATGGTTTTTTCAAAATAGCTAGTTCTACAAATTTTAATTTACTTTTACATTCAGTTTTGATGAGGACTATAAGAGCATCGTAGAAACTATGATAGATAACTTCAAAAGTTTAGGTTGCTTAATGAATTTGAAATTCCACTTTCTCGTTTCGCACATTGATGAATTTCCACCAAACCGTGGGGACTTCAGTGAAGAGCAAGGTGAAAGATTTCATCAGCACATGAAGGAATTTGAACGTAGGTCGCAAGGAAAGTGGAGCGTGAACATGATGGCGGACTATTGCTGGATGCTAAAAAGAGATGTACAATCTTATAACAAAAAGCGGCGTAGAAATCCTTTGCATAGGTTGTTCGATAACAAACGTATATGCAAGCGTAAGCTAATTTAGTTCTTGTGCATGAGATTTTTGAGCAGTTTTTTGAGGTTGTCTCCGAAACTCGTCAGTCAAACCTCTTTTTCCATAGCAAATTCGGATTCAGCAGGCCAAAGTACATAACAACAAAGTGTTTTTGATGTGAAGGAAATAACGTTTTTGTTCTTCTCAAGTTCTTACCACAGAAACACTGCTTATCGACAGTTTTTTGAGTTTATCTTAAAAACTTTCTGCCGAACCCCTATTTTTAATGACGAATTCGGATTCAGCGAAAAAAAATACTTAAGAAAAAATTAGTCTCCATCTCAGAACCAGATACTTTTTTTGTGGGCCTGTGTTATTTTTCGATTAAGAATTGGGACTGGTCTTTGTGCATTTTATACATAAATTGAACATGGATTTTTCGCACAAAGTAAATATAACGATATTTTTAATTAATTTACTCTTTATTCTTTAACCTGGGCAGTAGAACCGTTAGCGGCCTATTCTTTAGTATAATTTACTCTCGGTGAATTAATTTATTCAGAATACAAAATATCCATAACTGAACAAATATTATCTAAAATATCATAGTACTTCAATAAAATTAGTGCATTCAATAAAATAATTTTGGAAAACTCCAATTTTACTGGTAATATTTTCTAAAAAAGATATGTATCCATTACAATTAAAATTTCAATTCTACTATAGAATAAAAATTGAAGTAAAAAAATGTGTGTGGTATAATAATATAATAAAAGAAATTTTACGTATGTTAAAAATAAAGAAAAAGAAAAAACATTTTGCGAGCCACGGCTATCGCTTCGGTACGCATATGTTACAGTAAAATCGTTTATGTTTATTTTCCCCCCTTTGGGCTTGAGTTGTGGCTTTAAATTTGGGTTTTGAAGTTGTCAATTTAAATTTCCGACCATTAATTAGTCTACAGTCTAAAAATCCTTTATTATAATTGAGCGTTCGATATTCGTTCGCTTTTCGAGAGTTTTAGCGAGTTGTCTCGAACTCTCGAATTCTCGAATCCAATACTCGAAACTTGAACGTAATCAAGAAACAGCTAACGGAGGGCGTGCGTAGCGCGTCAAATTAACACTAGTTAGTCTAAAAGTTCGACTGAGCGGCAATTGTCAGGCTGGTCGGCCATTATCGGGTTATTGGGAAAAGTAAACAGAGCCAGCAAGCGCGCGGTGTGCCGGGCCGCTCGAGCATACACACATTCAGTGCACGTACACCGAGCCGCCGATCCGTCTTCTCCCGTTTCGCCCACTGCGGTTCATGCGCTCGTTCTAACGACCAATCAGGAAATTGTGCGCATGGTTCCATGATTTCGCCGCGAGGGGCAGCAGTGCGCCGTACGCAGAAGCTTGCCTCACTTTTTTCCGGGGCGCTGGGATTCTCCCTATTCATCTCTGATAATACACGTCTATCTATCTCTTTCGATTTTTAGCATTCCACCCAAACGTTGCATAGATCTTAACATATAGGATAAAGAGGCGGTTGGTAGGCAGAGGTAGGGTCAGTTAGTAAAACCGTAAAAAGGCCAATGCTGTTTCATATTACCACCCAGGTAATACGAATATGCTACTAAGCTACATTTAACGAATCTTGTTATTCTCTTATAATGTAACTAGTTGCATTTTGGTTTATTTCCATAAAGTACATTATTCTCAACACAAACAGATTGAATACCAATTAATTCAGTAGAAGAAAATAGGAAGCATTTATAATTATTACCACATCCCATATCATGTATTAAATAACTTCACATATTAACGAGCTTTGACAGGTGCCAGTACTCAATTGAAACAGTTTATTCTGTTTTGTTTAATTTGATATTTATGGATTGTAAGTATTCTACACTTTAAACTATAAACTATCGTCATATAGCTTACAGTGAAAGAGGAAACCAAGCCCAAGCCTACACTTAATAACCACGAGAATAGGAACGCGTGAATATAGCTAATCTGACTGATAAATTAAACAATGATGATTCGCGATATTAATTAAGCGGCAACCGTCGGCGTCAGTGCACAATTAAAGAAACTGATAACGATCTATAGATGTACTTACTTCGTGGTGGTCGCGGTTGGCTTATTCTCTCAGTTAGCCCTCAACGGTACCTGGACCCAAGCGCAGCGGGGGATTCAAATGGCAGAAGGATAGGCGCCTAGAAATAAAGTAACACTCCAAAAATGCAATTATGTGGTGTTTAGTAATTGCATAAAGTTACGTTAAACTGTTACACACTGATTGTAGTCGAGATATAATGTCAACAACTATTCGCAAAACAACAAGCAGAGGAGCTTGATAAAAGTTACTAACCAGGAATGCGGGTCCTGGATTTGGCTAAAACTATAGGAGGTACTTCGTTATGACAAATAATGAGACACGTGTCTCGGGGTTTTTGTGACTGGGCCTTTCTTTTCTAAGACCCAAGCTATTTTATGTCTACAATTAACAATTTTCGATAAAAACGGGGATCAGGTTATAGCTTTTTGAATATTTCGGTCATACAAATGGACTAAAAAGTTTATAAAAGAAGGCAGAAAAAGCTTTAATTTAAAGTGTTTCATTAAAATTTTCGATTTTTTAAAGTTATAGGCCATCAAAGATAAAGTTAGAAGATAGCTTAAAATACCACCCGTTAAATGCTTGGTCAAAAATGAGAAATTTTGAGTGATTTCTTACTGTATTTTTGATAGTCTATAACTTTTTGAAAAATCAATTTCAATGAACCACAGCTTAAATTGAAGCTTTTCTTGCATTCTTTTAGAAACTTCTTAATCCATTTACATAATCGGAATATTCAAAAAGCTGTAACAACAGAAAGATACCCCATTTTTATAAATAATAGTTCATTCTAGACATAAAATAGCTTTTATCTCGAAACAAAAGGCCCATTCACAAAAACCCTGAGACACGTGTCTCATTATTTGTCATAAAGAAGTTCTTCCTACAGTTCCAGCCGAATCCAGGACCCGCATTCCTAGTGCTCCACTTGTAAGTTAATTCTGCTCGAAAAGATTCTAAGTTCGAATACAATATAAGTTCATCGAAATTATTCTAAGTCCAAGATTAAAATTTAAATATTCGACGGACAAGGGCTTCAAAGGAATATGAATGAAAGCTTCTGCCTCGAGTGGAGGCGTGAGGCTATTTTTATACCCGTGCTTCTAACTAGGGCCGATACAAAGGGAGGGGTTTTTTGGATACCGCACCTTTGCATGGGGTGACAATAATTCGGGTGGAGGATAAGGTGACTCGACATAAGGAGGGTGCACTGCTCCTGGCGTACGATAAGATTAGGCAAATCGATGGTGCTACTATGGATAAAATTACGTTACCGTGAGGACGTACCGTGAGGTTTTCAGGGGTGAAATCCACCACCAAAGACAATCCTCAAAATTCGTTTTTTTAGTATTTCTCAGCATGTAATGAATAGTTTTGAAAGAAATCAATTGGAAAATATTTGTCTTAAAATACTTCAACTATGAGTAGTATTTATGAACAAAGAGGTTGCAACCCTTATTTTTTAATTTAAAAAAAACTACATATTTATTAATATTTTTTTATAAATATCGAAGTTTAGTTTAAAAAAAAATTAGAAAAAGTAGTTTTGTGAACAGTATGGAACATTAGTGTTGACGTGTTTCGGGATTTTTCAAAAATCAACCACTAACTACCCTTAAATACCCCATAGAGTGATAGAACATGTATAAGAGGTGAAAAAAAATTTTTTCCTTAACCATTGTGTAAAATGAGTGTAATTTATAAGAAATAAAATAGTACATTACGCTACCAGTGCGGGAAAGCAGATTTTCGTCTCATGTGGTGTTTATACCAGAGCGAAACGAGGGTAGAAAGGCACACGAGACGAGAACCTCTTTCCCGAACATGTAGCGTACAGTATTTTTTGGTGGATTATGTATGGTGGAAACTCCTCATTTATCGTTGTATATTGTTGTGTAAACATTAACCCTAAATTGGAATCATGCAATGAGATTGCAGGATTTTAAAATTGACTAGGCACGTTCAATTTTCTGGTGAACTACCTTAAATTATATTTGAGTTTGAATAATCGCTATTTAAGAAGTGAATATAGTGAGAATTACCCTCACTCAATTTTGAGATAAATATTTTAAAGTTTAAACGTTTATGGTTCACGCACACATAATTATATATACACTAATTTTGCCTTCACAAAGTTATGTAAATATTCTTATTAGCTGCCACTGATATTTGTGTTTACATAATATTATATTTGCTTTTTTTTTCATTAATCCATTAACGCACAAATGCACATTTTTGTGCACACATTTTCAAGTACAGAATTCTATTGAAAAAACAAAGTCATTTTTATCCAAAATCCTATATAGGGGGTTTTCGAGGGTGCTCTTTCAGAATCTGCAACTTATTTTGTAAAAAAAAGTCAGTAAGTGTATTATTTTTGAGTTTTTTTTTTAAAAAGTCAAAAAATTTAATAAAATTTTTTTTTCAAATCAATTTTTGTTACTGTTTCTGTTTTTGGATAATCATATTACCGCCAGAAATCGCGGTCCGAATGTCTGGCGTTTCCAAAACACTGGTTGTGAATCTTTTTTCCCCTTTTAGCTTTTCCAAAATGGCGGATTATGTGAAACAGCGTAATGTTAAACTTCATGATTTTTTTTCTCGAAATGTATGAACTTAACGAAAAAATGCTATAGAACAAAAAATGCTTAGAATCACTCAAAAAATACGTATGAATTTTTTCAGAAGTTTTTGAACCAATTTTGAATTTGTTAATTTTTAACATTTTTGAAAAATCAAAAAATGTTTCAAAAACTTGCGAAAAAAATCATACGTATTCTTTGAATGATTCTTAGCACTTTCTATTCTATAAAATTTTTTCGTAAAGTGTATTTTTTTCGAGAACAAAAATTTTGAAATTATGCGTTACATAAACACTCAAAACGTTGAATGGATTGAAGACTGTGTAATCGTCATTCTGCCACTATAAATATGTCGTAAAATATAGCGTTGCCCAGATCTCACCACGGGGAGGTAGACGATGCAAGAGAACCTTCTTCTTTTTTTTCATATATTTTTTTTATGTTTTATATTTTTATATTTTTTATATTATATTCTATTCTTTTGAATGTATAGAGAGAAAACAGTTTTTACAAACATGTAAACCACACACCTTGGAGAGCTTTCTAGTTCTTAGAGAACATTGTTTGCTAGAACAGTTTCTTTGACTTGCGGACTGAACGGCATTACTGAATTTGTCATTACATGTTTTTTTTCCAAATAGCATTTAGTAATAGCCATACAATCATCTTTAGTACCTATTTTTTTGCTCTTACCTGCTGTTGCAACATTGTACAAGACAGTGGCGTTGGTAATTGCTATTTGGATACCTCTGATAAAAATGACCCAAGTGACCCACTGTCTTGTACAATATTGCAACAGCAGATAAGAGCAAAAAAATAGGTACTAAAGATGTTTGTAAGGCTATTGCTAAAAGCTATTTGGAAAAAGAAAAACATGTGAAGCCCAAATTCAGTAATGCACTTCAATCCGCAAGTCAAAGAAACTGTTCTAACAAATTAATGTTCTCTAAGAACTAGAAAGCTCTGCAAGGTGTGTGGTTTACATTTTTGTAAAAACCGTTTTCTCTCTATACATTCAAAAGAATAGAATAAAATATAAAAAATATAAAAAATAAATAAAATATATAAAAAAAAAGAAGAAGGTTCTCTTGCATCGTCTACCTCCCGATGGTTAGAACTGGGCAACGCTATATTTTACTACATATTTATAGTGGCAGAGTGATGATTATATAGTCTTCAATCCATTCAACGTTTTGTGTGTTTATGTAACGCATAATTTCAAAATTTTTTTTCTCGAAAAAAATACACTTTACGAAAAAATTTTATAGAATAAAAAGTGCTTAGAATCATTCAAAGAACACGTATGATTTTTTTTTCAGAAGTTAGAGACATTTTTTGATTTTTCAAAAATGTAAAAATTAAAAAATTCAAAATTGGTTCAAAAACTTCTGAAAAAATTCATACGTATTTTTTGAGTGATTCTAAGCATTTTTTGTTCTATAACATTTTTTCGTTAAGTTCATACGTTTCGAGAAAAAAAATCATGAAATTTAACATTACGCTGTTTCACAAACTCCGCCATTTTGGAAAAGCTAAAAGGGGAAAAAGATTCACAACCAGTGATTTGGAAACGCCAGACATTCGGACCACAATTTCTGGCGGTAATATGATTATCCAAAAACAGAAACAGTAACAAAAATTGATTTGAAAAAAAAATTTTATTAAATTTTTTGACTTTTTTTTAAAAAAACTCAAAAATAATACACTTACTGACTTTTTTTTACAAAATAAGTTGCAGATTCTCAAAGAGCACCCTCGAAAACGTCCTATATAGGATTTTGGATAAAAATGACTTTGTTTTTCCAATAGAATTCTGTACTTGAAAATGTGTGCACAAAAATGTGCATTTGCGCGTTAATGGGTTAAGATGATGTAAGAAATGATAAAATCAACAATCAACGATGTTTTATTGAAAATAAAAGAAGAGGATGACGAAAATTATATCGGACCATTAAAAAAATCAAAATAATTTAAATTTTTATAATATGTACAATATTATTTATAATAAAGATACACAATTATTGAATAATAATATATTTATAATGTAAAAATGGCATTATTATATATGATTTTGAAAATGTGAGTAAGTTGATTACAGGGTAAAATATTTCTTTTTTGTTAAATAAAATAAGTGTCAAATAATAAATAATTGGAATAATAAAAAATGTTCAATTTTTAAATATTAATGAATCATTAAATAACTGAGAAAAATGTATAATGAATAAACGTGTTTTATATTTATAATATATACTATATATGAGGCGTTTCGCCTCAACTCTCCCAGCGCGGCGCGCGAGCGTCCAATCATGCTATTTTCAAGTCGTGTTTACGATATCAATATGAATTTCAAAAAATTATGTGATAAGCGTTTCCGACGTATTTTTTTCTCAGCTTTCCAATGGTGTAAGTGGTTTTTCCGAAATTTTCCATTTTCACCCTCAAAAAGTATAAAACATACTATATCTCGGAAAGTATATTTTTAATATTTTTTTTTATCATCTAGATCGAAAGCTGAGCATTTTTTACGTCGGAAAGGATTTTTTGCAAAATTTCCTCGAATGTTTTTCTTAGAGAAACAGAACGCGAAAGAGCAGACGCAGCGTCTCCTTCGTGCGCGGTATGCGGCGCGCTGTACAGCGCGTGGACTAGATGTATTTCGCTCTCTAGTAACCTTATTATTTTTATTTATCATTTTTAATTCTTTATGGAATATCTTTTTGCACTTCGAATTTCACTTATATGCACGATTGACATTTTCATAGGTTATTTCGCAAAAAAAAACCGCTGCCAATTCTTTGGCACTTAGCTTCCTCAAACTAATTCATCGTTTCCTAATTAAAAATTGAAATTCTGAAAATACATTTTTCATAAAAAGGAATGCTAAAGAATTTCAATAATACTTTAAACCGATGCGTCTTATACCAGTTTCTTGCAAAATAGTATATTACGTACCTATTTTAAAAAAAGCTTTGACAGACCACCAAGTTTAAAAAAAATTGAGATTAAAAAGAGATAAAAGAAGGGGCTAAAAATGGCACTATTAATACGTTTTGATATTTTAATTTACTACATTATATAAAAATATTAAAATGATAGTTCTCGAAAATAAATGTATAATATATACTCATATAGATAATCACTTAAAATTGCAACACAATATTGCCACCAACAAGTGTAATAAGTAACAGTTAAAATTTCAAGTCGATAAATAAATTATTTTTTGAGATATTAATTTTTTAAATATAAAAAATTTTTCATTAATAACAAATGACAGAGTGAAGATATTTTAAATTTTTAATTTTAAAAAAAGAAAATGTAGGTAATTTGAATACCTTTTAAGAGAAGTATATTATTTTATGTAATAATTACTATAAGATACGAAAAAATCAAAAAAACTAAAAATTCAAAATCGTTTTTGGTTATAAAACAAAAGAAAATCAATAAAATCCCAAATCCATCAGGGTACTTTCCTTTTGCCGCAAGACGAAGCGAATAAGCTTTACCCGACGAAAATCGGTTGATTAGTTTCGGAGATATTAAGAGTTGAAATATACACACACACACACGCACACACACACATACATACATCCACGAAATCAAAAATCATCAAAATCAAATAATATACACATATACCACCATAAAACATCTTTTTGAAGACTTTTTTTTCCAAAATTTTTTTCACCGTTACAAAGCTTCCTCTTTGAGGAAGCAAAAACATTACAATCAATTGAAATAGCAGACGCAACGCTTCTCACTTACTTTTTACCCGATAGGTGGCTTGCGTATAGAAAATTTTTGCCCGAGAGTAATTTGTTGTATCCAATTATATAAGTCTGATGAATTTTCGATCTTTGTTATCCTTGAAATTGTTTAAGAATTTTAACGCTGTTTCCATTATATTTGTGTTCTTCGTGTGTTTGCTGATTAAATCATAATTTATTTTTGGTTTATTTATTGCATTTATTTTCTCGCTACTGAAATGGATCCAGCTTTGAAGCTGAAATGCATAAATCCTTTTAATAAAATTAATCACTCTGTGCGTAAAAATTTGTCGAATTTTCCTTCAATATTTAGGAGTGCGTATCCCCTCGTACCAGAAAACGCGAAAATTTGTTCCAACTGTCAACGTCAACTTTATAAACATAAGTTAGATTTACCTTCATGCGATGCCAAAAAAGCTAAAATTGAATGTACTGATGAATATCATAAAGCAGGCGTGGCAGTTCTCAACCAATTAAAAAAAAAAATTTTAGAATCACCGGGTAAGGAAGATAAAATTCAGCTACTCACGCTTGCTCCTGATTTTTGGTCTCGCAGAGACTTAATCAGAGAGTTCGGTTGTACTGAGTGGGAAGCTCGAGAAGCGAAAAAGTTAGTAACTGAAAGTGGAATTTTTTCAAAACCTGAAAAGAAAAGGGGCAAAATATTTCCAGTTGAAAGTGTAGATTCAGTTAAACGTTTTTATGAGAGGGACGATATTAGTCGTGTAATGCCCGGATTAAAAGATTGTATATCTGTTAAGCAGGATAATGGTAAAAGAGAACATGTACAGAAAAGGTTACTACTTGGTAATTTACGTGAAATTTATTGTTTATTTAAAAAAGAGCATGAATCTGTTAATATTGGCTTCACTAAATTTACTCAATTGAGGCCGCCGCATTGTGTTCTAGCGGGAAGCAGTGGTACGCATAATGTATATGTATGTGTACACCACGAAAATATCAAGCTGATGTTAAATGCTATTAATTTACAGAGTTTAACTGAAGGTACTCGACTATTTCTTAAAAACTACCACGATTGCATCCAAGCAATCGTATGCAGTAATGCTAGTTCGAAATGTTACTTGGGAGACTGTTTAGATTGCCCCAATATGCTTGTATTACGGAAACATTTGCTTGAATGTTTTGAGAGAAATGATATTTTTCAAATACAGTATGAGTCATGG
This sequence comes from Torymus aiolomorphi, assembly GCA_036365515.1. Lineage (NCBI taxonomy): Eukaryota > Metazoa > Arthropoda > Insecta > Hymenoptera > Torymidae > Torymus > Torymus aiolomorphi. The sequence goes on from CM070875.1 coordinate 120,177,437, forward strand.
CTTCAGACAGATCGTTGCATAATAGTATCTACAACTGTAAATGTTTATGAATTCATGAAAATACTGGGAGAAAAATTAATACAATTTAAAACTCATGACTTCTTTGCGAGAGAACAATATCTTTTCTTAAGCGATTTGAAAAAAAAACCTTCAAAAAGGAGAATTCCTTGTTTGTTGTGATTTTGCAGAAAACTATGCGTTTATAGTGCAAAATTCAACACAATCGTTCCACTGGAACAATAATCAAGCAACAGTTTTTACAACAGTGGTATATTATAACGAAAATCAAGATCTTAAACATATAAGCATTGCTATAATTTCTGATAATCTACATCACGATACTGTTGCTGTTTATGAATATCAAAAAATTATAATATCGTATTTAAAAAGTAATTTCATAGTCAAGAAAATTTATTACTTAACTGATGGAGCAGGTCAGCATTTTAAGAACAAGTCTACCTTCCAAAATCTTCTGTTTCATCAAAAAGATTTTGGAGTTCCTGCTGAATGGCATTTTCATGCAACAGCGCACGGTAAAGGTGCGTGCGATGGTATAGGCTCAAATTTGAAAAGAGGGGCGAAAACAGCAAGTCTTCAACTCTCTTCAAGTAATCATATTTTAACACCAGAAGACCTTTACAACTGGGCTTTACGTAATTGCAAAGAAACTAAAGTTTTTTACAGCACTAAAGAGACCTATGAAAAAGCCGTTTTGAAACTAAAATCAAGGTTAAGTAAAATTAAATCTATACCGGGAACTTTACAGTACCATGCCGTTATTCCAATGAATAAAACAACATTAATACTAAAAAAAACGTCAATGAGTTCAGAATATCAAATCTTCCCTAAAAAACCCGTAAAACAAAACAAAATAAAATTATCTACTTTAAAAAAAAAGAATTATTAATATAAATACTAGTTTATTGTTGCTATTATTAAGAAAATCAAAATTTTAAGTGGTTGTTAGAGAGCGAAATGCATCTAGTCCACGCGGTGGACAGCGCGCCGAAAACCGCGCGCGAAGGAGACGCTGCGTCTGCTCTTTCGCGTTCTGTTTCTCTAAGAAAACATTCGAGCAAATTCTGAAAAAAATCCTTTCCGACGTAAAAAATGCTCAGCTTTCGATCTAGGGGGTAAAAAAAATATTAAAAATATACTTTTCGAGATATAGTATGTTTTATACTTGTTGGGGGGGAAAATGGAAAATTTCGGAAAAACCACCTACGCCATTGGAAAGCTGAGGAAAAAATACGTCGGAAACGCTTATCACATAATTTTTTGAAATGCATATTGATATCGTAAACACGGCTTGAAAATAGCATGATTTGACGCTAGCGCGCCGCGCTGGGAGAGTTGAGGCGAAACGCCTCATATATATATAGGAACGTTACATTAATTTGGAGGAAGCTACGTGCCAATGAATTGGCAGTGGTTTTTATTTTAAAATTACCAATTTTTAAAATGTATCCTTTTTTATCTGAATAAAATATTGACTCTTGTACAATTAATATAGTATAATTGATATTCACTTTTTTTCGGGATTGTAGTACCCTAAGTGCCCGCTAGATGGCGAGTGCCAACACGCTACCTTCAATGAAAAACATCACCCTGCATATGTAAGTAGGAGCCTGCGGCACCAACTCGACCTACCCATTATTACGATATTATTTGCCTATACTTTCCTTGTCTTATTTCCGAATAAGACACATACTGCCCAAAACTTTGCCTATTTACTCGAAAGCATTTTACGCTCATATTCTGCAATCAACTTTGACTTTCCAAGTAGAGTTGGTTGCACAGACTTTCGAAGCCTTAATTTCCATTTTATTTCTTTCTATTTCTATTCTATTTCTTCTCCCTGACAAACCCTGACAATATAAATTCCCGTATACCTTCAATCGTATACAACGCTATTACGCAGATTTGAGAATTAACTCTCATTTAAACGTTGGGCGTGACGCCCAGCTAGATATTCCGAGGATACTTTTTGCGAGGTTTCTAACGAAACTTTTATACAAAGAGGTTTCCTTAGAATTTTAAGAAGTAATTAAGGACATACTTTCACTGAGCCTTCTAGGAAGACCTTAAATCACACTTTAAATCAGATTGCTACCGAGACTTTGAGCGCGATTTTGAACGAGACCTTGAGCGAGACTTTAATAAACTGCAGGTGAATATTCTTTAAATATAACCGCTAAAAATACGTAAACAAATTTCCGAAATGATATTACATTATTTTAAAAAATAATTATTCTTTTAAGGTATATTATAGGTATGATAATCAAATTAAAGATACTTATTTATGATCTATCTGTAAAATAATATGATTCTTATAAAATACGATATCATTTTGATGTGAAGTAAGGCTTAGGGTTAGCTCGATAGGAAAACATGTATGGAAGTGATAGGAAAATTAAAATGCAAATACGAACAAGAAAAATTAATTTCACGAATATGTTAATTATTTCCCGGTAGAGCATCAGTAGAACAATTATTAATTAGCAGTAATTAGTGAACGGTGAACAATCAAAGTTTACAATCCGCGCGATAAACCAAGGCTCGCACTCGCTCACGTTTCGCACGTTCAGGGGAGAAAGTTTCTCGAGTTGCCTGCTCTCAAGGTTGTGCGCACGTCCCCCCGCCGACATTTAGCCACCCCTTTATTCCATGAGAGGACGAGAACCGCTGTGGGCGAGAGTAAAGGGACGAGTAACACTTCGAAACTGTCGGAGTAAGTGTGGGCGAGCGCCGCCTGCGCCACCGTGCCGTAGCGAAGTGGAGGGATGAGCTACTCTGCTCCTTGATTGGCTGCCGCTCCAAGTCGCCGGCGAAAACGAGACCTCCCACCAGTGGTGCGACGCCGCGGCTTCTACCACGGTGGTACAAGCCCCGGGACTCGATCTTCTGGGAAGCGTTCGAGCCTCGCTACGCACCGTACTCCTGAGAAAAAGTCGGACTGCAATAGTATTTTGGAATTTCAAAAATATTCGCGTATGTCGATTTATTAATAATTGAAAATTTGCAAGTTGAATAAAATAAATTAAGAGATCACAATTTATTTAATAAATAATCGTGTTGGTATATCGACTTTGCATGAGTCAATTAAACAAATAAATTTAAATTAAACGGCCAACGTTTCAACGGTGATCTCCGTCCTCTTCAGGGCCAAGCTATTTATTGAGCAATATATACAATAATTACAATAATTATAAATGTTTAATGTAACAAAGGGACAAACTTTAATAGACTTACATATAGTTTAAAAACAGAGATATTCTAAGGTCAATAATCATCACATAAAATCTTCATAACAATCACTATTATTAATTGTTATTATATTTTCTTTTCTTCTTTTTTGTTTTTCTTACTTTTTTTATAATCATATTGAAATTAAAATGACAAATTGTTACATCAGCACAAACATTAAGAACATAGAGAGAAATAATAAATTAGGACCGACACATTTTGATAACCACAACAACACTAAATTTGAATTAAAAAAACAGGCCTTCGTGTGTAGAATTAATACACAGACACGCTAGATATGATGATATGATTAGGTAAAGGTTAGGTCGAGCTCTGGCTTGTTAACAGAATCGGCACGAAGTTACCTGAAAAAATAAAAACATTTAGCTAATATTTTTGATCGGATTCTATCGATTACATGCGTATATGGAATATGAAGTTTATTTTATCGTTTTTTATATTTATTGGTTCTGTCTGTAAGTTAATGTGTATCATCTCAGATAATAGGCGTTTATCTAGAGAAGTTTCTCTGTCAATTATCTTGTAGTTATCAAAGTCAAATTGATGATTCTTGAGTATCGTGTGATTGGAGATAACCGAATCTTTATAAATGATATTAAATTTATTGAAATCCACTCTATCCTTTTCTTCTTTCTTTTTGTGTTCAGAAATTCGAGTTTTTACACATCTTTTTGTCTGACCAAACTAACTAGCAGAACAATCATTACAGTCAATTTTGTAAACAACGTTGGTTTATTCATCTTTCTTTGTTCTGTCTTTTCCTTTAATTATGATGTTGCTTAGATTGTTCTTGATTTTCGGGACAAGTTTAACACCTAGTTTATTAAATGCACCAAGATTTTCTCAAAGAGACTATTTACATACGGAATCGATGTGATAATATTCTTATGATTTTGAATAGTCATGTTGGAAGTAACCGTCGTTATCACATCGTTATTACTGTAGTTCGATTGTTCTAAATTGTTATATTTGTTATGTAGTGTATGTATTCTCTCTTTAATGTGTTTTTCTATGAATATTATTGGATAGTCGTTGTTAATTAAATCATCGGTTATCTGTTTAATGTTTTTATGGTGTAATTTTTTGTCAGAGAGTAATATTGCTTTATCGACAAGTGTGTAAATTAAACCTATTTTTTGGTTACTAGGGTGTGCCGAGTTAAAATTCAGATAACGACCGGAAGAGGTTGGTTTCTTATACCAATTTGTGACAATCTGACCATTGTCTCGTATAATTGATATATCAAGGAAATTGATAGTGTTATTGTTTTCGGTTTCCAACGTGAACTGCAATCTACTATGATAATAATTGAAGGTCTTAATTAAGTTCTCAACTTCGTTTTTTGGCAGACAGGTTAAAATATCATCAACATATCTTTTATAAAATAAAGGTTTAAAATTAAGCTTATTTAGGCATTCGGTTTCTAAGTCATCCATGACTAGATCCGCTAATACTGGGCTGGGACAATCTCCCATAGGCATTCCAAAGATTTGTTTGTAGTATTTTTCATTGAACGAGAAGAAAGTATTATTCATTAGGAATTTTGTAGTGTAGGGGAGTTCATCCAGGGGTAAATCCTTTTCTTTTACAATATGATTATAACGTTTTATGATGCTTTTTTCTACTACTGTATGGGGGATGTTCGTATATATAGAAACTAAGTCGAGTGGAAGTAAGACATATTCTTCTGGGATAGTGTAATTTTTTAAAAACTTAATTAACTCTTGACTGTTTTTTACATGTGATAATGGTTTTGGAGTGCTCTGAGATAGTATGTTACAAAGTTCTTTTGATAATAGATGATTTGGAGTACCTATTGTGGAAACTATTGGTCGAAAGGGATTGAGAGGTTTTATGAATTTTCGGAAGTCCGTAGCATTTAGGTAAATTCGTATCAGTGAGTGTTAGTCTGTTTTTATGAAATTTTTTTGATAAAAAACCATCATCATTCGATTTTCTCAACATGTTAGAAGCCTCCGTCCTCAATTGTTTGAGTGGGTTCTTTTTTATTTGTAAGTAAGTGGTGTGGTCTTTCAGTAAATTTTCTATTTCGTTTATGTAATGATCTTTTTTTATGGCTACTGTTACATTGCCTTTATCAGCTAGAGTGAATAAGATATTATTGGTTTTCATGAAAGTTCTTGTGTGACGTAAATTTTTGGGAAAAATACGATCATCATAACTAATGAGTTTCTTTCTGTTAGTGTGTCTGTAAAAATGGCTAATAAGAGAATTTCTGATGTTTTTTGTTGTGTCAAATGGAAGTTCATATGAGTTAATAAGATGTTCGACTTCTTTTATTATTTCTATGGAGTTTTTAGGGTTGAGATCAATATACGGACAATATTTGTTACCTAGCGAAACTACATCTTTAACTTCATCTGGAATCCGAATGTCTGTTAAATTCACAAGCCAATTATCTTTGGTTTTATGGTTTACAACTGCGTTAGATTGTAATGATTTGGAAAATTTTTTTCTTTCATTTAAGTTATCGAACTTATGTTTGTGGTTATCTCCGAATTTCTGCTGAAGTTGAAATATTCTTCAACTTTGTGTGTCAAAAAATCTTTCGTATGTTGATGATGGAAAAATTTGTTTAATTTTGTTTTCAAGTCGGGAAAGTCTTTCAGTGAGATAGGAAACATTTATATTAAGATCTTCAATTTCGGTGTTTAGAATATTATGTTGAATTTTGTTAACGTATCTGTTCATTGTTAAATTACCTGTTTTACTGTGCTAAACTATTTTGTTAAATATAGACCTTATGTGTGTGATATGTGCCGGAAGAAAATCATGATATCTGCAACGAAGTAAAAATTTTAATTTTGAGCTTGAGTAATGTAATTTTTCTGAAGTATCTATCCAATTTCTGAGTAAGTCTCTTGCTTGTGGGCCAAGTGAGTCCGTAACTTGATGAAAAAAACTCAGGCTGTTACGTTGGCATCTGTTAGTTATGGATGGAAGAAGTGAATGTGTATCAGTATGGGTATGTTTCAGTCCATAGGCCCCAATTATATCATGATAGTTATTATATTCACTCATGTTTGTATTAATAATCGTGTTGGTATATCGACTTTGTATGAGTCAATTAAACAAATAAATTTAAATTAAACGGCCGACGTTTAGACGGTGATCTCCGTTCTCTTCAGGGCCAAGCTATTTATTGAGCAATATAAACAATAATTACAATAATTATAAATGTTTAACGTAACAAAGGTACAAACTTTAATAGACTTAGATATGGTTTAAAAACAGAGATATTCTAAGGTCAATAATCATCACATAAAATCTTCATAACAATCACTATTATTAATTAATATTATATTTTCTTTTCTTCTTTTTTGTTTTTCTTATATTTTTTATAATCATATTGAAATTAAAATGACAAATTGTTACATCAGCACAAAAATTAAGAACATAGAGAGAAATAATAAATTAGGACCGACACATTTTGATAACCACAACAACACTAAATTTGAATTAAAAAAACAGGCCTTCGTGTGTAGAATTAATACACAGACACGCCAGATATGATGATATGATTAGGTAAAGGTTAGGTCGAGCAATATAAACAATAATTACAATAATTATAAATGTTTAACGTAACAAAGGTACAAACTTTAATAGACTTAGATATGGTTTAAAAACAGAGATATTCTAAGGTCAATAACCATCACATCAAATCTTCATAACAATCACTATTATTAATTAATATTATATTTTCTTTTCTTCTTTTTTGTTTTTCTTATATTTTTTATAGTCATATTGAAATTAAAATGACAAATTGTTACATCAGCACAAAAATTAAGAACATAGAGAGAAATAATAAATTAGGACCGACACATTTTGATAACCACAACAACACTAAATTTGAATTAAAAAAACAGGCCTTCGTGTGTAGAATTAATACACAGACACGCCAGATATGATGATATGATTAGGTAAAGGTTAGGTCGAGCTCTGGCTTGTTAACAGAATCGGCACGAATTTTATTTTTGAAAAAATAAAATGATTTAGCTAATACTTTTTTATCGGATTCTATCGATTACCTGCGTATAAGGAATATGACATTTATTTGTATCGTTTTTTATATTTATTGGTTCTGTCTGTAAGTTAATGTGTATCATCTCAGATAATAAGCGTTTGTTTAGAGAAGTCTCTCTGTCAATTATCTTGTAGTTATCAAAGTCAAATTGATGATTCTTGAGTATCGTGTGATTGGAGATAACCGAATCTTTATAAATGATATTAAATTTATTGAAATCCACTCTATCCTTTTCTTCTTTCTTTTTGTATTCAGAAATTCGAGTTTTTACACATCTTTTTGTCTGACCAACATAACTAGCAGAACAATCATTACAGTCAATTTTGTAAACAACGTTGGTTTGTTCATCTTTCTTTGTTCTGTCTTTTCCTTTAATTATGATGTTGCTTAGATTGTTCTTGATTTTCGGGACAAGTTTAACACCTAGTTTATTAAATGAACCAGAGATTTTCTCAAAGAGACCATTTACATACGGAATCGATGTGATAATATTCTATCATGTCATAAAAACATTGAACCGATAACCGATGATTTAATGAATAACGACTATCCAATAATATTCATAGAAAAACACAGTAAAGAAAGAATACATACACTACATAACAAATATAACAATATAGAACAACCGAACTACAGTAATAACGATGTGATAACTACGGTTACTACTAACATGACTATTCAAAATCATAAGAATATTATCACATCGATTCCGTATGTAAATGGTCTCTTTGAGAAAATCTCTGGTTCATTTAATAAACTAGGTGTTAAACTTGTCCCGAAAATCAAGAACAATCTAAGCAACATCATAATTAAAGGAAAAGACAGAACAAAGAAAGATGAACAAACCAACATTGTTTACAAAATTGACTGTAATGATTGTTCTGCTATTTATGTTGGTCAGACTAAAAGATGTGTAAAAACTCGAACTTCTGAACACAAAAAGAAAGAAGAAAAGGATAGAGTGGATTTCAGTAAATTTAATATCATTGATAAAGATTCGGTTGTCTCCATTCATACGATACTGAAGAATCATCAATTTGACTTTGATAACTACAAGATAATTGACAGAGAAACTTCTCTAAACAAACGCTTATTATCTGAGATGATACACATTAACTTACAGACATAACCAATAAATATAAAAAACGATACAAATAAACTTCATATTCCATATACGCATGTAATCGATAGAATCCGATCAAAAAGTATTAGCTAAAAGTTTTTATTTTTTCAAATAACTTCGAGCCGATTCTGTTGATAAGTCAGAGTTCGACCTAACCTTTACCTAGTCATAACATCATATCTGGCGTGTCTGTGTATTTAATTCTACACACGAAGGCCTGTTTTTTTAATTCAAATTTAGTGTTGTTGTGGTTATAAAATGTGTCGATCCTAATTTTTTATATCTCTCTATGTTCTTAATGTTTGTGCTGATGTATCAATTTGTCATTTTAATTTCAATATGATTATAAAAAGTAGGCCCACAAGCTAGAGACTTACTCAGAAATTGGATAGATACTTCAGAAAAATTACATATCTCAAGATCAAAATTAAAATTTTTACTTCGTTGCAGATATCATGATTTTCTTTCGGCACATATCACACACATAAGGTCTATATTTAACAAAATAGTTTTGCACAGTAAAACAGGTAATTTAACAATGAACAGACACGTTAACAAAATTCAACATAATATTCTAAACACCGAATACTACATCAGTTCTAAGTTTTTTAAGAATCTGTGTTTATATTATATTCATCTTCGAGATGTAATGCTGAAAAAATTATTTATAATTTGTAAAATTAGTTAATTTTTCTAAAAAGTACTTACTTTTTCAAATCCGCGTTTTTAAGTCAAAAATAACTCGTGAGTAGTTTTAAAATACATAATTTAGAAGGAAATCAAATGTACTTTAAGATTATCGGTCTCCATTTTGCATATCTTTCGAACAAATAAAAAAAAAATTTATTAAAAAAAAAATTTATCAAAATTATTATGTTTTTTTTTAATAAGACCTTAAAGTTATCCATTAGACTTCAAAATTTAGTCAGTTCTAAGTTGAGACATACCAAAGATTCACGCGTAATTTCAGCTAATTCCGTCCATCCGTTCAAGAGTTATGACGGGGACAAAATTTGATTTCATACGCACATATATACATACATACATACATACATACATACATACATACATACATACATACATACATACATACATAGATACATACATACATACATTTTTTAAAAACCTATTATTCTGACTCAGGAATCTCAAAAACATCGAAATTCATCAAAATCTTTGATTCGAAAATTTTCACCGTTACAAAGCTTTCTCTTTGAGAAAGCAAAATACGTGCAACATCCTTTGTCGGGACACTATGGGGTATGTTTCGGGTGATGTTAGTGGCAATTTTTAGAAATGCTGTCGGTTCGCGAAATGCCCAACAGATGACGCCTCTGCCACGCATGTACTATCGCCCCGCCGTATTTGCCGTATTTTCCACAGCCGATAAAGCTCTCCTCTACAGTGATAATACGGCGAATAAAATCGAGGAAAAAGGGCAAATTGTCTATATTCATTCATTATCAAGATTACTAGCAGTTATTTTCCACTGCCTTTATCTATGAGGTCATTATACTCGCGTCTTTTGGAAGTCACTGAGCCCGTTTACATATTGCGTGCACGCAGTACAAGATAGTGTTTCATCGTTTAAACTGACTGTTGTTTAATTATGTAGGTGTAATTATTGATACTGTTAATAACACAGGCCCACCAAAAAAAGTATATTGGTCTGGGCTTGAGACAACATTATTCCCATGTATTTTGACCCGCTGAACACGCAATAAAAAAGGGGTGTCGCTCAGTAAATTTTGAAGACATCCTTAACAAATCGTAAAAACCACGCTTTTTGGTGGTAAAGGTTTAAAAACAAAGAATATGAGTTGTCACAAGTTTAGACGACATTGCGAAGGCTTAAAAGAGGAGAACTTAATTTGCCTTAGGTCAAGACCAACCAGAATTTTATTGGTAAAGGCACAAAAACACATGTGTTAGTCTTTCCATGTCTTTACATGCGATAATTAGACTACAAGAAAAACTGAAGACAACAGGAGGCTTAAGGCGAATCTGAAGATGGCATGGTTATACTTCTGATTGTCAGACATATGACGGACGTTAAAGAGCATTATGTGCGAGAATGTGTACAGCAAAAGTTGGTGAAAGTAAATTGGTTAGCTTCAAAGCGACAAATTGCGGATGTATTAACAAAACCTCTATCTTCCGATCTACATTTGAATTTGATTAAACTAATTATGAATTTTTAATTTTGTGTTTCAGGCACTAAACCATAAATCCACAGATTTCACGAGATAGAAAATCTAAATATTTATTTTTGTGCATGTAATAGTTTGTAAGACTCTATATAAAATTATGTTGTAAAGCGAACGCGTAAAGCGCGGGAGGAAGTGTTGGAAGTATGCGCGCTTCTCGCGTGTGTGTATGCAAGTATCTGTATGTGTGAGTGGAGGGAGCGCCCTCCTCTCCGCACGGCGTGCGGCTGTCTCCGCGAGCGCTTCTTTTCATAGAGTGCTGGACCCGAGCGTACGTGTGTGCCAGCGAGAGAAAGCTTATTGAATAAACCTTAACGTATATTAAACTGTGTGTGACTCTTTATTTCATCTCATCCTCACCAACCATCCAAAAACAATATTATGTGACACACACAAATAATTTAATTTGTCTTATTTGTTTATTATATGGTAGAGAGAATCGTGCCAGTTTAATATAATAAATACATAAAATAATAAAATTAAATATATATATTTACACTCAAGCGCACGCATGCACTCACACGCTTAGACACGCACGCTCATACGATTTCATTAATTTTATTTATTAATTGTATTAAATGGGCAAGAAACTCATTACAATAAAATATTATACTAGATTTATTTAAAACAGTTATTGAGGGCATGTCGAATAAGCCTAAGAAACTTTACCGGCCACCACGTGTTTTAATTAAAAAATTAATTTGTAAACATTTATTTGATATAATCTCGACTTCAGGCCTTCGATTTGTGCGGAGATAATTTTCAGAAATTTTGTGGATCATTTTTGTTATAGTATCTGTGAGATATTTGGGTTGAAAAATCTGACGACTTTTTTAGATAATTGTAATTATTTAACATACACTCAATAAAAGGCAAACGAAAAATTTATTAATATATCATGATATGATATTTATACATATAATATATATTATAAATTCTATTTACTCTAGAAAAAAATGAAAACGAGTCGATGTTTTTTTCAAATATTCTTCTTATCATGGTTATATTAATAAATTGAACATTATTAGAATCATCATTTTATTTTACGTTTTTATAATAATCATATTTACATTATATCACTTCTTTTAATCAAACTTACTATTTGACTTTAGATATCATTTTAATATTTAAACTATTTTATTTTTTTCAAGAAAGTTCTTATTTGTTTAAACGTTTCGCCCATATGACTAAAAATAAAATAGCAATACTTACAAGCCCTTTTTAATAATATATCCTCAATGCGTAATTTAAATTTTTTTTTGAAGAGTATATAATAAAATATATAATTATATCAATTTAAACAATTGTATAAACACCATCAATATGTAATCTGTTTAGTAACTAGCGTGTAGTTAATACAAAGAAACACTACATACTGACCACAGTTGAATAAAAATATCTCTTGTTTACTCGAGAATTATCTCGTATTCAAAGTTTATTTTTAAATTACCAATATTTTTATAAATGTCGAAAAAAATATTCGTAGAAGCGTCATGACATTGAAAATTGTAATGTAAATTTAATATAATTATAATTATATTGCATATTTCGGTAAGAATGAAACCTTCGTTGATAAAAAAAACTTTTATATTTTTATGACATCAACAATACAACTATCAATACGGGAAATGAAATATTATCCTAATATAATGTAAAAAAAGATGAATTTTTAATAGAATTTTACCCAGAAAAGTTCTATGTTTATAAATAATTTCATCATTAATTTCATAAATAAAAAAAAAAAATAATCGATAAAAAATTTCTTGCAAATTTTCATTTAATGTATTAAATTTTAGTAGTCAATTTTAGTATTTCACTTAAAATATGATTTGAAATAAGCATCTCAAAATTAAAAATCAAAAAGTATGTTGTGATCAATTTTTTTAATCACTAAAAGATAAATAACTAAAGTAGGGGTAGCTCACCCCTTCTATGTATTTTTTTTAAACCTCGAAACAGGTAAACTATAATTTTTAATTTTCTTTACAACATGGCATTTTTTAATCAAATATGGCTCGTCAAAACTTTGTTATTTTAAAAACAGGGTGAATAAAATTATATTTAGCCCCATAAAAATAGGGGGTGCAACCCCTATCATTAAAACTGTGTCCAAATACTCGTCTTTTTATAAGAAACAAATAGATGTTGGTTTTATTAAAAAATTCCGATTCCATCTCGAGATATTAAAAAAAAATGTTTTTGGGGTTGAACTTTTAGCGTGGTTTTCACCCCTTAGATATGTTTTTCCGCAGATAAAAAAAAATACGTGTCGAATATTTTCTGACACTCTACTAATATACGAAGTTTCATGAAAATCAGAGGCGGACACCAAGTATCCTTTCCTTGTCAGTAGTTTTAAAAAAGGATTAAAACAAGAAATTAGAATCGAACTCGGAGAACACCAAGACATGGATAACGCAGTACAAAAAGCAATTGAAATAGAATCAAACTTAGAAAGCAAAATAGCTTAAGGAATTATACTACGAACATATTGTTTAATTTCGAAACTCCAATTCCAAACACAATAAACAAGTTGTTTGCCAATTATGTAAGAAAATAAATCACGAAGCATTATTTTGCATGAAAGCTTCATGTGTCTATTGTAAAAGTAAGGAGCATGTATCATATCATTGCAGAACGGCTAAGCTGTAATAAAATTAATTTGTCTGTGACGTATCTCTAAAATCAAATTAACAATGCATATTTATTATCATTATTAAAGTAATGATGAAACCGCGGTGCGGCTAATCGGTTTCAGAGGGAGCACATGTGTGCGGAATGCATTAGGGCAAAAAGATTGAAATATTAATTTGCTGTGCGATTAATATTCATGTGTGTATAAATAGAGTAAAGTGTAAATGTTTGACAGATTCAGAGTAAACTCAGAGAAATGGACGGAAACAAGGAAATCACCGACCCAAAGGAGACAACAGAGAAAAAAGGTGAAATAACACCCACTGAAAAGAAAGACTTAGGGTCAAGTGATCAGAGTTCAGAGAGATCATCAGGTAAACTGAAACCAACAAATCCAAATATTTTTTTTTTCAACACACGTACAAAAATAAAATTGTCGAAAAATAAATAACAGAGAAAAGAGCAGAGAATATTTTACATATAACTCAGAGTTCAGTATATGGATCCATGATACGCATATGTTTCCAATAGGACGCAAACATATGCGCCACCTCCTTTTTTGAGACCAAACATTTTTCATTTTTTCTCCTGCCCTCTCTTCAATAATAAAATAAAATCCCAGAGTTGAACTCAATGAATGGTAAAGAGGTCGACTTGGAACTGCCACTGCAGTGTCTCACCGGTGCCACAAGTGACAACACCGATGCAATGAACAAAATGAGAGAACAGCAAGAGAGGACTTCAGAGCTGCTAACAAGTCTAGCTGACAATCTCCAAAAGAGGAGAGAAGAACAGCTGCGAATCAGGAAGACTTGCTTGGCGGAGACGAAAAATCTTCCAGAGCAAATGAAAGAGTTAAACACTCAGAGAACGGTAAACCCGCTATCCAGCTCTACCTTAATTGAGACAAATCAGAGTAATAATTTAGAGAACTCAAATCAAATGAGTATAACAATGGAAAAACTTAACAGATGTTTAGAGCCAAATAGTGGAAAAATTCGCATTAAAAGAAATTTTACACTAAACAACAAAAGTGATCTGTTATCAGAGTATGAATTAACATAGTACGTAAACAATCCAGAGAAATTCAGAGATGATGGGTTAGAAAATACAACTAAAATGAAAAATAAAATCAGGGGCAATATATTAAGTCACGTTGATACAAATTACTATAAAAAGTTGCTAAAAATTAAAGACCATAAAGAAATTTGAGATAAAATCAGAGAAATAAGACGCTTCGAAACCAATACGACGCATATAACCGTGAGACAAAAACTGTACAAAATTAAAAAGAGTAATAAAGAAAAAGTAACAGAATTTTGTGAACGGTTTAATGATATTATTAAAGAGTATGACACCTGTAATACAAAAATACCATTATCAGAGGAAGAGATAAGAGCGGCCTTCTATAACGCAGCGTGTGACACTAGCCGAGAGCTAAGGTCCACCTTCCTTGTGAAGAGTCAAACGGGTTCAGAGATGACGAAAGAGGATATGATAAAATGTTTATTTTAGCCCAGAGCCATCAGACTAGCCAGAGCCGTAGAGTCATCAGAGCAGCCAGAGCCGTCCGAGCAAAGATACTGAATTTGGCACAAGTTAAAACTATCTAGACCGAAAGATTATAGATTTAAATCAAACAGTATTACAAACAGAAAGAGAAGTTAGAGAAAGTCCAAGAAAATTGTGATCCAAAAGAAAATTTAAAAAGAATAAGTCAAGGCATGTTATGGCACATAATACTAGGACATGCTTCACTAGAGTAACTTAAGCAACTCCAGAAGTCAGAGGAGAGACTGAAAGAAGTCAAATTTGACAAAGAAATTTCAGAGTTCGCGATATGCATACTAGCCAAAATAGAAAGTCTAACATTCAGAGATGAGGTCCAGAGCAACCAGGCCCTTGCACACCATACATACGGACCATACAACGGGACCTATTAAACCAGAATCGTTTCCAGGTGATAACAAGTTTAACATTGTATTTATAGACGACAACTCGAGATACGTCGGAGCATATTACGTCAAACACAAAAAGAATACTGGAAAATGTTTAGAGGAATTTTTAATTCATATGAGAAATTTAATAGGAAAACGGAAGAAAGTATATTTTATCAGAGCAGACAAGGAAACAGAGTTTACTGGAGGAGAGTTTTCAGAGATTATAAAAAAGGAAGGTATAGGTAGACTTTGCCCCTCCCTACACACCAAAGTTAAATGGAACAGCTGAGCGGTTTCATGAAACCATTCAGAAGAAAATCAGAGCCTTGATGTTAGATTCAGATATGCCATCAACAATGTGGATAACTGCCACTGAAGTACCGATTCAGGTATACAACAGAATTCCACACAAGAGCAATGAGTTTAAAACTCCACTTTCGAAAATTTGTCAAGAGAAAAATAGTCACTTAGAGAATGTGAGGAGATTTGGATGCATAGCCTACGTGAAAATACCCATTTCAGAGAATAAATTTTCAGAGAAAGCTTTAAAAACCCTTTTGATCGAATACACTCCAACGGGATACCTTTTTTGGCACCCACAAACAAACAGATTTATAAACTCGAGACATGTGAGATGTAACTAGAAGATGGTATACAAAAATCTAAAAGAATCGTCAGAAAAATCAGTTTCAAATTTCAGAGAACACAGAGAAATCAGAGACATCCCAAGAGGAAAACACTGACGGTAATCAGAGATCACAGAGATACCAGAGCTTCCCAAGCCAAAAAGAGGAAGATCGCTCAACAGAAAAAATGCACATAAAGAGAAAACAGAGACTTCACATAAAATCAAAAAATTAATTAACAGAGAATCAAAAACAAATCCAAAAAGAGATCCAGAGTTTGTATACAGAGTTAAGAGTGACGGCGGAAGTGAAGTCTCTAAATCAGAGGAGGATGAAGTGATTTTTGCGGGACTGGACGAGATAAATAAGGATTCGGCTAACTACAGAGAAGCCTTGTCACCTTCAGAGAAAGAAAATTGGAAAAAGGCCATAGATAAAGAACTGCAGTCAATCAAAGAGAATGATGTCTGGGAAATTGTGGACAGACCCACTTCAAATCAGAGAAACAGAAAACCAAACATAATAGATTCAAAATGGGTCTTTAAGAGAAAAATAGACGAGAATGGACAAGAGAAGTTGGTCATCAGATGATTTAAGGATAAGAACGTCTATGAACTCAGAGAAACCTATTCATCAGTGTCAAAACTGGCAGGTATCAGAACTTTCTTGGCCATCATAAACAAATACGATCTGAGTGCAGTATAACTTGATGTTAAAATTGCTTTCCTGAACGGAATCTTAGAGAACGACGTATTCATGGAAATTCTAGAGGAAGTGAACACCAGAGAATTAGAGAAATCCGGAGTTTGCAAATTAAAGAAGACTTTATACGGCATGAAAGTAAGTCCTCAAAGATGGAATCAGAGATTTACAGAGGAAGTAAACAAGCTTGGACTACAGAGAGAGACTGCACGACCCATGCTTTTTTACTTGGAGGAAAGAAGGATCTATGGTATTCCTAGTGCTGTACGTCGACGACATTATACTTGCCAGCAATTGCACATCTAAAAGACAACAGATCACTGCACGATTGCGTAAAGTGCTCAAAATGAGAAACTTAGGACAACCAAAGATGTTCCTAGGAATGTAAATAACCAGAGACAAAGAAACCCGAATCATGAAGATTCAACAATCAGAGTATACAGAGAAGATCCTAAAGAGACTTAATATGTATGAAAGCAAACAACAGAGCACGCCCATGCTAACAAGATAGATGAAAAATAGAGAAGGCAAGATTACAGATAAAATTGTGGGGGTCTTCCTGCTGAGCCCCATACAGAGAAGCGATAGGCAGTTTACTGTATTTAGCTGGTGCAACAAGACCAGGCTTAGGATTTTCAATCAACTTCCTATCCAGAAAGCAGAGATCGCCTACAGAGAATGATTGGAAAGACGTAAAAAGAATACTCAGGTATTTAAGAGGAACGTCTGACGTAGGCTTAACTTTCAGAGCAAAAGGAGGAAAACTTGAAGCTTTCACAGATGCTAGCTTCAGAGATTGTGAAGACTCAACTTCCACAGGAACCTATATAATAAAGTTGTATGGAGACACAATAGCCTGGAGAAGCCATAAACAGAATTACCTAACCTTCTAATCCTGTCAGGCGGA
Source organism: Torymus aiolomorphi (assembly GCA_036365515.1). Taxonomy (NCBI): domain Eukaryota; kingdom Metazoa; phylum Arthropoda; class Insecta; order Hymenoptera; family Torymidae; genus Torymus; species Torymus aiolomorphi. The sequence goes on from CM070875.1 coordinate 120,194,888, forward strand.
ATACCTGGCAATGAGTGAATCATGCCAGGACATGATCTCGCTAGATAAGGCAATCAGAGATGCTACAGACAAAACCTCGTATCCTGTGACTTTGTGGTGCGACAACATATCCGCTGGAAAATGTATTCAGATGAACGGAGCACACAAGTTAAAGTGTTTCGACGACAGTGTTTCAGAGATTCAGAGAAAACTCAGGGAAAGACTCAGGGATCAGAGGTCGCAAGAGTCACATAGCTGATACGCATGGAGACTTTGTTAGGAGATGTGTATTGGAAAACAGCCATTGTAAAATAGATATAGTCTAAAGAGAATCAGACCGATATAATGACCAAACCTTTGTCGATATACTCTTACTCATATCTCAAAGAACAAATATTGTACAATATTTAAAATAATTCAGAGTCAGAGAAAAAAATTTTCTTATCTGTTTCAGATTCCCATTATTTTGCAGAGGTAGCACGAAGGGAGGGAGTATTGGCGTATAGCATGGCTTTATGCTGCCCACCCATGGAACACCGGGGAAAGGCGCCACCTCTTGGGCGCCTAGCCAATATATTGCGGGAGAGCGCCGCAGAGCCGCTGCTCGCCGTAAAATCATTCTCTCGAGAGACGTTACAAAGAGCGGAACGCTAATTAGCTTATAATTGATTTACGTAAAACTAGAGAAGTCCAGAGTAAAATCAGACTACTTATAATAAAGTGTTTCTTTTATATAAAAGTGCCAGAGTCTTATTATTGTGCGAGCCGTCTTTAAATCCCCACATATATACAACAATTATATATTCACATACTTTTTTAAGTAATTGTTTATAGTTCTATTCTTTATTTTTCTATTTTTTACACTGACGTAAAGTTAAAACATTTTTAAATATTTATCAAAAAAATTTTTGCTTTTAATCCATTTTTAATTCTATTAACTAAATAACAAAAATTGAATTTTCCTTATTCGTTCATTTACTGTTGAAGTCACCCGAAGTAAAGATTCCAATTTGTTATTAAGCAATATGCGTTTTTCAGATATCAAATTTATTATATTTTAAAGCAGAAATTCATTTTAATCATTTCTTTAATAGATATTTATATAGTTTATTAAAAATACTGTAATGATTCTACTATAATATGTACAAGGTGTCCCATTTTAATCGCCCCAGGCAAATATCTTGAAAAGTATGAGAGATGGAAAAAAACTTTAAAAACAAAAGTTGTAGGGTGCAAAGGGGGTCAGCTAATGGTAACAACGACTTTGACCTTGAACTCTATTTTCAAGGTTATTTCAAGGTCAAAGTGATTTTTTTAAATGAGAATCCCTACTTTCGATCCCGAAAATGGAAAGATCAGAAAATTTTACGTTCAGAAAGGTCTGATATGTTGGAGTTTCAAGGTCAACCAGCTAATTTAATGAGATCGACCTGGGAATACCTCTAGGAAGGACAAAATTGACCTTGACGTTCAAGGTCATTCTAAGGTAAGTTGATTTTATAAAATGGAACCCCTTATTTTTGACCGTGGAAATGGAAAGAGCGGAAGAATTTACGTCCGAATATGACCTTGACCTCGACCCTGACTTTAACCGTGATCTGGAAGGTTAATTTAAGGTCAAGTCGATTTTTTAAAAATCCCCTTATTTTTAACCTCGGAAATGGAAAGAGAAGAAAATTTTACGTTCAGATATGTACCATCATATGGTGTCAAAGTTGGCCCTCTGGGGTCAATTAAGGGTCAAATCGTGCTTGAGGTCAATTGGGGTCAAATTAATTTTTTTAATCTGATGTGTTCTTACTTTTGTCAGCGTATCTCTGAAGGATTTTTGGGATTAATTTTCGGTATGAAAAGGTACTTTTCTTCTTGTTCTTTCTTGTTTAGGTTGGCACCGTTGAAATGTACGGCTACGTCAAATGATATTTTTTAAGTACGAGTGACCGATTACTTTACGGTAGTTATGAGGCGATGATTTAATGGTTTTGTTATGAGTCAATTATAAATATTCGAATTCTTTAGTTTGGTCAATTTGGGAATATTTTCATTTTTTTTAAAGAGTAATAACAATACTGCACTCGAAAAAAGGTAGAGTTAGTTATTTTTAGTGGTGTCACTGTGCACAGTACAAATAAAGAAAACCTTTTGATTTCTTATTATTGAATAGCATACGGTAATGATTTCATGTGTTTATTAGAATAAATAACTTTTTCGCTCATTTCTGAAAATTGCCTTCTTAATTTCTTTTGTGGTACCATATTCCTTTTTGAGATGGCTGATTACACGCCCCAGGAGATTGTGAATATGATAAAAGTTGTTGGTGAATGTCATGATAATTATAGGGCTGCAGAAAGACGCTATGCCGAGAAATATCCCAATGCCCGTCACCCAGATAGGAAAGCCATCAAAAGATTATTAACGCGAGCTGCACAAGGCTCCATCGTTCGTGAGAGGCGCAAAACTGGAACGAAACAGCACATTGCGCTGGGTGTGCGAGCTATTATTGCTGAAAATCCCCACATTTTAACACGAGATTTGCAACGAATGCATGGTGTTCCCAAATCAACAGTAAATCGCCTGTTGGAAACATCTAAATTTCACCCCTACCACGTTCGCCTTACACAAACACTAGAGGATGGAGATTATGCACGGCGTTTAAATTTTTGTCAATGGGCAAATAATCAGATGCGTAGGGACCCTTTCTTTTTTGATCGAGTGCTATTCTCAGATGAAGCAAAATTTGATAATATGGGTGGTGTCAATCTTCATAATGCCCACTATTACGCTGAACAAAATCCTCATTGGCAACGAGATCATCGAATCCAAAGACGTTGGTCAATAAACGTGTGGGCAGGTATAATTGGAGATCATGTGCTGGGACCTATCTTTTACAATCAAAATTTGAATGGACAATTGTATTTGGATATTTTGCAAAACCAGCTACCTCCTCTATTAGAAGATATCCCACTTATCTTACGGCGGGATATGTGGTTTCATCAAGATGGAGCTCCTGCACATCGCGTTCGATCAGTCAAGAATTTTCTCAATGATATGTATCGTAATCGTTGGATTGGCATCGGCAGCCAAGTACACGAGTGGCCGCCTAGATCCGCAGACCTCACACCTCTTGACTTTTTTTTGTGGGGAGTAGTTAAAGGCAAAGTTTTTGCACATGCTCCAACAACCTTAGAGAACATGAGAGGAAGAATTATGGAAGCTTTCCAATCCATTTCAGTGGAAACATTGAGGAATGTTCAAGCAAGCTTCCGAAGAAGGATGCAAATGTGTTTCAGAGAGAACGGACACTTGATCGAGCATTTGCTGCCTTAGATCTTCAAATGACAGTCCGTTAATCAATCGGCCCTTTTCAGGGCCAATGATGTGCGAAATCCTTTCGGCAACCTCCACGCGGTGCACATTGGGTAATGCTAATGTCGAGGGTAGTCTTTCTAATTTTCGATTCATTTGAGGGAGAAAAATACTTTTAGATTCCTAAGTAACTCATAAAAACAGTGAAATCTACTTCAAAAAAATTAATTTATTTATTATTACCCTTAATTGACCCCAGAGGGCCAACTTTGACACCATATGACGGTACATATCTGAACGTAAAATTTTCTTCTCTTTCCATTTCCGAGGTCAAAAATAAGGGGATTTTAAAAAATCGACTTGATCTTAAAATAACCTTCCAGATCACGGTTAAAGTCAAGGTTGAGGTCAAGGTCATATTCGGACGTAAATTCTTCCGCTCTTTCCGTTTCCGGGGTAAAAAATAAGGGGTTCCATTTTATAAAATCAACTTACCTTAAAATGACCTTGAACGTCAAGATCAATTTTGTCCTTCCTAGAGGTATTCCCAGGTCGACCTCATTAAATTAGCTGGTTGACCTTGAAACCCTAATATATCAGACCTTTCTGAACGTAAAATTTTCTGCTCTTTCCATTTCTGGGGTCGAAAGTAGGGGTCCTCATTCAAAAAAATCACTTTGACCTTGAAATAACCTTGAAAATAGAGTTCAAGGTCAAAGTCGTTGTTACCATTAGCTGACCCCCTTTGCACCCTACAACTTTTGTATTTAAAGTTTTTTTCCATCTCCCATACTTTTCAAGATATTTGCCTGGGGCGATTAAAATGGGACACCTTGTATATGTTATTATTGTAACCATGGATACATTTTGTTTATATACACAGATGCCATTTCATATGCTTGAACGCACTTACGTACAACCGTATAACTGACTTCTTCGATGTCTGTTGAAAAAACTGCTAATTTTACGTAAGTAAATCTCTTTGATTAACACTTTAATCTCATTTATATTTTAGCACTCTTTTATACATACGTATGGTCATACGCGTAGAAATGCACATATCGTCTCACGGTACGAAGAAAAGCAAACTTAGAATAGCCAGACGAAGAAAATCCATTTTTGCGCGAAGAAAGCCAAGGAATGGACAAATTTTTTGCTTCTTTTCAAGCGAAGATGGTTTTTCTTCGTATGTCTCTTCTAAATTGACTTTTCTTCTTATCGCGCGACGATATGCACACATAATGCACATACAAACATATTCGCTCGTGAATGCATTCTCGTACACTTATATATTACAACTATTAATGGTTAGACGATTGGTTAATTTTTATTCTTGTTATTATCCGACAACGGAAACGCTACTTTTATATAAAATTTTTTTTTTCTGAAAAACAAATAAATTACTTGAAATATTAACCAGATATAGTCTTCAATGAGTAATAAGTGGTTAACATTTTAAGTCGATAATCAAGCATTCTCTGAGAAAACGCGATTCAAAAATTAAAAAAAAATTGTTAACCTCAAATATCGTTTTCATAATGGACCGATTTTTTTGGGTAACGGACTCGATCTGAAGGTGTATAAAAACCACATCTGTGCAAAATTTCAGGATGATTGAATAATTTTTACTCTCGTTATCGTGCGACAACGAAAACGCAAATTTTTTCTAAAATAATTTTTCTTTTAAACAACTGAAGATAATATCTTAAAATTTCAAATAAATATAGTCTTCAATGAGTTTATTACGTGGTTTAAGCTTTAAGTTGGTAAATCAAGTTTTCTCTCAGTAAATACGACTCTAAAACTCTTAAAAAAAATTTTTAACCTCAAATATCTTTGGTCGTAATGGATCGATTTTTTTTTGCAACGAAAGCGATCTGAAGATATATCAAAAATACATCTGTGCAAAAGTTCAGGACGATTGAATAACTTTTACTCTCGTTATCATGCGACCACGAAAATGCAAATTTTTTCTAAAATAATTTTTTTTTTTTTAAACAAATGAAGATGATCTCATAAAATTTTAACTAAATCAAGGAACGCGGGAGCGTTCCGAAGGCAAGTATAGAAGAGCCTTAGGACGACCGCGTGATTATATACTTTGAAATGGATGTACGAGAAATTCAATGCGCTTATATACCTATTGCGTTAGTTTCAACTATATAACATATCCCTCTTAATCGAAAGCCATTTCATTGCTCTACTCAAATCAAAAGATTTTATTTAAAAAGATTATCTCGTTCAAAAGATATAGGCAACTAAATTTTTTTATGTTCGTTTTCCTTTAACAATTTTAGTCTTTTTCTTCCGGCATCCGGTTTGCAGATTTGCAGCTCTGACGACACTTCCGGCATATATACATATATACATACACTAATACACATGCATATCTGGTCGAACTATTATATATAGTTATAGTATTGCTTGCAGTATATAAGCATATCTTACTCGACTCAAAAAGAGAGAGAGAAGTAATATATACAAAACTAACAAAAACATTGTGGTACTTGAAAGGAGAAAGAGAGAGAGAGAGAGAAAAGAATATCAGTAAGTATGATAACAAACAATAAAAATTGTAATTCTAAAATCTTGTAATAACCTCAAAATATGGTTATTTTTCAATTCTTATCAGCTGATGTTACAAATGTTATTATATCGTGAGTTACATTAAAATTAGTTAATTAATATAAATTTCAAAGATCTCAAGTAGTCAATTGGTGACAAGAATTCATCTACTCATGTATCAATCAACGAGGGAATAACTTTTATTAGATAAGTACTTACTGGATTAATGTTAAATGGCTATAATCATTTTTTAAAAATAGATACTTTGTGTGATTTTTTATTTTTACAGATATTATACCAGAAGATTTTTTTCGAGTCACTTTGGAAATATGGAGATATATGTATTATATAACCAATAATGTTAAGGAGTTCTAATTATATAAGTACTGTCTGAAAAACCTAATTTTAAATTAGCAAAAATGAATGAGTGCCCTCATGATCCTGGTGGTTATTTTATTATTAATGGACAGGAAAATGTTATTTTGATACACGAACAGATGCTTGGGTAGAATTATATTAAAGAAGATAATAGGAATATAGTACTACCCAAGAAAGAAAAATCAAACCAATATTATTATGGAAGAGCAGGCAAATACTATTTACGACACAATATTTTTCAAGACGTATCTATACATCCTCAACATGAAAATGTTTCTTATCAGATATAATTTTAGAAGAATATTAAAAATTTGTCATCATATTTGACAGGATGAATAGAGTACTTGGATGTCAATGAAGAAAATGACAGTTTCATTGTTTTCAATGAATCACACATGAACCAAACAACAACTAAGATGTTTATTTAGGCAGTATTGGACTCAAAATGAGAAAAAAGAATTATATTTCGAAGTAAGTATTTCAAAATACGAAAAGAAAATTGTCATTTTCATAGATCGTCTATCTAGTAGAAAATTATTTTCATAATAAAAATGTTGTGATTATTAAAAAATGACATCTAATTAGTGTCAGTGTGCAATAAATAAAATAAAATACCGGTATTATGTGTTGCAGGAAGTTCATATATAATAAAATGTTATTGATAACAAATAACATAGTGATTAAAAAAATGACATCTAATAAGTGTTTTCTGTAATATAAAAAAATAAAATACCGTAAAATGCGTTGCATGAAGTATTATATCAAATTTTAAAACTCCTACTTAAAATCAGTTTGAAATGTTTTGAAAATAGCTCAAGTGTGTATTAATAAGTAATTACGTGTTATGAGGTTCATAAACTTCATAATAAGCTTTGACATGGAAGAAAATATTGCTGAGTGACGTGCGAGCTTTATAAATATACAGTATAATTTTCAGTGTTTTATGTAATAATAAATAAAATATCTTACTGGTATGACATGTTACATGAAGTGTTTCTAATCAAATTTTAAACTTCTCGCCGGCTAGCTTCAGCCAGGAGCATCTAATAAACCCTATTCTAAGCTACAGCTACAGCAGGAGCTGTAGCTGGCGCGAATTCGGAGTCTCTTGCGACTCCCGACGCGGACGCACACACACACAACGCGAGGAACGCGGGGAGGAAATACTGGGACACCAACCTCGGCCAGGTTCTGCTACTGCAGGCTTCTCTCTCTCTCACTCTCTTTCGCCTGGCAGACCCACGACGTCGACCGTCGTGGCAGCTCTCTCGCTCGCTCGGCCACGACGACGCAGACCGGTGGCACACACACGCGAGGTTTCCGTAATGCTCAGCACGTTGGCGGCACGCGGCACGGCGGTAGGCGACAGAATGGAAGAAATGCCGGCCGGTGCGCTCACGCTGCTCTGCCCCGCTATCCCTTCGTTCGTCCATCGGCCGCCTTCTTCACTGCGGCGCGCGCAAGCAGTCCGTATACTGCCGATGCTCGCACGCGCCGTCCGGTGGAGGGCCGATACAGCGCTGGGCTACTGCGTCTCTCTCTCTCTCTCTCGACTGTCGGCTGCTCCTGTCAGCGGCCTGGGAGAGCGAGCTCGCTCATGCTCCAGCTATGCTTGTTCGTGCTGAAGCCGCTACTGGTGTCTTCGTCTCCTGGCCAGAGATGCACGTGAGGAGAGAAACGGGAAGGAGTTGCGCGCGGGGAAAGGATAGCGATAGGGCGGGCGCGCACATATGGGTGTGTGTACGACGTCGCGTGCCTGAACATTGCTCGCCGCGACTGCCGCGTACCTCCATGTCTGCACTTTTCTATGGGACGTGCAATTTGCCACGTCACAACTCCGCCCTCCTAAACTCGAAGTAGTACGTAAACTACCTTCGCACATTTATTACTGCTCTAAACTATTCGATCTTATTACAGCTCATTCGCTCTAGTTAACTTACTTTGAGCTAATCGGTCTTAGCTGCAGCGGTGTGAGTGTAACTATTCGTGTCCCCTTAGCTTCTTCTTCTGCAGCTAGGCTTACGTGTGAATCTGTGTGAGTGTAACCGATGAGTGTGTGACCTAACTATAGCAACCTGGCGCCGTTAATTTGGAACATTCCTCCGTTTACTCGAATACCGAACGACATCGCGACTTTCACACAGCACTCTAACATTTCCATTCACTCATGACTTTAAACAATAATAAAAAAAAATGGGAAACTGCTGTAGCAGCATCTTACCTGGCCGATCCCTTGGACTAATGCTCTTTTGGAGCCACAATCTGGCAACCTAAAATAACATACTGACTTTATCGTGAATAATCAAATTTAGCCAACGATTCATGAATTTTCCTATCTGAGTTATTTTATTCTATTGCGACTTGCTTAAGGCTTGCTGGTGCGAGAACTCTCTCTCTTACTTAGAAAATCAAATGGAAGGGGACAGATAAGATAAATAAAAACTCATCCGTAGGGTAAAGAGGCTGCTTTAATTACATTAAGCCTTTGCTCCCTTTACTACATTCACGAGTACAAATTTTTGTATGCTACAGCTGCAGCTGTACCTATCTTCTGCCTATGCGTTCCAGCTGACGCTGGCCCCAAGCTTGGCAACAGCTGGGGCAGGTGGCCACACTGACCCCCTCTCGACCACACATATAGCAGACTTTTCGGCGCGGCTGGGGGCAGTAGATCCGGCTGTGGCCAAATTCGCCGCAATTCCAGCAGCTGGGGCGCGCGTATCTGGCCTCCCTCGTCGGCTGGGTGCTGGATCGCGTAGATGCTGGCTCTACCTCTCTCCCCTCCACTGGTGGTGAGAGGCCAGACTCGATCCTCTGCGGCGAGGGTGACCACGGCATCTTAGGCTCGGCCGCCGGAAAGCCGTACCGGATCACCAAGGGCGAGTTTAGGTCGCCTTCGGCCCCGTCGCCGTTCTGTTCCGGTTTCCTGGGGATCTGGAACCCTCCACGGAATTGGTGGAGCCCGGGGGGGGGCGACCCCGGCGGCGGGGAGGAAATGGATTGCCGCCAATCCTGGCGGTGACGGGAAGAGAGAGCTGCTCGTCCTCGACCGCGCCCTCGGCCCTGGCCGACCTGTCTCGGCGTCGGCATCGGCCGGGCGACCTGGGTCCCTCGATCGATGGGAAGGGACGGCCACCATTCCTCGTCTGACGAGTCCATTTTCTGCAATATCAAAATTGGTCCCTGTAGTTTGAGCTTCCAGCTGTCGCAGGCCTCTCGGCGGCGTATGCTTCTTCAGATCATTCACGAATACTTTCGTTCGCCGCTTCGAGTCAAGATCCTCCATCAAGTACACTACTGGAGAGTAGACTTCTATCACCTTAGCCGGTTCAACAAATCTAGGCGCTTGCTTAGCTGCAAATCGGTCCTCTGCGGACGATAGCACATGGTTTCGGTGCCTCACGAGGTCTCCGACTTGGTAAAGGACCTCTCGTCGATTTTTGTTGTAATTCCGCGCTTGCCTTGCTACAGCTTTATCCATGTGTCTGCGTACCAAATCATGCAAAGCAGGCAATCGGCTGGCTCGAGTCTTCCATTTATCCACGTCAAGAGGGGAGATAGGAAGAAGGTTTTCCAGGTGATTCCGGAGTAAGGAGGAGGGAACAGGATTACGCCCCAAATTAAGAAACGCGGGAGAAACCCCTAACGACGAGTGCACAACACTATTTAACGCGAAACACAATTCGTTTAAGTGCAAGTCCCAATCTCGGTGATCCTCGGCCAAAAAGCTGTTGATCATTGGTCGTAAATTACGGTTGACTCTTTCCACCGGGTTTGCTTGTGCATGGTAGGGCGGAATCGTGGATTGTAGAATTCCATACTTATGTAACCTCTCAGTAACCATTCGGTTAGAGAATTCTGTGCCATTATCTGTAAGCAAAACCCGAGGGCAAACCCAACGATTTACGATCAATTCCTCAAAGACTTTTAGCACTGACCTAGCATCTGCTTTCCTCAACGCCTTTAGCTCAACGTACCTAGTAAACAGGTCTTCAAAGACAATTACATAACTGTTATCAGTACGCGAGGGAGGTTTTGGGCCCATTATATCAGCTGCTACGACAACCCATGGACCGTCCAGGTTTCTCTCCGTCATCAGCCCAGCTGGAGCTTGCTGAGAGCTTTTGTGAGCTTGACATACTTGACAGGCAGCTACGTACCAACACACGTCTCAATAATAACCTGGCCAATAATAATATGTCGCCAGTCTCGCAAAAGTCTTCTCCACACCTAAGTGACCTGCTTGTGGAGTGTTATGAGCTTCGGCTAGAGCTTTTTTTAATCTGCTTCAGGGAGGACGAGCTTCCACGCATCCATGTCCGGCAGCAACGGATCCACAGTCTTATTCGGAGGGTGCGCATACAGTATGCATTTACTACCTTCCAATCCGGGTATTTCCTAGAGTTTTTCTCGATATTGCTGATTCTCCCTTGATACCATGGATCTTCAGCTGTAGCAGTGGCAATAGCTGCGAGCTCATAAGTTCCTTCCCAAGCACGCGAAAGCGCGTCCGAAACTTTGTGCAGCGCTCCCTTACGGTGTACAAATTCAATGTTGTACATTTGCAGAGCAGTATGCCATCTGGCTAATCGACCCGCTGGATCTTTGAGGTTATTCAACCACAACAGGCTGTGGTGATCGGTGATGACAGTAAATTTCTCACCTAGCAAATAACCTCGCAGCCTCTCGACGGATCATAAGACGGCGCACAGTGGGGAAAGATGGACAAAATTCTGTAGATTCCACAATTCTTGATGGATCGTGGTCAATTTTTTTTTAAAATCTTTGTATTGCCTTCTACTTTAAGGAAAACCTGCGGCAAACCCGGAAAAAGAGAATTTAATAGCACTTTAGCTCGTTAAAGATAGCCTGCTGCGAAACTTAAATTTTGCACGAGGTGAACTTCAACAATGACACTGTAATTCACAAAATTTTCACTTGTAAACTCTAAACTCATTAATCCATGATGTCTGACACTCATAAAACCCACAAACCCATCCACCTCGACCCCATAAATCCATAAAGAAATAACTCCATAGAAACCATAAACCCTATATTTGTTATACATTAAGCGTATAATAATAAACACATAAATACACTTACTTCGAAACTCATAACCTCAGAAACCTCTAGATCAATAAACCATAAACCCATAAACCCTAAACCCATAAACACTAAACCCATGAACCCCAAACCCACAAACCCACAAACCCTAAACCCACAAACCCCAAACCCACAAACCCTAAACCCACAAACCCCAAACCCACAAACCCACAAACCCTAAACCCACAAACCCCAAACCCACAAACCCACAAGCCCATAAACCCTAAACCCACAAACCCCAAACCCACAAACCCACAAGCCCATAAACCCTAAACCCACAAACCCCAAACCCACAAACCATAAACCCACAAACCCCAAACCCACAAACCCACAAACCCACAAGCCCATAAACCCACAAACCCTAAACCCACAAACCCACAAACCCCAAACCCACAAACCCACAAACCCACAAGCCCATAAACCATAAACCCACAAACCCCAAACCCACAAACCCACAAGCCCATAAACCCACAAGCCCATAAACCCTAAACCCACAAACCCTAAACCCACAAACCCACAAACCCACAAACCCACAAGCCCATAAACCCTAAACCCACAAACCCTAAACCCATAAACCCTAAACCCATAAACTCTAAACCGTAAACCCGTAAAACCACAAATTGCCTAAGCTTCATTCGTTTCGGTTCAATTAATACCTACTTACACATATCACCACGTGAAGGTTGAAGTTAGGACTTTGATATGCTCTTTTTTTTTCCTTTTTTTTTTAGTTTTAAAATTTTTTTTCAACTTTTTTTTTTTTTACTTTTTTTTTTTAATTTTTATTTTATTTTCAGTGTAGTTAAGTAATATGTAAAATGAAAATTTAAATATGTATTTTATTATGTAAAATAGAATATTTTTTAACAAAAGCTTCTGTATTTATTTTAATAATTCTTTTGCTTCCGAACTGAGCTCCTTTTCCTCTCGATCTTTGGTGTATCTTAAAGGAATTATTTGAGGGTCAGAAATAATAAGCATGTGATGCATTATATCTATATTTGTATTTGTTCTGTGAAACATTCTACTGTGTTGATTGCGGGCTTTTCGGAAAAGTTTATTACTAGCTTCCTGTGGTTCTTCTGAAAACCATCCTATTGGTGCAGGATAATTTTGTATAATCTCAAATCCATGTATTAAAACTTTGTGAACAGAGGGAGGCATGGGGTACCATGGATATAAATGAACACATAGTTTAGCTGTTTGCAAACAGTATGCTTTAAATTTGTCTACATTTATTTCTTTTCGTTGTAAAATTACTTGCAAAACTGTATGTAATCGAACTAAAAGATTTTCATCTATTTCTATAATTTTTGAGACTTCTGCAGCTTTACTAAAAAACTCACGACTAACATTTCCGGTGTTTGTTGTTCCAGCACCTTGTTTCACCACGTCAACAGTCAGATTTAAACGAAGTCTTAATAACTTTTGATTCCTCTGTTTTCTTTCTTTCTTTAATTCTTTGTTTGGCCCCATTGCTGATCCCTTTTTAAAGTCTAAATTATAAGAAACGTGTAATACATATTCCATGAAACGGATCCAACTATGTAGAATGGGAAATCCAAACTTATAGCAGTTCGTATTGCAAGAAAGTGTCTGTAAGTATTCTATATTATTAATATACTTTGGGCGAACCTTACATATGTTGCAACATTTTGTAGCAGAATGTTCTGTTAATATGTTGTTTTCTTTGCCATCTAACATAGAACACCATAGATCAAATTTTACTTCGAATGTCATACCTTTAAATGTAAAATTATATAATTTCACTTTATCCAAGATGTTCATGTAGTAATTATAGTTTTTCTTCACAGCTTCAGGAGTTTCTTTTATAAACTTAAAATTAATTGGGCGGCAATATGATACTGAGGATGGTTTAACATTAGTCCATAAAACTGTATCATTAGCTGTTATCTGAAGTGGGACTAAAGTTGTCATAAGTACTGATGCATCAGAATGATCTAGACAAATCTCTTCATTGTCTGAGTCGCTGCTATCTGAACTCTGATCACTAACATTTTGATTCTGGTTAAACCACTTTTGTCTAGTAGTTTGTTGATCGGAAGCACCATCCATTCCCCACTTTACTAAAAATACTAATTTTTTTTCTGATAATTTTTCCAAAATTTCTGGATTGAGAGTAGAAAGTATTCGCTGTAATGTATGATCCAGTATAGAAATAATATTAACCTTTGATCCACAACTAGTAGTATGAATGTGGTCTGGAAAACAATCATTTTTTGCTTTTGTCAATAATTTATAATGGGGATAAATCTGATTGCCATGAATATCTTTATTATGTAAGCGTAATTTCTCATATTTAGCTTTTGATAAATCTAAATCTACATACATAGCTAAGCTTTTGTTAACATTTACAGATTGGATGATGTTAATAGATGATGAAGATTCAGATTTTGGCTGTCTAATAAGATCTTTCTCACTTATCTTAAGAGCTTCCATGAGTTCTTCTCTAGAATAATTTTTAGAAAGTTCGGCAGACCGTCTTTTCTTTGTCTTTGAACTACCTTCTTCATATGATAAACGCGGCCTGCCTCTTTTTACCTTATTAGATTCATTAGATTGATCATTATTATCGATATTATCCAATTCTTTTTCGTTTGAAGTTTGCAGCTGTGATGTTGAGGGTTGTGATAAATCGAAAATAAAATCTTTTTGCAGAAATGCAGTGTTCTTATGTATAAAACGATCTTTTTTACGACAAACTTCATTTCACTTTGTATTAAAATTTGGGAAAAATGTAGTAATTAATTGAGTTCTTAAAGATTTTTCTTCATCCTCGGATAGAGAATACTTTGATTTTAATTGAGATATTACATAATCGTGTTTACTATTCTTATCAGTTTCTTTACATTTCCAGAGAAGATCACAAAGGTCAGAGTATTTCACATGAAACGATGTCATTTTAGAAATTAAATTATAAGTATCAGAAACAAAATTTTGTTATATGTTTGTATTTATTATAAGGAATAAGTACTATAAATAATTATTATAAAAAACTATAGCTTAAATTATAATATCAGTATATAAACTCAATCATAATTAACTAAAAAATGTAATTATAAGGATCTTTGTAGCCGTTAACTTTTTAGGATTAATAGTAAAGAAAATCAGTATGTCAGGTATCGCAGTACAATTTATGTCATAATTACATTAGAAGTAATTGTGTAACAAACTTAAACTAAAAACATTTTTTAAAAAGTTGTTTTTTTAATGAATAAAAATAAAATAAGTTGAACATTTAGAAGATCAGGTTCTATGAGATGAGCGTTAACAGGATTATTGGGTTCTTAATTTATGGGCTGGGGGCTTAATGGGCATATATGTTGCAGTTTTCTGAATTAAAGCTTTAATACATAATTCTAGAACCTTGTAGATTTACGATGTCCAGAGTTACGGATTTGTAGAATAATGGTAGAAATTATAAATAATGAATTTGGAGATATATAAGTTTATAGATTTTCGAGTTGGTACGTTTAAGATAGATGCCTTTTTCGATTCATTGAAGTATAAGTGTCTAATTGTTAAAGATAAATATATGAGTTAATAGAATAATAGAATAAATAAATTTCTAAATTTTGCTTTATGGGATTTTAGCTTACGAGTTTCTGTGTATATGCGATTATTACATTATAAACTGAATATGAAAATACAGTTTTATAATTTCATAGGTTATACGTTTTATGGATTAAAAGGTTTAAGGATTGATAGGATTATGGGTTGGTGAGTTTCTTCATTTTATGGGTTAGTGGGTTAATGTACTTATGGGTTGGTGGATTTCTTGATTTTATGGGTTAATGTACTTATGAGTTGGTGGGTTTTTTGATTTTATGGGTTGTTGGATTGTTTGAGATTACGGATTAATGGGTTAATGAGTTGATGAGTTTATGGGTTAATAGATTTATCGGTTGGCGGGTTTTTTGGAATTACGGGTTTATGGGTTGATGGGTTGATTAGTTATGGGATTTTTTATTATGGTTTATTTATTATGGGTTGAGAGATTTATGGGTTGTTGGGTTTTTCGAGATTACGGATTTAAGGTTTATGGATTTAGGGATTACGAGTTTAGTGTAGATAGGTTTAGTGTTTATGAGTTTAGAGAAGATGGGTTTAGAGTGTATTGATTTAGGGTAAATAGATTTAGGGTTCATGTAATTATGGTTTATAAACTTATGGTTTATGTAATTATGGTTTATGGGTTTAGCGTTTATGGGTTTAGGGTTTATGGGTTTAGGGTTTGTGGGTTTAGGGTTTGTGGGTTTAGGGTTTATGGGCTTGTGGGTTTGTGGGTTTGTGGGTTTGTGGGTTTGGGGTTTGTGGGTTTAGGGTTTATGGGCTTGTGGGTTTGTGGGTTTGGGGTTTGTGGGTTTAGGGTTTGTGGGTTTATGGGCTTGTGGGTTTGTGGGTTTGGGGTTTGTGGGTTTAGGGTTTGTGGGTTTATGGGCTTGTGGGTTTGTGGGTTTGGGGTTTGTGGGTTTATGGGCTTGTGGGTTTGGGGTTTGTGGGTTTGTGGGTTTAGGGTTTGTGGGTTTAGGGTTTATGGGCTTGTGGGTTTGTGGGTTTGGGTTTTGTGGGTTTAGGGTTTGTGGGTTTAGGGTTTGAGGGTTTAGGGTTTATGGGCTTGTGGGTTTGTGGGTCTCGGCTTGGTGCGCTTGTGGGTTTAGGGTTTGTGGGTTTAGGGTTTATGGGCTTGTGGGTTTGTGGGTTTGGTGTTTGTGGGTTTAGGGTTTGTGGGTTTATGGGCTTGTGGGCTTGTGGGTTTGTGGGTTTGGGGTTTGTGGGTTTATGGGCTTGTGGGTTTGTGGGTTTGGGGTTTGTGGGTTTGTGGGTTTATGGTTTATTGATCTAGAGGTTTCTGAGGTTATGAGTTTCGAAGTAAGTGTATTTATGTGTTTATTATTATACGCTTAATGTATAACAAATATAGGGTTTATGGTTTCTATGGAGTTATTTCTTTATGGATTTATGGGGTCGAGGTGGATGGGTTTGTGGGTTTTATGAGTGTCAGACATCATGGATTAATGAGTTTAGAGTTTACAAGTGAAAATTTTGTGAATTACAGTGTCATTGTTGAAGTTCACCTCGTGCAAAATTTAAGTTTCGCAGCAGGCTATCTTTAACGAGCTAAAGTGCTATTAAATTCTCTTTTTCCGGATTTGCAGCAGGTTTTCCTTAAAGTAGAAGGCAATACAAAGATTTTAAAAAAAAATTGACCACGATCCATCAAGAATTGTGGAATCTACAGAATTTTGTCCATCTTTCCCCACTGTGCGGCGAGGCACTCCTTCTCAGTGACAGTATAATTTCTCTCTGTCTTCGACAGAGTCCTACTTACAAAATAGATAGGGTGCTCCTCGACATCAAATACCTGTGTCAGTACTCCAGCTATAGTATAATCACTCGCTTCTGTTTGCAGGGTGAAGGGTAGCGACAGATCTGGCCAGGCAGGCACAGGAGCTTGCGTCAGTGCGAGTTTCAGCTTCTCAAACGCTTGCTGTTGCTTTTCGTGCCACTGCCACCGAACATGCTTCCTCAGCAGCTTGGTTAGCGGTGCTTTATACCCTGCTAGATGAGCTATGAATCTGGAGTAGCAGCCAATCATGCCGAGAAATCTCCTTAACTGCCTGATGTTGATGGGCGCTGGGTACTCGGGGATGGGCTTCACCTTGTCTTCATCAGTCTTCAGTCCGTCCTTGTTAACGATATGACCTAAGTACTTAACCTCTGCGCAACAAAACTCAGACTTTTTGAGGTTAATCTGTAGGTTTGCGTCTTTTAACGCCGTGAGCACGATCTCTAACCACTTTGTGTGCTCTTCAAATGTCGGCGAGACGATAATGACATCGTCTAAATAGGCGAACACATACGGTTCCCAGGCAGCCTTGATTAGGTTATCCATGATGCGCTGGAATATAGCTGGAGCATTTGCCAGCCCATATGGTAACCGGATCAAGTGGAAAAGTCCTCGCCCTGATACTGAAAATGCGGTGACCTCTCTGCACTTCGGATCCAACGGAATCTGGTGGTATGCCCGGCTTAAATCTAGCTTAGAAATATACGTAGCGGAGCTTATCTTATCAAGTATATCATCCATATTTCGCAATGGATACGCGATAGACTTAGTATACTTATTAACTTGCCTATAGTCTATGCAAAATCGGAACAAATCATACAGTTTTGGAACTAACACAGGGCAGCTCCGCCAGGGGCTATCGGATGGCTCGATAATTCCCTTCTCCAGCATCCTATCGACGTCAGCCCAAGCCGTCTGCAACATCTTCGGAGTGCACTCCGACGAGCTTGGCGAATGGGTCCATTTCCTTGAATGTCAATGAAATGCGGGGCGACATTAGCTAACCCTAGCTTTTCCGGTGTAGGTGGAATCAATCTCTGTTTGATTTCTTCAATAAGCAACTGCTGATCAACTGTAGCAAAGAGACTAAATCTAAACAGCAAGCACAGCAATGCAAAGAAAACAAACGAAAGAAAATCAAGCCAATCAACCGAGTTGAAGTGAGAAGGTGAAGTGTGACTCTTATGCACTTGCTCCTTGCAACGCGAACTGAATTCCCTCAAAAAAGTTCCCCTCCCGTTTCTATTAAAAATCTTATAACGGAGGCGTGGGAAAGTTTATGGAAAGTTATGCGGAAAGAAGCGTAAGCGAGCAATCTCTCCAAGGAGGGGAGGGGGGGTTAAAGTAAAAATAAAAATAAGCACCGAAATGGAAAAAGAAAAATGTCAAGGCCGAAAGAACGTAAAACTGGGAAATGATTCTGTCGTACACGCCTGTTCAGGAAGTTACTCTTAATCTTCACACTCCCTGAGCACGTTGCAACAATTCTCCGAGCTACGTGGCTAAAGCTGTAACAAGATGTGATTTTGCGAGTATCTCATTAACTCCTAATCGCAAAATCACGGACAAACCGCAATAAAACTTCTCAAGTAATTAAAGGATTATTTGAAACAATATTATTCCAACAACTTAATCTGAAGCGTCTGGCCAAATTCAATTTGCTCACGGCGTCTATTAACACCTGCACGCGGTAGATACTTTGAGCGCAAAATGGCTGCCAGAATGCTTCTCCCGTGCGGTTTCCCGTTGTGTGT
Organism: Torymus aiolomorphi; assembly: GCA_036365515.1. NCBI lineage: Eukaryota > Metazoa > Arthropoda > Insecta > Hymenoptera > Torymidae > Torymus > Torymus aiolomorphi. Next base: position 120,213,344 of record CM070875.1, read on the forward strand.
GCGCGCGGTGATTGCGAAATCACGTCGCAGATCCCTTAACTTTGCCACGGCCTTTACCGTGGCCCCACGTTGGCTGCGCCACTTGTAACGCTCTGCCGGGGATCAAGGCAGAGGTTCGCGGGTACTTAACTACTAAACAACTACACTGGTAAAAAAAGGACTAAGTACTTTATTGAGTACTGATCTACTTCATTACACACTAATATGGGCGCCAGGTACATGCGTCACTTGCACCGTTAAACTTATTCGCCGGCTAGCTTCAGCCAGGAGCATCTAATAAACCCTATTCTAAGCTACAGCTACAGCACGTGCTGCAGTTGGCGCGAATTCGGAGTCTCTCGCGACTCCCGACGCGGACGCCCAGACACACAACGCGAGGAACGAGGGGAGGGAATACTGGGACACCAACCTCGGCCTGGTTCTGCTGCTGCAGGCTACTCTCTCTCACTCTCGTTCGCTTGGCAGACCCACGACGTCGACCGTCGTGGTAGCTCTCTCTCTCGCTCGGCGACGACGACGCTGACCGGTGGCACACACACGCGAGGTTTCCGTAATGCTCAGCACGTTGGCGGCACACGGCACGGTAGTAGGCGACAGAATGGAAGAAATGCCGGCCGGTGCGCTCACGCTGCTCAGCCCTGCTGTTCCCTCGTTCGTCCATCGGGTGCCTTCTTCACTGCGTCGCGCGCGAGCAATACGTATACTGCCGATGCTCGCACGCGCCGTCCGGCGGATGGCCGATACAGCGCTGAGCTACTGCGTCTCTCTCTCTCTCTCTCGGCTGTCGGCTGCTCCTGACAGCGGCCTGGGAGAGCGAGCTCGCTCATGCTCCAGCTATAGCTTGTTCGTGCTGAAGTCGCTGCTGGTGTCTTCGTCTCCTGGCCAGAGATGCACGTGAGGAGAGAAACGGGAAGGAGTTGCGCTAGGAGAAAGGGTAGCGGTGGGCGGGCGCGCACATGTGGGTGTGTGTACGACGTCGCGTGCCTGAACGTTGCTCGCCGCGACTGCCGCGTACCTCCATGTCTGCACATTTCTATGGGACGTGCAATTTGCCACCTCACAATACACAGAGAAAAACTGTTTAGAAAAAATTACAATTTTCGATAGTAACCGTGGTACAGATTCAAATTTTCATGAAAATGACTACAATTTATAGTGAAAATTGGTATTTTTGTAGAGAAAGTAACGAAATCATAGCAATTTTTATTGGTATTTTCCCTAGCAGAAAATTTTTGTTTACAAAAATTAAAAACTGTTAATGAGAGTTTAAACTGTTAAAAATAATTATAAAATGTAGGAATACGGACGTTACTAATTATTGTTTACAACTGTTTGTAACATTTTTTATAATAAACTATTAAATATTTATTTACATTGAAATTGGTGGCGAAGAATTTGAAATATTTACTGCAATTTACAATCGCTTTTACTTAACTCGAATTTATAATAATAATCTAACATCTTTCCCATTCCCAATAATTACAAAAAATACAAGAAGAAAAATGAAAAGTTCATGCAAAAGTTATATGCTAACAAAACTAAATTATTTTTACTATTTCTCTAAACCACTGTTAAGTCGCTTTGTAAAAAAAATCCCCCCTCCCCATCTCTCTCGTCTATTTTTTACTTAACAACTATGTATAAGAACTCCATGAAAAACGTTCAATATTTTTTCAAAACAGCCCTCAAGACATTCTGTACAAGAATAATACACTAACAAACTTTATTTTGAAAGATCTACAGAATCTTCGAAAAATATTTTCTCTAAAAAGAAAGCATTAATATTTTTTCTCGAAAATATTTAATTTATAAATTTGTCTTAATTAAAGTAGAAATAAAAATTAAAGTAGAAATATTAAAACTTTCTACGAAAGTATAAAATAAGGCAAGTATAGACATTTTTCTGTATAATCTATGAAATAATAATATTTATGATTGTGTTTAAGTACATTCACATTGTTCACTGCAAATTAATAAACAATCGAAAGTTGTGATATCCATTATCGATAGTGAAGTAATGCAAACAATTACGCAAAATAAATGTAAAATGACTTTTCTCAGAAATGTATTTAAATTTGCTCATTCTTCTATACAAATTAAACACAAGAAAGTACTGAAATCAATTTATTCTAGTCAAGTATCCGTAATTTAACTTTGCTGACATAATAGAACTTTTCGTACCTCGGGTGTAAAGTTACATTTTACGTTCACATTGTGATAATAAGCTCGAGCGCTAGCAAGGTTCGCTTCAAGAATTATTTATCACATAAGAGTGTAAAATCTTGCACCCATTGTACGAACATTATTTTTCGTCGTCGTGCGAGCACAATGTATCTTCATAAAACCTTTCTCTTGTAAATATATTGTAGATCCTTTGCGAAACGATGGTACAAAGTTACCATCCCTATTTTACCTTATTCTGTCTCAATTTTGAACTTTCTGTTATAAAACGTTACTCATCTTAGGAGGCCAAGAGAAGAAAAGTCTTGAGCTGCTCTATAACAGGGAAGGTCCTTCGTTCTCCCATATATACTTGGCGGGTCCGACGGTTTGCAGTTTAAGGTGTAGACATAGTCATTTTCATGTAATAGTATATTAGGTACGCAACTAGGGAGGTAAAGAGTTGGCCAGTCCAGAGCACGTGTAAATTGCAACGCGAGCCGAAGGCGATCGACGGTGGCAAACATGTGCTCTGAGGTGGTCCTCTTTATCTCCATGTTGCGTATACGATTTTTCATCATGAAAATATTTATATGTTTAAAGGTCATAGGTAAAAGTATGAATGGATTGCTTCTAGACATTAAATAGTGATCCGAGAATCGATCACTGTTTTTAAATAGATAGTGCAAAATGATGTTACTAATATAATGGTAGTATAACGTAAAGTCCTTTTCAATATAGACTATAAATTTATGTATGAAATTTTAGAGTTTAAAAAAAGATAAACAATAGGAAAAATTTTTTCGGTAATAAAAGTAAACCATTATTATGCACTCAGTAAATGAAGGAATATTGTACTTAATCGGAATCAATTAAAAATTAGAGCAAACGCAATTATTTATAGCGGACTCATGTAAACATTGTTAAAGAATTTATGCAAAAATTTAGTATATTTGGCATTTATGGAAATAGTCCACCACATATGGTCCAGTACATATGTAAACTGCAAACCGTCGGATCCGCCAAGTATATATGGGAGAACGAAAGACCTTCCCTGCTATAGAGCAGCTCAAGACTTTTCTTCTCTTGTCCTCCCAAGATGCGTAATGTTTTATAACAAAAAGTTCAAAATTGAGAAAGAATAAGGGATAATAGGGATGGTAACTTTGTACCATCGTTTCGCAAAGGATCTACATTATGTTTACAAGAAAATGGTTTTATGAAGATACATTGCGCTCGCACGACGACGAAAAATAATGTTCGTACAATGGGTGTAAGATTTTACACTCTTATGTGATAAATAATTCTTGAAGCTAACCTTGCTAGCGCTCGAGCTTATTATCACAATGTGAACTTAAAATGTAATTTTACACCCGAGGTACGAAAAGTTCTATTATGTCAGCTAAGTTAAATTACGGATACTTTACTAGAATAAATTGATTTCAGTACTTTCTTGTGTTTAATTTGTATAGAAGAATGAGCAAATTTAAATACATTTCTGAGAAAAGTCATTTTACATTTATTTTGCGTAATTGTTTGCATTACTTGACTATCGATAATTGATATCACAACTTCCGATTGTTTATTAATTTGCAGTGAACAATGTGAATGTACTTAAATACAATCATTAATATTATTATTTCATAGATTATACAGAAAAATGTCAATACTTGCCTTATTTTATACTTTCGTAGAAAGTTTTATTATTTCTACTTTAATTTAGACAAATTTATAAATTAAATATTTTCGAGAAAAAATATTAAAGCTTTCTTTTTAGAGAAAATATTTTTCGAAGATTCTGTAGATCTTTCAAAATAAAGTTTGTTAGTGTATTATTCTTGTACAGAATATCTTGAGGACTGTTTTGAAAAAATATTCAACGTTTTTCATGGAGTTCTTATACATAGTTGTTAAGTAAAAATAGACGAGAGAGATGGGAGGGGGTGGGTTTTTTTTTTTACAAAGCGATTTAACAGTGGTTTAGAGAAATAGTAAAAATAATTTAGTTTTGTTAGCATATAAGTTTTGCATGAACTTTTCATTTTTCTTCTTGTATTTTTTGTAATTATTGTTTTTCGAAAAGAAAGTTTTCAGTTATTAAGAGAGATAATAACAATAGCTTAGTTTAAAACATGTAGGTTTTGCATGAACTTTTGATTTTTATATTAAGGCGGGCTTACACCTAAAAATTTTGAAAAAATGAACTTTTTTTATTGAATTTTTTAATTATATATGTTATTCTGAAACTAACAAAACTAGTTTGGATCAAAAATTAAAATAATTAAAAATGATAAGGCTAAAATTGCTTTCTATCTTCAAAATGATAAAAAAATTGATTTTTATTTATTTTGCCTTTTTTATGCTTTTACGCTTCTGATAAGAAAACGTTTACTTAAATGTGTTTTAAAATATCATAACACATTATTTAAGCCATGCTAATATAAGGACAACAAACTAATTAAATTTACATACGGGATTTATTGTAAAAATAAAATAAACCATATCGTGGAATTCGAAATCCAGTGGAATCATCTTGTGACAATTTTGCACTTCTATTCTAGTAAAGTGACCATTCCGTCACCAAAATTCGACAGCAATTTACTATATACGAATACTCCCTTTTGTACCTATATATAACTTGTCTGCTAATACCAGTGTAAATATACAGTTACACAGCTGACAGCTCATATAAGCAAAGATACATAACAATGTTATTTCAACAGTTTGTTTTGCAGAGTTTTTGCTTTCTGATAGAGAAAGATTTTTTTCTTAGTGCTTGATTATTTGTATTCACAAGTGAATTTAGGATCAAAAATTTAATGTATTGTGTATGTGAAGATATATGCCTGAAAATTGTAAGTGTAATTATAATACAAGCGTGGAGTGACAGTTTTGTTTAAATTTTGAAAGTAGTTTCAGTTCAAGATGAGAATGCTGTATGAAATTTAATACTGAAAAACATGTGCATTAGCAAAATTGAATTAAGTATTTTAAAGAAGAGACAGTAAAAATTTTTATTGCATAAAAATAAATACATCTTTTTTCTAAGAAAGATGAAAGTGACATGTTAAGTCTAACTCCCTATAGGATATATAATTCAATTCAGAAGATTTGTGAATTGCAATAAGTGTCAAGATGTATCTATACACATAAAAGTGACAAGCCTGCTCACAAGAATACAGGCTTAAATTCAAGATATTTTTAATATTTAATATGTGTAATCAAGCGATCATGAAAAAAATAGTTTTATCGGCGTTTAGTACTTACGTACTTTTGTCTATGACAGTGATGGCTTCTTAAGTTTCGATTTGGATGGTTGGGATTTCATATTTCATAAGACTTGGCGCATATTCCATATTTATCTTAGTATTATAAATAATAATCTAACTCAGTACAAGGTGTTAAAAAGTGATTCAACAGTACATGAATCCAAAGTACAAAAGAGGGACAGATTGAGCAGTAACTTTTAATGGCACGAATGCTGTGTCACATCGAGCACGACTGACCGCATTTCTGGCTACCCATCCTTACCACCCTACAACCTTTTTTCCATCATGTTACCATGAATCCTACTTTCCTGTCAGTAACACCACCTACTAGCAATAAGGTGACCTACGAGAGACAATCACTCTTGCGGTAACATGACCTTCCACCAACGAAACCTACCTTACCTTTAGCACTACCTCCTATCGATCCAACCTTTGTCCTTGGCACGCGCCACTTTTGAACCAGAGTACCCTTATCCCCCACCCGAACCTTTCTCACCCCATGCAAAGATGGGTTTTGCTACACTCTCCTATCTTTGTATCTGCCCTAGATAGAAGCGCGGGTATAAAAGCCGCATCGCGTCTCCACTTGAGGCAGAAGCTTTTATTCATTTTGTTTCGTAGGGCGAAGCCCTTATCAGTCGCTTATTTAAATTGTAACTTGGACTTGGAATAATTTCGACTAATTTATCGTATTCGGACTTAGAATATTTTCGAGCCGAATTTACGTAGAATATTTCCGTGTGAAATTAACTTAGAATAATTATCGAGCTTCTCTGATTGTAGTCTCGCGAATAATTGTTAATGTTATATCTCGACTACAATCAGTGTGTAACAGTGTAACGTAACTTAATGCAATTAATAAACAACACATAATTGCATTTTTGGAGTGTTACTTTATTTCTACGATCCTATCCTTCTGCAATTTGAATTTCCCGCTGCGCTTGGGTCCTGAGACTGCTGAGGGCTAACTGAGAGAACGAGCCAACCGCAACCGCTCCAAAGTAAGTAACTTTGTAGATCGCTGTCCTTTATCTTTTTCTGTCTCTCTAATTGTTCACTGTCGCTGACGTTTGCCGCTTTATGAATTTCGCGCATTAGCATTGTTTATTTTGGTAGTCCGATTAGCTATTTTCACGCGTTCCTACTCCCGTGGTTATTACGTGTAGGCGTAAACCGAAACTGGAACATTTATCGCGCTTACTTTACCGTTTTCGCGACATTGTAACACGGATGTTACAGCTGCTAGCTTAGCAATAACTTTTAATGGAACGGATGCATGCAAGGTGCCAGAGCTTCTGTTTTAACCATTTTACATGGGAGAACAGACAACAGATATACAGGAAAGTGAGTTTCAAGAAGGAAAAGAATGGAGATCAAATGGCTGATTATTTTTGGAGTTTTATAGTATTTTTCTTTGCAGGCTTATTTCTCAAAATGTTATTTTTTAAAGTTTGTTGTAACTTTTCTCTGAGACCGGTCGATAAATTTTCATGAGACAAAGTGCAAATTGTTCTTAATTTATGTAGTTATTTGATTTAAAATAAGTTATATTTACAATATATTTTGATTGTTTTATTATAATAATAATTTTTATAATTTTTTTAGGTAATTTTAGCCAGAAAGGCCTACAGGTGTAAGACCGCCTTATAAATTAAAGAATTTGCAAAGAATGATAATGTACACTTGCCTAGCTATAAGTTCTGACTTTCATGAAATACTTGTAGATTTCACAACATTTTAAGAGACTATATTAAGAATAGTAAAATTAAAAATAAAAAAGGGTAAAAATTTTTGCAACTTTTTGTAGAGTTATTTATTCGAGAATTTTTTAAAAGATGTAGTGATAGACTATTTTTAGAGACATTGTGCAGAGAAAATAATAATATGACTTATTTACAGAAATAATACTGTTATTGAAAGTACAACTTTAATTTTGATTTTTGTAAGAAAAGGAAATGAAAATATTTTCATAGCAACTTCATTAGCACACATTGCGTAAAGAGATAAAAGAGAGCCTATTGAAAATGAGAATGAGATACTATACTGATAGCAAAATTCATTTTTGTAAAAAATAGAAAATATTTTTATAGAGATCAAAGAAAATACTTCAAAAAATAGTTTTATAATAGTATTTATAATTATTATTGTTTCAAAAAACATTTAAGCTCTCAGCCGAGTTCTTTGTAGAGAGTGGGACAGATGTTAGATTATTATTATAAATTCGAGTTAAGTAAAAGCGATTGTAAATTGCAGTAAATATTTCAAATTCTTAGGCACCCATTTCAATGTAAATAAATATTTAATAGTTTATTATAAAGAATGTTACAAACAGTTGTAAACAATAATTAGTAACGTCCGTAATCCTACATAAACTCTTATTAACAGTTTTCAATTTTTCTAAACAAAAATTTTCTGCTAGGGAAAATACCAATAAAAATTACTATGATTTCGTTACTTTCTCTACAAAAATACCAATTTTCACTGTAAATTGCAGTCATTTTCATGAAAATTTGAATCTGTACCACGGTTACTATCGAAAATTGTAATTTTACCTACACAGTTTTTCCTTGTGTATATACAAGGATAAATGTAGAATATGTTGAGTATAGTCTTCAATGAGTTTATTAATCAGTTTAAGTTTTAAGTTGATAAATCAAGTATTCTCTGAGTAAACACGAATCGAAAACTCTTAAAAAAATGTTTAACCTCAAATATCTTTAGTTGTAATGAACCGATATTTTTGGGCAACGAAGGCGATCTGAAGATATATCAAAACTACATCTGTGCCAAATTTTGGTACGACTGGATAATTTTTACTCTTGTTATTGTGCGACAACGAAAACGCAAATTTTTTCTAAAATATTAGTAGTAAGAAGCCCCATATGGAGAGACAGCCCCTCCCCCCCTCCCCCCTTCCGCGGGTGTAGTCTCTCCATATGGGGATAGCGTAAGTTGGGGTCCGTATAGCGCACCTCCGACCACACGTCTATGATGAGGGGGCCCGTCGATATTGATTTACCCGCTTTCCCTCATGCTCCGAGTAAGACAGGTGCGGGTCATTTTCGTTTCTTATCGCCACTTGCCTATGGATTTTTATGGGGGAGAGAAGAGTGTGGATGGGATGGTGTTTATAGGATGTTTTGAATAGAAAATATAATATTTGCATATTACAATTTATTTAGCAAAACAGAATATTTATACATAGTAAATAAATTATTATAAACTGATGTAAGTATGAACTAGAATTTCTTGTATCCATGGCGTTCTGGTGCAGAGTGTGTATTCGTGGAGTATTTTTCTTTTATTTCTTTCCAGTGTTGAGCGACGGATTTTTTTTCCTCCTTGATGAGAGGTGTACGATCTGAGTTTTTGCTGTAGTTCTTCTCCATCGTAAATGATGTGAACGACTGATGAGCTGAGTAGGGTTGCAATGATATTTATCGTAATTATCTGCCTTTTGAAAGAGAGAGAGAGAGGTCGAGAGAGAACGAGAGAGAGCGAGAGAGCGGTCGAGAGAGAACGAGAGAGAGAGCGAGAGAGAGAGAGAGAGAGAGAGAGAGAGAGAGAGAGAGAGAGAGAGAGAGAGATTAGATTAGATTATATAGTTTTATTATCTGTACATTATGTTGTACAAGTTAAATAAAGAATTATAATATACATATATATAAGTTTACAAGTTTTAAGTTAACGCAAGCAAAAATACAGAGTACATGGAGCAAAAATTTTACAATATATAAATAAGTTACGCAAGGCAAAAAATAGTTTTAAAGGAGCTAAGTATAAAGTTAAAGAAGCATAATCAGTGTGAGAGAAGCTAAATACAGTTAATTGCTCAGACAGAATATAATTGTATTATTCGGATTCAAAGAGATGATGATGAAGTAGTGATTTGAAGTGAGGGATGGAGGTGATATCGCGAAGGTGAGATGGTAAGGAGTTCCACAGATATGCCGAGCTGATGTGAAATGACCTTTTCAGTGTCTCTGTTTGACAGCTTGAGATGTCTAAGGCTGCCGCATTACCCCTAATTGGACGAGTAGTGAGACGGAAGTTGAAAAATGCTAGCAGATATGATGGAGTAGCAGTGTTGAATAGCCTGCACAGTAGCTTTGCTGCAAAATATTTTCTACGTCCAGATGTGGTTAGCCAGCCCAGTTCGCGTCTGTAGGGTGTGATGTGCTCACTTCTTCGCACACCATAGATGTATCTAATCCCAGTGTTGACAAGCTTTTGGAGTTTATCATCTAGATCCAATGTCAGGTCACAGTAAGCAAGACAACAGTAGTCTATGATTGGAAAGAGGAGCATTAATATTAAGTGCTTACGTAGCCTGAGATTTGTGCTTTTTCTAAAGAAGTATAGCCTGTACATGAGGGAACGCACACGTCGGCTCGTCTGTGCGATGTGGTCTTTCCAAGAGAGCTTGGAGTCCAATATCACTCCCAGGATCCGTAGCGACGATTCGAAGACGATACGGTCACCACCTATATCAAGGTAGTTTCTGGCCACTGCCGATAGTCTGTTTATATAGTATGGCGAGCCAATAACTATTGCTTTTGTTTTTCCAACGTTTAGTCTGAGGTGGTTTTGAGTGGCCCAGCACATGATTCGGATGGCGTTTGCACTCATTATAGCGGAAACGCGATCAAGCTCGCCTAGAGGGCATCGAATATAAACTTGGAGATCGTCCGCGTACATGAGATGAGAGATATCGTGATCCAGGCACAAAGATATATCGTTGACATAAATTGAGAAAAGTAAGGGACCTAGCACAGAGCCCTGCGGGACTCCTGTATTGAGTTTTAGGTAGGTGGAACAGTTTCCAATGCCATCAATAACCGCCTGCTCTCTACCTGTTAAGTAGGATGCTAACCAACGGATGGCAAGTCTGGAGAGACCGTAGTCAAGCAACTTTATAAGGAGTCTTACATGACAGACTGAATCGAAAGCCTTACTAAAATCGAAAAGAAGTAGTAAGGTTACATGTTGTTTTTCGATTCCAAGTCTGATGTCATCAGTCAGCTTAAGCAGGCATGACTGTGTGCTATGTCCCGAGCGAAAACCAGTCTGGAGCGGATCTAGGTATAATCGTGCTTCTAGGTAAGCAGATAATTGCGTTGTACTAGCCATTCGAGGGCTTTAGACAAAAAGCATAAGAGTGATATAGGGCGAAAATCACTTAGGCACGAAGGAGAGCTTACCTTACTCAAAGCAATCACGATAGATTTCTTCCAATCACATGGGAAGAGTGCTTCTCGCAGAGATCGATTGAAAATCCTGCAGATGATAGGCGCTAAGAAAGGAAGAGCAAGTTTTATTACATGTTGTGGAATACCATCTGGCCCTCTGGCCTGGGTTTTAAAATGTGCTACTGCGGCTACAACATCAGAAACTTGAATCTCATCAAATGAAAATTGCTCATTATGAGTAGAGGTGGCCAAAGAGTCCAAGAAGTCTGCGACAGGTGGAGTGTCTTGATCGAATGAGACACCCCTAAAATGAGCATTGAGCTCAGTGGTAGTGAAAGGCTGGGCGGACGACTTCTTTTTGGAGCTAGAGATGCCAAGATGTTCGAGCTCACGCCATATATCCTTGGGGTCTGTAAGCGAGGAGAGCCGAGCGTGATGGTAGTTTAGTCTCGCCTCTTCAATGGTACGATGAGCTACATCGCGTGCCTGTCTGTAAGCTAAGAGGTCCAGTGGTAGTCTAGTCCTACGAAAACGTTTGTAAAGGCGATCGCGCTCTTGAATCATAGAGTGATGTTCGGTGTTAAACCATGGATGGCGTTTTCTACGTGGTGAAATGGTTTTTATAGGAGCTAGACTCTCGATTGCCCCTTTGATGTGCGTTTGAAGGACAGAGACACACTCTTCAAGTGGGGCTGACTCGACCGCAGTCCAGTCCAAACCTTTAAGATATTCTATAAGTGTAGTTGCACAGATGGCCTTGTAATCACGATAAGAGAACGAGGGTTGAGGAGGATTAGGCATGTGCAGACCTAAAGTGGCAGTGAGCAAGTCGTGACCATCTGCAAAGGGTGACTCAGATTTCCAGAAATCAACGACATTGTCCTGGTTGTCCACAAGACAGAGGTCGAGCCAGGTATCGGAGGTATCCCTATGATACGTCGCGCCATAAGGAATGTTGTGTAGCCCATTATCGTCTATAAACCGGTGAACGAAAGTTGCATCTGCAGACGAGCAGAGCTGATCTGCATTAAAATCACCTACTATTATTTTTGTGCTATAGTCGTGCATGAGTGTCGTGATTTTATCAATGAAGTCTGTTCCTTGAATGAAGGGAGCGTGCGGTGGACGATATACTACCGCAGCAAAACATGGAGGGTGGCCTACGATATTTATCTCACAGAGCAGATACTCTGGTTTGCCGGGCTTACCAGTCCAGATGCCATCAGATGAGCAGAGGATAGTGGCAGAGATAGAATTGTGCATGAATAAAGCAACCCCACCACCATTTTTGTTACGGTCACGACGTAGGAGTTCATAGTTATAAAGGTGCACTATTGAACTAGCATCTAGATTAGGGTCAAGCTTAGTCTCTGTGACCGCTATGATGTGAAAAAAGGAACGAGTTGAGAGAAAAAATTTAAGCATTTCTATACGTTTTTTGAGTGAGTTAGCGTTAAAGTAACAGATTCTGAGGCCATGGTTCTGAAACACTGAGATGCGAGATGTGCGTGAGCGGGATGGACATGTAGGAATGAGATGAATGGCGTTGAGAGAGCGATGAGGATGTGATGAGCCTATGCTAAAAAAGATTTTAGTTCCTCAGCAGTAGAAATGATTGTCGCGTGGTCTTCTTTCTTCTTCTTTAAGTAAATTTTGCCATTGCGCACGTAGCTGACGAAACCTCTCTTTTTAGCTTCTGCGCGAGCAGATATACGGAGGCGGTAGAGTTCAGTAGGAAGAAGCTCGTTTATATTAATCAGAGAGTGAGGCAGCGGAGGATTGGCATTAGCATGTACCAACAAATCGGTGCTGAGTTGAGACGTATGCATTTTTCCAATTTTTATTTTTGCGCTTAAGAGCGACTGAGCTAGTGCACGTGACGATAAAGTAACGATGAGTGCTGTGACCCTTAATCCAGCATCACCATTGATTGACTGAGATGAAGTAGTTGGTGGTTCTTCTGCATGAGTAACGAGTGAGGACTGCTTCAGTGACTCCGAGGATGGTTTCAGGCGCATTTTCCGCACATGTAGTATATCGCGGTCATGAAGCTCACCGTCAAGGAACTTCAGAGCAGCGTAAACAGCGCCTTTCAAGGATGTTGTATCGGGGATAGAGAGTCCAGTGATCACCAGCTCGCTGGAGAGGTTTCGTTGCGTATTACTGAGATGTTGAAGGTCATGCTCGAGTTTTTCCAGTCGTCTGACAGTAGGTTCATTTGGAGCAGTGGCAGTATTTGATGTGCAGAGGTCATCGAACAGGCGACGAAGATTACCTTGTTCAGTCTGCACTTGAGATATGGCCTCTTCAGCAGCAGAAAGACGAGTCGCGAGGTGGGGCAGATCATCTAGAAGTGATAGTTTTTCTTCCATGTTGGTCATTCGTGTGGAAACTTCCTCCAGCCGCGTGTTCAGAGTAGTTTGCACTTCCTCAAAACGTACGTCAAGAGAAGAGCTTAGAGTGCTCAATCTTGCGTTAAGAGTATCTAGTGTGGTTAATTTATCGAGTATCTGCTGTAGAGGGTCATTTGGTTGTGGCGGTAGGTTCAAAGAAGAAGTGGAAAGAGATGGTAATATTGAAATTGCAGCAGAACTACTATTAGCATTGCTTTCATTAAGTGAATCACTCCTCTGCCTGGTTGTATTTGCTGCAGTGATACAACTTCGACAGCAGTTGATGAGTTTGTTGCTCTTATTATGGACTTGTTTAAGCAAAGTACAGGATGGATGATAATTATTTTTACAATGATCACATGTGACATATTTAGTTTTAATTGATTTACTGCAGTTATAACATGTGATATCCATCTTAGAGATTAAGAAGCTAGTAGGAACCCTAAAAGCGTAAATGAGATGAAAATGAGATGAAAAGGCGTAAATGAGATGAAAATGAAGAAAAGAGCGGCTCTAAAATGTGTTAAAATGAGTTAAAATGTCTTATTATCTATGATACTGAGAGTAAGTAGTGCGCTCGTTAACTAAGTCAGACAGGTCGGCAAGTAGGGACCTTTTACACCCGTTTACAAGTAGTTCGAAGAGAAAACGGTCAGCCATACAAAATATAAAACGCAATTTACAAAATTCACAACGGAACAAACTAATCAGACTAGATATAAATCGAGGTTGACTAGGTGAAAATAAATGAATATAAATTCTGATAATAAATTAGGTTAATTAGATGAGTAATACTGATTGCAACTTAAGCTACTTGTATGCCAAAAAATTTATGTTTAGAATAATTAAATACTGAAATTAGGCTGAATTAATAATATTGAGTGAATGCGGAGCGATTAAAAAGCTACTAAAAAAAAAAAAAAAAAAAAAAATTTATAAAGATATAAATAAACAATAGGTGAAAATAAATAAATAAATATAAATTTAAATTCTGATAATAATTAGATAAATAATACTGGTTGCAACTTAAACTACTTGTATGCCAAAATATTTATTGTTTAGAATAATTAAATACTGAAATTAGGCTGGATTAGTAATATTAAGTGAATGCGGAGCGATATAAATAAACAAATAAATAATATAGCAACTAAGCTAATTGTATGCAAAGTGACAGACCCTGACTCATTCAGTTGGTGATTTTACGTACGTAATACATCGCGTCTATTACCATAAGATGGAAGCGTAAACATACTTCGCTTGATGTGCTTAGTGCGGCTCAACTGCTGATGAGATAGTATGTTCCCGCATGCGGCAGGCAGTTAATAACGGTAATGATGACAGTCAGATTCGGTGTGCGGCAGGCTTTTAGGTGACGGTATAGGGGACTGTCAGCACTACACTTGGCAGACGTTGTTGATTATGTTGGCAACGGAAAAATTCAAAAAGCAGACGTCTGTAAAAGCCGGTATGAGATGCACTGTAGCATTAGCTGCACGTGCACTGCAGCCACTGGTACCAAAAAAGTTGAAGGGACCAAGAATAGTGCAGAGCAAGAAGATTGTGCAGACCATCCGATGGTTGAAAAGATGTTGGCGAGATATCACGTCTTCAGTTTGAGGTTATGTTGGCGACTTCAAGAGAGAGAGAGAGAGAGAGAGAGAGAGAGAGAGAGAGAGAGAGAGAGAGAGAGAGAGAGAGAGAGAGAGAGAGGTCAAAAGGGCTGGGGAGAGAGAGACTGGTCGAGAGAGCTAGAGAGAGAGAAGGGGATAGAGAGCGGCAAAGATAAGAAAATAGTGTGTATACCTTACAGAAGAGGAGTTTGGATGGGTGTGATGTTTATAGCGTGTTTTGAAAAAATTGTTTTTAAATATCGAGTGTAGTGTATGCGAAAAATTTATGCAATATTCATTTAGACAATAAATAATCGCGTATGTCTTTAGCAACCATAGGCAGATCGAAAGCGTGAATTTCGGCAGGAACAATATTTAAATCTTCACTTTTATACTTATCGTTGTCGTCGTCGACCATGTTTTCAGAAATGAACGTTTCTATGTCGAGTTTGTGACTGATGTAGTATTGTTTGAACGCTTTAAAGTCTTTGAGAATGATCTGTATGTTGTCTGCGGTTTCTTCTTGGAGTTTATTTTTCAGGTATGCGAGTATGTAGTCAAGGGTGCGATTGACAATTCGTTGCTTGAGCATGGCTAAGCGAAGGTTGATTAAATTACCCTGTTTTCGAAGACCTTCGAAAGTTGTTTCTTGCATCACGATGCCTGGTGGGTTATTGAAATATTTTCTCTTCTTCTTGCACGATGGCTCTTCGTCTACGTCTTGTGTTGAATGTGGCCGCTTATCGATTGTGATGGATTTGTGTGTAAAGTTTAAATCGTGGTTGTCCAAAAAAATTTTAGATGGTCTTCCAAAGTCTTCATAAAACGTGTAAGCGTCACCAAAATAAGCTGTGATTGCATCGAATCGGTCTTGCAAATCATTCCAGCTATTTTCGTTGAGCGTGACATTTTTGTAAGAGGGCCCAGATGTAATAAACTTGATAACTGACCGATAGTATCCGTGACTGTGTTCTAGTCCTACGCAGACTCTTTTTGTGTTGGATTTGTTGAGAGCGTACGTAGTGGCTAGCAGAACATTGGGCACTTCTGCGAGAGTTCCGAGCTTTCCGTGGCAGTTTTCCATTTTTCAACACTGATTTTAATCGCGTACAATTCTTTCGCCAACTATTCAGGAGCAGGAGCTGCCTGCGACTGGTAAGCGTTGAGTGCTTGACTGTTCTTTTGGTCAATCCCCACCATCGCTTTTTTGAGGATAATGGGGGAGGGGAGAGGAAAAAACCGTTATTTTAGATTAGAGAAACGTATCAAGACTCGGTGGAAAAAGTCGATGTAAAAGGAAAAGGACAGAGCTAGAAAAAAGAAAGCCGAAACTCTTTTGACGGTTAAATATTGATTTTTATTAGACACACCTTAATCTAGGAGTACATGATTGATTACATATGCCAGAACCACGAGAACGTTCGTTTGAAAAAGCGAATGCTTTTTTACATTTTTTATACTTATTTCTATTGAATATTTTTTTATAATAATTAATAACTAATGCATCGTTCTTTATTGTGTCATGCGTAAAGAGTCGACAAAAGGTATCGAGGCCACCACTCCGACACATGTGATACAAAAACATGATAGTATATTGGCCGCAGCACATTGAATCGGTACTTTGAAGCGTCTTGACGTTCCAACGGAAATTTTTGCAGTTTCTTCTGAGTCGTTGGAGATGGTGTTTTGAAACAGGTGGGAAGCCATAACTGTCAAAGTACGTTCCAAATCGATTTTTGTGTCTCGTGTGATCATCCGTATTGCATACAATGGCAGTTGGAGTCGCCATCACGTTTGAAATCCTATCAGCCGCGTACACTCCGATCGTTTTCGCTTTCAGACCCTTCATTGCTCTCGCTATCTGATTCGTGTTCATGTTCTTCGCGTACTTCCTCGGTTGTTTCGTATTCTGTCCAACTTGCGCCGTCGACTTCGTCCCTGCCTCCGATTCCTCCGAATCTGATGCGGCCTCTTCTACCCCAGATGAGATTTTCTACTGCGTCAAAAAACAGGTCGCTGCTTCTTTCCGGTAATTTTGTACGCTTCTCTTCGGGTAGTAGTGAGTAAAGCCACCTTCTGAGTACATGTGCGCGTTGGAGAGCGCAGTATGACTTTTTATACGGATTATCCATACAGCCGTGAGCGATACATACTTGTTCACTTTGGAATTTTCTCTGCATATCTGTGAAACCTTCGCTGGTGTAGTCTTCGATGTCAACTATACTGCGTGTCATCATGGATTGAACGAATCGACTTGTATCGCTGCCTCTTACATAGATTTTAGCAGCGTTTCTGGCAATGTTGTAAAAATGGTGCTGTAGTTTGCGTAAGCCGATATCACCCTCGAACCAGTGTATTCCAAGTATTTTCGATGAAAGATAATCGTTGGTCGTTCTAGCCTCCTTAGGCAGCTCATCGTATGTATGAGGTGGACTTATTATCCAATGTCCCGAGATGCCCTCTTGCAAAGAGACAACGGCAACCTCCTTGGGTAAAAAATTATTATCTTTGTCTCTCAATCCCTGAATTTCTATTACGTAATCCATGATGGGAAATGTCGATGTGTTCGTCACGAAGCAAAAAGCCGACTGGACTGCTGGCGATGGGATTCATCGGCTTATATTCGCTTCTCCCCCCGCTACTGAGCACTTCCCCCTCTTATGCGTTAAAGTCTGTGATGATTTGACGGTTGGAATCTACTTCCAGTACGTTGTCGAATTCAGCGTAAATAATGCAGTTGACCGTTTCGGTTATTGCCTCCTCGAAACGAACTTCTATTCGTAGAGACCCCGAGGGCACGAGGTTCCAGTGAGAGGAAAAATGTGCGGATAAGCCAGATGTTAGATCGAATGCAAACGGGCAATAGCCTGACGGGTAAGAAACGCGACTAACGTCGATCCCCTCATTGAGATAGTGAATGCCGGTGCCGCTGAAGAGAGTGTGGAAAGAATCAATGTACAATTTATTATCACCTGTGAAGCGTGGTTGAAGGGGCTTGCTCGGGATTTGTACACCGTCAACGTAGAGTGATAAGAAATTTACGTTAAAGTGTTGAAAATTAAACGGGTTCAGTTGGCGATTGCCGTTAAATGCTTTGTTTTTCACAAAACTCACGATGATTCTTTTCGGTAATTGTCCTAGAATAACGTTATCGAGCGTTTCTCCCATGACACCACTGTGCATAGTGAAAGCCTTTACTTCAACCCTGGTAATGGGATATTTTGCCGTGCTCTTAGCTAGAGCATTGGCATGAGCGAGCAATACACCTGGACTAATTTTAGCTCGACGTACGATAAGCGTTGCTTCCTTTATGTTGACGGAAAATTTTCCATTTTCCGATGAATCCATGAGACAGAAGGCGTCCTTACTACGCACTAGTCTCACTCTCATTTCTACGCCGTTGAGGAGAAATTTGGGCTGATTGAACACGTCACAGTGCAAATGCCCAATTAGATCGACGGATTTACCTCCAAGCGTAAAGTATTGACTGTTAAGGAGCCCGATGTTAGGCGTATGTGAGCCGCGTGCAACGGTCGAGTTCGCATCCATGTTACCTGCTGAATCAGCGTACCACAAAGCAGCCATTAAATGAGACTGCAAAGCGGGTGGGGCGTAGTTCAGTAAAGTTTCTATGTATGCTCTATATGGGTAAGCGTTGTTTGGCGGTGAAACCAATTTTTGATTGAAAAATATATCCACTTGATCAAACAATGAGTGAATAAAATTATTGACAGGTCCAACTTTTACATTTTCTTGCTCCGTGTCAGCCGGTAAAATCTGCACGGTGACGTGTAGCATGGTGTGCGCAAGATCAATATAGTGTTCGGTAGAACTGGGCACCAGAAATTCGAGCGGTGAATCGCTGTCATTACTGAGCGATGACACGGGTTTGTAGTAGAGAAAAGCACTGTTTTCTATAGATGTCTGAGTGAGAGGGAGGCTAAAGAGGTCTAGCTCACTCTTCATTCCTTCTGCGGCACTTCTAACGGTTTTCTTGTTCTTTCTCCTTTTGGCCTTAGTCTTCTTACCAGTTTTGGCTTTTCTTAATCGCTTGACTCTTTTCCTTCGCGATGCGTTGCGTGCTCTCACACGACTGTTCGTCGACTGCCGCTTCCGTCTAACTGTCGTTGATTTATATCCGTGCCCTTTCATCATTTCCGAGACCTTCTTTTCGTCTTTCCTTTTTAAATTTTTTCCAGATTCTCGAAGACGAGTGTTGACCGAATCTTTGAAACTCACACCGTCATTGGCTATGTCATCGAGTACGTTTAGACCTGCGCGAACGGCTTCTTTACCCACAGCTTTAACATCACTACTCAGATATGGGACAATTTTTCTAAATATCGCACCGATGAAACTTCCAATTCCAGACGCAGGCTGATAGGTTGAATCAGCGTAAACGTTTTTCACGCCGATACCACCGCCGGTTTGTTGATTGTAGTACGTGATATAATGACTCATTTTTTGCGAGAGGGTAATTTTACCGATTACGCTTAAAATGAAGCGTCACGGTCAACGTTCCATACTCGAATGGTATGCGTCGACCGTGTTGGTCTCTTATATCGATGACAATGTTGTGAAAAGTATGTTGTAAGAGCGAAATGTAATGTATAGGCGCAAAATGCCTTACGAGGTTGCTGCCAAATTTATATCTTGAATTCTCCAAGGAAACTATGCGAAGCAGTGTTGTTTGAGCTCGCAAATGTCTGTGTAGACGTACAGTTGTTCGGGGATAGCACGTGCCAGACATACAGGTCTGGTACCCACGTTTCTATCTTTCCCTGTTTTGGAGGTAATAAATGTGCCCGTCTGTCTGTGAATAGTATCCTCAAAACCAAAGATATGACGTATTTTTCCGTTAAACGTTGTGTAATGTGGTTCTGCGCAATCACAGGTTCGTCTCAAATCGTATTAGCCTTTCTGAAAATCCGTTGGGATGAGTTGTTGATGATCGCGTACAATGTGTACTCTATTGATTTCTTCCGCGAGTTGAGCAGCAGTATCGTACACCCCGTACGGAAAATTACAAATTACGTTATTTTCCAATGGTTTCAGTTTAGCTGAGCCTAGTTTAAATGTGTAAAAAGATTCGGATTTTTGAATATGCATGATTGTGCAGGGTACGTGAATTTCTGCTAGTCCAACTTGCCAGTCTCCTGTTAATCTGATTTCACGGGCCAGATGCGTTGTAAAACAGGTGGTAGTATTTTCCGGAAAATACGTCATACTACTGTTGCTGGGTAATACTAGATAAAATTCGTCACTGTTGTTCATCTTGCTAAACGAACTTGAGATCTGTAGCTTTTATCCAAGAGTTGAACTTTTCTGGATATCCTACCCACTTTACCAGCAGCTGCTTCTTTTTTCCCTGTCCTTTGGATTGAATGATGCGCTCGATTTTAAATTCTTGTTCAGCTGTTAATCGACTAGAGCCTACACGAGTCAATTCTTCGGTGTAGAAGAAACCGTCGATATTCTCGCCGTTCAGATCTTGTATCTCGTACAGATAAATGTGCTGTCTCTGTGAGACACGACAAACTTTGAATATCTCTTCGGAGTAATTTTTTTCGAATCCTTTCTCGAAGGTTCCCTTTGAGCGACTGATTCGAACGTAATCACCGACCTTGTATTTAGGGTATTTCACTGGTCTTTGTTTGGTGCGCCGTCTTTGTAGATTGGTTCGGGCTTATGCCGCATTGTACAAGTCTACGTGCGATGGTTTCATGCCTATGGTCGAGTGTACAGTGTTGTTGTAAGCACTGACAATTTTCTGTATTACGTCGATGTATCTGTGTGTGTTTCTATGTGTGAAATATCTCCAAAGACGTTCTTTGATCGTACGATTTAACCGCTCGACGACAGCTGCTTTGATGTCGGGATTTCTTGCTACTCGAAAGCGTATGCGACGGTTTTTCAAAACATTTTGTACAGCTGACCCTACGAATTCCTTACCTTTATCACTTTGTAAATAAACAGGACGGCGACCGTTGGACCGTTTAAAAATTTTTTCAAAAGCCGTTGCGACGGTCTGCGCCGACTTGTCGCGTAACGGTTCCACCCAACAAAACTTACTGAGTACATCTACAACGACCAATAGATAGATATAATCGTCATTTTCATTTTTGAATGATGACAGTTGACACAAATCAGCTTCCCAAACGTCGTCAATGTTTGTAACGTTGTATCGTAATCTTGGAAATTTTCTGCGTATTGGCCTATGAAGTGTGTAGGCATCTTCATTACTCAGCCATTCGTGTATACGCTCCTTCTCTTTCTTCGAGATGGATTTACCTTGCGTATTGACACGTATGAGATTGTGTGCACCTGCGTAACCAGCCTCGTGCGAAGGCTCGTAATATTGATTTTCATAAGACATCAGATGGCTAGTTTTAACCACTTTTTTCTTGCTGCGTGTCTGGTCAATGCTGGCGAGGAGACTATTGGTGCTTGTATTCGGCGTTTCGCTGTCTTCGAAGGAGCTGTCAATCTGTTGGCAATTTTTAATATATCTGCATTACCGACAAGATTATTCGGTGTGTCGGTACTACCGATGAATTTGGCGAATTGAAATCTGCCTGTTGGTTCCTCCTCCACCTCCTCTTCGTCTCGTTTTTTCTTCTTCTTCTTTACAACGTGGTTCAACAATTCTGCGATATTTGACTGAGGGACAAGTTTTCCATCAATGATGACGTTTCCTGCGCTATTCCACTTTAAGCGCTCGGAGTCAAATGTGCGCCAGTGTCTCAATAGCATACGAGCCCTTTTGGAGTAAATTTTAGGAATACTCTCCAGAATATTCTCCTCTGTCGGTGGTGCTAACGTGGCTTCGATTTCGTCAATTTCGTGCACACTGTCTTTGTCGTCTAAACGTTCGTTCTCTTTGAAGAATAAGTAACGTCTGAGCACTTGCAAGTAATTTTTACACTTTTCACGCTCGTCCGAAAAATTTTTCGAGTTTAAAATCTCAAACATATCCGAGTCCAAACGCGATAAATGATCACCCGAAGTTTGCACTGTGTTGTCAGCACTGTCTTTAACAGGCGATTTGGTAACATTGGATGAGGTCGACTCGTTAGGCGATGGATTGGCTGGAACGAGGATCATTTTACGTGCCCGATCCATCGTCTAGTTACCTAAAATCTTTGAAAATACCGTACTTATCAGAGGCCCCAGAAGAATAGGTAAAAACGAACCACCGTTTTGAAGTATTGTGCGTTTCTTGCTTCTCCAGCCGATATTGCCAGTCCCGCCTGTCAACTTACGCAGGACACTTCTATGTTTCTTTAGACGTCTCTTTTCCGTATTGTTCAGCTTTACAACACCTTGTAGTACGTTCAACGCGCACTCGCAGATACACTTGACCAAATCTTTATCGGCCGTACGGAGCAGCGCTCTACGTTGCCGACTGTCAGCATGACAGAGAGCGTTCAAGAGAGCCACTCGTTTCTTTGAGAACTTTTTACCTGGTGACGATGTTATCCCGGCCATCGCTACGATGAAAATGACTGCTGCACACTTCCATACTCACTTTTATTAATTTTTACTTTGACGAATATTTAGGGACGTACGCGTACTGTGTCGCGTCGTCAGGAAAGATGTTGGTACGAAACCGATATTCATCCAGAGTATCCTGTTTCATATCTAGCAACAAGTAACTGTACGGCTGTGTACACGCATCGGTGTAAGCCTCTTGCAAAAATTTTGGGTCTTCGGGGTAAACTTGCCGCGCCAGATACTGAATTTGAGCACGATCTCGCGGATTTTTGAAAAGTACAATGTAATTGGAGTTGAGTGACAAGTCGCGCTGATTCTGACCTTTGTGAAAAATGTTTTGCGTTATAAAAATTACACTTATATTCTTGTGATGACAACCTTTCGTGAAGAGGTCTAGTACAACACTGGTGCAAGACTAGCGCATCAAGTCGTCGAGAACGATCAATTTTGTCTTATCGCTGTCACGAGAATAGTCGTTGGGCTGTGGCACACCTTCTCGAAACTCGATTCTCTGTCCTTCTCCTGGCCTGTAGTCAGTCCGATATGTTTCTTGCCACTCTCCGTAGTAAAAGAGAATTCGATCAAAACGTACGTTACACATTTTGGGCAGGTGTGTCAGAAACCTCTTGACAAAAACCGACTTTCCGGCCATCGTAGGGCCTGCGCAAATGCAGGTGAAAGGATGTTCCCACGTCGTGTCCATGACCGTTACTAATTCAGAAGTCGACCACCCCACCACCTTCTAGACGTGATTTGCGCTGGCGGCGGCGGCGTGATCCGATGCGCGCGCACCCATCATACGGTAGCGGTGGCGGCGCACTAATCACTCAGTATTAAGCTAGACTCCCGTGGATAAGCCTGATCGCTGCGTTAGTCCACACTTATCACTTCTACAGTCAACAGCAGACTTTCAGCATCATACTTCCAAAGTCCCGCTTCCAACGTCCCGCTTCCCACGTCCCGCTTCCAACGTTTCACTTCTAGCATCCGACAGTCTAATTCCGGCAGGTCCTCGCTAAAGGTTCGAAAAAAAACCTCGCAATCCTCACTCTATCAACGAATCGAGAAAATAGATTTTAAGAATTCTAAGGTAAGCATGTTATTATTGAAAAAAGGTATTTCATTCTTTATTCTTCTTTCTTAATTTAATATTAATCAGCAAATATTTTGTTACAGATGGATCTTTCAAAGTTAAACGCGATCGCCCATGAAGGATTTCTCCCAACGAAAAGGTTGGTCGATCTCACCGAGGGACATCTTTATACGGTAACAAGCTTGAAGGCTGTGAATACCAAATTCGGAGTAGAAGTTGTGGCTGAATTAGAGAGTGAATTTGACGTGTTCATGGCAAAAAGAGTTTCGGAAGAACTTGTTCAAGATGAAAATTTCTTCACCAGCCTTCAGGACGCCGCGAATAAGTATGAACTATTTATGATTTACAAAGGTGGTTCGAGTGTCGAATTTAGTGGCAAATAACTTTTTTTTATAAATAGTTGTGTATTATATAATAATGGTACGATAAATAAAAGTGTATAATGTCACAAAGTTGTGCTCAGTGATATTTGCTTTTGTTGAGAATCTATTTCTTTAAGACACTTAAAACTGGAGGGGTAGTGGTGGTGGTGAGAAAATAAGTCTAGTGTTTTTTTTTTTTAATTTTTGTAGATTTTTTTATTTTCAATGAAATTTTAAAATCAATTACATTTGTAACCAAACGGTAAGGACTGACTGGCAGATATATAGCGCCTTTTTTTCAAAACCGTGGCACATGTTTTGACTTCGTCATGCGTTATAATCTCGTGTGTACAAGTGCGTTTGATAGACTTAAAATTAATTTTGATCATGTTTTTATCGCCAGGTTCTTGTTCTTTGTTGTCAAAATTGTCCACGACCAGGGCATTTATAGAGTCAAAATTTATTTTTAAAGAATTTTTGAAATTTAAACTTATTCCCTTAACTTTACAACATTCTACAGTTGTACCCGAGGGTGTGATCGCGCGATAAGCATAAAATTTTGGCGCCGCGGAGACCATTGTGTCGATATAAGTACCCTCTCCGTAACACTCGAGTTCGTCCGTCATCTCACCTAATAAATTACCGACGGTGGCTCGTATTCCTCGGATTTGTTTTCATCTTTTACGAAAATATACGAGTCTGTATCGCAGTATAACAGACGTGTGCCTAGCTTCTCCATGTGACTGTATAGTTCTAATCGCGCTTGAGCCGTTGTATAGGCAGCTATGACAACATTTGTGTGCGGGGCTGGAGCCACGGCTTCCTCGCGAAATTGCCAGTTGACAAATAGGTTTTCATCATTCACAGGTAAAATGCTCAACACTTCTTTATCCGGACACGTTAGAAGACTCAATAACATCTCACGGGTTTTTACAATCTCTGTTTGTTTCAAGTTTGACCGTTGACCGAATTTACCCCAGAATGAATTTAAACAGAGTTTGGCGACAGCTCGTAACCCACTGTTTTTAACGACTTTTTCTCTTTCCAATGCGATCCCCTCGTTTTGCTTGTACTCGTCTAAATAACGTCTTTTTGACTCTTCATTCGTGCACCATTCCGGCCAACTGCTCGCCTCTTGTTTAATTTTCAAAAATGTATCTACGTACTCGGCAAAGAGACCCCCACTCTCACTGTCGAATCTCGTTACCTCGTATTGCCAAATAATGTAGATACTCGTCACACGATAGCCGAGATCAATAGCTTTCCGCAGTTCGTCCGCGACTCAAGTACCTGTAAATTCGCGATCGGCCATTTCCTCGTGATTACAGTCGTTTTCACGCGCTTCTTCGCAGCAGGTTCGGCAGAGAGCAAACAAAAGACGACCATGCATTTTCATAGGAAGTAGTGGTAGATATAAGTTGCGTGGAGGTAAGACTTTACACTTAACCAATCCCTCCACAAGACTCAGATTGTTATCACCACCGCCCGTAAGCTCCTTACACTCATCCCCAACATATAAACACGGATGACCGACAGGGAATTTGCCTCGCTTACACACGTACGGATAGAGAGAGCAAATATCTGTATATTTTATCTTTTCATCATCTTTTACCTTGTAAAATGGTATTATGTTCTCGGTACGTCCCCCAAAAAAAGTATCGCGCGGATTCAGCGTTATACGACTCATTATCGGATGATTTTTCACGTATTCCGCAATTTCAGGATTGTCGCGTTTAATATTGTCAAACTCGCATTCCCAAATACAATAACGTCGTAGCCGAATGCTCGAATTTTGTGTAACTTGACGAGTGTATTTTCGTATGCCTCATCGAAAGTATTACCAAACACTAGACGATTATCACGATTTTGTACGAAACATTTTGGACATCCGTGCACGTAGCAACCCTCGTATTCAAATACAATACCTTTTTCGTTAGAGTTGTCGACTGGTGGCAAATAACCATCTACTAAAAAACCCTCGGGAAGACGGTACTCACGTACTCGACCGGCGTGAATTATTTCTCGACCAAATTCGCGCTCGCACTGAAGCAACCACTCGATTGACTTTTGCGAGTGATTGTCACTTCGAAATCACACCGTCGATAAACTCTCGAATTCCTATACCTCAACGCAATCGCGATGCGGAAAATCACCATACGCAAACTATCCTCGCTTATGTTTCTCATCGCGGAACTCTAGAACTGTTCGAATTTAAGCAGACTGTGTTCATTTAACCCCGAACTAGTGCTTTATATACGAAAATTTTTTGGATACAACACTATGGTAAATACCCAATATAGTGTCGATACCGCAAGGAAAAGGTGTAGGTACACGACCTATTCAACACAAACAGTTTTTCCCCATTTTTTTTCACCTACAGCCTTGAGTAGCAAGAGCCAGGTGCACCCCTCTTTTTGAGCGGTAGCATACAGATTAACGGTTATCGGGGGTAGAGTGGATTAAGAAAATCGGATACACCGCTATGGCCGTTGTCTATCACAGCTTTCCATTTACGCTCCTAAACACCCGCAATCTCCACGTTTACCAATATTCTCGCCACCACATGTTCTTTGCGCTCCACAAAAACGATAAGACAACGCTTCTTCAGACCAATACGGAGCAACTCGTGCGGTTTTTTACGACACAACAGCATATTTTCCCCAAGACGCTTGGCCACCGATAGACAGCTGCGGATCTTTTTCCAAGGGCCGTTGATAAGATTGCAATTTCCCTCACCTCCCCACCCCGAGGTATCCTGCCAAAGAAGAAGAAGAGGATCGTCTCATTTGTAATTTTGTTTTCGTGGGTAACAGAAGCATCTCCATAAAAATGGAACTTTTCGAACTCGGAAATCTTATAACAGATTCCATCGAAATTTTTAATCCACTTGCGTACCAATACACAGACCAACCCGGCAACACGGAAGAGAAAGCGAGCCAGCTACCCTCATTAGGCACCGACGAGACACAAAATTTTGAGAGCTTCCTAGATGAGTTTCTGTGCGAAGATGTGAATAGTGAGCCAAGTGTTACGCAGAATTTCGAGAAAGGTGTCGATCAGATTCTTGAAAGCGATAGTGATAATACTGTGAAAAATGCTGCGGAAAATTTCGAGATATCTGTAGATGAGATGCTGAAAGGTGATAGTGCTCAAGTTAATGACAATTGGTTATACGAGCTGGTTTCTGATGCCTATGAAAAAGTCGAGCCATCTACAGCAAATACAGAAATCCCATTAAATGTGTTAGATGAAATTTTAAAAAATTTAGACCCTGCAGATATTGACAAACTCTTGCATCTGGTATGTTCCGCAATGCACTACATAAGAACGTTCTACAGGGTGCATGGAGAACAAAAGGGGCACAAAACGCGGACGGAGAGAAATCTCTAGCACACGACATGATTGTCAAGCTTGTACCGTTCGGCAATCCTGCTTTCAACTGCATCGCCGATATGAAAACTACAATGGGCCTGACTGACGAACTAGGCGGCCGTGCCTTAAAGATTCGTACACACAGTGTACCACCATCACCGCCAAAACAATAGAAAAATTTGTGTGTATTTGTATGTATACAAAAATTTGTATATATTAAATCTGTAAATAAACATGTATAATCCTTAAATAAATAAAAATAAATAAAAAATAAAACAACCTATGCACATCACCCATATTCCTAAAATCCCACACATTTCCTTATCTTACGCTATAACACTATAGTGTATAATTCCGGGAAGAAAGGGGGCCTTTGGGGGAAGGGACAACTCTACATCACCCTCTTGAACGTAGACGAGTGGTGGGGGCGCGCTATACGGACCCAAACTTACGCTATCCCCATATGGAGAGACTAGGGGGAGGGGCTGTCTCTCCATATGGGGCTTCTTACTACTAATATTTTTTTTCTAAAAACCAAAAGAAGATAATCTCATGAAATTTCAGCCGAATATTGTCTCCAATGAGTGTAATAAGTAGCTAAAAGTTCAAGTCTATAAATAAAATATTGTTTGAGAAATTAATTTATGAATTATGAAAATGTTTTCCTTAATAACAAATCACAAAGTGAAGATAATTTCAATATATAAAAATATAGGTAATTGAAATACCTTTCAAGATAAGTTCATTATATTATGTAATAATGGCTGAGTTTATTTCGCATGTATTAGAACGATGTAATGTTAACTTATTCATGCGCATCCAATTTCCTTTTTCAAGTACCTGGGTCCCACCAGGGGTGAAAAGTTCTGTGCCTTTATTCTAATGTAATTATATATATATATATATATATATATATATATATATATATATATATATATATATATATATATATCTCACAACAAGACCTCAGCCTGAGTTCGCCTACCAAAAATACGCAAGAGGGATCAACAAACTTTTAATTTAAGTGATACAAACTTTGGCAGTGAGATTGAAAATTTTAAAAAAGCTCTATTGCAAAAGTGTTAATAGGAAACATGAACTAAAAAATAAACTAAAAAATATATATAATAAACAAATGTATACATATTGTTTTACTTGCGTTAAGTTTTGAGAATTATATTGACAATATTAAATGTTTAAGGTTTAAATATTTAATACTTAGTATATAAGCTTTAGTGTATAAGTATAGTCTTAAGTATTCATGTACCAGCCCTCGTACAGGTAGTTAATATCTATCTCTGAGGACTTTACTCTATGTAATTTTGTTCTGGTTTAATAAATAAAAAAATAAATAAATAAATAAATATATATATATATATATATATATATATATATATACCGGGTGTCCCATTTTAAAACCACCAGGCCAATATCTCGAAAACTAAGGGAGATGGAAAAAAACTTTTAATACAAAAGTTGTAGGGTTCAGAGGGGCCCAACTGATCGTGACCTTGGTTATGACCTTGAGGTCAACGATCAAGGTCATTTGAAGGTCAAATCGATTTTTTCAAATGGGAACCCCCACTTTTGACCTCGCAAATGGAAAGAGCCGAAAATTTTACGTTCAGACGTGTCCTTGAGTCAAGGTTATGGTCATGGTCATGGTCATGTTTAAAATCAAAATAATAAACGCATCAAAACATTCCCATAATTAGGTATACGAGACAAATTGTTAAATACAAAAGTTGTAGGGTTCAGAGGGGCCGAACTGATCGTAACCTTGGTTATGACCTTGAGGTCAATGATCAAGGTCATTTGAAGGTCAAATCGATTTTTTCAAATGGGAACCCCCATTTTTGACCTCGTAAATGGAAAGAGCGGAAAATTTTACGTTCAGATATGTCCTTGAGTCAAGGCCATGGTCATGGTCATGGTCATAAAATCAAAATCAATCAACGCATCCAAAACTTCCCATAATTACGCATACGAGTGTTAAATACAGAAGTTGTAGGGTTTGGAGCGGCCCAACTGATCGTGACCTTAGTTATGACCTTGAGGCCAATGATCAAGGTCATTTGAAGGTCAAATCAATTTTTTCAAATGGGAACCCCTATTTTTGACCTCGTAAATGGAAAGAGCGGAAAATTTTACTATTTTCACTATTATCAATATTTACCAGGCTTAACCACTTATATCAAATAATAACAAAAGTTAATAAGTGTTGACCACCTGTATCCAATAGTGATCGGTAGTATTCAGCATTGATCGGTAATAGTCAATAATTATTACTGTTTATATCAAATTGTTTCCAAATTGAGCACACTTATATTGGCACAGAAAATTAAACTTTTTCGTTTTAAAATATTGTATAGTATAATAACATATTATTTCTTTTGTGGTGTGTTTTGATAAATAAATGCATTTACAACTAAAAAAGAATGCCTGACTATTCTGCTAATGAAATAGTTGACATTCTTCTTATTTTAGGAGAATGGCGACGAAACTATCGAGAGGCAAGCAGATTGTATCGTGCTCGGTTCCCTCAACGACAACATCCTGATCATACGGTAATACGTGCCATTGAACTGCGCGATCGACAAGGAAACTTCGTTCGAAGAAGGAGGACACTGGATGAACACGATTATGAAAATAATCCTCGCTTTCTTGCTGTTCTAGCCATGGTACATTTAAATGTTCATGTCAGTTTACGCGAAATCGAGTTAACAATGGGTATTCCAAGATCTACGGCCAGTAGATATTTACGATATGCGCGTTACCATCCTTACCACATTACTCTAAATCAAGCTTTAACTGTGGAAGATTATCGACCATAATTGCCACTACTGGTCTCCTGTTAATCCTCATTGAACGCGAGAAGTTGATCATCAGCATCGCTGGAATGTAAAGTATGGTGTGGTATTATTAACGGATGTCTGATTGGACCTTATTTTTTTGAAGGTCACGTAACTCAACATACTTATTTACAGTTGCTGAGAGACGAGCTGCCACTCTTTCTAGAAAACGTTGATCTCCATACAAGGGCCAGAATGTGGTTACAACAAGATGGTGCTCCTCCACATTATGCCAGAATTGTCAGAGATTTTCTTAATGAAAGGTTTAACGGTCGATGGATTGGTAGAGGAGGTCCCGTAGCATGACGACCAAGATCTCCAGATCTGACATCTCCAGATTTTTATTTATGGGGTTTCCTAAAAAATACAGTCTACCGCAACAGGCCAAATACAAGAGATGACATGATTCAAAGGATTACACAAATCTGCTTAAGTATTCCACGTCAAGTATTATTAAATACTGTTAGAAACTTTAAAAGGAGAATAGAATGTTGTCAACAAGTAAATGGTGCAACTTTTGAGCATCTTCTTCAGTAAATGGTGACCGAAACACTTGGATCCTATGACTAAATACACATGAACGTGGAATTTGCCAATGAATTTTTAGCTGGCCTGATCATCCCCGACCTTGCCTTAACTGGCCGGGTCATCTCCGACCTTGCCTTAACTGACCGGGTCATCTTCGACCTTGCCTCAACTGTCCGGGTCATCTCCGACCTTGCCTTAACTGGCCGGGTCATCTCCGACCTTGCCTTAACTGGCCGGGTCATCTCCGACCTTGCCTTAACGGGCCGGGTAATCTCCGACCTTGCCTTAGGTGACCGGGTCATCTCCGACTTTGCTCTTAACTGCACGGAAACTGACCATAACTTTGACCATGACCTTGACCCAAGGTCATATCAGAATTTTTCGGTTTTTCTATTTACGAGGTCAAAAGTGAGGGTTGCCGTTAATCAAAATTGATTTAACCTTCAAACGACATCATCCTTGACCTCAAGTTCATGGTCAAGGTCACGATCAGTTGGGCCCCTCCAAACACTACAACTTCTGTATTTAACACTCGTATGCGTAATTTGGGAATGTTTGGATGCGTTGATTGATTTTGATTTTAAACATGACCATGACCATGACCATGGCCTTGACTCAAGAACATATCTAAACGTAAAATTTTCCGCTCTTTCCATTTACGAGGTCAAAAGTGGGGGTTCCCATTTGAAAAAATCGATTTGACCTTCAAATGACTTTGATCATTGACCTCAAGGTCATAACCAAGATTACGATCAGTTGGGCCCCTCTGAACCCTACAACTTTTGTATTTAACAATTTGTCTCG
Organism: Torymus aiolomorphi; assembly: GCA_036365515.1. Lineage (NCBI taxonomy): Eukaryota > Metazoa > Arthropoda > Insecta > Hymenoptera > Torymidae > Torymus > Torymus aiolomorphi. The sequence goes on from CM070875.1 coordinate 120,244,470, forward strand.
TATACCTAATTATGGGAATGTTTTGATGCGTGTATTGATTTTAATTTTAAACATGACCATGACCATGACCATGACCTTGACTCAAGGACATATCTGAACGTAAAATTTTCCGCTCTTTCCATTTACGAGGTCAAAAGTGGGGGTTCCCATTTGTAAAAATCGATTTGACCTTCAAATGACCTTGATAATTGACCTCAAGGTCATAACCAAGGTCACGATCAGTTGGGCCCCTCTGAACCCTACAACTTTTGTATTAAAAGTTTTTTTCCATCTCCCTTAGTTTTCGAGATATTTGCCTGGTGGTTTTAAAATGGGACACCCGGTATATATATATATATATATCAGATTTTCTAGACTGATAGTTTTGGACATGTCAGAGGTAAAATATTGAATTTTCATGATTTTTTGCATTTTTCTTGCAATTTCAATTGATAATTACTCTTTGAAGGTTTTATATAAATTAACAAATTTTTTTTAGAAAAGTTAGGAAATTTTCTCGCTGAAAAGAAGGAACAATCATTAATATTTTATATTTCATGCGAATATCATAATATTTCTTTTAAAATCTTAAAATGAGAAAAAAGAACAAGTCCGATCAGGCTTTTGACTGCCAAAAAATTCCTGAAAGTAGGTTATTTTATTCAAAATTAATTCAGTGGTTTTTTCGAGTCAGTGGTTTATTCATTGACAACGTTTCGATGATTAGTTTATGATCATCATCAGGTCAACAATATTATACATAAGGATATTTAGAGTATAATACAATATGACAATATCAACATATAAGAATTTAAGAAGAAAATGTAGAAACTATACCTATTATTTGTCAGTCATTATTATACAATACACCCATACAGTTCGCCAAAATAATAAACTAACTGATAAGAGTTAGAGTCATTGTAAAACCTGTAGACAAAGAATTAAAAAAGATTCAAAAGACTCAGTCTTGTATACATCAAGTTTAACTAGGGGGGCTGCGCCCCTCAACGTGCCTTCGGCACGCCATCCCCCCCGCCCCCACACACACCTGCTCCTCGCTTCGCTCGTCGTCCGCCCCCTCCCTATGTAAAAACTTCGTTTTTACATAATAGGCATGACCGCAATACTCAGGAGAACCATGTATTTTTATAAAAGCGAAAATTGCAACACTTCCGATATTTATAATAAAAAAAAAATTAAATATATAATAATAATAAAAATTAGCTGCTCACGGACTCACGGGTGTTCCTAACTACATATAACTATACAATCTCAATTACAAAAAAATACTTGCGCACATATGTATATATATACACTAATACCGCGAAAAGGAGAAAAACAGAAGGAGAATGCTCAATACTGATGCATTCGGCAACGGCAAGCTGGCTTAGCCCTGCGACCTGCGTGCATGAATACTTATACTGCAGCAGTCGTAACGGCTACGCTAGGTACCTCGGCTCACGGTCGTACACACTTTCCGGACCTATGTATACTACCTTGCCTCGGCTAGGCTGCGTTCGCACACCAAGAACAGCGGAAAAACACATGCGACGCGTGCGACCGCGAGGTATAAGATATTTCTATATATATCATCGCGCGCGCTTTCTGGTACTGCTGAGTATAGTGCGGCGTGCCGTCAGCCGTGGCGCACATGTGTCCATGGTGTGTGTTGTCAACAATCAAATCGTCTGGCTCCCGGCGTCCCCAGCGATGACTGTGGCTGCTGTAGTATGCCGCCCTGGTGAATCGTGTTCGCCCTTTCATCGTGTTCGTCGATTGTCGATGATTCGTCGGAGATGGGAAGGCAGTGTGTCAGCGGCGAGAGCATATATAGTAAGCATTTTCCATTCCTAACCTCTCTGATGGGTGAGCTGATGGTACTTTCACTTGTTGCAGGTATCTGTGGCAGCGAGAGTAGTGTAAACGACGAGCACTGCTGCAGACTGTTTCTTGGGTGAGGAAATGTTGTCTGAGTCATCTATTTATTAATTATATATGGTTTTTAGGTGCTCAACTTTCCTTGTTTGGCTCTTACACTAGTGACTATGTGTACAGTTAAGCTGCTGCTTGTGTCTTCAGCGTCTTCAGTGAAACAACGGTTTAAGGTCTCCACCAGTTCTTCCCCTCTAGTTTTTACAGGAAGCTGGTACAGTGAGTGAACAACAGCCATTGCTGCAGACTTTTCTTTTGTATGGTATGTTTTTTTGAGTCATCTATTTATTAGACATATGTGGTTTTTAGGTGCTCAACTCTCCTCGCTTGTCCCCCAGAATAGGGACTGATCTGCTGTTCATGCGCTTTGCTGATCCCTAGGCTGAGGCAGTCCCTGACATTGAAACACAATTGACGGTCTCTATCAGTACTTTCCTCCTAGGTGGTGTGGTTACTGACACAGTGGATCGCTGTTAGATGATTCTCAGCAGACTGGCATCCATGGAGTAGTGCCAGCCTAGACCGTCTAGCCCTATTTTGCAACGTCTGCAGCTCTAAGTGATCTTCGAGTGTTAGTGCTTTAAAGTGTGAGGAGATAGGTAATAGGAACTGGGAAATATTATATAAGTGCTGTGGGTGTTGTTAAATGCGATAAGGGTAGGTAGTTGTCCCTGGTAATATTAGCTCGTCTATTTAATTTCTAAGTTTAGTCAGGGTGTAAGAACTCGCTTCAGGGTATCTGTTGTATTAAAATACATCATTATGTATTTCACAGACTTCTACCCAGTGAGACTTGCCTATTTAATAGTTTTCTACATGCTGTAAGACTGAGTCAGCTAGAAAATTGCATTCTTTATGCATTGAAATTTATCATATTACAACATTTATAGCTCATACATTACACAAAAGTTTTTTTTGTATATATGATATTCCTTTAACATGTACTTAAATAATATTACACAATTTTGATTCTTTTAGCTCAATCGCTTAGGTCCTGGGAACATAGTAGGTTAAGCTGGGTAATCTTATATCAAATTTTTTAAATTTGTTATTAAAAATCTTTTTGTAGAAAACAGGGAAATAGATATTTTGTTTCTTTAATTATTCTTCCAATGTGTTTATCCCATTAAATATTGTAATCAAATGTAATTTTGTATCTTATTATTATGTTTTTGTAATTATATTATCTTTGGAATGTTATGTCGATTTTTTCCATCTTATTTAGAGCTATTGTATCGAATACTTTTGTGTAAATCTAATTCTGTGAAATAATAAGCGAAAATTCACTATACGTGTATTGGGGTATTAAAAATCATGTTTATACGTTTAGATGATCCAGTAATTATTGTACATAAAAATGTTAATTGGGAATAAGTTTTGTTTAAACTATATCTACATGCTTTGTATTTAACAGTTTTATTGAAAGCCAAATTCTTGTATGATAAGCGAAAATCGACTATTTCAGGTGTATTTAGGCATTAAAAATCGTTTTCATAGGTCTAAGCGGTCAGGAATCCATTTTATATGAAAATGTTAAATGGGAAAAAGTTTTGATTAAATATTATGTAGAACTTTTGTTTTGAACATGTTTGTATAAAATCAAATCCTATCAAGTTTTAGCCGAAAATCGTCCATTTTATGTATGTTTTGACGTTTAAAATCGTTTTTATAAGTCTAACTGACAGGAATTGATTTTACACGAAAATGTTAAATAGAAAAAAGTTTTGTTTAAATATTATCTACAACTTTTATATTTAACATTTTTGTATAAAATCAAATCTTGTCAAGTTGCAGCCGAAAATCGTCCATTTTATGTATATTTCGGCGTTTAAAATCGTTTTTATAAGTCTAATTCGTCAGGAATTGGTTTTGCACAAAAATGTTAAATGGAAAAAAGTTTTATTTCAATATTATCTACAACTTTTCTATTAAACATTTTTGTGAAAAATCAAGTCCTGACAAGTTATAGCCGAAAATCCTTCATTTTATGTGTATTTTGGCGTTTAAAATCGTTTTTATAAGTCTAGCTCGTCAGGAGTTGATTTTACAAAAAAATGTTAAATGGAAAAAGTTTTGTTTCAATATTATCTACAACTTTTGTGTTTAACATTTTTGTGTAAAATCAAATTCTGAGAAGTTATAGCCGAAAATCATTCATTTTTGACCATTTTTGGCCGTTTTTCGCAGTTATCTTGGCAAATATTGCTCGTACAAAAAAGTGTTCAACATAAAAAGTCTGTATTTTAATTAGGTTTAGCAGATAGACCTGCACATATTAGCTTAAAATTAATTTTTCTAGACATTAGGCTTAAAAATCGATTTTTTGAGATATTTCTTTGTGCTCGCATTTGAAAAATTTTTCATCGATCTATCTCAATATAGAACCAGCACTTAAGTATAATTAGAGGAGTATTTTCCCGCAATCCCGATGAAGTCGGTCGAAAATTCATTGAGATAATCGAGAAACTTGAGTACATACGGACGTACAGACATACATACATCTCAGAAAACGCTTAAAACGCACTCGCTCTGAGTGGAACATGGTTTTTACACATTAATTTTTCAGTATTTAAATTCTTACAATTTTCGCTCTGGTGAAATTATAAGGCTCTCCCGTGTAGCGGTCGTGCCTAAAAAGTGCATAGTGACAGCGGACGAGAACCATTACGTATACATTAATAATTAAAAAAGGCCAAAACTATAATAAATTAACCATTACGAAAGGAACAGCGCAATACGGCTGATTTGTATCAAGTGACTAGTAATACTGAACTAAGCACCGGAGTAGCAGCACGAATAACTAAAGTCACCACATGTGTCAACACTGTAAATTAGGTGATAATTGTAACATATAATAGTCGATAAGAATGAATTCTCTCCTATCAGTCATGATATCATCACCCACTACTTACAAAAATTTTTAATTTCTTTTAGTTTATTCAATAACGGTATAACTTTTGTGTAAATTATTAGTATCTTCTTTTTTATTAATTGCATTCTTTTGTAGGTGTATGTGTAACATTTCGGATAATGTGCGCTTATGCCAATTGTTCCCCTGTCTACTATTACAAAATTTTCAAAATCAAAAGTACATTTCTCTTCGTGACTATGATTATTCATGACAAAATTATTGTCACTCTTCTTCGTATTACGTTTGTGTTCCGATATCCGCACAGCTACCATTCTTTTTGACTCTCCTATATAGCTAGAATCACAATCCTTACAATCTATCTTGTACACTATGTTACATTATTCATCTTTTTTAGTTGTATCTTTGCCTCTTTTTACTAAGAAATTGAGACAACTATGAATTTTAGGTACTAATCTTATTCCCATTTTTTTGAAAATAGAAAACATGTGTTCAAAAAAGTTTTTAATGTAAGGTATACTCAATGTAGTAAAAAATTTTTTCTGCTCATGATTATTGATATTAATAATATTATTATTATCTTTCTGCTTGTTAGACAAAATTTGTACACGTTTGTCCATGTGGTATTCTATAAATTTCTCTAGATAATTATTAAGACGTAGGAATTGCTCAACAAGTTTAAAGTTTTGGTTATGGAACTTTGGGTTAAAGAGTAAAAAGGCTTTATCTACAAGAGTGTATACCATTCTTTTTTTATGAACTAAAGGGTGGGCAGAGTTAAAATTTAGGAAGCGACCAGAGAATGTTGGTTTGTGATACCAATCAAAAATTAATTCATTATTATCTTTCCGTATAATATTGACCTCTAAAAAACTTATTTTTCCATTTTTTTCATTTTCATGCGTAAATTTAAGTCTATTATCATAATCATTAAAACAATTTAGTATTTCATCAATCTTATTTTTTGGAATACTGGTTAAAATATCATCAACATATCTAACGTACACAGGGGGAATAAATTTTAACTTTTTTAGACTCTCAGTTTCTAAATCTTCCATAGCAATGTCTGCAAAAAGCGGCGACACTGGTGGTCCCACAGGTGTATAACTGTCTATAAAATCTGCCGTTGAATTTGAAATAAGTGTTGTTCATGAGAAATCTAACTGCATCGAATAGTATATCTAGCGGAATATTGTATTTTTCATTTATATATCAATATATTTTTATGATAGCTTTTTCAATAAGTTCTAAACTTATGTTAGTAAAAAGCGATGTAGCATCAATACTAAGTAAAACATGGTCAGAAGGGATTGTGATATTAGTATTCTGATCTATTAACTCAATGCTATTTTTTATACACTATTTGGGTTTCGGAATAGAATCATGGAGAATGCGTTCAATAATTTTAGAGAACATATAAGTGGGTGAACCAATACAAGAAACTATAGGTCTTAATGAAACATCTTTTTTCTGTATTTTTGGACTTGTATCAGTTTGTGTTAACGCGTTGTTATGTATCTTTTTATAAAAATATCCCTTATTATTCCACTGTTTCATAATTGTCTTCGTTTTACTTTGCAACTTTTTGAGTGGATGCTTTTTAACTATTTCATATGTATTATTATCATTAAGTAGTCTTTCCATTTTCTCTCTATATTGCGAATGTTCTAAAACAACTGTCACATTGCCTTTATCAGCCAACGTAACTAATAACTCCTTCTCTTTAATAAATTCTTGTTATCTTGACCTTTTCTGCAAAAACTTTATCAACATTTTTTATGTGCTTATGTTCCTTTAAATATTTTTGTATATTCTCAACAACATTAATTCTTATTTCCTCTTTCAAATTATTATTGATCTCACAGCAAGATAAAGTTTTTTCTGTATTCTTAATAGTTTCAACAATAGATTTTTTATTTAAACTAGGATTAAAATTAAATTTAGGCCCAAGAGATAATACTTCTTTACAACTATCTGGAATATCTATGGGGCTGAGATTTACAAATCAATTTTCATATTTAATGTTATTATCAATATAAGAATTTTTGTTTTTACTATTATTACTCTTCAAATAGACGATATTATCCATATCGTTGTTGTCGACTTTACTATTAAAGTTGTTTCCATTACAATTATATTTCTTATTAAATAAATTATTAAGTTTAGATTTGTTTGTATTATCTAACTTTGATACCATGCTATTGTTATAGGTTGCTTGTGTAAATAGAAAACTATCTAAAACTTGACTGGGAACATTTTCTCTTAGTTCCTCTATAATCTGTGATTTGACTTTTTTTTAGATAATGTATGTGAATACATAAATCTTCAATTTGAATATTTAATAAATGTTGTTTAACAATATTTAACTGTTTGGAAAATTTTTTGTTACAAGTTTTACTATGAAAAAATAAGTGTTTAAGATTATTTTCTAATTGGTTTAAACTTTTTGGTAAAACATCTTTAGATCTACAGTTTACTAGAAATTTTTTATTTGATTCGTGTTTCATGATATTTCTCTCTATTTTAATGTATTTTTTAAAAACTGATACCATGTGTTGCCCTAAGGTGTCCTTGATAAGATTCGAAACCTTATCTGCGTCTCTGTTAGTCCCCGAACTGTTTATAGATCAAGTTCGTTCACCCGTAGGGGCGCCGTTCGACTCAATCCCCTGGTTTTTTTTTCATTGCTATAAGTTCAAAGCACTAGACACTTGGATATGATTAAAAATAAATTCAGTCGTTTTTTCGAGTCAGTGGTTTACTAATTGACAACGTTTCGATGATTAGTTTATCATCATCATCAGGTCTACAATATTATACATAAGGACATTTAGAGTATAATACAATATGACAATATCAAAATATAAGAATATAAGAAGAAAATGTAGAAACTATATCTATTATTTGTCAGTCATTATTATACAATATACCCATACAGTTCGTCAGAATAATAAACTAACTGATAAGAGTTAGAGTCATTGTAAAAACTGTAGACAAAGAATTAAAAAAGATTCAAAAGACTCAGTTTTGTATACATCGAGTTTAAAAAGTGACAGCGGACAAGAACCATTACGTATACATTAACAATTAAAAAAGGCCAAAACTATAATAAACTAACCATTACGAAAGGAACAGCACAATACGGCTGATTTGCTAAGCACCGGAGTAGCATTAAAATAGAGAGAAATATCATTAGATACGAATCAAATAAAAAATTTCTAGTAAACTGTAGATCTAAAGACATTTTACCAAAAAGTTTAAACCAATTAGAAAATAATCTTAAATACTTATTTTTTCATAGTAAAACTTGTAACAAAAAATTTTCCAAACATTTAAATATTGTTAAACAGCATTTATTAAATATTCAAATTGAAGAATTATGTATTCACATACATTATCTAAAAAAAGTCAAATTCCAGATTATAGAGGAACTAAGAGAAAATGTTCCCACTTAAGTATTAGATAGTTTTCTATTTACACAAGCAACCTATAACAATAGCATGATATCAAAGTTCGATAATACACATAAATCTAAATATGAAAATTGGTTTCTAAATCTCAGCCCCACAGATATTCCAGACAGTTGTAAAGAAGTATTATCTCGTGGGCCTAAATTTAATTTTAATCCTAGTTTAAAAAAAAAATCTGTTGTTGAAACTATTAAGAATACAGAAGAAACGTTATCTTGCTGTGAGATCAATAATAATTTGAAAGAGGAAATAAGAATTAATGCTGTTGAGAATATACAAAAATATTTAAAGAAACCTAAGCACATAAAAAATGTTGATAAAGTTTTTGCAGAAAAGGTCAAGATAACACAAAAATTTATTAAAGAGAAGGAGTTATTAGTTACGTCGGCTGATAAAGGCAATGTGACAGTTGTTTTAGAACATTCGCAATATAGAGAGAAAATGGAAAGACTACTTAATGATAATAATACATATGAAATAGTTAAAACGAATCCACTCAAAAAGTTACAAAGTGAAACGAAGACAATTATGAAACAGTGGAATGATAATAGATATTTTTATAAAAAGGTACATAACAACGCGTTAACACAAACTGATACAAGTTTGGCTAAAATCTATGGTTTACCAAAAATACACAAAAAAGATGTTCCATTAAGACCTATAGCTTCTTGTATTGGTTCACCCACTTATATGTTCTCTAAAATTATTGAACGCATTCTCTATGATTCTATTCCGAAACCAAATCGTGTATAAAAAATAGCATTGAGTTAATAGATAAGATTACTAATATCACAATCACTCCTGATCATGTTTTACTTAGTATTGATGCTACATCATTATTTACTAACATAAGTTGAGAACTTATTGAAAAAGCTATCATAAAAAGATATAGATATATAAATTAAAAATACAATATTCCGTTAGATATACTATTAGATGTAGTTAGATTTCTCATTAACAACACTTATTTCAAATTCAACGACAAATTTTATAGACAGTTATACGGCACATCTGTGGGATCATCAGTCTCGCCGCTTTTTGCAGACATTGCTATCGAAGATTTAGAAACTGAGAGTCTAAAAAAGTTAAGTTTTATTCCCCCTGTGTCAGTTAGATATGTTGATGATATTTTCACCATTATTCCAAAAAATAAGATTGATGAAATACTAAATTGTTTTAATGATTATGATAATAGACTTAAATTTACGCATGAAAATGACAAAAATGGAAAAATAAGTTTTTTAGAGGTCAATATTATACGGAAACATAATAATGAATTCATTTTTGATTGGTATGTCACGTCGAGCACGACTGAACGTCTCCATCTGCAATACAAACTCGACAACTTGTCCATCCATATATTTTTTCCTTACTCTAAGGTATAGCATCTACCGTGGGTAACGGACCAAGATCTGAAAGACTCGAGTGGTAACACGAGCCCGAACAAAAAGTCATTACGTCACATTCTTCCCTCACCTAATTACGCACCCACGCTCTCCCCCTGTTTGCCTTTCCCTAAAATCCTAATTCCTGGAAAAGCCATAAGCACGAATGAGCGAATTATTGATTTGTCATAAAACACGCTCACGGAGCGGGTATAAAAGGCGCCTCGCGCCTCTTCTCGGGGCAGAAGCTTTCCGATCTCTTGTATTAGTAGGGCGAAGCCCGTGTCCGTCGATTGATTATATTGGACTTAGAATCTTTGGTGAATTATACATTCTGACTTAGAATATTTTCGAACAGAATCGACTTAGAATCTTATTGCAACGCTTCTCTGATTGTAGTCCCGCGAATAATTGTTGATATTATCTCTCGACTACAATCAGTATTTAATCAGTGTAGTAACATTTATATATTTAAATAAATACTTATTATTCACATTTGGAGCGTATTTATTTCGGAACCTTCTCCTGCCATTTGAAACTCCCGCCACTGCGAACATCGGAGCTGCCGCCTTGACCAGTAGAGAGCACCAGCCAATCAACACTCGTCTTAAAGTAAGAAACGTTCAAAATAGCTAGTCTTTCCTTTCTCTCTACTAATAGTTGCCATCGCTTAGCGCTTATCTCCGTTACCTACGTTCCTTTATTAAATTATTTAAAGTCCGATTGTCTACTTTCACGAGTTCCAATTCCCGTGGTTATTACGTATAGGCGTAGACCGAAACCGGAACAAATTATCGCGCTTACCTTACCGTTTTCGCGACATTGTAACACGGACGTTACAATTGGGGGCCCAACTCCTGGATCAAAAGTGAAAGTAGTGTAAAATTTTTTTTTTCACATCTCAAACTAGTATACATTTTTCTCTTTCTTCCCTTTTTACCGTTCATAATTAATAGAATGTTAGAAAATGGCAAAATCAAGCGGCACTATAGCAAGAAACGCAGAGGCAACTGCGATATTGAGGCGCGCGCTCTCCGTAGTAGAGCCAGGTCTCGCGACTGCTACGCTTAACGAGTTAGTAAACGAATTAAGAACTAGATATCAGGTCGCGTCAGAAGTCAAACCGGAAAGGGCCACTGAAGTAAAGAAATTACAGGTATCTTTAAGGGAGATAATCAACCCAACCGTAGTAGAAAAAATTTGTCAGGACGAGATTATGATAGATATTTTAAGACAATTTATGGAACAGAATATTAGCGTTAAAGAAGTAATCGAAGCCATAGCAAGCACAAAAAAGCAAATAATTACAGATAAGTTACCTGGTTTATTAAGCAACAAACCAGATATTACAGACGACGGTGAAGCTTTACAATTTAAAACCGCCGCGGAGGGGGAATTAGAATCAAATTTACCATATAATGCGCACTGCGCTACGCCGAACGTAGGAAGGGGACATAGTACTCCTTATTCCCAGGCGCTGAACAGTTTTACTAATAATATGAATGGCAACGTTAATCACTTTCGTCCGAATTCCACTCTAACACCGTTAAAAAATCTCTCGATTAAAGATGCACTTGACTGTATTCCTAAATTTGATGGTAACAACATTCCACTTAGTACCTTCTTATTTGGAGTAAGAGAAGCAGTAAGCATGGTGCCAGCCGCAAATGAAGTAGATCTAGCAAAATTAATTAGGAGACGTTTGACCGGTGAAGCGGCAAAGTCTATGGAGGAGTTACATTTCAATAGCGTCAGTGAGTTAATTAAATATTTTGAAGCAAATTTCGGTTCATATAAATCGCATCAAATTTTAATCGGAGAACTCGCCGCGGCCAAACAGAAGGAAGCGAAAAACGTAATTACCTTTGCTAATAGAGTCAGGCGCATAGTGATCGAGTTAAAAGAGGCGGCAAAGAGAGACAAGAGAGATAGTCACGAATTTAGACAATATGTAGATGCCGACAAACTAAAATTTTTCACGCGCGGGTTGGATTGGGAAATTAAGAGACGAATGGGCGCCGTAAAAACGTTTCAAGACGCGGTAGAAAAAGCAATTGAAATCGAGCGCGAGGTAAATAGTTTTGAGAAACACGAAGCCCCGGATAAAAGTAAAACTAAGAAGGAAATGAATAAAAATTCTAACAGCTCAGCCGAAGTTAAAATCGTTCAGGATAAAGTCGTTGAAACTTGTCAATTTTGTGAAAAAAAGAATCATGTAGCAAAAAATTGTTGGGCTTTGAAAGTATTCTTACCGCAGAACGCACAGACGCAGCCGGTACCTTGGGCGGGACCGACGATGACTCAAACGCGACCATCTATGCCACGCGCAGGACCATTGGCCGCCGCGCGAGTAACCACGCCCCAAGCATCACGCGATCAATATAGACCGCGATCGGCTAGCCCTGCCATAGCTAAGCAAAATTACAATATTAAACAATGTAATTATTGTAAAAAAGAGGGGCATTGGAAAAATCTGTGCCCGCTTCAACTCCTGGAGGGACTGCTAATGAAAATTGTAACATTAACTTATTTACAAATGTCCCCTAGAATCCTGCCTATCCATTTATACGGCAATACTCTGGCCGTCATGTGCTTCTGCGCGATACCCTTCTTGAACAAATTGAGGGGGGATAGGGTGATGAGCAGCGAAGGTTGCGCGGACATTTTATGTGCCTTCCGCCAATCGCTCCATCGCATTAAAAGAGCAATAAATGGTTTAGGGCGGTCGATTTGGAAACATAGCTCGCACCCACACCGTGTTACGGAAATAATAGAGGGAGAAGAATCAACTAATAAAAGAGCAGCGCCGCGCGCCCTTAACGTAATGTGTGTAAGGGGCGGGGAAACAATGGCCGAAAGCGATCGTGTGACTAAGCTAACGGAGCTGCTCAGACTCGAACATTTGGCGGGGGGGCGCAGAATAGATATTTTATCACTGTTGGTGCCAGTGACCAATGTAATTGAACATGAAATACCAACCACAACTAACATCCCTATTAGAATTAAGCAATTCAGACACCCGCCCGTTCTGAAAGAAGAAATAAATAGGCAGGTTAGCGAGATGTTAGAAAAAGGAATCGTCGAGCTGTCTACAAGTGCTTACTCGGCGCCAGTGTTCTGCGTTGATAAAAAGCCAGGACCCGACGGGAAAAGAAAATACAGAGTCGTCGTTGATTTTAGAAAATTAAATGCGATTATACCAGACTATAATCACCCGGTACCAAATATAGCAGACATTCTCGATAAGCTGGGCGACGCGAAGTATTTTTCGGTATTTGATTTATACGCGGGATACCACCAAATTAAAATCAAGCTGGAAGATAGAGATAAAACAGCATTTTGTTGCGATCTCGGTTTATTTCACTTTATTAGGTCACCTTTTGGTCTGAAAACTAGCGCGCCGGTATTTTTGTCTCTGGTACTTAAAGTAATCGCGGGAATGAAAAATGTAGTACATTTTTTTGACGACATTTGTGTGTATTCAACCACATTTGAAGAACATATAGAAACAATACGAAAACTTTTCAAAAAATTGCGACATGCAAACTTAGTATTACTACCCGAAAAATGTGAATTTTTAAAACCAGAAATTAATTATTTAGGGCATATCATTAGCAGCAATGGGCTGCGGCCGGACCCAGAGAAACTAAAAGCAGTTAAGGAATTTCCCGTACCGAAAAATCAAAAAAATATTAAACAATTTTTAGGTTTAACGGGTTATTATAGAAGGTTTATTCAAAATTTTGCGCAAATAGCGAAACCTTTAACCAACCTATTGAGAAAAGAACAACAGTTCATTTGGGATGAAAATGCGCAACAAGCATTTGTTAAATTACGCGATAGTTTGTGTTCACCACCAGTTTTGGCGCACCCGCACTTTGAAGAAAAATTTCTAGTCACCACTGATGCGAGCGGATATGCCATAGGAGCCGTTTTATCGCAGGGTGAAATAGGAAAGGATAGGCCAATAGCATTTATCTCGCGCGCACTCAATCAAGCTGAAGAGAATTATTGCACTTTCTCTAAAGAGGCGTTGGCGATCGTCTACGCGGTTACGCAATTTAGATCATATTTATACGGAAATAAGTTTACACTCATTACGGATCATAGACCTTTGGTATGGTTAAACTCGCATAACGACCCCGGATCTAGAGTCACGCGTTGGCGGTTAAAATTGTTAGATTATCAATTTGATGTGGTGTATAAAAAAGGCGAGCTGAATTTAAACGCCGATGCCTTGTCGCGTAATTCGGTCGTGGAAACTGTTTACATCGCGACGCAAGTTAGTGTAGGGGGAGAGGGGCGACATACTGACAATGATAGCCAGTCTGTCGACCAAGCTTTAGTTTCTCCCGTTATTCAGAGAGGCGAGCCGCCCGCCCCGCACGCAATGGCTACGCGCACCCGCGCTGGCCGCCAGCCCAACGAAATGTATAAGCAGGACATAAAAGCACTGTTACCTCGAAAACGGAAAATAGCCACCGCAGGTGAGAAATGCGAGCATCCTGTCATTCATAAAGAAAATGTACCATTCACGGAACACCTAGACTCGGGCGACTATAAAAAAAATGAAACCTCGGGTAGACCTACATCTCGAGCTGTGAGTATAGCCAGCTCCGAACAGTGTGTCAGGGCTACAGAAAAAAATATTGTGGAAAATTCTCCAGAATTTTATGCACCCTTCGCGGATATAACTCTAAAAGGAAAAAGCGTCCTCGACCCAGGAGGAGTTAGCCTAGAAAGCGACACATACCGCGAAAATGTTGTATATTGTAGGGATAAGCTGTTCATGAGGAAGGACAATTACCTTTACGTGGTATGCGCAAAAGGGACCCCGTTCGACGAAGGGGCTAGACAATTAAAAGATTTAGGCAAACTACCCCCGCTGGAGAATTTATCGGTCGGCGAACCCAAAATTATCAAGGTGAACAAGAAAATGCATTTCGTCATGCCTATTAGAGGAGACAATAAGAATAGCTTAGCTACAACCTTAGAAATTTGGAAACAATTAATTAAGAAATTAAATGAAATACTGATTGAAAAGCAGATAACTTCAGTTAGTTGGGCAAAGAGCGAGCATATCGAGAATGTAGAATTTAAAGAATTGTTAGCGGGCATTAGGCACGGATTAATTAAAGAAGATTTAAAAATAATAATTTGCAAGGGACTCATACAACATCCAGAACCGAGCAAGAGAACGGATATTATTCGCGAAGCTCACTGCTCGGTAGCTGGTGGCCATAAAGGCGTTAACAAAACATTAAGCCGCGTAAACCATAAATTTCAATGGGAGCATCTTAAAGAAGACATACAGACTTTTACTCAAAAATGCGTTCCATGCCAATTAAAGAAATTAGTACGGGTTAAAACCAAGCAAAAAATGATTATTACTGACCATCCATGCATTCCATTTTTCACTGTAAGTTTGGATATTGTGGGCCCGCTACCCAAAACGAGGAACGACTCAGAGTATATTTTAACGATGCAAGATCAATTCACAAAATTCTCTGTAGGCGTTCCGTTAAAAGATCAAACGGCCATATCTGTAGCTGATGCTTTCATTAAACGTTTTATTTGCACTTTCGGCGCACCACAAGCTATGCTCACTGATCAAGGCACTAATTTTCTTAGTAGATTAATTAAGCGGGTAGCTAAACGCTTTAGAATTAAGCAAGTAAAAACTACTGCTTTCCACCCGCAATCTAATGGCTCGCTGGAACGATCGCACTCGCCGCTTAGCGAATTTTTAAAAATGTTCGCGACTAAAAATCTAGACTGGGATGAGTGGGTCGAATTAGCAATGTTTAACTTCAACACGGGTAAGCACGAGGGCACACAGCATACGCCGCACGAGCTGGTTTTTGGTAGGCTGGCGCGCGTTCCTTCAAGCGACCCTTTAGAGCCGGAAGATTTATTACCTACTTACTCCAGTTATATGACAGCCTTGGTGGAAAGGCTGCATTTCTTACAAGAAAGCGCCCAAGAAAAATTGCTCGCTGCCAAGCAACGGTCAAAAAATTATTACGACAAAAAGGCAAATCCTAAGGAGATCAAGATAGGCGATTATGTGTGGCTGCAAAGCGGGCCGAAGCCGCATAAATTTGAAAACCAATATTCCGGGCCTTATTTAGTAAGTGAGGTCTGGGAAATGTAAAATTACAGATCAATGAAAATAAAACCAAGGTCGTGCATAGTAACCGCTTACGCTTGTCGCATGTAAAAACGCAATCGCAGCCCGAAAGTTTGGATTAGTGTAAAAATGTGTACAGTAATCTTTCTTGAAGAATAATTAATTACTTATTGTTTACAGATGAGAATTTTGATGTTTATCCTGACTACAGCACTAACAATTAATTACGTTTTTGGATTGATAGGGTTCGACTGCGGTCAAAAATTCACCAATTTTACTTCTATCTCGTTGGTCAACGTAGCGGACTGCGACATTCCGGAACCGATACTTAATATCACTAAAATAGAAATAAGTCTTCTGCAATTGAATGAGTACGCGGATACGCTAGTCAGATATTGTAAAATTGAAATAGAAAGGACAGTCGGTCACTGCGGGATGTTTTCGCATATGTCTTTTGTGAAAAATGGAGAAGCAAAATATTTGCACGAAGTTACGCGCGACGAATGTATGAGAATGCATTTGCATAAATCAGTCTCAATAGCCGATAATATTGTAAAAAATCTGAGAATTAACGACACTGTAACGCACCCACTCACGTTCGCTGGAACATTAAAAGCGGACGGCTCGTGCGCTAATGCGGCACATTACGCGGATCCATATGGTGAATTTGCGGATGTCGTGGTGCACGGTTACGTAACGATCCGTTTGGAAGAGCGTTTTAATTCGGTCAACTTAAATAATAATAAAATTAAACTAGAGACCGGGACGGTATGCCAGTTCACGGATGATAATTGCGTGGATATGATTTACGGGTACGCGTTTTGGGAAACCATTCCCACCGGGACGTGCCAAGATCGCAGGTATACCGCGTTGTACACCGGGCCGGTGATGAAGATTGTGGAGCGCGATAGCGAGCGACGACCGCTCTACGTCCTAGAAGCCGAAGGATTGTCCATCGCTATTAAGGATGTCGGTCTTGTAAACGTGTGCTCTTATCAGTTAATTCGCTCGTAACACCCGCGATTGTTTATTTTGGTCGACCCAGCGAACGAAAAATTGCTGGTGCAAAAGAGTGTTTCTATTAGTAACACCGACATTTTTGCTTACGTCAACTCAAAATTTGTATATGTAGACGCTCATATTAAGGGGCAAATGACTAGATTATACACTGATGTAATTGCAAAGCAGTGTGAGTTAGAAAGAAAAGTAATACTAAACGCATTAAATATGGCTACGATCTCCCGGATTTGTTAGCTTACCAAATAATGGATGGGCCGGGGTATGTCAGTCTCTTAGCGGAGGAGGTGGTGCATATTTTAAAGTGTGTGCAGGTAGAAGTGAAAGTGAGACAGACGAACGAATGTTATCAGGAGCTACCGGTACTCTGGCAGGACAAACCGCGATTCTTATCGCCGCGTACACACATTTTGCGCGAAATTGGAACTAAGGCTATGTGCGATGCAATGATTCCGGTTATGTATTTGCTCGGAGAACGTTGGTATAAAATGTTGCCGCAACTTACAGTCCAAGACGCACCCACGGTGTTGAAACCACAGACTGAGCAAACGTGGGCATATTACAACCCTACCGATTTAGCAAGCAGTAGAATTTATTATTATGGTGATCTAGAGCGGCTCAAAAATTATATTATGTTCCCTTCACGCTTTAGCTTACGGAGCGTCGGGCGGGGGGAAGGTGTCGGGAGGTGTGTCTGTTGCGGGTTTACTCGACGAAGATGCTCTTTCCCGCATCGCAGATTCCGCTTGGGACAATATATGGGCGCGATGTATTACCTTTGGATCCGCTAGCACAGCGTTCATAACAATATTAATGATTTTCCGTTTAATTAAATTCGTACTTGATACTATTATACACGGTTACGCTTTACATAGTCTTTATGGATGGTCTGTGCATATTTTAGGAGCCCTTTGGAATTCTTTAACACACCTATTGTTGCACTTGGAAAGGAGTGCGACGAGGAAAAGCCGAAAGAAGCTCAATTGGTATGCGGTCCATCCGCGCCGTCGCCTGCTGAAGCTCTGTTCACCTGCACCACTCAAAAGTACCAATTGGAATCCCAATGGTCAGACAGTAATAGCATTAAAAATATACTTGTTGAAAATAAATTGTACCCGGTATTAAACGATGAAAACGTACCCGCTTTACCGCCTCGCAATCAGGTGTAAGCCAAAAAAGGGTTTCGAATCTCTTTAAATAATATAGGTTTGTCAGTAATTTCGAGTAGATTTTGAAATAAAAATATCTTTAGTTTTTATCGCGAAAGAATTGAGCTAAGTTAAAATGCGGCCAGATAAAAAAAAAAGCCTTACTCGACGATTTAATTATTTTAAGGCGTCGTCTGGTGTGGGCCGCGCAAGGTCGTAACGAAAGTCATGCGGAGTATGACAATAGAATGCAAAGAACTTATGAATTATATCAGAAAGGGGGAAGTTTGGCTAGGGAAGAAATTATTGAAGTGACTGAGAGCGAACATGCTAGGGAGAGACTAACTATTTTTTGCTTCGTATCGGGTCTGCAACTCCCAGTAAAAAGATACATGTGCGAACCCGAGTTTTATGAAACCTTCGCGCAAGCGTGACGTCACGCCCAGCAAATCGCATTTCACCTCGAGGATTTAGCGACTATGCGGACGGTTTCGGTCTGTTTTCATAAAGATTAAAATTAACTTCAACAATTTAAAGAAAAGAGTTTAGTGAACTTGTTTAAAAATAACAAGAACTGTATCACTAAGCAAGACTTAATAATGCTGAATTTTTTTCTTTTCTAGCCGGGTAAAGAAAACAAAGGGTCTGACTTCGCGCTAGCGTTAGAACGGCTGCGTGACCATCCCTGCTGGAGCGTACGAGAAGGGGACAAAGTAGTGTACGTCGACGACGAGTCGATTAACTTCTTTTGTAAACACTGTTACCAATCGTGCGTTAAGTATCCTTTCCGTTTGCTTACGCCTTGCATTGATTATCACATTATAGTACAGCCGGGCATTCAGGTACTAACTAATTGCAAAATTTGTCATCGGCAGTTGTTATTTTTGCGTAGAAAAGCAGCGTGCGAGAAGTGTATAAGAGTTTATATGTTCACTGGAGAAGAGTTACTGAGAACCCGATTGCCGAAGTACTGTATTAAAAAAAAAAAAAAAAAAAAAAAAAAAGAAAAGAACGCAGCAGGCATGTCTGTCATTAGGGATTTCGAGCGAGTAGCGCATAAATATCGTGCAGAATATGTGTGCGTGAATTGTTTCGAGCCTATGATACACCAAGCGATGCGTAATTTGTACGGTTTAGAGATAACGCGAACTTGTCGACAAAATTTGTACATGTCCCCGCCTATAACTTGTGTTTTATGTAATTCGATAATTAGTTATGTTCGGCGGAATATTAGGCAGGTAACAACACGAAGTCCTTTCGTTGAAATACAGTTAGAGAAATCTCCCATTTCCTACAAGATTGACGCGATTAACGCTAGTGTTCATATGAGTACGAAAGCAGTTGACTGGTATAACCATTGCTTGGTCGAGGCGGCCAACAATGCGTTAGCCATGTGGCGTGAAGATCACGCGGGCGCTCAAAACAAGAAAGGGTACCAGAACGAGGCGTTTAATAGCTGCGCGCAAGCTCAGGTGGCGGCGGAGACAGCAGTTAGCGGGGCGTTAGTCGAGAGCTCAAAAGCAAATATAGGAAACAACACTTTGACTGGTGTTGCGCAGCAGGGGCTGGGTCAAATGGAAGTAAGGGGGAACATCAGCCTGCCCGTAAACGGCGTTAATGAAAATCCGTGTGAGACTTTAGACAGCAGCGCGTTCGTACCCGCGGCAACAATAGCTCCTGCAACAATGCAACCTCTGCAGCAGAGACCAACTAATAGAGGCGTAACACTGCAGGGATCAAGCCTGGTCAATGAGCCGAGTAATTTAGTCGGTAACCGGGTTACGTACTTAAACTTACAAAATGTAACGAAACAAACTATTGGGAACGATCGCCAATTTAAGCAGGAAACAATTGATAAGCGCCATGGGCAGGAGTATTAATTAAATTCATTCTTTTTTACGCATGTACTAGGCTTAGAATTTATCAAAAAGAAAATTTTGTTTTTGTACTTAATTAAAATTGCACTATAAGGCAATAATAAAATCGTGTGTATAAAAATTATAGTTGTTTATTGTTATATTACCATCCAAAATATAAGTATTTGTTTTCAGCTACCCTATTTTAAGTTTACGCGGACCAAAGATGAAGGGCGAGATAGCTTTCAAATTTTGCGCAGCGGCAATAATTTTTGTCAGCGTCGCAGCGGTCGACCTTTTACCATATTACCACGCTGTAGAAGACAACCCTGGCTTGGTCTTCGCCAAATCAAAAGAGGTGGTATTTATTAAAGAAAAATGGAGCGTCATGACATCGATCAACACCGACGTCATCAAATCAACCGCGAGCGCGAGTCGAGTAGAATTAAGAACATTAATAGCTGCTTACGCGATTTTAAGCAGGCCAAATGACACTGTTGTGCAGTACATCAATACTGTACACCTAGAATTAAGTAGTCTAGATGCGGCCATTGAGAACCTTAGAAAAAACGAGCTGTTTTATGAACTCGTCGTGGTTCCGAGAGGAGAGGATTATCATGTACCTCCTACTAGCTATTTATTACAAAAACATGTCGCGATTGGTAGTTTAATGAAAAGCCTACGTGAAAATAAACTCGAAATTATGGCGGGAGAGGTAGAGAGTACTTGTATAATCGAAAACGATTACGCAGTTGAAAGCAGGGCAATTCTGGGGCAATTAAATGAGATTAGTAAGGGGAGTAACGAAACAGTATGGGGAAAGTTTCGGGCTGATACTAGTATGAAATTAATGTTAGAACATTTATTCGGTCTTATGAAAGTTGTATCTAGAGCCAAGCGACTCGCGAACGATTTGAGCAATTTATTAAGATACCAAAAGATGTTATTTACATCTGCCGTTTTAAATAAACATTTACTTACCATTAGAGACGAAAGAAGGTTGGCATTGCCTTTCTATATATCGAATTTCGGTTCAATTTTGCTAGATAATATGGTTAAAGCGCATATAGTTTTTGTCAAAAATCAATTTTTTATAGAAATAATAATTCCTTTTACGGATCAGGATATATTTACAATGTACGAAATGCAATCTTTTCCGGCTTTCCAAACCAGTCTAAATGATAAAACTATAGCAGCGTTCATAAAACCTAGAGCAGAATTTATAGTTGTTAGCTCGGATACTGATCGTTAGCTATTTTTGAATAGATCGGATTTACAAAAGTGTGAAGAAAGAAATACCTTTTTCTTATGCGAAAATGAGTTTTATTATGAAAGCCTCTTGTCATGTGAAAGAATGCTTTTAACAGAGCCTAATTATAGTAAACTGCCATCTTGCAATATTGAATTTTCGCATGGGAAATAGTATTATTTCCAACGAATGACCAATAAAAGATTGTGGTTAGCGTCTACATTAAGTAAAGCTAGGCTAGAGGTATCTTGTTCAGGTAAAGGTTATAAGATACCAATATCAGGCAGCCAAATTATTGAACTCCCTAAGAATTGTAAAATGCGTATCGGTGAACAAACAGTATACGGTTTCGATGGAAAGTACGTGGAGGGAGATATTATAGTACCTAAGCTTAAGTTAGATTTACATAAAGAATTTTCATACTCGCAAAAAAACGAGGAGCCACATGCAAGAAAAAATGACATAGACCCCACTAAAATTACTAGTAAAGATTGGTTGTTTATAATATTCTATGCTGTTTTGGCATTCGCAATGATTGTATTTTTGGGTTTGTTTACGCATTTGGCTTATCGTTTTCTTAAAACCAAATCAGGAGCGAACGCGCCTACCGAAAATGCATACGTACCAATGCGGGTCTTAGACCCGCGTTTTAGATGCGAGTTTACAGGGGTGTCTCATTATGAAGAGGCACGAACACCTCCATTGCCGGTAAAGGGCAGCAAACCAAGCACGTCATCTACGACAGTGTAGGGCGCTGCCAGAGCGATATAGACATACAAGAAAACGTGTAGCTTCAGAAGGCATTTTTCCTCACTCAAATTTCCCTTTCCCTTTCTTTTCAGTCCCACTACCGTGCGCGTAGGAAGGTAGGGCGGCTGGCCACCAGCATGAAGCAACAACAGTCCAGCACTAGCAGTCCTAGCAGCAAGTCCACGTATCCACAGATATGGAGCGCAGATTCTACGCAAAATCGCTGATGCGGCTGGCCATGGGGACCTTCATCAAGTACGAGAACGGGTTAGCCGAGGCTAGCGACCGAGTGTCGCAAATAGTGTACAGAAACCTCTGGACACTTTGCCGATTGTCGCTCCAGCCTGACGAGGACGAGACGTTGGAAGCACCAATAAAAAAAATAACAGCCAGTACCAGCCATGAAAGGAGGACGGCACTTAGGGTCTTCAGACTCATGAGTGCCAATGATAAATGGAGGATGGTCAGTTGCGGCGGACCATTAGCCGCCGCACGATGGCATCGTCAGCGCAGCAGGATCGAGGCGGAGCGAGTGTTCGAAGAAGTGAGCCTGGGCCTTAGGCTAACTGCGCCCTATGGACAAGAGGGCTTCGGGGACCAACTGTGCTATGGTTAATGCGACGGCTGTGCAGTTGACCTGCTGGCTTGGAGGAACTGCACGCGCTGCGTAGCAAGCAGCGTGGGCCCCGGCACATTGGCAACGTGTTTCGACTGCACCGAGGAGGACCACATGCAAGCTCTCCAGGAGACAAGATGTCCAGCATGCGGAGGCGCACCCATCTTGAATGCTTGGCAGTCTCCGCCCGAAGAAAACTGGAAGATGAAGAGGAGCACGATCTGCTATGGAGACAACAGCAGTGGCGGCAATTCCAACAATGGGAGACCGAGAATAGAGCCGAAGCCGGATTCTGGGAGGGTGGCAACCCGGAACCACCAGACGAATTGATGCTATGAATTTTTTTTCCTGCTCCCTTTTCAGCCATTTGTAATCGCTACTTTGTAAAAAAAAAAAAAAAAAAAAAAAAAAAGAGGCAAAAACACAACAAACAGCAATGCTGTGGGGCCGAGTCTCTCAAGACTCAGCTCCCGCCTTGAGGTGACACTTGGGTGGGAGACTCTGGCAAGCGCCGCCCCGCAGCAGAGGTCTGTAAGGGGGGAGGGGGCGTGACATGCCATGCTCGGCTGACCGTGTCCACCAGCAGCACAAGTGAGCACCGAAAATACGGTCGCTTATGCCGACGGGCGGTAAGCTACCACGCGACCGTAGCAGATCACGAGGTAACCAAGCGCTGAGCACAAACTCGATGCGCACCTTACCTTCAGCCAGAAAGACGCGAGCTTGGTGACCGAACAATGGCATTTGGACCACAGACAAAAAAAACTCAGTATATATCTTTTATGTGTAGATTTGCCTGGAAACCAACCAATCACACCTAGAGTCCAAACTGGTACCAATTGCATCGGACCACGAGGCATGGACAACGCCGCGGAACTCACCTGGTATGCTCATGTCCCGACTTTGAAGTACGAGGCCAAGAGGGTGTATGTCACTCGAGTCAATCGGCGCACGTGGGCCCCAAGCAGCTACAGCTCTGAAGTACATTATCAAATATACCGCAGATGTACAGCTTGGATGGATCATACTTGGAGCGGCAGGCATCAGGAGCGTCCCGGGCCTTTTTCCGAAAGGCTTGAAAAGGACTATGAGGCCACAGCGGATCGAATCTTCCGCAGTTTTAGTAGTACCGATATCTGGCTTTTTTTGCAGCAAAATAACGAGTGGAGCGGGGTCCACTGGTCAAGGTCGGTTACTCGCTATTACAATAACTATAACCAACACCCAGAGTGGTCACCCAGGCATTGTGACCCGAGGCTAGAGAACAACGATTACGCCTTATTTGAGGCAGACACCCAGGGCACCAGGTATGCAGACCGCCTACATTTACCATACGGAGGCGAAGGTTTTGGCGACGATCAGACCTATGGCATTTGCACTGAATGCGGACAGAGCATTCCTGCCTGGCGCAACTGCGCTGAGTGTCAGGTCTTTAGCGGCAAACCGGATTGTATGGACGAATGTTTAACGTGCGACCGACTGGAGCACGTTTGGGCGCTCGAAGAAGACCGCTGTCAGGAGTGTGGGGGGTCGCCCACTAGACCGATGCTGGAGTCCGACGTGGTCAATGAACAATGGTGGTGATCCATAAAAGGCGCTATAAATGTGTTTTTAGGGACTATATATGTATTAAAAAAAAAAAAAAAAAAAAAATGTATGACAAAGTTGTATGTACTCGCGCAGGATGTTTGCACGATTCTAGCTCCCACCACCCCAGATTTGAAAGGAATAGGCGGGGTACGCAACGCTGCCCGGCAGCGCATGTCTTTAGGGGGGGCGCGTCACGTCGAGCACGACTGAAAGTCTCCATCTGCAATACAAACTCGACAACTTGTCCATCCATATATTTTTTCCTTACTCTAAGGTATAGCATCTACCGTGGGTAACCGACCAAGATCTGAAAAACTCGAGTGGTAACACGAGCCCGAACAAAAAGTCATTACGTCACATTCTTCCCTCACCTAATTACGCACCCACGCTCTCCCCCTGTTTGCCTTTCCCTAAAATCCTAATTCCTGGAAAAGCCATAAGCACGAATGAGCGAATTATTGATTTGTCATAAAACACGCTCGCGGAGCGGGTATAAAAGGCGCCTCGCGCCTCTTCGCGAGGCAGAAGCTTTCCGATCTCTTGTATTAGTAGAAGTCCGTGTCCGTCGATTGATTATATTGGACTTAGAATCTTTGGTGAATTATACATTCTGACTTAGAATATTTTCGAGCAGAATCGACTTAGAATCTTATTGCAACGCTTCTCTGATTGTAGTCTCGCGAATAATTGTTGATATTATATCTCGACTACAATCAGTATTTAATCAGTGTAGTAACATTTATATATTTAAATAAATACTTATTATTCACATTTGGAGCGTATTTATTTCGGAACCTTCTCCTGCCATTTCAAACTTCCGCCACTGCGAACATAGGAGCTGCCGCCTTGACCAGTAGAGAGCACCAGCGAATCAACACTCGTCTTAAAGTAAGAAACGTTCAAAATAGCTAGTCTTTCCTTTCTCTCTACTAATAGTTGCCGTCGCTTAGCGCTTATCTCCGTTACCTACGTTCCTTTATTAAATTATTTAAAGTCTGATTGTCTACTTTCACGAGTTCCAATTCCCGTGGTTATTACGTGTAGGCGTAGACCGAAATCGGAACAAATTATCGCGCTTACCTTACCGTTTTCGCGACATTGTAACACGGATGTTACAGGTATCACAAGCCAACATTTTCTGGTTGCTTCCTAAATTTTAACTCTGCCCACTCTTTAGTTCAAAAAAAGGGATGGTATGCACTCTTGTAGATAAAAAGTCTTTTTACTCTATAACCCAAAGTTCCATAACCAAAACTTTAAACTTGTTGAGCAATTCCTACGTTTTAATAATTATCCAGAGAAATTTATAAAATATCACATGGACAAACGTGTATAAATTTTGTCTAACAAGCAGAAAGATAATAATATTAATAATATCAATAATCATAAACAGAAAAAATTTTTTACTACATTGAGTATACCTCACATTAAAAACTTTTTTGAACACAAGTTTTCTATTTTAAAAAAAATGGGAATAAGATTAGTACCTAAAATTAATAGTTGTCTCAATTTCTTAATAAAAATAGGCAAAGATACAACTAAAAAAGATGAACAATGTAACATAGTGTACAAGATAGATTGCAAGGATTGTGATGCTAGCTATATAGGAGAGTCAAAAAGAATGGTAGGTGTACGCATATCTGAACACAAACGCAATACGAAGAAGAGTCACAATAATTTTGTCATGAATAATCATAGTCACGAAGAGAAACATACCTTCGATTTTGAAAATTTTGTAATACTAGACAGGGAAACTAATTGGCATAAGCGCACATTATCCGAAATGTTACACATACACCTACAAAAGAATGCAATTAATAAAAAGAAGATACTAATAATTTACACAAAAGTTATGCACCGTTATTGAATAAACTAAAAGAAATTAAAAATTTTTGTAAGTAGTGGTTGATGATATCATGACTGATAGGAGAGAATTCATTCTTATCGACTATTATATGTAACTATTATCATCTAATTTACAGTGTTGACACATGCGGTGACTTTGGTTATTCGTGCTGCTACTCCGGTGCTTAGTTCAGTATTACTAGTCACTTGGTAAAAATCAGCCATATTGTGCTGTTCCTTCCGTAATGGTTAATTTATTATAGTTTTGGCCTTTTTTAATTGTTAATGTGTACGTAATGGTTCTCGTCCGCTGTCACTATGCACTTTTTAAAGTTGATGTATACAAGACTGGGTCTTTTAAATCTTTTATAATTCTTTGTCTACAGTTTTTACAATGACTCTAACTCTTATCAGTTAGTTTATTATTCTGACGAACTGTATGGGTGTATTGTATAATAATGACTGACAAATAATAGGTATAGTTTCTACATTTTCTTCTTATATTCTTATATTTTGATATTGTCATATTGTATTATGCTCTAAATGTCCTTATGTATAATGTTGTAGACCTGATGATGATGATAAACTAATTATCGAAACGTTGTCAATCAATAAACAACTGACTCTAAAAAACGACTGAATTTATTTTAAATCATATCCAAGTGTCGAGTGCTTTGAACTTATAGGTTATTTTATGTTCAAAATGCCCCTGCCTCCCCCTTAATGATTAAGGATCTTGTTCTTTTTTTTAAATTGAAAACTGATGGTTTTTTATGAAAAAAGGGCATTGTTTGCTATTACA
Source organism: Torymus aiolomorphi (assembly GCA_036365515.1). NCBI lineage: Eukaryota > Metazoa > Arthropoda > Insecta > Hymenoptera > Torymidae > Torymus > Torymus aiolomorphi. The sequence continues at coordinate 120,271,108 of CM070875.1, forward strand.
ATGCAGCTAGGCCTTAAGAGATGGCCATAGCCTATTTACTAATTAAACGTTGAGTGATTTTAATTGAATCTAGCAATTTTTAATATATATTTACATAATTCCAGTTACTCATCGCTCATTTATTTTCAGGAAATAAAACATTTGCCCTGGATCTGCATATAATAATATAATGAACTTATTTTTATATTTATTTTATTATAACTTCCTTATTCCACTTTTTTCATTTTGACTATTTTCCCTTTTTTTATATAAATTAATTCATTTTAACCTATAATATGATTCATAGTACATGTACATAAAAGCATATGCATACGCGTCACAAGGAATTAGTCATTAAATTTAATAATAATAACATCCCTTGCAACAAACTCATAAAATTTCTTTTGTTTCCACTATTTGCAACACTTGTCAAACTTTTACACGTATAATTACGTTTAAACCGTTACCCAATAATCAGAAGTATCTGATTTTCTCAAGAGCACATAGAAAAATATCACACAATCAGAAATAATGCAGTATTTTCTAAATTGACGTGAGCTACGTTGAAAAGTCTTCTTATTTTAACTCAAATTGTATCATGGTTTCTTAGTAGGATGTTTAAGTTAAAAGCGTATGAATTTTAAATATAGTTCTGATATTTGTATCTCAAATCTCATATTTAGTGCCTTAACCTTGCTTTACATACCTAAAAACAAGCTCTTATTCTGATTTAATTTACTTCCTCTACAGTCTTATCTTCTATAAACTCATGTATTCATTGGTCCGTTATGTTCATAAATTGATGAGAAACAGCTACGGCAATACTTCAATATCTTTAAAATAAAATAAAAATTGGCTTATGGTATTGCAGGTGAATAGTTAAAGCTGTTTTCTAAATCCTGAAACATAACACGAAAAAATACAAAGGATCAGTCTTTTTTAAAAAAGGATCAATATAAAAACAAAGTAATACATATCTGATAATGAATATTAGTTAAGCTCTGGTTCACTGTCCTTTTTATCCTTAAATTTCATTGATAATCATGTTTGACTCTTGATTACTTTTTCTCTGTACACACACATGTTATATTAAACTAGGAGATTACGTAGCTTTCGGATCTTTGAATTCATCCAGGTAATGAATTATTTTATAATAAAAAATATGAAACCTGTTTTCCAGGGTTTTCCATCATAAGCCCTGGATCCATATATAATCACCTAATTACCTTATTTTAACATTTATTCTCTTATAACTTTCTTATTATGCCACTTTTTTCATTTTGATTATTAACTCTCTCTTCTTTGTCTGAAAATTATTCATTTCAACTTATAATATGATCCATGTTACACTTTCATAGGAGCACATGTACAAGTTTCACATGGAAAGTCACAAAATTTTCTAAAAATTTCAATTGGTGCCACAAATCCATAATATTTATTCCATTTCCACTAGTTTGAATTACGTGTTGAATTTTGCACGTATAATTTATTTTGAACAGTTCGGTGTAAACAGCCGTAGAGAGCAGACGTGTTTACTCATTACTCTGTATTAAGAGTTCCCAAATTGTGACTGTGCCTCAATCGTTCTGACTCTCTCTAGTGCTAAGTACTTGTGTATACTTGTGTCTTTGTGACTTTTGCGACCCCCTTGTGTTTTTCACCGGGGGCGTCTTTAATTTCAACATGGAGCCTTCTCACCAGGGAGTTGCTCCTATACCTTGTTTTGATTACAAAGTTCGCATTGATTCGGAATCTACCTACTCAGCTTTAGCCTCGCAGTCATTAAAACTCTCTAAAGAGCATGCAATTGTTTTTGATTCCGTAAGTAATTTCACAGTGAAAGATTATACCCTAGCTCCTGGAAAAGTCATTGGTCCAAACAATATTAGATTTTCCTCTAGAATTTCTCAAGGACGCATATGCTTCTATCTTGCTTCAAAGGACCTAGTAAACAAAACTGTTGACATAAGTGAATTTAAATTAGTTAATGATGCAAAGGAGGAACATACTGTTGAAGTTCGACCTCTGATATCTCAATCCAAACGCGTTACCATCTCTAATGTTAAACTCGAAATCCCTAACAGTTTTCTCGAAGGCGTTATTAAAAAACTCAATATCAGAATCAAGTCTCGTGTCACACATGTCCGTGCGGGATATGTCGAAGCAGGCTATAATCATATATTATCTTTTCGTAGACAATTTTACATTGATCCGCAGGACGAAGATATTATTCCACCAGCTATTAATATTAAAACCGAGGACTCTATAGAATGGGCATACTTCACGACCAATAAAATCAAATGCTTTATTTGTCAATAAGAGGGTCACCTAGCAAAGTCGTGCAATGAAAGAGAAAACTCTCAGTCTACTATCGCAACTACGGAATTTCCCCCACAAACAATCACAGACGAGACTCCGATCAACACTAACAGCGAATTGATACTATTCGACTCCAAAAAAAGTAGCCGTCACGTCTCATTCAGAAGCCAAAGATCTCATTTTTCCTACTCTCCCTGGTGCCAAGAGAGAGCTATCAGATACCTCGTCTACGTCGTCTACTTTAGGATCGTCCCTTGTGAAGGGTAACGCCTCCGTGAATATAAATAAGTCAGCGAAGCACAGTAACAAAAAACCAAAAATAAATGCTCACTCTTTAGAAGATATCAGACCATGCCTAAGTCCACTTAAATTACTCTTAGACAATGCTGATAAAAATTATCCACTCGATTTCGGTGAAATCTCAGATATTATTGAAAATTACGGTTCAGATAAACTAGGCTTATTAAGAATGCTTACGGATACTCAAAGTCTGATGAATGCAGGGAAACTACGCAGTTGTATCAAAAGAATTATAGCAAAAATAAATAATCCGTCGTCAAGCACCCTGGAAACAATAAGCAGTGAATCACCCAGCTCTGCAGAAGAAGATTTTTAATGGCTAATTCATGGACTAATCGACCCACTTCCAATTTGTGCCTAGCATTTTGGAATACAAGAAGCATACTCAGAAGAAAGAAAGATCTTAATTTATTTATACATAATTTTGACATTTTAATATGCGTAGAGTCCTGGTTAAAATATTCTCATCATATCGCATTTCCCGGGTTTAATGTCGTTAGACAGAATAGGGCTGGTTCTACGGGTGGTGGCATTATTATTTTCATTCGTAAATGCTTTGAATTTTATTCTTTGAATCCAAATTTTTCTCATGAATCACTAGAGTCATGCGCCATCCGTATTACCAACACTACTCCTGCCTTTAATTTAATCACCTACTATCGTACCCCGGGCTCCAATCTCTCTCAATCAACTTGGAATTAAATCGCCGCCTCTGCACATCTGCATTCTAATTCTTTGTTGGTTGGTGATTTTAATGCCCACCATCAAAATTGGAATTGCTATCTAATGACTGTAACGGTAATAGATTTATGCAATCAATCTGATAAGTATATGTGGATGGTGGAAGCAGGAATCCAGGACACAAATGAGTATACACGCACACACGGAGTATTAAAGTATAATAAGTAATTTATTAGAACTACAGATCACTCGACACTTGCTAATCAATAAAACACAGATATAAATATATAAGTAAAAGTATAATCTGACTCGGACGCGATGTCACTCGCTTCAGCTCTCGTAGAGCACTGACTGGCCCTCCACACAGAGCCGTGCTCAGTATCTAAAGGGGGCGCTAGAGTAGATATGAGATGGCGAGTGCGGCAGCGGCTTAAGAGGATCCGCAATTCTAACACTCCCTCCCGGGTACCTTAAGCCACGCTGCCCTTCAAATCCTTATTTGTTGTCTGTAACATAGAAAAACACTATTAACAAAATGAAATGATAATTCTAAAATTAAAAATAGTTCAGCTAATTTTATGCAATTCAAATTACATGTATAAGCCGTCGCTTAACGCATTATCTCACATGATGCTCTATTACATCGGTCATATGTCGCAATTCATTTCCGTCGCCCGTTTTAACGTTTGATTTAGCTGATCGATTATCGTACCATAAAATAATCAACGGTAACTCTCTGGATAGCACATTTTAGGGAATTATGTATGGAGATCAATTCTTTACTACAGTCGCTCATTAATACATATTCCGCTAGACACATTGCGTGTCCCTCAAGTAATGGCATCTCCAAGAAGTTTAATGATATAGCCGCTCGTTGTCAGAGAACTTTCACGGTCGCCAAAACTCGCATCCGAATAACTTTCGAGAATGTCGCTTTTGCCAAGATAATTCAAGCCTACAGCTTTAGTACCCTTAAGGTATCTGAACATTCGTATCACTCCTCGCCAGTCGCTGTCGGTAGGATGATTTGGTGCCTGCTTAATACGTTAACCGAATAAGCTATGTCGGATTTGCATGCATTTGCTCAGTACAAAATGTACCTGTAACTTCGCAATAGGGTATATTATCGTTATTTTCTGTCGTTATAAGTACAGCAATGTTCTCAGTCTCTTTTCGCTCTTATCGCTTTCGATTCGTAATCATGGGCGTTCGTTGTGGGTGCACGTCCTGAAAGCCAAATTTAGTTTTCATTTTTATGATATATTTTTCTTCGTCGATTTTCATTACCCTCGCTTCTCTGTCTCTTTTGATTTCCAGACCAAGAAAATATTTAAGCTCTCCTATATCAGTCATTTCAAACTTTCTACTAAGACTCTGTTTCGTCTTACGCATTCTCTCTCTATCGTTACATGCCAGTAGTATGTCATCGACATACATAATCATAATCAGAAATTTATTACCTTCACGCCAGGTAAACAGACAATGCTCGTTATTATCTGGTTTTAATGCAAATTTCGTTACAATTCCAGTTAATTTCTCATTCCGGCATTTTGGGCTCACTTTCAAATCATACAAGGCCTTTTTCAGTTTGCATATTTTCTTTCGCTAAAGTTCTGTCGCACATTCGATTCCGTTTGGAATTTTCATGTAAACTGGTACATTTAAGTGGCCGCTCAAAAATGCTTTCTTAACATCCATCTGAGTCTATCAGTCGCTTTCATGGCCTTTTGATAATTCACGGAGTCTCCATTTATCTCAGCTAGTAGAGCGTGAGTCATCTCTTTAATTGATTCCGTCTCTTGAGATTTGATATCTCTCACCATTGGCGAAAGACCACGACCTCTTTTTGTCTCTCCCTCCGTTTCGGTTGTTTCAGTCTCAAATTTATAAAATCAGGTGTTTGTATCAATTTCAGAGTTTACAGTCTCCCAGTCGCTTATGTCTGACTTTGTCAAGTTTAATATATCTGTCGCCTTCATGATGTCTCAACGAATTTCAGATTCATCGTTTTTCTCCAGCCAATAAGAAAAGACTTCAGTCTCTCTTAATTTCTCCCTCCGGTCTCTAATTTTCACATCAAATTCAACGAATCAGATGTTTGGATTAACTTCTGGCCTCTTGGTCATTACACTTAATTTCGCAATACATCTATAAAACGATTTAGTTGCATAGTAGCCATATTACAATGTGGATTGAAAGTTTTAATAGGAAAAGCCGCATTATTTGAACATGTGATGCGTCTGTTGCATGCATGAACTGCAGTATTTAAAACACAGAATTTTGTATTAACACTCGCATTTATCTCTGAATAATCTTATCAAACATTTCATCGGCACCATCACGGCGCGGCTTATCAGGACACGCCAGCTGTAATTTTATATTTAACTTTCTCAGAACATATTCACTCAGTCGCATATTCACTCGTGAATTCTGTTCTCTGATCGCTTTGCAAATAGCAAATCTTCGCATCTTTTCCTAGCAAAAATTCGGGCCCTTCTTTCAAAGATTAAAAACAGTACCCTGTCTCATCTTTTCTTTTCATCGTATAGACCATGGCTAAACGAGAAAAATCATCGACGAAGGCAGAAATATATTTGTATCTTTTTGGTTACGTAATAGGACTTCTCATAATCTGATAAGTATCGGATCTGTAAAGGATTCTGTCGCTCTCTATCGCACTGTGGTTTCTCATTTTCAGTTACTTCATTTACATTGCTTAATTTTCTATCTCTTATATTTTCGAAGCCCGAACAAATCTCATCGTTTGTTTCTCTGTCTCTATTTTTACTGCACATGCTTCCACCGTTTCCACCTGTCGCTTTTATTTGTATATTAATTTATTTATTAAACCAGAGTAAGTACATAGGTATTACAATAATATCAATATACATTTTTACATTACATGCGTAACCCAGCAGAGGAAGTATTTCCTGTATGCTGGTCTGGTGTCTTAAACTAACTTAAAACTAAATTGAAATATTGTCCCTGATTGTTTGTCGATCTTGTATCCCCGTAGCTAGTAGCTACGGAGTCAAGTCGACAACCACACATTATTCATGACTTTTCTTCTATCACCAATATCTAACCAACATTTGTCTTGCTGTTGTAAATGATTCCGTAGATGCGTTTCTGTCTCTTGCAAAGATGATTCTTTCGTAGCTGTTTAGTCTTGTTGGGCAGGTGAGTCCCACTGCACAGGTAACTCTGTAGTGTGGGAACATCAATCTGTGTTGGTTGGCTGAGTCACATTTACATGTTGATGTAAAAACTATGTCGTCTACTACTATGAGATCGTTGTATTTCGGGTGCTGTTCTAGAGTATACATTGAGTTTGTAAATGTTTGTTTACCTCGAATGCCTCTGTCGAAATACAGTAGTGCTTTATTACAGCCTAGATAGTTGAGATCTCCGTAAGACATGCGGTAGGTGTTATCTTGCAGTATAGGCTTTCCCGGTGCGCCACTTGCTTCCATTGACATGGTTTTTGTATTGTTATCCTCAGCCATTTTATCTATCGTACTAAATACAGTTTCTATGGGATTATATTTTTCGTTGTTGTCTTCCTTTCATTTCAATATCTTTGGATTTTTCTTTGACAAAGTGTATATGTTTTATTTCATTATTTCCGTTAGTAATACGATAGTCACAACACTTATTGCTTAAAGTTGTATTTTTGTTGCTCTCTGAGAGCGTCCACCTGTTAGCAATCATATTTGCAATTTCGATGATAATTTGTTGATTACTATTGAGTTTTCGGATTTTGTTCCAGTTGTAATTAGATAATCGACGATGAGAACGTTTATAATGTAGTGTGCATAACCCGTGTGCGCATATATATGTTCTTATATCCAGTAACAGTTTATCGGACTCTAAACTCCCCATGGACTTCCAATGTGGGAGGTCTGTTTCCGATATCTTTATTAGTGAATAATATAGTTGCTTTATCTGTTTACAGTTAATATTATTAGTATTATTCATGGGTGTTTTATTATGCTAGATGTTTGCTTTTATCCAGATCTTGATTTTATATTTCAGACTTTTTTATTCGTTATTGTTTTAAGGTCATTAGGCAGTTTGTTGAAGGTAGTTAGTGCTCTAATGTAGCTGTTTTTGATGCTGATGCGTTTACAACGTTTAGGTATTGGTATACTTTTATTCCTCGTTACTTTGTCGGATTCTATATATTTGTCTTGTAATTCTTTGTAATGAAATATTAGTGACTCAAAGGTAAAAATTTGCTCTATATTTAGTGGATTTCTGTCATAAATAAAATTGTTTTTATTTATAAGTTTAAGCAGTCTGTTTTGCAGGCTTTGTAAGCTTTTGGTTCTACCTGCGTAAGCGCCTCCCCAGGCTATAATACCGTAGGAGGTGATACTGTGGAACAACGCATAGTAAATCATACGCAGATTGTCTGTGTCCATTATAATAGACAGTTTGTATAAGATGAAAGTAAGGTATTTGGTCTTATTATATATATTTTTGGTGTGTATATCCCATTTCATGTTGCTATCGAAAGTTACTCCTAGGTATTTGGTGTTTTCTACTCTTTTGATGTTTTTTCCTTGTATGCAAATGTTCATATTTTTAGGCGTGCTTTTATAATTGCTGCCGAATTCCATGTATATTGTTTTGTCCTTGTTGAGAGATAGTTTATTTAGTGCTAGCCAGTTGGCTATTTCTTGTAGGTAGTCGTTCATTTTAGTTTCTACTTCTTGCCAGGTTTTACCTATTGCTATGATCGCAGTGTCGTCAGCGTATGACAATATTGTATTTTCAGGCATTGAAGATAACATATCATTAATATAAATAATGAACAGCAGCGGTCCAAGTATTGTACCTTGCGGTACTCCCATATAGACAGTTTTGTATTGGCTATAATCATTACCTATTTTCACCCTTTGTTTCCTATTACTTAGATAACTTTTTATGAGGTTATATGCGCTACCTCTGATGCCGTAGTTATAGAGTTTATTAAGCAAAATTTGATGATCTACTGTATCGAATGCTTTCGCTAGATCGAGGAATGTAATAGCTATTGGGTCGCTTGCATCTATGTGGTTATAGATTGTGTTAGTTATTTGATATAGTGCATCTTTAGTGCCTCTATTTTTCCTGAATCCAAATTGTTTATTTGATATCAAGTTACATTTATCTATGAAAGATGATATTCTACTATGCAGTAGTTTTTCCAATACTTTTGCAACATTTGAGATCAGGGAAATTGGTCTGTAGTTTGTTGGCAGATGCTTTTCTTTGGCTTTATGTATTGGTATAATATCCGCAATCTTTAAAGCATCAGGCCAAATTTCTTTCTCTAAGCATAAGTTGGTTATGTGAACCAGTGGGTCGGAGATGTGTGATATTATAACTTTGAGTGAGAGTGTGTTAATACCATCACACCCACCATTTTTATTTTCCATGTTTAATATTGTTTTTTGTATTTCTTGATGATTAGTAGGATATAGAAAAATACTCTTGTTATTCTTAGTAGGCAGCCTTACTCTTTTGTTTGAAGGAGTTTTAATTTTGTCACACAGTTGTTTACCAACGTTGCAGAAGAAGTTGTTGATATGTTCAGAAATTTCTTTTGAGTCGGTTATTTTTTTATTGTTATTATCCATGATAAAATTAATGTTGTTATTTATTTTACTATTTTTTCCAATTTTGTTATTAATTAATCTCCAGAGATTCCTCTGATTGTTCATGTTTGATTGTATTTGCTTTCTATCATGGTCCTTTTTTGCTTGGTTGATAATGTAGTTAAGTATCTTAATGTAGTTTTTGTAATTTTCTTTTTTTACAGAGTTAATAGGATCCTTCTTCCATATATTATATAGTTTTTCTTTATTTTTACACGAATTTATTATTGCTTTTGTTATCCAATTTTTCCTCGGTTTCATGTTGTTTTGTTTATTGCTATGCGTCTTAATTATTGACCTGTTTAGGCATGTTTGAATTTTTTGTATAAGGTTATTTAAGGCTTGGTTGGGATCTGTTATTAATGAGATATCTGCCCATTTTATAGTTCCTGCTGTTTTTTCCAATTTATTGTAGTTAAATCTTTTTCCTAATTTGGTACTGGATTGTTTTTTAATATTTTTTAATGACATCATTATGGGAAAATGGTCGGTAAAAGGTGTTTTTAGTAAGTAGGTTTTATATTTAATTTTGTCTAGTTTAATGAAAAAGTTATCTATACAGGTGCCATTGCTATTGTTATTAATATCTGATGGTCTAGTTATACTTTTAAATCCTGGGCAGTAACCATTTTCTAATAGGATTTGTAAAAAGTCTTCATCTAAAACATCTTGGCTTAATATATCAAAATTGAAGTCTCCTATTATTATATTATTTTTTTGTTTCTTGCTTATTTTTAGAAAATTTTTAATATTCGTTAAGAATTCAGTTTTATGTATGTCATGTGATCGGTAAATTGATGATAATGTTATGTTTTTGTTATTTTCAAGTGTGATTTTCGTGTTCATTATTCTAAGTTTATTTATTTGTATAATTTCCGTGGTTTCTGTAATGTCTTCACTTATATATAATACTACACCATCCGATTGGTTTATGTTGCTTTCATTATAGTACATTCTATATTTTGGGATATTAAAAAATTCGTGGTGTTCAAGTTTCCATGTTTCAGTACATACTATAATACAAGGCTTTGTAACAAGCCTGTTTAAGAATACTAATAGTTTATTGTAATTAGCATTTAAACTTCTTATATTAACGCAAAGAATTAATTCTTTGACTGTAGCTAGGCATCTATTTAATTCGGTTACACTATTTGTGATATGTTCGTTGTCAAATATTACCTCTTGAGAATCAAGATTCATTTTCTAGCGTATCAAATTTTGGTTGATCTGTAGATGTAGGGGTTGCTGGAGATAATGTACCGGCAGATGTGTTGGTCGTTAATCTAACTCATCTAGTAGTTATCCATTGCTGTGAGCGGGAATTGCTTTGTTTGCCGATTTCTAGGTTGCCAAAGTACCGACGGTAGGTAGGCTGCAGTGGATAGTCTGTCATTTCAATGTATTTTTTTATTTTGTGTTTTAGCACTTCACACTGATCACTGTCTATTGCACTATGATTTATATTGTAATTAGTTTTGTATTTGTTGTTGTTAAATTCACAGTTTGTGCATTTAAGAATATCACATTTACACTCAGCAGCTGCGTGATTTCCTGCACATTTGTAGCACTTGTCCTCATTATCGCATTTTTTGCCACTGTGGCCGACTCTTGAGCATTTAGTACATGGATTTGTGTTTATTATGTCAAATACTCTGCAATTTTGAAACTCTATAAATAACTTGTTTTTATTGTCTCTTATATGTTTGTAGATTGTAGGCGTTACTTCAACTATTGCACTCATTGTTTTAGCTTTTTCACTTGAGTTTATGTGTAGAACTTTGCACTTGTCATCAATATTGTTAAAGTTTCTTTGGTTAATGTCTTGTTCTAGTTCTTTATCATTAAACACTTTTTCAATGTTAATAATTTTCACTATAGGTTCTTTTATTTCTTCTTTTTTGATTTTTGCATTAGTTGATAATTTTTTAGATAAGGTCTTTTCAATTGCATTTATACTTTCTTCGTTCATACAGTTTATTAATATAGTATCATTATTTATTTTTGTCACTTTTTTTGTTTGGATTGTTTTGTCTTTAGCAAGATAATGCAGTACAGTGTTTTCTAGGTTTATATTGTCTTTGTTGTTTGTTTTTTTAACAATTAGTTTTGGTACTCTTTTAGCTTTGGGTTTAGTATTTGTTAAAATTTCTGCATAAGTGTGGGGCTTGATGTTTTTAAAATTGTTATTTTGTCTTTCTTTTACGAGTAATTCGTTTAGTAAGGCGTTCTTTTCTTGTGTTTCTTTAAGTAATTGTTTTAGCAGGTTATTTTCAATTTTCAGTGAGTCTGATTCATTGTAATCTTCATATATGGTTTTATTGAGACCATTTTCTTCTGTTGTCTCATGCACTATGTTATTCACAATGTCTTGTTTAATTTGTTCACGGTTTTCATGCTTTAGCTGTGCTATGAATTGCCACGCTGCTTCACTGAGCGTGCCATATGGCAACTTTGAGGTTAGTGAGAGGTTAGGATGATCTTGGCACACAATAAATGAGTTGCTGAGGAATTTAATTGGTTTTCCTATGTTATATTTTGTAACTATTTCATCAGTATGGAAGAAGTTTCCACACACTATGCACACCACTGCCCCAACGCTAATGCTGGGATGGCACTTGTAATATTTATTAAGAGAGGCATCGGGCGGCTCCTTCTCCTCCGACGCCATGTCGAAAAATTTTCATCTTGTTACATGTTAAGACCATTTAAAACTCAAACTCTAATTTATCGAACTGTTCTGTCGCTTCAGTATCTATTACAAGTCTAGGTTACAAATCTAGATTAAATAATATTGTTATTTACAGTCGAGGCGGAAACAAGTTTAGCATTGTGTGCTTGTATCTTTCGTTCGTTCATATTCGACCATGTCTGTCGTTTTACAAGCTTGCTTGCTCCGTGATCACTCGCTTTATTTCTAGTACTAACATTTTGAGTTTTCTCACTGCCTTTTTCTTAACCTCTCCAGTTTCGCCGTTTTCCTCTCATGCCTTGCTTGTTCTGTCTCTATCCTTTCGAATCTCTCTGACAATCTACACTATCGCTCTTATGCTTACCTTCGCTATAACGATCTCCGCCACATCCACCTCCGCGATTATACGGTTTATATCGTACATTTCTGTACCTTGAACTGTTGCTCCGTTGGTCTCTCTGTCGCTGCAGCCGCTGCCGGCAGTTGGTGGCGATGTAGTCACAAAACTATTCGCATTCGAAGCACTGCTTCTTCCCGGTGCCGAGCCTGGGATAATTTTGACATGTGACCAAACCCGTCGCACTCATAACATCTAACCTTGTCCAAGGTGCTCAATTATGCAGACGGTATCCGTCGCTGCCGTCACCGTCTGTCTTTTGATGCTTTCCACCTGCATAACAAAAAACTTTAGACTATCGTATGTTAACCGTCTACCAGCCATGCTTTTTGTCATGAAGTCGATATTTATCATTTGCATCACTGCGCTTACGACAGCACTATAAAATACGTCCGTTTTCTCAATTTGGGGTAAATCATTGACTTCAGTAAGATTATTATATTATCTAACCACGTCCTCGAATCTGTCGATGAAGACACTCACTTTTTCTTTAAACTCCTTCAGTCGCATCAATTTACCATAAACTTGTTAATCAAATTCAGGTCTTTTACTGCCATCGCGATTGGCGACATAGTCGCTCGATCGCTTATTATTACACTAAAAATAGAACTCTTTTTCAGCCAATTATTTTTAAAAGATATGTTGATGACATTTTTGCAGTTGTACCAGAATGTTTTGTGGATGAAATGGTGGATGTGTTTAATTCTATCCATGATAGAATTAAATTCACAAAAGAAGTTGAGAAAGATTATCAATTGAGTTTTTTAGATATTAGAGTCATTAGAGGTAATAATAATAGAGTGAAATTAGATTGGTATAGAAAACCTACATGGTCAGGTAGATTTTTAAATTTTGATTCTCACCACCAATTCGGAAACAAGACAGGTGCGATCAAAGGTGTCATTGACAGAGCGATTAAATTGTCACATAAAGATTTTAGGAAAAAGAATTTAAATTTAGTTAGAGAAACATTTATTAAAAATAGTTATCCCGTAAAATTTATTGATAAAATGATTGATGAGAGAGTGTGGGAAATTTATAATGGTGGATTGAAGCAGCGGGTAGATAATCAAACAAGGAATAGAAATGGAAAGAATGCATATTTTAGTTTACCATATGTTAGAGGTTTGTCGGAAAGGATTAGAAGGGTTTTTAGTAAACATAATATTCAAGTTTTCTTTAGAAATGATAATAATTTAGAAAGGTTATTTAGTAATTGTAAAGACAAGGATGATAAATGTTTGAAATCGGGAGTTGTTTATAAAATTAATTGTAGGGATTGTAATGGTTGTTATATTGGTCAAACGGGTAGATATTTGAAAAAGAGAATATATGAACATCAATATAGTTTACGCAGCTCAAGTTGTACATCGGGTTTGAAAGAACATTGTTTAAATAGTTTGCATTCTTTCGATTTTGGGAGTGTGGATATTTTGGAACAGGGGATTAAGAATAAATATAAGAGGAAAGCCTTGAAAGTATTCACATTCTAAGAAATCGGAATAATGTAAATTTAATGATAGAGTCAAGTAAATTAGATAACATTTATCATTCTTTATTAATTTAAGTGAGAATGGCAAGTTGGAGAGGTGAATGTGGAGGGTGGTGGGGTAAGAGAAAAGAAGGGGGTATGGGTGCATGGTATATAAGGAGGTGTATCGCGGGTTTTATTTCAGTCCCTGAAGAGGAGCCGGAGCAGGCTCGAAACGTCGGACAATGTGGTGGTGGTGGGCAGTCAGATCGTCCTTTGCTAACAAAGTTTTTTCCAGATTTTAATTAAGTTTTTATTTCAGATTCTGCGGGGGTGATTATAAACAAGGGCAATCTGACTGCCATAAATATTAATTATTTTAATTTAATTTGTAAGACTGTAAGACCGATGGAAAAATTCTTATCAGTTGATATTAAATTGCAGTCGACATAAGTAATATTTTTAATGATAAAACTAAGGTCTATTAAAGGTGGGGTAAAATGTTTTTTAGAGATATATATGGGATTTATGGGAAGGTGGTAAAAGATTATTGCTCAAAATGGGTAAAAATGGTTTTAAGGATTGTAATTTTAAAGGAGCAACTCACTTTTCTTCTAAGGTGTAAAAAATCAAATATTTTTCCTAAACATATTGGAAAAAAATTTGATGATAAGGGTTTTTATCGGGATTACAATAAAAGAGTTTCTTATGATCTACGGAAAAATATTTTCTTTTTCAAAAATAAATTACTTAACTTAGAAATTAGAGATTTGAATTTTGAAATTAATCGTTTGAATAAATATTTATTAGAGCTTGAAAGATATTTATATAATAAAATAGAACAGAATGATTTGCAAGAATTTTTTCGTGGTCAAAAGAGGCACTTTGAAAAAGTAAAATATAACCATAGGAGTAAATTAAAAAGAAAATTTGAATATTTAAAGCATAGAAAACACTCTCAGGTCAATCAAACTAACAATGTTAATAAGGATTGGTTTAGAAATTTAACTGACAAAGTAATACCAGAAGAAGTGGTAAATATCATGTCAAAGGGTGCTAAATTTGGAATATCATATTCAAGTAAATCTCTTCCGATCAAGAATATCATCGCTGAGGTAGAAAGTAGTATGAGTAGTTTTAATCTGGAGTTTAAAAAAGAATGTAGGCGTTCTTTAGTTAAAGTTGTTGATAATTTTAAAAGAGAACATAGATTTGATAATTATTTGAATAGTAATTTATTCCATGAATTAAAAATAACGAAGAAATTCTTGAGAGAGAATCCGAATATGATCTTCCAAAAAAGCAGATAAAGGAAATGTAACTGTAGTTTCGGATAAAAGGGATTATATTAATAAAATTCAACTTATGTTGGAGGATGATACCACTTATGTGAAAATTAGGAATCCACATATCAATAGACTACAAGATAAATTGAAAGAATTATTGATGCATTGGAAAACAAAAGCTTATATTAAAGATAGTATGTTTAAATATTTAAAATGTGAAAATGGCACTGTAGCTAAATGTTATGGGCTTCCTAAGATTCACAAAGAACAGTTGACATATAGAATAATAATATCATCGATAAATTTTCCGACGTATAGACTTGCTAGATGTTTGTCTAATATATTGTTCAAGATAGTGGGTAAAACAAATTCATATATTAAAGATAGTTGGAGTTTTTATGGTATAATGAAAGATATTATTATTCCGAATGATCATAGGATGGTTTCATTGGATGTAGTATCTTTGTTTACAAATATAACTTTAGAGTTGTTGAATGATATTATACAAGATAAATGGTCTGAAATTAAAGTACATACTAGTTTAACAAAAGATGAATTTATAAAGGCACTTAATTTGGTTTTAAAAACACAATTTTTTCTTTTGATAATAGTCTATATGAACAAAGATATGGTTGTCCAATGGGATCACCTTTGTCACCTGTTATAGCCAATTTAGTAATGGAAAAATTGGAAAGTATTGCTTTGTCTAAGTTGGTTTTTCAGCCAATTATTTTTAAAAGATATGTTGATGACATTTTTGCAGTTGTACCAGAATGTTTTGTGGATGAAATGGTGGATGTGTTTAATTCTATCCATGATAGAATTAAATTCACAAAAGAAGTTGAGAAAGATTATCAATTGAGTTTTTTAGATATTAGAGTCATTAGAGGTAATAATAATAGAGTGAAATTAGATTGGTATAGAAAACCTACATGGTCAGGTAGATTTTTAAATTTTGATTCTCACCACCAATTCGGAAACAAGACAGGTGCGATCAAAGGTGTCATTGACAGAGCGATTAAATTGTCACATAAAGATTTTAGGAAAAAGAATTTAAATTTAGTTAGAGAAACATTTATTAAATAAATAGTTATCCCGTAAAATTTATTGATAAAATGATTGATGAGAGAGTGTGGGAAATTTATAATGGTGGATTGAAGCAGCGGGTAGATAATCAAACAAGGAATAGAAATGGAAAGAATGCATATTTTAGTTTACCATATGTTAGAGGTTTGTCGGAAAGGATTAGAAGGGTTTTTAGTAAACATAATATTCAAGTTTTCTTTAGAAATGATAATAATTTAGAAAGGTTATTTAGTAATTGTAAAGACAAGGATGATAAATGTTTGAAATCGGGAGTTGTTTATAAAATTAATTGTAGGGATTGTAATGGTTGTTATATTGGTCAAACGGGTAGATATTTGAAAAAGAGAATATATGAACATCAATATAGTTTACGCAGCTCAAGTTGTACATCGGGTTTGAAAGAACATTGTTTAAATAGTTTGCATTCTTTCGATTTTGGGAGTGTGGATATTTTGGAACAGGGGATTAAGAATAAATATAAGAGGAAGGGCGTGAAAGTATTCACATGCTAAGAAATCGGAATAATGTAAATTTAATGATAGAGTCAAGGAAAGGAGATAACATTTATCATTCTTTATTAATTTAAGTGAGAATGGCAAGTTGGAGAGGTGAATGTGGAGGGTGGTGGGGTAAGAGAAAAGAAGGGGTATGGGTGCATGGTATATAAGGAGGTGTATCGCGGGTTTTATTTCAGTCCCTGAGGAGGAGCCGGAGCAGGCTCGAAA
Source organism: Torymus aiolomorphi (assembly GCA_036365515.1). Taxonomy (NCBI): domain Eukaryota; kingdom Metazoa; phylum Arthropoda; class Insecta; order Hymenoptera; family Torymidae; genus Torymus; species Torymus aiolomorphi. The sequence continues at coordinate 120,287,683 of CM070875.1, forward strand.
CGTCGGACAATGTGGTGGTGGTGGGCAGTCAGATCGTCCTTTGCTAACAAAGTTTTTTCCAGATTTTAATTAAGTTTTTATTTCAGATTCTGCGGGGGTGATTATAAACAAGGGCAATCTGACTGCCATAAATATTAATTATTTTAATTTAATTTGTAAGACTGTAAGACCGATGGAAAAATTCTTATCAGTTGATATTAAATTGCAGTCGACATAAGTAATATTTTTAATGATAGAACTCTTTTTGCTTATCTCGAGCTCGCATAGACAGTCTCCAAATTCACCACTATATATAGCAATTGTTTGTAAATCATGCTTTCAGCAGTATAAATAAAAACCATATCTTTTCTCGATCTGAAGTAAAACTTCAACCAAAATATTATAAGTCATTATTAAGTCCCCAACACCTTCCACGAAGACTCTCGCTTTTTCTTTCAACAGTTCCTATACCGCGTGCCATAAAACTGTCTACGCTCTGTCGCCCCGATATTAACAGTGGTCTCGAATTCCAGACTTACATTCATCAAGCACATTGAAAAAGTTTTATTTAGATAACACTCGCTTTTACAATCAAATCGGTCATCCAATAAGTCGCTTATTTGTAAGTTCAGATCTAAGAAGATTCCGAAAATATCACTTTATAAACATTTTTATCACACTAACATTCACTCTCATTCAAAATCCAATTTTGATTTTCTGTCTCATATAAAATGTTTTATTTATATTTGATTTTATTTATATTAATTTTCATTTACGTGAAATTACGAAACTCCAACTATCAAATATATGTGGGCCATCCGTCAATTTATTTTCTATCGTATTAATACACGTTTCTATCGCTCTTTGTATCTGTCGCTCTTATTCACTATACGTTTCCGCCGGCTACCGCTATCACTCACTTTCTGTACCGAATTTGTCACCACTGTCGCGCTTATTTCAGGATAGTCTCTGTCGCGTTCGCCCGTCTCTATTTCGTCGTTACTTCGAGAGGTACTTTCCATGCCCTTCCGGCAATTAAGCATTAGCAGCTGTTGCCCTTCTACTTCTGCCTGCTCAAACGCACCTTTTAAGATGCACTTTTCACCCAGCATCATTAATGCCATGCCTGTAATTAAAATTTTTCAATAAACAAACCGTGCCGAATACAAACACTAAGAGTTCATTGAATATTTTAAACAGAACAATATTTCAAGGTTAATCATGCGCAATTCCATTTAACCTATTACTCATATTTACTATTGGAGCTGACAAAGTTCAAGGTTCTTATCGTGTGTCGCAAGACAATCAATAATTCTTGTTTTTGTCATATTTAAATATGATATCAATTTCATTTTCAGCACTGAGTTTCAGTCGCCCTCACTTGCTGTTCCATCGGATGCAGTCGCTAATCCCTCGCTTTATCGTCACTCGCCAGTTCGCTCGTTTTTCGACTAGACTCCGCCATTTGCGTCGAAATGATTTGGAGTTGTTCATGCATTACTGCAGTACAAATTATCATTAGTAGTTTTACTAGCTCCGCATCATTCTCACTCGCTAACTCGCTTTTCTCCGTCTCATTCTCACTCGCTATTTTGAGAGGCATTCTTGCCTTTGTGGCAACACGGTATCAGCATCGACTGGCCCTCTAACCCTGCTTTTTCGATTGCATCTATCAAAATGCGCTGTTCGCCCAACGTCATTGTTGTTACAAAAATCTTTTAGTGAACAAACTGTGCCGAACGCAAGTACTACGAGTTCACACAAGATTTGACAACAAGAATTTGAAGATAACTAAGTGTACATTTTTCCTTAAAATTATCAATTTTATTGCAGGTATTTTCCTTCTGCCGTACCAAGTTTTTAATTTTACAGACGTACTAAATTTCTATTGCTCCTGCATTCGCGGGGCTTACTCGAGATTTATTTTATCTGTATACAGAATATCGTTTTTAACCATTCATATGCATATGTTAATTTTTAAAAATAAGACGTAATTCGCGAAGCATAATCGGCCGCTGTGCAATCTGTTTCCAAAAAAATTTACGTTCCGCTTTCTGTCTCTCTTTCGTCGTATGGCACCATACACTCAATCTCCTCTATACACGCAAAGTCGCCGCGCGTGCTTTTCCGAGACAGAGAACTCGCGCTACCTCTCCCACTCGCTTGTCTCACTATAGCGCGCTCACTGCGCGCAGTGACTTTTTCGTCGCTGCCTCCGCTTCTTTTCCGTAGCACCGCGAGCGCGCCTTCGACTCTCCTTCCCCTCTCTCGGCTGCATACGGGAGCTCGGTCGCTACCTCCCCTCACGCGCCTTGATGCGGGAGACGGACCGATGCCGCTCTCCTTCCCAGCGCGCGCACACGGTACACGAGGCACCGCTGACAAACTCGCGCCTCGTCTCCTTCTCTCTCTCTCTCTCTCTAGGCCAGGCACACATGCACATGCCGCACGCTGCCATTACGCTTGTTCGAGGTTAGCTCGCTCTCTCTCCCACACACGCGCAGGCACACATGAATATGCCGCGCGCTGCCATCACGCTGTTCGAGGTTCGCTCGCTCTCTCTCACACACGCGCAGGGACACATGAATATGCCGCGCGCTGTCATCACGCTGTTCGAGGTTCGCTCGCTCTCTCTCTCTCTCTCTGTTTCTCAGCGAGGGCATAGAGAAGCTCCCGGCGCACGGCCATTTTTGCTCGTTGGGAGCCCACGTGCGCGTTCAAACCTGTTGCTGCGGGCATGCGCGCCGCGACACCGGGACGCGTCCGTCCCTTGCGTTTCGAGGAAATTGGACGATTTCGTTCACACTTTTTCTCACTCGCGATTTGCACAGCCGCACGATACGCAACGCAAATAAACTCTTATTACCGGTATTACGCGTTTTTCTCTCGTCGCCATAAAGAAACCTAATGATTTCAACGGTCGCGCACTGTCTCTAATCAGAATTTTCACAGTCTCACTTACCTCTGTAAGTTTCGTCCGTCGCTAGTATATATCAGTCGCTGTCCATTCCGTCGCTGTCTCCTCCGTCGCAGTTTCCTCCGTCGCAGTTTCCTCCTCGTGCGTGCTCATGTCGTCCTTCTTTCCTCCTGGGCCCATAACCTGATAAGTATATGTGGATGGTGGAAGCAGGAATCCAGGACACAAAAGAGTATACACGCACACACGGAGTATTAAAGTATAAGTAATTTATTAGAACTACAGACACTTGCTAATCAATAAAACACAGATATAAATATAAGTATAAGTAAACGTATAATCTGACTCGGACGCGATGTCACTCGCTTCAGCTCTCGTAGAGCACTGACTGGCCCTCCGCACAGAGCCGTGCTCAGTATCTAAAGGGGCCGCTAGAGTAGATATGAGATAGCGAATCCGGCAGCGGCTTAAGAGGACCAGCAATTCTAACACAATCATAGACCACGATTTATTTATTCACAATAACAGATCATTTTCTCGCCTTGATACCCTCTCGAACTCTAAGTCTAACATAGACTTAATTATATCTGACATAAACTTGGCTGACAAAATTCTCACTAATGTACACGATGAAACCATGGGTGCCGACTTCCCCATCTTAATTCAAATTAATATCGAAAAAAATATTTATACTAAAAAATCTTTCAAGATTACGTCTGTTTGAACCAATTGGAGCAAAGTTACCTCTAATTTAGAAAATCGATTGCATGAATTTCGATCCCCGGAATATAATGATTTGTCTCCGTGCAGCAAAAACGAATTTTTTGTAACTGCTATTTCGGACGCCTGTATTGTGAATACGCCTAAAAAGATAAGAGTTGAGCATAAAAAGCAGAGCAATCCCGTTCCTTGGTGGGATGCCGATTGTGATAGAATCAAACAGCAGCGTAAAGCAGCTTTTAAAAAATGGGAATTTTCTGGCGATCTCAGCGACTTAATAGAATATAAAAGAACTTGTGCCCTGGCGAAAAAGACTCTTAAAAATAAAAAGAGAGAAAGGTCCAAAGAATTCGTCAAGACTCTAAATTTTAATTCACACAGCAGTTACACCTGGAAAAAGTGTAAAATTTTTAAAAATAAATGGTCTCAAACTGACTTCTCCAATATTAATTGTAACTCGCCTTCTACTCAAGCGGTCGTGGCTTTAGATGATTTATGTCCTCCCGGCCTGCCCTCTGACCCCGATTATATTCCTGCCAATACTCAAAATAACGAATTCTTTTATGCTAGTCTCTCTTTATCTGAGTTCAATATTGCGTTAGATTCATGTATAGTCAACTCAGCTCCAGGTATGGACGGAATGACGTATGAAATTCTTTTTAACCTGTCACACAACTATAAACTTATTTTATTAAACATTTTCAATGAAATATTTACGTCATCCGTCTACCCAGCTGCGTGGCTAGATTCTTTCGTTTACTTTATAAAAAAATTTTATGGTAAATCAGTGCGACCAATTGCTGTTATGCTCTGTTTTTGTAAAGTGTTTGAACAAATGCTAAAATTAAGAATCGATTGGTGGCTGGAATTCAACATCCTTATTCACCCAAGCCAAACAGGTTTCCGTAAAGGCCGCTCCTGCCTGGATAATTTGACTAACCTATCTCTCTTCATTCAACAGGGCTTTGCTAAGAAAATAGAGTCACTTGCAGCGTTTTTGGATATCAAAGGTGCCTTTCTAAATGTCAATTCTGAAATTCTACTTGATAAATTAGCCAATATAGGATGCTCCCTCAAAATTATCAATTTTATTAGATTTTCAACCAATTATCGACGCGTTTTCTCTTAAGTAAACCTTAACACACCCAGGTGTGTATTCAAAGGAGTACCGCAAGGAGATGTATTGAGCCCTACACTATACACTATCTTGGAGCTAGATATTATGAACAATGTTCCCAAGGAGGTTGTTATTTCGCAGTTTGCTGACGACATAGCCTTGAATACACAAGTCTCCAATTCTTACTGTGACTCTAAGAACTTATTGGAGGACTCTATCCACACTATTAGCAATAACCGTTCGGCTCTTGGCTTAGAACTCAATCCTCTCAAATCAGTATACATCCACTTTAGTAGGAACAATATTCTCCCAGGAGAGGATCACATAGAAATAGATGGGCATCAACTTTTCTCTTTGGACTCTGTTAAATTTCTTGGTATCTATCTCGATTATAAGCTTAATTTCTCAAAGCATGTAGCATACATTCGCCAAAAATGTCTCTTAGCTTTAAATATGATCAAGTTTCTGTGCGGTTGCTGGTGGGGGGCTGACCCCAATACACTTTTGCTTTTATATAAAAGCTTCATTCGGTCAAAAATTGAATATGGATCGTTTATCTATTTCCCCTCTAGAAAAAACGTTATTTTAAAGCTTGAAAGAATCCAATACGCGGCTATTCGACGAGCTCTAGACTACAGGCTAAGCAACCCTACAAACATCTTAATAGGTGAATCAAAACTCCCACTTTTAAAAGAACGCTCGAAATTTCTCTGCAAAATATTCCTACTCAAATCTCTTTCTAACTCCAATACCCTAACTAATCATACCATTACATGGTTTCATAATAGTTTAGATAAAAATAAAAGAGCGAAAAGATCTTTATCTGGGAATGCCTTGATGAAGTCCTCGATAAATGTAACTATAGTCTCTCAGACGTGCATTTTCCACTCTACCTCTTTGATTACAACGTTCTTACTACTCAAATAAGCATTAACACTCAACTAGGTCAACAACTAAAAAAGGCAGTTTCTCCGAATGCTCGATTTAACAACTTCTTAAGTCACAATAATGCCCTCAACATTTTTACAGATGGCAGTAAAAATAGTGTTTCCTCTTCGGTTGGAGTCGGCATCTATTGTCCACAACTCAGTGTGTATATTCAGCACAACATCACTCCCGATGCTTCAATTTTCACTGCAGTCTTATGCTCTTAACGCTGCAGTTGAACTTGCTTTATTGCACCATAACTCCAATGTTAACATATATTCTGACTCTTTAAGCGCTTTAAAGAGTCTGCAATATCCCAATGTTAGCACCAAAACCACCTCTATTATACTTAGTATTAAAAAAAAATACTTAGACTTTCACACTCGAGCCCCTAATGACATAAACCTTAATTTCTATTGAATACCTTCCTATATAGGCATCACAGGCAACGAGGTAGCATATGCATTGGCCAAAGAAGCTACCTCTCTAGCTTCCAATCCCTCTCTACTTATCCCCTTCTCTGACCTTACACATAACTTTAAAATAGCCTTACACACGGAAAACAATTCAATTATAAAAAGTCAAGGTACTTTGAAAGGAATAGAATATTTTGAGTACTACTTTTCGGAGAAGAAAAACTTGGTTTTTTAATAAAGGCTAAGACCATGAAACTATAGTAAGTATTAATCGAATGAGGAGCAACCACTATAATCTTGCTGCCTCTCTAGCTCGTAAAAATATTATTGACGATCCATCTTGCTCTCTCTATGGTTACAATACTCAGGACCTCGAGCACATAGTTTGGCAATATCCTCACCTGGATATCCAAAGGAAGGGCCTTTTAGAGATCCTAAAATCGAAGCATGCCATATTTCTTCCAGCTACCATGAGATTAGTGCTAATTAAACCAAATATTGACGCCTGTCTGTTGATTCTGAATTATTTAAAATCAGCAAATATTCAGATCTGATTATCTTATGTCTATTTATATACAACCTAGATTGTCACTTTCTTTTTTGCTCAAGACTATGTAATAATATTTCTTACTTTTTGATATCTATTGTGTATGTTACCTCTTAGATGATTTATATGATTCTACTCTGTATCCACAATTTGTATGTTACAATAAAGTAGGCTATATAGTCTCGATAGAGATTGGTAAAGCCTTAAAAAAAAAAAAAAAAAAAAAAAAATTATTTTGAAAACACTACGCCATGATCAGAAATATCTGATTTTCTAAGAGACCATGGAAAAATATTACACAATAAGAAAACATTAAATTTTTTTATTTTTATAAAAAATACTTGTTACGTACATTATTCATTTACACATAGATTTACTGTTCATTCAGTAACAGATTCCCTATTACTGCATTGTTGTTATGAATAATATTCACTTCATAACAATAGTTTTCAAATCTTGTTTTTTATTGAATATACTTGGATTTCAAATACAGCTGATAAATAAACGACACAAGAAGATCATTATATCAATTAATGATAAATAATTAGGTTGCTCCAAATTTTATTATAAGCAATATCATCCAGCTGTTATTCTATCCTTCTCGCTGTATAATATAGCTCCCCACTTTGAAAGCTATTGCTCCTTCCCTTGAGCTGAAATGCAAGCCCAAAGAATTCAAATTCTTACAAAATAACAATGTAAAAGATTTATGAAAATTTTGATACTTATCTAATAGACATCGAAGCTCCAACTGTGATCAAGAAAATAGAATTTAATCTTTCCAGTTATCTTCTTTCAAATAATACTTCGATCCACTTTTGATTACTTGTAGTTGATTTAGATAATATTAGTAAATAAAGTTACACATTCATAGACAGTGCAATATACATGAGTAGCCACTGATCGTCTGGATGTCACATTAGAGTTAGAACGACTGACAGGTTAGGGTTAGAGACCTTCAAGGAACAGGTACCATTCCTCATATAAACATGGATACAGTAACCCATGTTATTACTGCATCTGTTCCGTTTTTTTTGCGTGCAACGGCCCTAATACGGAAATTATGGTGTTCTCTACACAATGTCTCATATGGATATGCCTGTTTTATCTGCCTCATTGATTCTCATGTAATTTGTTAACTGTGCGTGATAACGAATATTATGTGAATATTGAAGAAATACAGAAGACAAGAATAAAGGGCAAAGAGATTTTCAAAGTACAGAAAAAAAGTAATCAAGAGTCAAGCATGATTATCAACGTAATGTAAGGATAAAAAGGACAGTGAACAAGAACTTAACTAATATTCATTATCAGATATGTATTATTTTGTTTTTTATATTGATCCTTTGTGTTATTTCGTGTTATGTTTCAGGATTTAGAAAACAGCTTTAACTATTCACCTGCAACACCATAAGCCAATTTTTATTTTATTTTAAAGATATTGAAGTATTGCCGTAACTGTTTCTCATGAATTTATGAACATAACGGGCCAATGAATACATGAGTTTATAGAAGATTAGACTGCAGAGGAAGTAAATTAAATCAGAATAAGAGCTTGTTTTTAGGTATGAAAAGCAAGGATAAGGCACTAAATGTGAGATTTGAGATACAAATATCACAACTATATTTAAAATTCATACGCTTTTAACTTTATTCTACTCAGGAACCATGATACAATCTGAGGTAAAAAGCTAATCGGAAGGAGTAATAGCAATTAGCAATATTATACTTATTTGTCAGTTGTACTTGAAGACGTTGTCAAGGAGCGCAAATATAAAAAAAATAGAAATTAGATCCAAGTGTATTAGACAAAAGCGAAGATTTGAAAATTATTTTGATAAAGTGAATATTATTCATAACAACAGTGCTCTATGTAATCAGAAAATCTGTGTTAACTAATAATGTGCATAATAATTATAGTTTATATATAAAAAAGAAAATTTAGTGTTGTCGAGAGTAGTGAGGAGACTTTTCAACGTAGCTCACGTCAAATTAGAAAATACTGCATTATTTCTGATTGTGTGATATTTTTCTATGTACTCCTGTGAAAATCAGATACTTCTGATTATTGGGTAACGGTTTAAATGTAATTATACGTGTAAAAGTTTGACAAGTGTTGCAAATAATGGAAACAAAGAAATATTCTGCATTTGTGGCATGAGATGTTATTATTATTAAATTTCATGACCAATTACCTGTGACACGTGTGCATGTGCTTTTATGTACATTTAATATGAATCAAATTGTAGGTTAAAATGAATAAATTTATATAAAAAAGGGGAAATAGTCAAAATAAAAAAGTGGAATAAGGAAGTTATAATAAAATAAATGTAAAAATAAGTTCATTATGTGATTATATGCAGATCCAGGGCAAATTTTTTTTTTTCTGAAAATAAATGAGCGATGGGTAACTGGAATTATGTAAATATATATTAAAAATTGCTAGATTCAATTAAAATCACTCAACGTTTAATTAGTAAATAGGCTATGGCCATCTCTTAAGGTCTAGCTGCATCGTAATAGCGAAAAATGCCTTTTTTTCATAAAAAACCATCAGTTTTCAATTTAAAAAAAAAACAAGGTCCTTAATCATTAAGGGAGAGGCATGGGCATTTTGAACATAAAATAACCTACTTTCAGGAATTTTTTGGGAGCCGAAAGCCTGATTGGACTTGTCTTTTTTTTCTTAATTTAAGGTTTTAAAAGAAATATTATGATACTCGCATGAAATATAAAATATTAATGATTGTTCCTTCTTTTTAGTGACAAAATTTCCTAACTTTTCTAAAAAAAATTTGATAATTTATATAAAACCTTCAAAGAGTAATTATCAATTGAAATTGCAAGAAAAATGCAATGAATCATGAAAATTCAATTTTTGTCCTCTGATATGTCCAAAACTATCGGTCTAAAAAATCTGAAAAAATTCAGGGGTATCAAAAATAAGTTGTAGAACATTTTCTGAGGGCTTTGAGAAGATTCATTTTTTGATCTCTCGATTTGACAGAGAGCCGGCCATATATATATATATACGTGAGTAGGGGTTTATGTAGCCCAACCCTGTATATTAGTACCTACGCCCCAGAGTCCTGCACTAGAAGGAGGTAAGGGCGGCGCTACGTGCCGCCATTGTCTACAATAATAACATCCCTCACGTTATTGATTAACACCACGACGCCCGCGGCCCGCTTTAGTTTCCGCAGAATTTTTCCGGAAATTTACTTTTGAACTCTCAAAGTCGGGCCTCTAGGTCGGGCCGCATAAACCCCTATATATAAAAAACGGGGTTTATAAACCCTGTTAGTGTAATATATATATATATATATATATATATATATATATTTCTTTTACCAGATTTATGGAGCCCTTTTATACACATGAGCATATTTATGGAGCCCGTTTTCTTTTATGGAGCCCGGGTCGCATAAAATATTCTTATACGGCGTTTATAGAGCCCGATTTGGGTTTCTATACCCAGAGAGGGATTATTTCTTTAGTCACTTGTATACGGGAACTCTGGGCGTAGGTACTAATATACAGGGATGGGCTCCATAAAGGGGTTAAGTGATAATTATACATATATATAATCTTAAATGACTGATATACAAGGACTCAGGTCAGGAAATTGGATGGCGGACGCACGATAAATAAAAGATATTTTATCCCTTTCGGATATTTCTGTGTTTTATTAAACAATGCCTTAAACTAATACATGGTTTATTAAAATTTGGTAAAGAATAAACTCATTTTCCCTATGCCGTCGCGTAACAATTTTGGGTTCGCTCCCGGAAACTAAATTGTTGGTTAAATATACTTCTATAATAAATCGACTGTCTGAAATTAAAAGCAAAATTTTATCGCATGATAAATCTCCTATCCAAATGGGTCGTGGGCTCCGTGCCGGACGGACACTGTGCAGCCAGAGGTAAAGGCGTGTTCGCATGTCGCGCGCGCTGAAGTGGATCGGGCGGACATTAAGCCAGTCGAGCTGCGAGCTCAGAGTCAAGCGGACACTTTGCCAGCGTAGTCACGAACTCCAAAACAGGTGGAAATCTCGTCCAGCGCAGTCGCAAATTACCCACAATAACAACAATTGATAATTTATCACCGATAAATATTATTAATATCCTTCTATTATATTAAGAAACTTATTTAGACGTTTATTTTTTTATAGTATCTCCTGAGTTCTCGATTGGAGGATTTTCTTGCAAATGATGTCTCGTCATTCTGAGGGTATTCTGTGCAGTTATACATCGCCTGCGAGTGCTCCAGGTGGATCGTCTTTTGAGTTGACCACCCGTCGCTCTGGGGGTGTTCCTGTACTCCTGGATACCTGATCATCCTTCGCAGGAACACCTTCCGAATTTCAGTGCATCGACGATGCACCTGACCAATCTCCTAGTAGACGCCCTTCTATCGTCCTGAGATTGTTCCTGGATACATAGACATCGTCCACAGGAATACCTTCGCAATTTTTGCGCAAGGGCGATGCAGTAGATAAATAGCCTTAGGAACAACTTGCCGCGGTCCTGAGAGTGTTCCTGGATATCTGGACATCGTCCGTAGTACAACCTTCCGAATTTTTGGGCTTCGAAGGTGTGCCAGATGGGACACCCTGTGGACGACTCTCATCATGCTGAGAGCCCGATAAATGACAACCGATAACCGATAACCCGATTATCCAGATAACCGATAACCCAGATAACCGTTATTCCAGATAACCGATAGCCCAGATAACCTATAACCCGATAATATTTGAGTTAAATAATCCTATTAATCACCCGAGCCTTAGCGAAGAAGGTACATCGCTGGTTATTAACAAATATATCAAAGTTATATCTAAATTACTACACGATCTTTAAATTTACGAATAAACCTAACTTTTTGTATTGAAACGTTACTTTTTGTACTGTTAAAATAAAACGTTACTTTTGTATATTTAATATCGTTTTTTAAATAAAAAATTGTTTGCAAATTAGGAAAAAAATATAATTTTTATTTTACCTCTTCACATTGAAATGTAACATTATTTTGCCAAACTCTGTAGGATAGTTTAAGGAATATAGCTCGCCCTATACACGATGAATTCGTACACTGAGACAGAGAAAATGTATTTAACTTAATGTAACAATTAATTTTAAATAAAGAACTTTTTTTCATAACCAATTTTAAACAAACAACTTTTTTTCACAAATAATTTTAAACAAAGAACTTTTTTAACAATTAATTTTTCTTTCAACACCATGTTTGGATAATTAGAAATTATGATTTCGTATGATGCTTTTTTATTATCACTGCATACTCGTTTTCTTGGTACTGGATCATCTTTGATTTCCTTTTTGTTATTACATTCATTGCGCAGTCGCTTTGAAGTTCTTGCACTGGTCTCCTTATATGAAGTTCCTGTGTTTCCTTCATTATGTTACTGTGAATGGCATCTCAATCATTTGAACGATTATTTCCTTTAATTTCACTGTCATTCATTTGAGAATTATCTGACTTGTCTGAAGTAATAGCAGACTCGCAACCTTCAGAAATTGAAATGTTATTTAGAAATCGATCAACATTCCAAGTTATTCCATCTAAGTGATTCCATGCTTCTTCAATTTGAGCGTCTTTGAGTATTTGCTTGTTTGTTGTTTTAACCAATGACTCTTCTCCGTCATCATCTTCTCGAAAATCTATGTGAGCCATTTCAATCCCCGACAAAATTTGAGTATTAATTAACTCCTCAAAGAATTTATGAATAGACGGTTTCTTAAACATTACAGCATCGATAGTTCTGTGGTACGATTCAACAGTGCTGTTGGTCTTATCAACTTGTCTATACACACAAAACTCATATGGTTTCTTTATCCATTGCCTTCGAAAATAATTTAAAAATTTGCTTACTGTCTTATTGCAAGGAAATACTTGCGTGCATTCCCTTTCTATTAATGAAAACTATTCCTCAATTTTATTTTCAGATAACACAGTTAATTTTTCAATTTATTTAGAATTTTTTTTTTCCTTGAGTGGTTTCTTCTTTTTAAAGCATTTTTTTATGAATTTCTCCTTTCTAGCATTTTTCTGAATAGCCTGCGTGAAACGGAAAAAACAACCAAACAGTTCGGTCCCTGGATAATTTTTTCTAATAGAATTCTTCATAGAATTTTCAAAATCGGTCATAATTTTAGATGGTTTCAAACTCGGAAATTGCTCTTTTACATGAGAAAACAAGATGTCGTAGGTTTCGGTTAATTTATTTTCCATTAAAGCTCATATAATAAGTACTACTTTTCCATTGTAATCGGCCATTATCGTCAGGAATTGAGATGATCGTCCTAGATTAATATTCGGACGAGATTTGTAAGTTCCGTCAATAAACAATTTACAGTTTGTGAATTTTTAAAAAAATTCCCTGTCATACCACACTAAAGAAAAAGATTCTTTTTTATCTTTTCCTGTGGGTTCAGCAGGGAATTTGTGATCGAAATTGTCCCATATAAAAGTCAAATAATCTTGACTTGCAGTGAGAATTTTACCTAATTCTTGTAAACTATTAACATTGTTAAAATTATTCTTATTTATAAACAGCTTTTTTCGCTTTGGTTTTCTTACGTCGCGCTACTCGAGCAATATTTTTATAATTAATTTGAGCAACAACTGCTGATGGATACCTACAAATAAATATAGCTTATTTAATATACAAGCAATACTCTTATAATATGTGAATAATAATAAATAACTTTTTTCATGCTTATTAAGCAATTAAAAATTAAAAATTCTAATCATCACGGTATCGGAAGGGCAACGTTTTGATAACTGAATGACTTGAAATTCTCCATTTCTCATTAGTTTTGTAAGAACAAATCAGGACACATCTCCTACACTCGTGCACGAAAAGCACGGTGAAATTGAAAGGAAAGCGTCTTTAGACATGGAAGACACTTCAGTACTCGTGCTATTGAGCAATCGTCATCCTCGCTTAGGAAAAGCCAATTTTCTTCCCTAGTTGCATTATATACTGTTACATGTGACACTACTTTTTTTACAATGCTTACCCTGTAGCTAATTTTCTATATATCTGAAAATTACTTTGAACTCCTAATGTTGTTGATACCGCCTCATAGAGTTTGGGTTTAAATTCTTTAACCCTTTACGGCGCGGTAGTAAGTATACTTACTACCTAACCTAAATCGGCATTTTGTGTATATAGCGCTTAAAATTAAAGTTTTACATTGGGTCTTTTGCTTTTTTAGCTGACTGAGATGTAAATGAACATATACCAATATAAAATTATACTTTTGCATTGCCATTTTTTTATAATAAACAAGAAGTGCAAGAAAATGGTATTTTTTTCATAAAAAATCGTCTTTGGAATTGCTGTTATACTTAGAATCATCAAAATGTATTTCTAGGAGGTCTTTGAGGTCGCTAATTACGAATCTGAAGTCAAAATTTAAAAATCTATAAACCAAAGATGGCGGACCAATATGGCGGATCTATTTTCGGGATAAAATATTTTTTATTTTATATTTTCTCATCCAATTTATTATCCAGGGGTTTTTAGCGTTGCAGATTACGAATCTGAAGTTAGAAATTCAAAATCTGCAAATTCAAAATGGTGGAACAACATGGCGGACCTATTTTCAGGATAAAATATTTTTTTACCATATATTATTTCTTCAAAATTGTCACCCAGGGATTTTTAGCGTCGCAGATTACGAACCTGAAGTTAGAAATTCATAATCTGCAAATCCAAGATAGAGGACAATTGATGGACCTATTTTCGGAATAAAATATTATTTTACTGTATTTTTTGTGCAAAAATCAACATCTAAAAACCTTTGAAGTCGCTGATTACGAATCTAAAGTCAGAAATTGAAAATTTTTAAAAATGTGCGACGCAAAGTGTTAACGCTTTTGTCAACAGTATTTGGTTCATATATGTCCGGGCTGTGATCCGAAATTTTTGTTACTATAACTTCTCCGGATGTGAGATCGATTGTGGCTGAAATGGAACCGCGACAGCCATTCTTGTATCTGATAAAGCACCAGCTCCTAGTTATAAAATAATAAAATAGCTCCTATTCAGAGAGAACTACACTGGAGTTACCAAAAGATTACCACCTGCATAGAATTTTAAGTATTTTAATATTTTGAATATTATTTTAAATATTAATTAATTGATAAGAAATAATTGTTGTAATTTTTAAGGATCTGTAGTGTAACGGGCGCCGATATAAGTTACGAGAATCATGTATACTGCGTTGCGAGATTTGAATCTCGCGCGCTTGCAAGTATCGTGATCGACAGAGCGCCACGCGGAACAAGCAGATGGAGAAGAAGACGAAGCCGCCGCGCCGCTGCGAACGTGAGCGTGTGGACATGTTGTTGACCGCCGTAACACGCAACAAGTCGTCGTTCGTCACCTCCGCGCATCGTGAGAGTTTTTGGTGTGTGTGCCGCGCCTCCACGACTGCAACCAAGGACCACCGCGCAGCCACCAGCGAGTGTGGCCGAGCGAGAGCGAGCGAGAGGAAGAGAGAGAAAGAGACAGCGACAGCATAGGCCGGTGACAGTGAGGGACGCTCCATCCCCGCCCCGATAGCAGCGACAGCGAGAGAGATAGCTGCAATGGCTGGCCAGACGAGAGTAAATCGTGCTTGATGTATGCATTTTTATTGTCGCGGAGTAATCTGTTGCCGTCGCGCATCGGCGGCCGCGAGCGTGCGTGCATAGTTTAAAGTCTCAGCCTGTCCCGTTTTATGTTATCATCTTGTCCGGGTTTCGCGCCCCTTAGCGCGATTACTTTATTCAAATAAACCGTTCGTTTTTATCTTAAATAGTCGAGTCACGAGTACTTATTGAGCGCGCCTTAACCTATGCATGATTTCCCGAATACCGCCCTCTACCCTTTTGAGTAGCTGCAGCTAGTCGCAGGCATTGCCTCCTAGAGGAACATCGGTAGCGAGAGTAAGTATCTCAATAGCCGCTTGAGAGGTTAACTCAGCGGCGTTGTGCAGGAAAGACCAGCTGCGCTGGTAACGCTAGGTCATAGCGAGCAGCCAGTAGTTCGTGGGGAGCAGTTGGCAGCAGCGGCAGAGCGCAGCGCCGCTCCTAGTAGAAAGCGCCCTAGGCTTTCTACAATAGAAGCCGGGCTCGCATGTTCGGAACCTGTGCCGAGGCGCTTCTGCCGGACTACAGGTAATTCCGCAACGGTGAGTTACCCGGGAGCAGACTACACTCGTATATTACCCCGCGAAACCCTAAGAGGGATTAATACCCTCTCCATAACTGTACCCTGTTACAACTGGCACCCTTAACGTGTTGGAAAGCATAGGTTAGGGAATAATTCGATTATTTAAACAGGTAGAGACTCGCGTTGCGAATAATTAATTATCGAGAGGGATAATTAATTACTAAAAAAGTGTATAGTGTGTGCAAGGGTAACCAACTGGTGGTTTATAACCTTGCTTGGAGGTAATAACCCGGCCTGCATGTACTTAGCGATGACATTGCTTGTGAAGGCCGAGCATTGTTGAAATACTTAGTGAGGACAACAAAGAGATTAATTAACAATTATTTATTTATTATTCATTACACTATTTAGTAACATTTTTTTATCAATAATAGGTTCTTAGCGTTCGATCTCTTTGTTGG
Source organism: Torymus aiolomorphi (assembly GCA_036365515.1). Taxonomy (NCBI): domain Eukaryota; kingdom Metazoa; phylum Arthropoda; class Insecta; order Hymenoptera; family Torymidae; genus Torymus; species Torymus aiolomorphi. The sequence continues at coordinate 120,303,951 of CM070875.1, forward strand.
GCAACTCACGTGCACGCCGGGGCGTGAAGTAGCAGATTATGCACCCAATTCGCATTTTAAGGGATATTAGCAGAAATTTCCGCATTTTTGGGGAAATACACGTGAGCGCGGACCCGGGGAACGGCCTACAGGTCGCGCGTAGTAATTTTGAGGCCGCGCATGCGCAGAAACCGAAAACAAAAAGTGGTAAATCACTATCGCAGAATCGTTAGCGCATCTCACTGGGAGGTGCGCGCATCCACTAATTTCGAGTTTGCGCATGCGCAAAAGGTCGAAAAATGAAAATTTTGATTTAGCACGCGGAATCGGTACCGCATCTCACTGGGAGGTGCGCGCATCACTAATTTCGAGTTTGCGCATGCGCAAAGGGTCGAAAAATTAAAATTGTGATTTAGCACGCCAAATCGGTAGCGCATCTCACTGGGAGGTGCGCGCATCACTAATTTTGAGTTTGCGCATGCGCAAAGGGTCGAAAAATTAAAATTGTGATTTAGCACGCCAAATCGGTAGCGCATCTCACTGGGAGGTGCGCGCATCACTAATTTTGAGTTTGCGCATGCGCGGAGGGCCGAAAAATTAGATTTTTGTTTTTGGACGATTAATCGTTTGCGTGTGCGCTGGTGAAACTATCAGACCTAGTGATTTTAGTGCCGCTCATGCGCAATGTACGGAAAACGCAAATTCCAATTCTTCGGCACGGAATCGATTGCTCGCGTGCCGAATAGATTTGTGCAAGAAGTAAACTTTGGACAAGCCAATTAATTTATTAAAAATTTGCAATTAAAGGCATAAAACCCCGCGAAATCGCTTACACATCCGCGAGATCGCGAGTGCACCGATTTTGACGTGTGCACATACGCGCAATCGTCTGCTCACTGCGCAAACAAGCGAATTACGTTTGCGCAATAACCATAAAGCGACATAACCTCCAAGCAAGCAGGTTAAAAACCGAATTACCCTGGTCTAGCGATTAGAGACCGAACCACCAGTTGGGAAAACTCGTGTTTTCCTTAGTCAGTGGTAATCCAGTAGGTACCTTGCGAAGGATACCACTGGTAGTGCAAAAGCACTTTCAAGTTCCGCGGTATTGGACTGAAAATCCTCTTGTGCACACAAAAATTCGTGAGCGACTGTGATGGCTTATTACATCTAGGAAGCCGTGGAGGATTGGGCAGATTCTCTCATACATAATGAGATTAACAGTTGCCTGCCGCAACTTGAAATGAGGCGCTATGGCACAGTCTTCAGAAAGAAGGACAGACTGACTAAGTGGGTGTTGGGAATGTATTGCCCAAATGACTTTGACGGGACAGAGGAGCCGGGAGACGCGATCGCCCGGCGGAAATCACTGAGGTCAAGTCTTTTGGGCAAACTCCTAGTAGAAGACGACGGCACCTTCGTAGAAACTTCCAGATGGGACGTACACCCATTGGAGGCGATACTGAAGAGAGAGCCGATATTAAAACTACTGAGGGAGACGACGGCACAGGCGGCGCCGCGTGCCCAACACCCACAGCCCCATGAGCCCACGGCGCACAAGCAGAACGCCATATACGAGGAAGTCGCCGAAGTGAATCAAGAGGACGCAAATCAAGAGGAGAACGTGCAACGGGACGACATTCGCGACGACACGCAGAACACGGGGGCAGATGGACCACTGCCACTCCGAGGAGACATGTTGCGTCTCCAGGCAAGCGACGGGACAGAGTTCCAGGTACCAAAGGACATCAGCCTGCTATTGGTGGAGCTGATAACGAAAGTAAGGTCGCTGGAGGACAGGCTAGCAGCAGACCACCAGCGACAAGCGGCGTACAGCATCCAGATAGCAGGGCTGTTAACAAAGGTAAAGTCACTGGAGGATAGACTAGACCACCAGCGACAAACAGCGTCCAGCACCCAGATAGCGGACATTAGGCCAGGACTGAACATGCGATTCGAAGACACGTTCACGATCCCAGAGCAGAACGAAGCATGGGATCGTAGGCAGCCTTCGCCACCGCCAGCTCGCCGTAGAGACCAGGCTGATTTACGGGACGTAAATCTAGCCTGGGAGGTGGGTGACCGCCGAAATCCGACGAGAAGTTCGAGCTGGCATAACTACTCCGCGCCAGGCACTTCGGCCAATCTCTCGAGGTCGGGATTATACCACCCGAGAGATATCGGCCAAATAGTGCGGAAGTGGCACGTAAGCTTCTCTGGAGAGAAGAGCCAGAGTATAGACCGATTCTTGGCGAGGCTCGAGGAATGCAGAGTCCTGGCCAACCTTACAGAGGAGGAGTTGCTGTCGTCGCTATCGGAACCTTCACCGGTACGGCCGCCACGTGATATAGAAACGAGAAGGAGAAGTGGTCCACGTGGCAGGAATTTGTGACGGCTGCGCGACGCTGGTACAGCACGAGCCGAAGGTACCAGCAGCGGCTAGTGGCCGAAGCCAATAGTCGCACGCAAGGGGCGGAAGAGGCCGTGAGGGATTATATCACGTGCCTCTTCGCGATGATGAGGAAGATGTTGCCCGCCCCAGCCTCGAACATCAGCTGGACCAGCTCCATTGCAACCACAAGCCGCGGTTGCAGTCTATGGTTCGGAGATCGGACTTCCGAACCATCGAGGAGCTGCTCGACTTGGCGGTAGATGCTCAGCAAACCTTGGAGTATTCCAAGGCCTATCTACCGCCACCACCGCCAGGAGCCACCTTGCTGCCAGAAATGGCATACAAGCCTTCTCCTCCGAGCGATACGCCGCACAAGCAAAAAGGGATCAAGGAGAGGAAGGTGGCAGCGGTGGAAGAAGAGGGAGGCTCCAAGCAGGAGAGTCTAGAGGACATGCTTCGGAGGGTCCTGAAGCAGAGCCTCGCGGATATGGGGAACCCCAGAATAGAGAGCTCCGGGCGAGCGTCCCCATCAGCGCATGCACCTGGTGGCCCGCGTAGAGGGCGTGGCCATCAGCCGCCTGGGCGAACGGGAGCACGGAGGCACCCGGCGGCAACTCCGGCCGGCAAGGACGCGAGTTCGGGGGGGTCTCCGCGCCGCCTGCCAACCCGGGGGTCGACCCCCAGGGGAGCCGAGGCCGCGGCTGAGTTGTTACTCATGCGGCAAGATCGGCTACGTGGCAAGGTATTGCCCTAATTGTTCGGGATACTCGAAGGGGGGCGATTAAAGGACCGCCAAGTATAGGACATGCTCGACAAAGGCGTGATCGAGCCCTCTCGAAGCGGTTGGTCGAGCCCCATCGTGATGACCCGAAAGAGTGACGGAGCACGGCGGTTCTGTGAAGACCTGCGCAAGGTGAATGCAGTCACGGAACCAGACGTCTACCTCCTATCGAATATGCAAGATATTCTGCGGAAATTAAGGAAGGCGAAGTTCATCTCCACGCTCGACCTTAAGAGTGCTTACCACCCGATACCTCTGGCCCCCCTCGAAGGATTGCCACCTTGCCGTGTGCCCGGTTAGTTATCTGACCTGGGCCGGTAGGGGGCCTTACGGCAAGAGTACGAACGATGCGTGCCCGTTCTGAGGCCTGAATGGAGTGTGATTGACGGATCCTCGTAAAACGGGCTCTCCACAAGCAGGCGAAAGGGTTCCCCGTAAAAAGGGCTGTCCCTCGGATGGGTATGCATGCAGCGTGAATGGGGCCCCCCTAAAAAGGGCTCTCAGTACGAATGTGGGTTCCCCGTAAAAAGGGCTCTCCCTTGGTTCCGAGTATGAAAGTTAAGTATGGCAGGAGGAAAGCGCCGCTCACCATAAGGAACGTCCGGCGCTGGACTCCCGGGCCGGGCACGTCTCGGACCCCAGCCCTCGCACAGAGGAGTGGAGAACAAGAAAGTCTGTACGGCTCGAGCAGTAACGAAGAGCAATCCCCTGACGTGGCGAATGCGGCAGTGCCCGTCAGGAAACACTCCACACACCCACATGCAATAGACACTAGTGACATACCTATACACCACACACACACACAATGCGGGATAGATTATGGAGGCACTCATTTCCCCGATCTGAGTCGTCTGGCAAGGGACATCTCTCCTCTTTCTGGAGGGTACAATTTAAAAACTGGGTTGTTCGGAGCTCCCAGGCCTCCAGATAGTACATGGGCCCGGGAAGGAGTGATCGCCCAACTCCTAGCTGACCCATCAGCTGGCGCATAATCTCTTTCTGGGTAGTAGTGCCGGTTGATGACCGGATAGGGCCATGCTATCCAGGGAGGGGGGCACTATCGATTCCACCGGTTTTGGGGGGGAGAAACTTCATCTTCGTCTTCGGATAAGGGTAACCTGAGAGTCAAAGTACTACCCGACCACTAACACAAATACATCCGCTCTTAAAAACCACATGAAAATGGAAAAAATAGAGGAAGTAGTTTCAAAAGCGTCTACAAATGTTGAGCTCCCTAGCTCCTTCTTAGTGAATTCACAGCAACCCGTAGTTCCTACGAACCGCGACACTGCTAGCACAGGTAAAAGTGGGAACAGCACCCCGCAGGACGTGGGCCAAAAGGTCCGCGATACTGAGGGGACTGTGACCAAGAAAAAGAAAAAGAATAAAGGAAAGAAACCCTGCGGGGCGGAGAGACAGAGGAGGCTGTTGGCCAAATGGAAGGGAGATAGTGGATCGCTGATCCCTCCCGCTGGCTCATCGGCTCTCAGTGGATCCGTTCCAAGTGAAAAAAGTCTCTCTGGAAAGGGGCTGATCGGGATCGGCGGGACTGGTGGGTCGGGGGACGGTGTCAAGCTGATCCCTGCCAAAAGGAACCGCCACTCGGATAGCTCCACCCCAAGAGAGATCAAGAAAAGATCAACTGAGGCTGGGCATCTGATCTATAGTGAATCGGTCGCCACTCCCCTTAGGATAGCGGTTATTCCGCAATCCTATCCGGAGGACCGCCTCAACGAAGAGGAAGGCAAGCTGGTGCTAGCGTCTGTGGAAAACGCCATGGACGAGGCACCAGAGGACAGCTACTTCCCGTTCTTCTTGAACAACTGGTTCTGAAGGGAAGCACGTGTGTTCCACTGCAGAACGCACGAGGACGCGAAGTGGCTGAAGGATAAAGTAGGAGGCTGTGTACCCTGGGCGGGTGCTAGCCTTAAGGCGGTAGAGATGGGGGACCTCCCAAAGCTATCCAGGGTCACAATATATGTCCCTGGCAAGCACGATGCAGGGACGGTCCTGAAAAGGCTATCCCGATAGAACCCAGGCCTGAAGGTGGATACCTGGCAGGTCAAGGGCTCCAGGGAGGTTCCCGCAAAGAAAAGCGACTTAGGAGTAGAAACGGCGGTGCGCGTCACCATGGAACCCACAGAGGTCGAGGCGCTAAAACGCATCGACTTCCTACCATACTGTGGTGGCTTCAGAGCACACTGCCTGGTATGGAAGGATAAAGAAGAGGTAAAGGACGGGGGTACCACCGACAACATGGAAGTGGATACCCCTGCCTCCGACAAGGAAGAAAGGCAGGACAGGGACGGCGGGCCTTCCGATAACAAAGAAAGGCCCACGACCCCCAAGGAGGATAATCTAACGGATCTGTGACAAGATGGCAGCTCCTAAGGTAATCTTCACGTAAATAAACTTGCATCACTGCAAAAGCGCCTCGGCAGTACTAGCCAGACGCATGGCAAGGATACACTCATGCATATCGCTCGTCCAAGAACCTTGGTTATATAAAACAAAGATTACTGGCCTGAGAGGGTGCGGTCAGCTGATATGCGGGAGGGTGAACAACTCTAGAGCCTGCCTCTTAGTTAAGGGCCTAAGAGTGGAAGCCATATCCAAGTACTGCTTACGCGACCTAGCGACGGCTAAGTTTTGGTACAAAGACGATAAAGGCGGCATGCGGGAAGTGGTTGTCGCATCAGCCTACTTTCCCTACCAATCGAATCTCTGCCCTACGGCGGAGGTCATAGAACTAATTAAATTCTGTGAGGATAAGGGATGGGATCTGTTGTTGGGGTGCGATGCTAACGCACATCATCTGGCGTGGGGCAGCTCGGACACGAACAACAGGGGAGAGAAGCTCCTGCAGTTCCTCTCCACCACTAACCTTGACTTCCTGAACAGAGGCTGTAAGGCTACTTTCCAAAATCATAATAGGGAGGAGGTCATTACATTACCTTAGCTTCGAGGAACATAGGGAATGCGATTACGGGCTGGAGGGTCTCGGACGAGATCTCTATGTCGGATCACAACCACATAGTTTTCGAAATCAAAGGTCGCAGCACAGAATCTAGACTCTACAGAAACCCGAGGAAGACAGACTGGGCCACCGACGTTGAAGAACTGGGGGCAAAGCTCAAGTCGTTCCCGGGTAGATATAGCAATCAGATGGAACTCGATCACCGCGGTGAGATTCTAAAGAACATCATCGTTAGTGCTTTCGAAAACAACTGCAGATTACGTACGAAGCCAGTGCAAAAGGGAGCACCTTGGTGGAACCCCACACTGGAGACGTTGAAAAAAAAGACTAGGAGACTTTATAATAGGTCTAAGAAAACGAATAATTCAGCCGATAGAGAAGCTCTTAGGGACGCTCGAAGAAAGTACAAAAAGGAAATCGAAAGAGCCAAAAGCAACGACTGGAAGAATTTGTGCGAGAACATGAGCAGTGTCTCTGATACTGCAAGATTGCTCAAACTACTAAGACAACCGAAAACGCAAGGGCCAAATCTAATAAGACTTGGCACTGGGGAATGGGCGGAAAATGAGAGGTCGGCACTTGACTGCCTCTTGGACACGCACTTTCCCCAGCATGATACAGTCGCGATGGAGCTAGCGTGACCAATCTGCGCCGAGGACCGAGTAAGATGGGCGGTGAGTACTTTCGACCCATTCAAGGCACCGGGAACAGATGGTATCTTCCCGGCGTTGCTACAGAAAGGGCTCGATCTACTCGCCCCATCTTAGTAAAACTTTTTCGAGCTTGCCTAGCATTTGGGTACATACCCGTATGTTGGCAAGTAGCCAAAGTGGTATTCATGCCAAAACCCAGCATCGCACAGCACTCAAAGCCGAAAGTCTACAGACCTATCAGTCTGACATCCTTTGTCCTCAAGACAATGGAGAGATTGGTGGACAGATACATTAGAGAAGAGCCACTAGCAGCTCATCCCCTGCACGATAGACAACACGCATATCAGACAGGTAAATCGGTGGATACCGCTCTGGCTGAGGCGGTGACTTTTGTGAAAAAGGGGATGAAGAACACAGGATTGGTTTTGTCTAGTCTACTTGACGTGGACGGTGCCTTTAACCATACCACGAAGGAAAGCATTGTGAAGGGCGCCGAGGACCATCTGGTACTCAACACGGTTAGCAGATGGCTTTGGTGCATGCTTAGCTGCAGAAGAGTGAAGGTCCACTGGGGCTCGCACTCAGAAGAAAGAAAAGTAGGAAAGGGCTGTCCGCAAGGAGGAGTGCTGTCTCCTACGATGTGGTCCTTGGTGATTGATGAACTCATCAGACTACTGGATGAGTCAGGCTTCTTTGCCCAAGCCTTTGCGGACGACATCCTTATACTAGTGAAAGCCGACGACGAACACGTACTTGCAGGACTAATGCAACATGCGTTAGGCATAGTGCAAGCTTGGTGTGAGGCCGTCAGGCTGTCAGTGAATCCAGATAAAGTTAACATGATATTGTTCACTACCAGATACAAGGTCAAACCCCTGAAACTGGTAAATGAAGCTAAGTATCTGGGAGTGACGTTAGCTTCCAAACTTAATTGGGGAAAACACATAAAGTATATATGCGAGAAAGCTACCAATACTTTCTGGGCCTGCAGGAGAGCTTTTGGTAACATCTGGGGTCTGTCACCAGACAACGTAAGGTGGATGTATGAAGCTATCATCAGGCCCAGATTAACGTACGGAGCACTGGTATGGTGGCAAAAATGCTCACTAAAAACTTACCAGAGCTCTCTAGACAAAGTACAAAGACTGGCAATAGGGGGCATAAAGGGCTCTCCGAGCATTACACCCCTTGCAGCCCTTGAACTAATACTAGGAATACCACCACTGCAAGCTTTTATCAAAGGCGAAGCAGTATTAATAATACTATCAAATTATAATATAAAAAAAATAATATTATACATAAAAAATAATTATATGATTAATTAATTATATCAATTTTGATTCAAATGGCATGTCGGTTCGTCCGCTAGCACAGTGTCCGCTTGGTACGGAGTTCGCGACTAACAAGGAAACTCCCCCCAAACCGACCTCACCGATTTCAATAATCTTTTAATATGTTGTTCTTCATCAAAAAATAAGAGACACGTGTTTTTTTTTGTCGGCAGGAAAACGCTTTGAGGGGGTGAAAGCTAGCTCAAAAAATGGATTTTTCAATATATCTCAAGTGGTAATTGATATTTCTCAATGAAACAAATTTTATTTCACTTCTCATATAAATACGCAAATAACACACGTAGTTCTGACCACGAGGGTTGCAACCCCTATTTTTTTTTATTGAAAAATCTAAATTTTTCATGCCTATTTTCATGAAAAACAAATACAAAATTGGCTTAAAAATATTAAAAGAAAATATTTTCGTCGATAGAATACAAAAATAAAGTTGACCTGCCTGAGATATTTTTTCAAACCACCCTCAAAATGGAAAAACCACCCATCAAAGAAGATATTTCAATTTACTTCAGGCTCTAATTGATAATTTAGTAAGAAAAAAGTTTTTATTTCTCTTCTCATGTAAATACCCGACTATCCCGCACAATTAGGACCATAAAGCTTGCAACCACTATTTTTTCCAATGAGAAATCTCACTTTCCTATGCCTATTTATGTGAAAAAAATTCAAAATTCGAATTTTTGACGTATCTGTAGCTTATGGCCAATCTTCTACCAAGGTGAAAAGGTATTTTTTCTCAATAAATTTTGATAACAAACACCTTTTTATTAATTTCATCTTTTATTATTGAACGTTTCGGACATTTTGGTTATATCCCTCATCAGGGATAAATAATAATTGTAGTCACACTACAACGTTGACCTGTTCGAAATTATCTTTCAAACCACCCTCAAAATGGAAAACCACCCATTTAAAAAGGTTTTTCAACATACTTCAGGTTCTAATTGATAATTTACTACGAAAAAAATTTCATTTCACTTCTCATGTAAATATCCAACTAACCCGTACAGTTCGAACCATAAGGGTTGTAACCGCTATTTTTTTCAATGAAAAATCTCACTTTCCTATACCTATTTACGAGGAAAAAATTCAAAATGAGCTACAAAAAAATTGGAAAAAATATTTTCGTCAATGAAATAAAAACATAACGTTGACCTGTTCGAAATTATCTTTCAAACCAAGCTCAAAATTTAAAACGACCCCTTTAAGGACGTTCTCCGCGTCGAAACAGCAATTTTAGTTTTTATATTTTTATATAATGTTTTATTAATTTGATAATCCAAGAGTAAGTACATGTAACAAATATATACTTGAAAGAACATAAGACAATTTTTTTTAGACAAATTCAGGCAATAGTCACTATGGTATTGTTACAATTAAAGACAAAAACTTCAATAAGTTCTTTAAATTTTTTTATTTTTTATCCGATCTTAACGAAATAGAGCTTATTTTGTTCGTTAAGAAATTTCTGGGAGAGTATCGATGGGAAAATTTATGATACGAATTATCAGTAAGGCGCAATATCAATTTATTTAAGAAAAGCAAGTCAAGTTTTCATCAAAACTTTCTTAAACAAATTGATATTGCGCCGTACTGGTAACTCGTATCATAAATTTTCCCGTCGATACTCCCCCTGAAATTTCTTAACGAACAAAATAAGCTTTATTTCGTTGAGATCGGATAAAACATAAAAAAATTTAAAGAACTTATTAAAGTTTTTGTCTTTAATTGTAACAATACCATAGTGACTATTGCCTGAATTTGTCTAAAAAAGTTGTCTTATGTTCTTTCAAGTATATATTTGTTACATGTACTTCCTCTTGGATTATCAAATCAATAAAACATTATATAAAAATATAAAAACTGAAATTGCGGTTTCGACCCGGAGAACGTCCTTAAAAAGATTTTTCAATATGCATTAGGTTCTAATTGATAATTTACTATAAAATGAATTTCGTATTGCTTTTAATGTAAATATACAAGTTACTTACGTAGTTCTAACCATAATGGTAGGAGCCCCTATTTCTCCCACTGAAAAATCTACCATTTTTTGGTCTTTTTTTGTAAGAAAAAAATTCAAAATCAGCTCAAAAATAGACAAGATATTTTGGTCAATTGAATACAAAACCGCTGCCAATTCATTGGCACGTAGCTTCCTCAAACTTAATTTATTGATCCTTTTAATTAATTTTTACTTCTAATATTTAAAATTTTTACTTCTAATATTTAAAATTTTTACTTCTAATATTTAAAATTTAATACTTTATCTTGTACGGTTAGACTAACTGGGAGAGGGTCATGGGTTCTGATTCAGCTTAAACTGTGCGTTATATCTTTTTTCGTAATGGACCGATTTTTTTGGGCAACGAACTTGATCTGAAGATATATTGTATAAAAGCTACACCTGTGCCAAATTTCAGGACGATTGGGTAATTTTTGCTCTTGTTATCGTGCGACAACGAAAACGCAAATTTTTCTGAAATAATTTCTTTCTAAAAAAGAAATGAAGATAATCTCTTGAAATTCTAACCACATATAATCTTCTATAAATGTAAAAAGTGGTTAAAATTTTAAGTCGATAAATCAAGTATTTTTTGAGAAAACGCGATTCGAAAATTTTTTTAAAAAATTTTTAACCTCAAATATCTTTTTTCGTAATGAACCGATTTTTTTGGGCAACGAACTCGATCTGAAGATATATCAAAGCTACATCTGTGCCAAATTTCAGGACGATTGGGTAATTTTTGCTCTTGTTATCGTGCGACAACGAAAACGCAAATTTTTCTAAAATAATTTTTTTCTAAAAAACAAATGAAGATAATCTTCTGAAATTTTAACGAAATATAGTCTTCTATAAATTTAATAAGTGTTTAAAATTTTAAGTCGATAAATAAAGTATTTTTTGAGAAAACGCGATTCGAAAATTTTTGAAAATATTTTTAACCTCAAATATCGTTTTTCGTAATGGACCGATTTTTTTGGGCAACGAACTCGATCCGAAGATATATAAAAGTTACATCTGTGCCAAATTTGAGGACTATTGGATACTTGTTGCTCTAGTTATCGTGCGACAACGAAAACGCAAATTTTTTCTAAAATACTTCTTTTCTCAAACACAAATGAAGATAATCTCTTGAAATTCTAACCACATATAGTCTTCCATTAGTGTAATAACTGGTTAAAATTTCAAGTCGATAAATAAAATATTTTTTGAGAAATTAATTTATGAAATATAAAAAAGTTTTCCTTAATAACAAATGACAGAGTGATGATATTTTAAATTTAAAAAAAGAAAAATATAGGTAATTTAAATACCTTTAAGAAAAGTTTATTATATTATGTGATTATGACTGCAAGATATGAAAAAATAAAAAAAACTAAAAATTCTAAATCGTTTTTTGGTTATAAAACAAAAGAAAATCAATAAAAACCCAAATGCATCAGGGTACCTTTCTTTTCCCGCAAGACAAAGAGAATAAGCTTTACCCGACGAAAATCGGTCAATTCGTTTCGGAAATATGAAGAGTTCAAATATAGACACACACAAACACACACACACAAACACACACACACACACACACACACACACACACACACACACACACACACACACACACACACACACACACACGCACGCACGCACGCACGCACGCACGCACACACGCATCCGCGAAAACAAAAATGATCAAAATCAACTAATATACACATATATCACCTTAAAACATCTTTTTGAACATCTTTTGTCGAAAATTTTTTTCACCGTTAGGAAGCTTCCTCTATGAGGAAGCAAAATAAAGTTGATGTGCTCAAAATTACTTTATTCCCATCTCTACTATTATGGCCATTTTATAGCTTGAAAAGCGGGGCAAAAGTGACGTCTGATTCCCTCCTTTACTTTATTCCCGCATAATGCGACAAAGAAAATGACTTTGAAAAATACGAAAATTTTTAACATCAAATATCTCAAAAAGTAATCGTACGATCTTGGCGAAAATTCGCACATATATTACCTGTATCACGTACAAAATTGTCTATAAATTTGGACCTGGTACATGAAGCCGTTCTCGAGAAATTACGATTTGAAGTAAAGGTTAAAAAAATTTTAACCTTAAATATTTCTGAAATTTCTGGACTAATCAATTTGTCCGAAGAACTCGATCGAGAGCAATCAAAAATATACCTCTACAAGAAATTTCAAAGCGATTAAGTCAATTTTACTCCCGTAATCGTTGGACATACAAAACTCATGTTTTTACATTTCAATTTTTTCTCAAAAACTAGTCGACAAAATGAATTCAAATTTTTACAGTTTACAGCTATTTATATTCTGCATCATCATGATTTTTCTCAAGAAAATTGACCATTTAATTAGTTATAAGCTTTAAAAAAAATACGTTTTTGTTAATAACAAAAGAACCGTGATAGCTAGAGAAATTTTCTTTTAGAAAATATAGGTATTTTAATGCTTTTTCGAATGCTATTCATTCGATTCACATATCTTGATCTGATCATTCACATATCTTGATTTGATCATTAAAAAAAAAAAAAAAACAAAAATCAATTTAGAGAAAACCGAAAATTCGAAATAAAACAAAAAAGCATCGGCAAATCAAAAAACGAGTTTTTGACCCGCCATCACACAAAAAAAGCAAAAAATGTGAGACCTGTCCGCTCAAAATCGATCCAGTAGAAGCTTAGATCTAGGCGTATACACACACTCACACTTTCCTTGTAAGCTAGTGTCGTGCCTTTACGTGCGGCTGGTGCAGTGTCCGCCTGGCTCGGAGACCGCGACCCATCCAAACTCGAATTAAATTAGTTACTTCCACGCTGCAGCAGAAACTAAGCGCGAAGTACATTATTTTGCCAAATAAACAAAAGGAATTTAAATCAATAATTTTATCTCAAGCTAAACTTTCGATCGAACTGAAATTAAACATAATTTTAATCCTTCCACGCATATGAAATAAATAACGCAAGTATTTTTATTTTCTTTAAATAAAGAAAGAGAACTTAAAATAATAATTTTAGCGCACGCTAAATCTTCTATCCAGAATGAAGTAAATAAACGCAAAATACTTTTCGTTCTATGAAAAAAAACCAAAAAGAATTTTAAGCAATAATTTTAGCACAAGCTAAATTTTTGATCGATCTGGCATTAACTATAAATTTAATGCTCCAGCGCATACTGAATAAATTAAAATAAGTTTTCTTCTATTTTCTTTTATTTTCTTTTATTTTTTATTTATTTATTTTTTTCTTATACACTTTACGCTAGTTGACCTCTCTAACTGAAAATTACTGTGAATTTAGTTACTTCCCCGCACAAAAACAGCCCAGCAAAATATTCTATATGCACCTCATCGGACGCGCACGCAGACAACCCACGAACCAAAACCTCAACACGTGGGGGAGAACGAGGCGCGAAAAACGCAGAGAAATTTTGAGCGGCGCCGGTTCAGCGTGAGCTGACCGAATCGGTCTGGTTTCTCCATTGGGGTTAATCCCGGATCTCGCTAAATGACCTTACACTTAGATAGTCCTGGTTGTGAATTCCAAGCCCTGGTCACCGTCGTGCTGCTGCTGCTGCACTCATTCGCGCTGGTACGTGGAGATGAATGAAATGGAAAGCGCAGAGACACAAAAAAAAGAGAAAGTAACTATGATAACGGGCACGTGTGCGAACTAGGCCTTGGCGCATCATGTCCGTGAGCTCCGGGCACTAAAGGAAGAGTGCTCTCTCCTGCTCTTCCTTCGTTCTCCCCACTTTCGTCAACTTTTTGGGGAAGATACATTCTGGAAATGTGCACGGAAACAAAAATCTAACTTCTGTAGCATGGATCATTGCATACTACCATAGTTAGTGTTACACTTTCCACTATAGTACGTGCGTAAACTTTAAAAGCGTGTAGTGTTCAATAGTACTAGAGTATGGCGCTCTTACAAATACTGTATACATGTGACAGTCTTGGAGTATAGCGCTCTATACAATCACAGTATGTCACTCTCTCCTTGTACAGTTGTAAGGCTCCCATACCTTTACGGTATCGGTCGCTTACGGAGTATGTATGTCACGCGTTGCAACTTTGAGTGCATATAATTCGCAGTGCACATGTTCGATGTAGCAGATGATGAGGTCTAGGTAGTGCGCTCTGTAGTTTTTTACGTCTAAGTGTCGGTATGTATCCGGTGTGCGGTCTGGGTGTTCGGAGTAGCCGATGACGGAGTCAGGTCATGTGCACCGTTGCTTTTTGGCTCTAGGTGTTGGAAATTATCGAATCCGTCGTCTAAGTGTTCAAGGTGGTCGATGACGGAGTTTAGGTGATGCGCTCCGCAATTTTCATCGTCCATCACGTTGCCGGTACGTTCCAACACTTAGAAGCTAAAAATTACGAAGCGCACCACCTTGACCTCGTCGCCGGCTACCCCGAAAACCTGCACTGCGTACTAGATGCGCCCTGATATCTCAATACAAAAAACTACGGAGCGCACCACCTAGACTCCATCACCCGCCATTCCAAAAATCTAGACCACGCATTCGATGCGTTCCAACATTTAGAGACAACTATGGAGTGCATCATCTAGACATCATGATTCGCTACCTCGAACACCTGGATCACGTATTAAATGCTCCCTGAGATCTAATCGCAAAAAAACTACGGAGTGCACCACCTAGTCCTCGTCATCGGCTACCCCGAACACCTGCACCGCATATTAGATGCGCCCTGATATCTTAATGCAAAAAACTACGGAGTGCACCACCTAGACTCCATCACCGGCAACCCCAAAGACCTAAAACACGCATTCGATGCATTCCAAGATTTAGAGACAACTACGGAGCGCACCACCTAGACATCATCATCGGCTACCCTGAACACCTTGGTCATGTATTAGAGGCGCCCTGAGACCTAAACTAAAAAAAACGATGGAGTGCACCACTTAGACATCATCATCTGCTATCCTGAACATCTGGACCATATATTAGATGCGCGCT
This sequence comes from Torymus aiolomorphi, assembly GCA_036365515.1. Classification (NCBI taxonomy): domain Eukaryota; kingdom Metazoa; phylum Arthropoda; class Insecta; order Hymenoptera; family Torymidae; genus Torymus; species Torymus aiolomorphi. The sequence continues at coordinate 120,319,076 of CM070875.1, forward strand.
GAGATCTAAACGCAAATAACTACGGAGCGCATCACCTAGACTCCATCATCGGTCACCCCAAAGACCTAGACCACGCATTCGATGCCTTTAATTATCGATAAGTAATACTTACTTATAATAGTTGTGATTTCCGTACTAGCAGGTAGCAACCGTTACAGGTCCCTTACAATTGAAGGTGGGAGCGATGTATACTAAAACCGTGTGATGCTGTTACTACCGTGGTATGCTGTTCATCAAACGATCGTATAATTGTGTAACTGCTGTTGCATAAAAAGCAACATACTTGAAAACATGCGACCCATACCATAAAAGTATGGGTCCTTTACTACGATTGCTAAAACCGTCTTACTTATATAGTAAGGGAACTCCTATACTCCACGAGTAATAGCCATTTTAACTGTAGTAGTATGATTTTTCTTTCAGTGTGTGTGGACACCTACGGGACATAATATGTATGTATGCCACCACTGTGCACACGCACACCGCCCACTTGTATTGGTTCCCATTGTTCCTGCTACTGGCTTGCGCTCATCTATTATCTCGCGCTCGCTACTCTTTCTTTTCGTTTAGGGCGCGCGTTTCAAATTACTGGCATGCCAGATAGTAGATGAGCGGGCCACAGAAGGAAGGTCGTGAAAGCTTATTTTGGCATTATGTCGTATGATTAATTAATGGTGGAATTGGTTATCCACGGGTTCGGATGGGCCGCACATTATGCAACAGTTGCAGTATATCAAATTATTTTTTCAAACTATTAATACAATCTTTTACTCGTTAAAGTATAAAATGCAGACTTTAATATTTTTAAAAAGTATAGTCATGAAATTAATCTTTATAAACTATAAAAGTCTTACATTTGCATCTAAAACTAATAAAACCTGCATTTTATTCTTCGTAAAGTAGAAAATTTACATTTTACACTTAACTCTTCCAATTTTTACACATTTGTGTTTAGAGTATTCCAACCGATTCAAATACCCGAATTGTATATACTATTATGTTATAAATCACATGTAAATTTCATTTGGTATGGAATGCGGTCGGTACGTGAGAGAGCATGTGGATAACGAGGGCACACGTACGATTGAAGACGAGTTTCGGCTGGGCGTAACACGAACAACCTCGAGTGCGATGTAACTTTCTTGAGTACACCATGTTGGAGAGAAACCCCGATGAGGAAGAAATCAATATTCCGTACCGGCTATCTACTTACGTGTGAAGCAGGAAAGTACGCTTCAAATTGACTAGAAATTCTAGACCGCTTTCGATGTTGGCGCGCCCTCAAAAGTTTGAAACCGTAGAGTATATAAAATATGTTTCTATACGAGTGCATACTCTACCGACCGCACCGCGAAATTAGCTTACCAGAAATTTGAATGCGAGATATTTCAAAAATTAACCGTTGGCGCGGCGACGCGGCAGTGATGACAAAAATGACCATTATCGCTGCGACGCCTATAACAATTGTATATTTATATACAAGCGCGAGCACGCACCCGGCCGTAGCTCGAAGAATTTCGAGAGAGTAGGAGCTGCACTTATCATTGAATGAAATAGGAGTTATGTTATTGTAATGCATAATTCCAGTAGAATAATCTAAGAAAACTTACCTTATCATGATTGTGTACTAATGTATGTATGCTGTCACAGCGAAGTGCTTATTTTGACCAATACACTAATTTAATCTTTCGACACATGTCGTCCACATGTCGTTCATACGAACTACATTTATGTATTTTTGAGGGTGCTAGAAAGAAAAGTCGCGAATATCTCCTGCATATAATTCTATATAAGACAATGTTTTTGTCAGTTTATTTATCTTTTATAACTAAGGAGCAGGAAGGACTTTAGTATTTGATAAATCAACTCGCCGTCAACTCGGTAATATAGAATATATATGTTACACATTCAGTGTGAGTGTAGCATAGATAGTATAATATAACTTATACAAGTATTTTGATAAGGTCAACCGTACCCAATATGCAATGATTTAAGGTAAAAGAATTCATTAAGTAATCATGAATGCCCCATTACAGAGATTATTTTAAGTAGTCTATTATTTTAAGTAGGGAGATTACTTTCTGAAAAATATTTAAAAAAATATTTATAATAAAACAAAATAATATGAATATAAATAATCACAAAGTAATTTAGGTAAAGAATTCTTTGTCAATACTTTGATAATATTATATGATGGGGCATTTATGATAGAGATAAAATAATAAGTAACCTTTATGATTACTTTAATGAAAAAGAATTTATAGAGTAGTCGTAAAGAGTTCACCAAAATTTTTGTTTGCTTATTGGGTATGTAATATAAAAACCGTGTCTGCAGATTGACCTTCAAGTACCTTCAAATTTGACCACAAACTTAAGTTCAAGGTCATCGTCTAAAGACTCCCACTAAACCCATTAACTTTTGTATTGAATATTTTTCTCGGTCGGAAATGATTGCCTGAATTAAAATAAAACAATTTATACACTGATTCTTGTATATTCGTGATTTTTCAGAACGCGCATTTCACAGGGGTCTTTTATAGCCCCGGAACTGCAATCTCTCTTACATAATTTTATTTTCTTTTAATCAATCGTAGTGTTAGTAAACAATCACCATTAATACTTAACATGGAATAAAAAATTAAAAAAAAAACAAATACGTTGATTAGCTGATCGGAATAAGTACAACAAATATAAATAAAAATATAACTAAATCTTTTATAAATGATTAAGTATCAACATACTCTATAACAAAATTAATTAATATCAAGCTAAATTAAAGATGCCTCGTACATTTAGTAGGATACAGACTTTGCTCGAATAACTGTACAGAAAGGTATCTGCGTAAATTATTTTATGTACGAAACCAAATTTATCTTCATTAACTATTATGTAAAATGAACTAGCAAGTGTTGCACATCGTCATATTGGCTACCGAACTGCAAAAAATACAAACCTTGGCGCGATATCTGATCCTTGTTGCATGAGAGAGCCTATGGTAAACCATAGTGAGTTTAAAAGTGTGTACTCATTTTCAAGTACTGTTGATTGGTTTCCAATAATATGAGAATTTTCCCATTCGTAAGGACTGAATCTGAAACAATCAGTATGGAAAATTGTTTGAATTAAATATTCATTTTAATAAAGAATTTAATCTCGAATGTAATGTATTCAGAAATTTCAAATTGATAATCGATGTATCATTAAATTTCAATAGTACTTTCAAAGAAAATTTACATGAATTTCTTTAAAAAATGAATAAAACTTCATTATTAAAATTATTAAAAAAAATTACATAGGATCTAAATAACTATTCTGAACAAAAAAAAATTTCCATATGAATATGGAACTCTTGAAATATTCCATTGGTCTTTAAATGCGTCGAAGCTTATGCAGGTCGAAACTTGCTAAAACTACAAGTCTTCGATCTTTTTGGCACTTATAACAACAAGCTTTGTGCGCTTAAATTTAGAGCTGTCGCAACACTGATAATTCCTAATCAAACCACCATCATTTGAAACGCCTTATTCCAATAATTTGTTTTCCGTGTCGGGGCACGAAGCTAAAGTATGAATATGGAAAATTTTTTTTGTTCAGAATAGCTATTTAGGTGCTATGTAATTTTTTTTAATAATTTTAAAAATGAAGTTTTTAATAATGAAGCGAGGAAAATAGTCCATTGACTATTTTCCTCGCTGGCAGCCTATTTGGCATACTTTAGCTTCGTGCCCCGACACGGAAAACAAATTATTGGAATAAGGCGTTTCAAATGATGATGGTTTGATTAGGAATTATCAGTGTTGCGACAGCTCTAAATTTAACCGCACAAAGCTTGTTGTTATAAGTGCCAAAAAGATGGAAGACTTGTAGTTTTAGCAAGTTTCTACCTGCATAAGCTTCGACGCATTTAAAGACCAATGGGATATTTCAAGAATTTCTCAGAACGACAATGCGTGTAAGCTTAGTGCACTAGCCTATTTAACTAGTGGAACCAGCTGGGACAGCGCGAGGCATTTCAAGCGCCATAACATCGTCCGCTACGCTCAGTAGGAGACGAGAATCGATGGATCTTTATAATTTGACTAGATCTGCATATGCAGCCCGACTAGCCCTATGCCAATTGTGACCATATGAAAGTTCCCCCTACTATGACCAGGCGTTCAAGCTCGGCCAACCCATCAAGTCCGATCAGCTGACAGAGCTGATAGCGTTCGGAGCACGGCAAGATCATACGACATGCCGTGCTTAGTGAGAAACAAGTGCTGACTGAGCTGTCTACCTTTGCTCGAACGTACTAGAGTTATAAGACACTGACTTTCAGCAGAGAAAGGTCTAGAACGCTTGAGAGACGTTACAAAAATCGCGTACTTTATACATTAATTACACAAAAATAGGTAAATATATCAACTACCAATTAGAATTATAACAAATATAAGTAATGGGATGGATTAATAGAGAATTAGTATTACTATTTTTTCATCTTTTCATTAAGTAACGGGCATTGTTAATTTATATCTTTTCCAATCCTAGTTTTAGCGCTCCTTCTGAAAACCTTACATTCCATCCCTTAGGTCTCATTCTCAAACCGTATAGAGATTTCTGTAGATTGCATACTTTTGTTCTTCTGATTTCTGGCTCTAAATGCACATATATTAGTAGTTATTGTGGCGCCATGGGGGAGACACAACAAACCCCCACCACTGAGTGTTCCCCCAACACAGGGTGGGAGCGGAGATGATGTATTATAGATACCCTATAATACACCCCACTCCAACTACGGTCAGAGGTGGGGATTCGCCATCTACTACATAGTATCACAATATTTTAAATTTATAATATTTAACTCTATAATTTAAAATTTAACTTTATAATTTAAAATTTAACTTTATAATTTAAAATTTAACTGTGATTTAAAATTTAACCCTATAATTCAAATTTTATTATATTTAATTTTATAATATTGAACTCTATTTGTAAGAAGACTAAGGGGTACCTTAGGATAGGAGTATGAAATGTAAGTAAAACCAAGTTTGATACATTTCAATCTTGTTATTCATGAAAAATATACAATAATATTTTCGAAATGTAATGATACAATATTGCTATTTGTGTATTCGAAGAAATAATCCAATGTTCTGTGAAATTTTGATTTAATGAAAGAACTGCTACTTCTTTTGGTATCGCACGGTTCTTATAATTTTTGGCACACTATATATCTACGACGATATCCATCTTCATAGTTTTGAACACATCAACGTCCAATAAACGACTGACACATCAGAAAACATTTCCTAACCATTAACGTTTACTCCCCACCTCTACTACTTTCCCCCACCATCTCACCCATGAGAACTTGATGTGACGAATCAGTCTCAAGTATATTCTCATATTCAGCATCAATTATACAATTTACTGTACTGTTTTATGGATCATCAAAACGAACATCAATTCTTAGACTACCTTGTTTTACTAGATTCCGATGTGTGTTTTGATTCGCTGATAAATCAGGTGTTAAATCGGAAGCGAAAAGACAATATCCATTGGCATAAGCTTCGCGTTAAATTGAAATACACTCATTTAAATAATATATACCTGTACCAGAAAATAAAGTATGATATGCATCATCTTACATATTATTCGTTTTAAAATCAGGTTGTCATAGTTTAGACGGTACTTGTGCACCATCAATGTAGAGATACAAGTAATTTATATTGAAATTTTTAAAGTTAAATGGATTGAGACTCTTATCGCCGTTAAAAGCTTTATTTTCTACAAAGCTAACAATAATTCTTTTCGGTAATTGCCCTAAAATGGCATTATCCAGTGTTTCTCCATGAATATCACCATGCATTGTAATAGCTTCAACTTCTATACATCTGAGGGGACATTTAGCTGTTGTTTTTGAAAGGGCTTTTTTCGTGAGCCAATATAATACTTGGACTAAGTCTGAAGCGACGTATAAAGAGAGCAGCTTCGGTGATTCGAGCGGTGTAGAGTCCTGTCGGGTCCACAAGACAAAAGCTATCTCGTGGTCGTACGAGCCGTACACGTTAATTAATAATTTGTCTTGGTTGAAAACATCACAATGCAAATACCCAATCATACCTATGTTTTTCGCCTCGCCCATAAGGTTTCGACGACTTGTAAGATATTCGTTTTCGCCATCTGTAGTATACATTTTTCCAGGGGTGTCAGTGTACCATAGTGCACTGGTGAGATGAGATTTCTGCTTCCTCAAAGAGGAAGCTTTGTAACGGTGAAAAAAATTTTGAAACAGAAAATGTTTAAAAACATGTTTTATGACTTTTGTCGCTAAAATCTGTTGTTTTTGATAAAAAAAATTTCGTGTCTCTGTGTGTATACGTGTGTGCGTGCGTGCGTGCATGCGTGTGTGTGTGTGTGCGTGCGTGTGTGTGTGGGTGGGTGGGATGATGGGTTGGTTTGTTGGGTGGATGGGTGGGTGGGTGCGTGTATGTGTGTGAGTGTGTGTACAGGCGATAACTTTTGAGCCGATCGAACGATTTACATCGGAAAAAGCTTATTCTCTTCGTTTCGGACTTTACCAAATTACTTTTTGATTTTACCAAGTTTCTTTTTTTTGCAACCAAAAAACGATTTTGAATTTTTCGTTTTTTTTATTTAATTCGTTACAGCCAGTATTACTTAATAAAATAAATTTTTCTTTAAAGGTCGTTGAATTAACTACAATTTCTTTTTTTTTTAATTTAAGTTATCTTTAGCCTGTCATTTGTTATTAATGAAAATATGGTTTATAATTCTTTAATTATTGGAACCTTGAATCAGTTCTCGTTTTTTTTTTGTGAAAATTGATGCCTTATTTAAAGTATCTAGTAAAAAGCATGTCACTCAAAATATTACCCATCACTAGTCACTACTTTCTCCCATCTTTCTGGCAATTTACGTATTCCATCTCGGAAGAACTGCTTGTCTTTTGAAGCTATCCAAGAACCGACCCATTTTTTGTCATCTTCATAAGAATGGAAGTGCTGCTCAGCCAAGCCATGAGCTATTGACCGGAATAAGTGGTAGTCGGAAGGAGCAATGTCTAGGCTATACGGCGGGTGAGGTAGGACATCCCATTGAAGCGTCTCCAAAGTTTCTTTGACGACTTTTGCAACATGTGGCCGAGAATTGTCATGTAACAAAATCACCTTCTCGTGTCTCTGCTCGTACAGCGGCCGTTTTTCCTTTAGGGCTCAGCTCAAACACATCAATTGCAGTCGATAGCGATCTCCCGTGATAGTTTCGTTCGGTTTCAGCAGTTCATAATAAATTACACCCTGCTGATTCCACCAAATGCAGAGGTGAAGCTTCGAACCATGGATATTTAGCTTTGCGGACGATGTTGATGCATGGTCGGGCTTACCCAACGATTTTTTACGCTTAGGGTTATCATACTGTATCCACTGTTCTTTGCCAATCACGATACAATGCAAAAAACCTTTCCTTTTCTGCCGTTGAAGCAGCACTTCACACGTGAGAAAACGCCGTTCGACGTCTCTCGGCTTCAACTCATACGGTCCTTGCTTCTGGATCATTCCTAATGTTTTCTAACGTTTCGAAACAGTTGTCTCATCTACTCGTAATGATATTGCAAGTTCAGCTAGCATCTGACATAAGTCTTCATTTAGTGATTCCTCCAATTGTTCGTCTTCAGACTTTTTTGGTGCACCAGCACGTTCTTTATCTCCAAGATCGAAATCGTCATTTTTGAAGCGTCGAAACTAGTCTCTGCATGTCGTTTCCGACAGAGCATGGACAATCCTGTGCGCTTCAGCTGCAGATTTTTTTTAATAAAATAGTGCAATAAAATTCCCTGCAAATATTCTTTACTTGGCACAAAACTTGACATTTTTAGTAGTACCCTAGCGGAAATATTTTTGTTCAAAAATGTTAAAAACTGTTAGAAAGAGTTATAAACTGTTTAAAAATGTTACAAAATGTAGGATTTTGGACGTTATTAATCGTTTGTAACTGTTTGTAACATTTTTCAACAGTTTTTAACAGTTTGTAAGAGTTATTAAATTATTTAATAACTTTTAAATATTTATTAATTATTATTATTAACATAGTAATAATTAATTATTAGTATAATTAAACACTCCTTAGGCTTCTTCTGCATTGTTTGACTGTTAGTTGCCTTAAGAGTGCTCCCGCACTCCTTGATTCTCATGATTATAATAATGAGGTTATTAAATAATTATTAATTATTAATAATAATAATAATAATAATTTATTAATTTTTAACTTTTCCTGAAATATATCAAATTTAAAATTATTTGAAACTGTTTGAAAGTGTTTAAAACTAATAAAATCTGTTTGAAACTGTTACAAAGTATTATAATTAGAAAAAATGTGTCCAAAATCATACATTTTGTAACACTTATAAACAGTTTTAAACAGTTCCAAATAGTTATAAATAATTTTTAACAGTTATTAACTGTTATTAACATTTAAAATTTACGACAGAGTAAGAACCAAAAACGCTGTTTACACTATGGCGAACTGACATACACTTAAGTTCAAGCTTACCAACAGTGCTTCCTTATAGATGCGTTGCCATCTGAAATTACATATACTTAGTCCTGGTAACGCCATCTGTCAGAAAACAGAGAGAACTTATTCAAGGACCCAATAAAATCTCAAAAACTTTTTCATTTATCCACTCAAAATTTTTACCACTTATTATATTTATCGAGTACAACATTGTGTTAAAATTTGGAGAGATTATGTTGATTTGTATCCGAGAAAAAAATTATTTTTGAAAACAGGTGCGTTTTTGTTCGCTTACCATAACAGGAGTAAAAGTCAATGCATCGTTTTGAAATTTCTTAAGGAATTAGCTGTTCTTATAATATAATGTATTTTTTATAAATTATCTCAGGATTCAGTTCTTTGCCCAAAATAATCTGACTGTTTTGACTAGAGATATTTGAGGTTAAAAATTTTTTATAAATTTGTTATATACGCATTTTTAAAAAGAATATTTGATTGATGGACTCAAAATTTTTACTAATTATGACACTTATCCAGCATAACATTGTGTTAAAATTTCAAAAGGTAATGTTGATTTGACATTACAAAACGAGTAAAGAAATAGAATATTGTTTTTATAACTGAGTGCGTAAAACTCGACTTTAGATGCCTGTTTAGCGTGCGTAAAGTACCCCCCTTTTTGACTATTGCGAAAAGTGTTTACTTCACTTACTCGGTGCGTGAAGTAGTGCTTAAAGTGAGTTCTTCACGCACCCAGTGCGTAAAGTACTCACTTTATGCACACGTGAAAGAAATCCGGATACTTTACGCACGCTGAACAGGCATTTAACGCAGAGTTTAACGCGCTCAGTTATAAAAAATAGTAAACGCAACACGCTTTACGCACTAGTTGCGTGATGTACTATTACATTAATAAAATTAATAATTAAGAAGGGCACTTACGTAAAATCACTCTCACTCTCCCTCTCTTTCTGTCTCGGTTACTGTTTCTTTCACTATTTATTTTCCTACGTGATAAAGGTAATTCCTTCTGTCTCTCTCTCTGATGTCCTTGCTCTTTCCGTCTTTCTCTCTTTCTCTTTAAATTATCTGTCTTTTATTGTCTATCACTTTCTCACTTTAGTATACTTCAATATCCTTGAACAATACTTTTATTATCAACTGATAAGAATTTTTCCATCGGTCTTACAGTCTTACAAATTAAATTAAAATAATTAATATTTATGGCAGTCAGATTGCCCTTGTTTATAATCACCCCCGCAGAATCTGAAATAAAAACTTAATTAAAACCTGGAAAAAACTTTGTTAGCCAAGGACGATCTGACTGCCCTCCACCACCAAATTGCCCAACGTTTCTCTGACTGCCATAAATATTAATTATTTTAATTTAATTTGTAAGACTGTAAGACCGATGGAAAAATTCTTATCAGTTGATAGAAAATTGCAGTCGACATAAGTAATATTTTTAATGGCAATACTTTTATTGCTTGTATTATAAATCAAATGTTGCCAGTTGCAGTTTCATACATGAAATGTCATCTGGTAATATTTAAAAACGAAACGTATCGATGGTAACAATAATGCTCTCATATATATATATATATATATATATATATATATATATATACACCAAGTGACTATCCTGGAACGCACCACATTGATAACGTTACAGCAAAATATTTAATCAATGAATAAATTCTGGATAAGGCGCTTTTGAAGTATTTTCGTCTCCTCTATCGATTGGTACTATTTATTTGGCGGTAGAGCTAGTATTAAAAAAGTTAAAAATTCATTAACCGTGAAAAATTTTTTTTTTTACTTTTATTCATGCATTTTCTGAAAGAGCGGAAAAAAATAATTTGAAATGCGTGGGTTTCGCAATAAAATTGTAAATACGTTTATTACAAAAAATCAACAAAATGATAATACTAGTGCTTATGTTTGTAACGTATTGTAGATGTAGCCTTACCCCTGAATAAGACACAATCATTTATGAATGAAATGGTAATATGGTAAGCGAAGTGATAGTAACCCACTTCTCGGCGTGTGTTAACAGACGCGTCGAAGCGAGAGGTTAGTTACTCAACTTACTTACATAGCAACGAACATTACCGCTACTTCTCATAGATGTCACAACTATGACAGTATGGCGATATTATATCCAAATGATGGTGGTGAAGGGAGAAGCGGGGGGAGAGGTAAAACCCAAACCGATGAACGTTGTAAATATTTTACAGAATGTACGTGTTTTCATCAATTTAATAGAAATAAATGTATTTCCAATGTGATTCAATGATAACTAAGTACGCAGTATTTTCAATACGTCAAAAAAATTTCGCTAAAGACGAAAAATTGAAATTAGCTTATACCGACTTCATTAAGGAGTACATTGACCTAGGTCATATCTCACTCGCAAACATGGAGTCGTTATCTAAAACCTCTCAAGCCTTCTTACCTCATCATGGTGTGTGGAAAGAAACAAGTACTACTACCAAGTTACGTACTGTATTTGATGGCTCAAGTAAAACTAAAGCAGGAGCCTCGGTCAACGACCTCCTACATGTTGGGCCTACTCTTCTTCAGAATCCCGTCGCTTTGATCTGTGCTTGGCGTAGGTACAAGATCGCCCTTTCAGCTGACGTGGAGAAAATGTTCAGACAAATTGGTGTCGAACCAGTTGATCAACCCTATCAGTCGATCTCATGGCGTTTCAATAAAGATGAACCTGTTCAACATTATCGATTAACCACAGTGACATATGGATTGGCCTGTTCGCCGTTTCTAGCCATACGCACACTCTTGAGACTAGCCGAAGATTATGGTAAAACTTATCCGATCGCAGCTGAAGCTGTTCGATCAGAAATGTATTCAGATAATGTGCTTTCTGGTGCACACACTTTTGAAGAAGCTTTGCAAAAGCAAGATCAGTTAATTCAACTCTTTAAGCAAGGTCAACTCAATCTTCGAAAGTGGACTTCAAATAATGCTGAAGTTCTCTCTTAACTACCTTCGAATATGTTAGCTACTGATTCTATTGCTTTATTCGCCTCAGAAACATCTGTACCAATCTTAGGTATAGATTGGCAACCTAAGACAGACCACTTTAGTTTTTACATTGAAGATACTCCCGTTGACATGCCATTTGCCAAACGTTCCGTACTCTCGATAATTGCTCGGATCTTCGACCCTATGGGATGGTTGGCTCCGATTGTAATAACTGCAAAAATTATTATGCAGTCTCTGTGGATTCTTAAGGTTAGTTGGGATGAAGAACTTCCTCTCGACATCTCCAATCGGTGGCAGTTTTAGTTGCAAGATCTTCAAGTTATAAGTCACATTAGAATCCCTCGTTGGCGTGGATTCACCCCTCATTGCGAACTTATTGAAGTTCATGGATTTGCGGATGCTTTCAATTTTGCATATAGTGCAGTAATCTATCTGCGCCTAAATCAAAACCAAAATGTTCTAGTCACACTTCAACTGGCCAAAACGCGAGTAGCTCCACTTAAAACGTTAAGCATACTTCGAGCAGCAGCAACAGCTAGAGAGCAGCAACACCTGTACGCCGACAGAGGCACAACGTACGCAGCAAATAAAACCACATTAAATCTCCACTCGAAAAGTACTTCATTTAAGAACCGTCTACTCGACGATCCAATCCTACTGTCCAATTAACAATAATATTCAAGTTTTCTTTAGAAACGAGAATAATTTAGAAAGGTTATTTAGTAATTGTAAAGAAGGATGATAAAAGTTTAAAATCGGGGGTAGTTTATAAAATTAATTGTAAGGATTGTAATGGATGTTATATTGGTCAAACGGGTAGATATTTTAAGAAGAGAATATGTGAACATCAATATAGTTTACGTAGTACAAATTTTAAATCGGGTTCGAAAGGACATTCTCTAAATAGTTTGTATTCTTTCGATTTTGGGAGTGTGGATATTTTGGAACAAGGGATTAAGAATAAATATAAGAGGGAAAGCCTTGAAAGTATTCACATTCTGAGGAATTGGAATAGTATAAATTTGATGGCAGAGTCAAGTAAATTAGATAACATTTATCATTCTTTATTAATTTAAGTGAGAATGGAAAGTTGGAGAGGGGAAGGTAGATGGTGGTGGGGGTAAGAGGAAGTAAGTGGGTATGGATATATGAGGAGGAGCCGGAGCGGGCTCGAAACGTTGGACAATTGGGCAATTTGGTGATGGGGGCAGTCAGATAGTCCTTTGCTAATAAAGTTTTTTTTTCCAGGTTTTAATTAAGTTTTTATTTCAGATTCTGCGGGCGTGATTATAAACAAGGGCAATCTGACTGCCATAAATATTAATTATTTTAATTTAATTTATAAGATTGTAAGACCGATGGAAAAATTCTCATCAGATGATTTAAAAGATTTTACAGGGGCCAAAGTCGATGAACCAAGTAAATACGTGATAGTTTGCAACTAAGCCGCTCAGTTGTTTATTTAAATGCTTGGTGCCACGTCCTTTGCTATCTGGATCTGTTTTACTGTATTTAATGAGTAGTCTCCCATAGTTCCGCTTGTCAAATAATAATTTGAAAAGAATGTACAGGGCCCAAACGTCACTGAACCGCATATATACTTGATAAAAAGAACCGCCATAGACTCCATTTTGCATGGATGAATACTGGAAATTTTCATTTTATATCATGTGAATTACTGGAAATCCTGCGAATATTTCAGATTATTGAATCTTTTCCTACATATAGGTTCATTCCTGTTGAACTTTATGGAAAAGTTTATTGAAAGTAAACTTTCAATACCTCGTATAAAGGTTTTTCAAGAAAAAAAAATTCATTATATTTCCGAAATTTTTATTCTTTTATTCGCAGAACAAAAAGTATTATTTCTAACATCTATAATTTTATCATTTTTTCATTCTTTTGTCATGCCCTTTGCATTAAACCTCATAATACATTATCCGCAAATAACATAACCACGTGCTGTAAATAACTCAAACGAGTTTTAATTAATTAATAAACGATCGAAGCTATAAATACTTTGGGAAATATAATTATCATCTCACGAGAAAGTTACAAGCGCTATTAATTACATCACTGATCGGCGTATATTCGTGATATTTTGAAACGCCCGATGTTTATTCAAAAGCTTGGTGCCACGGCTCTTGCCATCTAGATCTGTTCTACTCTATTTAGAGAATAGTCAACCGCAGTTCCGATTGCCAAAAAATAATTTTAAAAGATTTTACAGGGGCCAAAGCCGCTGAACCCAGTATATTCGTGATATTTTTCAACTAAGCCGCTCGATTGTTTATTTCACAGCTTGGTGTCACGACTTTTGCCATCTAGATCTATTCTACTGTATTTAAGGAGTAGTGTGTGACAGTTCCGATCGCCAAAACATAATTTTAAAAAATATTACAAGGGTCGAACGTCACTGAATCGCGTATATACGTCATATTTTGCAACTAAGCCTGTCAATTATGTATTTAAAAGCTTGGTGCCACAACTTTTGCCATCTAGATCGGTTCTACTCTATTTAAGGAGTAGTCTCCCATAGTTCTGCTTGTCAAAACATAATTTGAAAAGAATGTTCGGGGCCCAAACGTCACTGAACCGCGTATATACGCACTGAGAGAAATGGATTACTTGAGCCAAAAGGAAATTCCTTTTGGGAAAATCCTTTCGATGCAAGATGATTGTCTTATTGAATCAAACATTTTATTTTAATATTGAATATCTATGTTTACGGTTCGAAATGATTATCCTCTAGATTCAAAAATAAACTTCCTTTCGCGTGTAAATAATTTTAGTAGAATAAAAAGTAATAATTCCAAATTTATTTCTAATTAATCTTGCACCAAAATGAAACTTCTTTTTGATGGAAATGATTTCATTTTGAATTTTTAATTTAATTTCATTTTTATCTTGCACCAAATCGAAACTTCTTTTTGATGGAAATGATTTCATTTTGCTATAAAAGGATTTTCTTTTTGAAAGTAGCCCAATTTAGGTACTTATTGACCAAGTTCTTGGTCGAAAATGATTTTCCTTTTGGTGCAAGAGGAAATGGAAGTAACGTATGTTTCTTTTTTGTAAATCTCTATCAGAGGCTTGGGTAGTCATGTGGCTAAGGCATCGGCTTCCCAATCCGAAGGTCGACAGTTTGATTCCCGGTGACGCACTACTGAACTAACTTCGTACAACTTATTTTCAGTGGTTTTTTTCACAAGTTTAACATATTATCAAGTGCACGTACTATATAAATGGTAAAAAAAGTCGTGATTAGTGATTGCACAATAATTAGCAGCAGTAATTTCAATTTTTTTTAGCAGAAACGTAATAGAATATACACCTTTTCAGTCAAAAGGTTTCTTTTTCACAGAAGCGGATCTTGAGTAGGAAGGATTTTTCTTTTGGTTTAAATAGACCGAATTTTGAGTCCAAAATCAAGAAGAATATCATTCTGTAGGAAATAAATTACTTTGATCTCAAATGAAAATTTTTCTGAGTGCGTGATATTTTGCAACTCAGCCGCTCAATTGTTTATTTAAAAGCATGGTGCCACGACTTTTGCCATCTAAATCTGTTCTACTGTATTTAAAGAATAATTTACATGGGCCAAAGACGATGAACCGAGTATATACGTGATATTTTGCAACTAATCTGCTCGATTGTTTATTTAAAAGTTTTGTGTCTTAATTTTTTTTATTAGTATCTGTTCATATATGTTCTGATTGCTTTGGAACAAATGGCACGCTCGTAATCAATGTTGAATGCGATAATTTTTTTACGGAGCCTCCCATGTACGTTGGCGGGTAGAGTGTGGCGGGTAGCTTCAGCTTCATGCATGAGTCTCGTCAGACAGATAGGACAGCAGTGAGTTGTGGCTGCTTCAAGCTTGATGTACGAATGTTCCGTGATTATCGGAACATTCGTACGCGCTCGAGTTTATTACTCAGGCGTCGTAGCCGAGAAACGATCACAAGTAGTGGAACCTGTCGCTTGGATTTCTTGCTGCTTTTTATCTGGCGTAGGATTGAAACACCCGTACGCCATCGTGAGCTTAGATTACGCTGATATCGGTACCATCTTAACTCTTTTGGATAGTCTCCGCCTTATTCGAAGGCGAGATTTTTCATATAGAAAATAATTTCGTAAACTCACAAGTTTCGTTGGAAAGATCGGACAGCAGCGATTTCTACTTCCTTTAAGATGTATGAATGTTCCAGAATCACCGAAACATTTGTATGCCCTCGAGTTTATTAGTCGAGCGACGTAGCCCGGACTCGCCTGTAATTTGCATATCCTGTATTTCCCGCGTTGATTTTTGGCTTCTTATTTCTTGCGAAGTAGTATTCCGGTTTAGCATCAACATCCGTACCTCATCGTTTGCTTCTAGTAGGATGTTATCCGCACCCTCCAGGTGCTTTTGTCCAGTCACGGCCATATCTAAAGTCGATTGGTTCACGTAGAGAGGCTATTTGGAAAACTTGCCAGTGTCGTCTGGCAGATCGGACGGCAGTTATGGTAATTAAACGCCACATAAATCACTAACAAATAAAATTAGGATGCATTTTTGCACATGTCGTGATACACGCAACTATAAACGGTTAGGGTAGAGGTGATAGATAACTAAATTTTTTCGATACAGGTCCCTGTAAAATCGTATTTTGTGCATGCTTTATCTAAAAATATCGTGTGCAAGGCGTGCCTTAAGTTTTTCACACAAGTAGCGATCGAAAAGCACTCATGTAGTGTTTCGCCAGCTACTTGTGTCCTTGAGCGCTACTTGTACGTAAAATCATATTTCATACACTTGTGGCATAATATACTATTTTACATTTAATTATTATTATAACTATTCATCGTCGTCTAAATCGTTATTGTATTTGTTGCTTAATTCTAAAGATTATCACCGTAGCCAATAAAGTTCTAATTCGGAACAATACGATTCTTTTATTTGAAATCACCGTGTAATATGATGCTTACTCTCCCGGAAAACCAACACGGAGAGAAAAGTTACATAAATATAGCTTTAATTTTATCCCTAATAATGACCTTGTAGAACGAGCTGCACATTACCAGACTCTCAGGCCGTCTTTGCCTGTGTCTTCGGTAGTGTTAATATACTAGTCACGTATTATCGACCGAGCTTGTTGCTTGTCGCTGTCAGGCAAATACTATGGGTAATATAGGCAATGATAGCTTGATGCTGTCTACTCGAGGCACTCACATGGCACTCACATAAACACGGCCTGAGTCTCACGCTAAGGTTATTAAACTTTTCTCTCCGTGAACATAAATCTTATTCCAATTATGCAGAAAAATAAATCTGGAATCAATTAATATGTTTTAGATATTTTTAGTTTCTCATGAGTTATTAACATAAACTTTTCTATAAATCGTACGTTAGTAGGAGCTTAATACCCATCGACTCATCGCTTTCAGATATGATTTTTTTTTTCTTTAATACCGAAATGGCCTTGACTTTTTCTATACAGCATATTATAGTCACTTTCAACAAATGACGAGCTACTAAAAAGAAGCTATATCGGTCAACGAATATCGAGTAAGTGATTGTTTTCGCAACCTAAAATTGATGGTTAATATGAATTGTACAACTGCAGTTGTGGTAAGTATTTGAACTCAATTTTATAATTTTGAATTCCCTCAGAAACTCCTTAAATGCTGTACTTATATTTTAAATATAAACTGTATGTATCAAATTTCGATTGACTTTTAGAGAATATCTTTAGAATTTTTGCCTGTTTAATAATACCTTAATAACAACTTATTTTTTATAAGTCACTAACATAAATTGGTTTTTATTTAGCCTATTGCTCTCGGACCGTGAAAATGATCCAGAAAAGTGACGCACTGATGAGAAAGCAACAAGTTATTGAAGACAGATTTGACAAAGTTTTTGAGAAACAGGAAAGAATTGAAATTTGACAAAGTTTTTGGGTATATCCAGTATATGAAGAATATTTTTAAATTTATCCATAGTAGTTCATTCCACATTGTACATTTAATATGGGACCATCTCGATTCTTAAAGCATGAAATAAAAAATATTTTCCATATAAGGTGTATTATAGTATTTGTTTTTTTATATTTCTATCTTGAGTGTCTTTTTATTCTTGACCTTATTTCATTGAAAATCTGAATTGCTTGATCTTTATTGTAAAGGTGAAGGAAAATAAGGTTAGAGGCCCAATCCAATGAATGAAGGGTGCGTGGTGACTCATCCATCACTTCGTCCCTTATAACTCGCCAAGCAGGTACATTCTAGAGTACATGTAAACTGCTTGTAGCAAATTTGTGCTTTGGGGTGGCTCACTTTATCCCCGTGTATACCACTTTCGCTTCTGGTTTAGAAACGCGAATGTGATATTCTCGGCCCAGATATCGTGTAATAGTATATTACGCCCCTAGGGAGCAAATGTAAAGAATGTTCCAGATCGCATGTAAATTATCACCCGAGTCAAAGGCGAGGTTGACACACATACGATCTGAGGCTTTCTTTATTTGCTCCCGTAGTATGTATACGATTTTTTTTCCTGGCGAGGCTAAAAGTAGAACCTTTGCGATAGGCTGCCGAGAGCAAAGTAGCACTTTCAGCCCGCTAGACAAAAAACTCGTATATGCAACATGGAGATAAAGAGAGTCACTTCAGAGCACTCTTTACAACTTTTTACCTCCCTAATTTTGTAATATACTATTAATTCCGCTTTAATATATTAGCTTCTCACTACTGTACTTTTGACATAAAGCTCGAAAGCATAAAGAGTTTTGCACAGCCTCATTTAACGATAGAAGGAACCTCTAAGACATGGTTCATGCAAAGATAGACATTATTCTTTCGAAATTTTTTTTTTCGGATAAGCAAGTATTTTATTTAACTAATATGAAATGCAATAAGTTTGTGCTATTAAACGCTCTACGTATAATTTTTCTCTCTCTCCCTCTCTCTCGGTCTGCCTGTCTCTCTCCCTCTCTCTCCCTGTCAGCCTGCCCCTCTCTCTCTCTCTATCTCTCGCTCTCTATCTATCTATCTATCTATCTATCTCTCTCTCCCTTCCTTTCTTCGTATAAATAAAGGCTATAGCGGGATAAGATGGTCAAAATTGCACTCACCTGGATTTTTTTTTGGGATTGACTATTCGAAAATACATACTTGAAAATCTCTCTAGCCAAATTGTCAGCTCCCTAGGTGATGATTTGAGTCTCCTAACCTAAAAAACGTATTTTTTCGAAAAAATTTTTTTCCGCTCGACCCTTTCTTTAAAAAAATCTGAAAAAATTCACAGACATGTGTTTTTGAGTAAGAAAACAGCCTGATTTTTTTCAGATTTAAAAAAAAAATTGAGCTGAGAAAAAAATTTTTAATTTTTCAATGATTTTTTAGGTTATGTAGGTAATTTTTGGCTAACTTGTAAATAATGATTTTTTGTGTATTTTTTCCCGTTCTTTCAAATAGCGGTGTCCGAATTTGCATTTTCGAGCCGGAACACATTTAAAATTCGAAAAAACCGAGTTTTTAAGCATTTTTCCCATGTTTTTGGCACATAACCTCAAAACCAATAGCTAAATAAGTGTTTATGAACAATTTTTTTTCAATTTCTTTCTATATCTTCAAATTGCACTGTCAGAACTACCATTTTTGCATCAAATAATGCTATAAAATTAAATTATAAACATTCTTTTCGTGTTTTTGACCATGTTTTTGGAACATAACCTCAAAGAAGATCGTTCAATACGTGTTAGGACATACAAAAATATTCTAAAAATATTTTTAATGAAAAAAATTTTTTAGAATTGAGTATTACTTCTCCGGTAGCTACAAAGGGCCTGATATAGCCTTTTTCAGGCCCAGGGAAACTGCATATTACAGAATTATTCGTAAAACATATGAACATATGTATGTATTTGTAACTATGCATCAGTATTAATTATTATGAGTTGATATGCAGATAGTCAAGTGCCGCATGGAGTATATATTCATCTGTACTTCAACTACCGATCTGCATAATTATAATGATAAAAGTATGCTTTAAAGTAACAAACGATTGAAATAGTTCAGTATTTCAATATCAACATATGGGGTGCGTTTTTTTATTGGTCGTTTCGCTAGTGAACCGACTATTTCGGTCGATTCTGCTGTCTAGTTATAACTAAGTTTAAAAGTTAATAAAGTTAATATAAAAGTAGTTATAAAAAAAAGAGTTGAAATAGACAAATTGTGTTAAAATATAATAAAATAAAATAAAAAAATGTTACTTTTCTTCATTCTATTTAACTCAAATTGTCTATTTTAACTAATTTATTTTGTTAATTAGACAGGAGAAACGACCGGAATGGTCTGTTCACTTGTGAAACGAACAGAAATAAACCACTGTTTATTGCAAAATTGAATTTGATAAGTACACGAATATACTATTGATAGAAATTGATGATTATCAAAATATATGAAATCTGCTAGCATCGAGTTTATTAAATATTTCATTTCTGTAAACTTTTAATGCTTTCTAAGTAAAGCGATCAAATTTTTTTTTTTAATTTTATCTCATTTTCCATGTCGTATAACCTAAACAAATCTTGAACAGTTTACTAATTTTTTTGAATGCGTTGTGAAATAACATTGTGTAATGCAGTCATAAATTAAGCTTTTTTTGTCTGGAAAGTTTTTAAAAATATTAGATGTGGGATTTAAGAATTCGTATCACTATACTTGATATCATCTTCTCATAAATAAAATGGGTTTTTCCAATGAGTAGAGGTTTTTATTAAATTGAGAAATGCACCCATTGTGCAACATATTTGGCAACTTAATTGATGATTAAGTACAATATTGTATAGATTTAATTAACTTTTAGTTTCTTGGAATATGTTGCAAATCCAATGAATTTTTTATTAACTAATAAAAAAAGATCAAATCTTTTCATTGAAAACATATATTTTATTTATAAGAACTTGCTATCAAGCATTGTCATGCACAGTTTTAAGCCTAGCCTACATATAATGAAATATTGCACTATATAATTTCACAACATGTTATTAGTATTGTAATAGTATTTTAATAGTAGTTAATATTAAAGGAAATTGATAAGAATGATGGTCCAGTTTTTAAACAATATTATAAAAAATTAAGAACATATCTCTTTTTTTTATTGATTGTATGGGATTTCCGCAAGCAAGTTGCCAGAAAAGTATTTATATATAGATAATCTCATTCTTACAAAGGTGTGCGTTAAAAAAAGTGTATTTAAAAGCACTCTCTTAATAGAGAACCCTCTTTTTATAAAGGTTTCGTTTTGCTTAAATTATCTATGTCTATACTTGTACTTTCGAGTCAATTAGAACAGATCGTCATCTCAATTTCCGATAATACCTGACAAAAAACAGAATACAGTCCACATTTCAAGAAATATTGAATTTTTTACCATTCATTAATTATTATCAAAATAGTTTTAAGTGCATTATATTTCTGGGTGAAAAAAATCATTTTAATATAAAATAATAATCAAATTCATTAATTTTGTGATAATTACATAATGACTGAGCTTTAAAAAAGATTAATTATTACACAAGTAACTGTTTAAAGATCACCAATATTTTTTGTAATTATATTCATGATCCCATAATATATCTTAAATATTCTTTAGTTTTATCCACTTTAGTTTTATCCATTTTAGTTTTTACATCGAACATGGATGAACTTGATGATACTGATCAATGTTCCAACTGCTTCAAGCGAAATCTCAGTAAAATATCAGCTCAGATTAAGATCATTAGTTCAGCTAGTGAAGTCGAAGCAGTTTGTGAGCAGTTAAATGTAGATAATGTTGACATTGGGTTTAAACTTTGCAATAAATGTAGAAGACTTGTTTTTTTTTGGAACACGAAAAGTAGAACCTTCAACCAGTTATCAAAGTCAGCCAATGAGTTCGCAGTCAAGCTCGGAAATACCCAGCTCTCAGAGTTCAGGGAGCGCTGTTGAGCTAGTATTAAAACCAACTGTAGAAAAAAACCTTCCACCGAGTTGCCCCTCAAAAGAACTATGATTTCTCATATAGCATGTTGCGTTTGTAGAAACAAAAATAACTTGACATGTGTACCATTGACTGCAAGACTGCAATGTTTCAAAGAAATGCAAATCTTTATTCCAAATGGCAATCGAGTTTGTACCGAGCATTTAATAAAAAAACGATTTTTTGATGATGACCTGAAACTAATAAAGATATACAGTAACACGAGTTTTTTAACTGCAGATGAAATATGTTTATTTTTAAAAAAAAATTTCAGATTTAGCCTCGGAAACATTTTTAGATCAATTGCAATTTTAGATCAATTTTGATCAATTGCAAGAGCTGAGAAAATTATTAGTTTCCATGAGATCATCGGATTCTAGAGACGCTACACAAGCTCTGGTTATATGTTTATTTAAATTACGAACTGGATCGTCGAATAATTTTATTTCGTCTATTTTCGCAATAGAAAACGAAATAAAAGTTTCAGATTTTTGTGAATCAGTAATTAATTCATTTGAAAAAGATGTCCTACCGAAATATTTTGGAGTAAAAAGTATTAAAAGGGAGGATCTCATACGTGATCACACTTCCATTTATGCAAAAAAAACTGTTTAAATTAGAGAACGAGCTTGTTTTGGTTTTCGATGGAACTTACTTACGCTACCAAAAAAGTAAAAATAATGAATACCAAAGAAAGGATTATGTGATTTTGAGCACTAGAGCATCACTCTATCACTCAGGCGCCAGAGACGCTCTCGTGAACCACTCGTGCTCAATCATCATCCTCGCCAGAAAAAGTCAATTTTCCTCCCTAGTTGCACAATGTACTATATTTGACTCATTAAAGGGAAATTTTTTTCTTGTTTCTAGAGCTCTCAAGGAGTAAGAAACAGTAGGCTTGATACGTTTTCAGACAAAGTTATCTTTTATATTGCACAAAACATGAAAAAAATTAAACTTTTTACAATTTTTATGATAAAATTTTATGTTACTAAAACGTCGATTTTCCCGTGTAAGATACCCAATGACAACTTGAACATGTGATGAGAACTTCAGAAATAATGTAAGAAAGAAATCACAGCGAAAATGTTGTTTTTCCGAATGAGTTTCGCACAGACCAGATTATTTTTAAAGTGTTCCTACAAAGTAAGTTTTTGAGGTACACGCACGCCGGAAGTCTCATTTTGTACGGTTTTTGATGTAGAATGAACGTAAGAAATTAGAAATTAAAAAATTTAAGTTATTTTTTCTATATTAAAAATATTTTTTAAATTTCGAATTTCTAAAAATCGGTATACGCTCACATTTTAGGTTGCACAAGTTTTTTAAAGATTGTCACACTCTTGACACATTTTTTTTTTTTTTTGGAAGAATACCATTCTACGAAATTCTATTATATATTTCCAGAGTGATTGGACTAAAGTTATTTTTTTTATAGCGATATAAAAAAAAATTTTTGAGTTGTACGTTTTGAAATTCGGTAGAAATCGTACTTTTGGGCTCGCTGTTCTTTTTTACAATACTTATTTCACTTAAATACATATAGGGGCATACTTTCTAATATATTTTACAAGAAGAAGCTTAATTGTTGAGTTCGATATTCATTTACGTTCATGATATATCGTGGCAGACTGTAAAAGTTAAAGATTCTGTAGAATTACTTATATTTCTCTTGTTTCAAAGGTGGGTTTTGCGCTTACTACATGTGAGAGAAAGCTCTTTAAAAGTCGAAAACATAATCTTAATGTCTTGTGCTAGAGAATCAGACGACGCGATTTTAATTAAGGATTGAAATTTTAATTCTTAATTAAATGCGGGTTTAATTAAGGATTAAAATTTTTATTCTCATTTACACATGGGTTTAATTAAAGATTGAAATTTTAATTCTTAATTAATTAAACGTGGGTTTAAATAACGATTGAAATTTTAATGAATCGTTTGAAACCCTGAATGTGACTGCGAGCCTAAGCTACGACTGCCTGGTGACAGTCGCTATAGTTACCGATACTTAATTTGCTGTTTTCAAAAAACATGTGACTGTCGATGTGCCGAGGAGAGATCAGACAGCTGCTAAAGCTAGCGTGTAAACATGGGGAAAATTATCAATTTTCACGCGAACTTTTTTAACGCCTATCCCCTAAGAGTCTGCCGTATTATAAGGGCACTAAAGTTTCTATTTGCCGAGCGCAAATGCGTGCCCGACGATTTAAGCGTAACGCACGACGAGAAGGCATTTCTGGCAAAAGAGAACGTAAAGCCTCTCCCAGGATGTGAGAAGACCTCATCGTACCTTATGATGGAGTCGGTGAACAATCTCATAGGAGTCTTCTCTGGTGCTGAGGTTCGTCATCTGCAGCCGTGGGCCTTCAACCAAGCCTATATAACAACATATATGGTATACTTAGAGTAAGTAGTCTTTTTTGCAATATATGTGATGCTACCCCAATGGTAATGAAAAATGTATATAAATGTCAAAAAATGTATGTACATGTAAAATGTAAAAGTGTATATAAAAGTTGTAATTGTAACAAAAATGTGTAACACTTTTTACCATTATATATAATTAAAAAATTTTTTTTACAGGAATTTACACTTATTAACATTTGTATATTTTTTCGTACATTTTGAATAGTTTTATTGAAAATTTTTGTTTCTGTAGATACACTTATTTACAGTTATTTACAGATATATGCATTTATATACATTTATATATTTTTCTTTTAATTATTGCTATAGAAGACTTTTTTTAAATTTTATTGAAGTGTCTATAAGCGTATATAAATGTAAAAATATATATCCATTTTTAAAACTGTGACGATCAATGTGTAAAAATAAAAAGTATATAGTTTAACAAATAAGTATAAATTTATGTTAAAAAATGGATATAAATGTAAATAAACGTAAATGCGTGTTCCAAATACAACATTTATATACACTTATTTACATTTACAAGTGTTTTTTACAGAAATATACACTTGTTTACATTTATATACATTTTTTCATTTCCACCAGAGTACTCATTTCTCATCTCACCTTTACCTTTTTAAAGACGTAAAGAGAGTCTGAAGGACCACTTTTTGCAGATGAGGGGCATGAATACGCCAAAAAATGATCCACCCATATATCATTCTGAAAAACTGACACCAACGCAGGTATCACAAATCTGCAATCAGTTTATTCTCGGGGTATCGGATGGTGAGAACAAAAAAGCACCGTTCTCCGAGAAAATCCTGGAGAGGATGAGGAGCCTCTTGGGTGGAAAAATTTTCCGGCAGGAAATGTCGGCAATGTTACAAAATCCAAAGCTCTACGACTTCGACTAAATCACGGAGAACGACTTTCAGGATATGGTGTACTTCTTTGAAATTCGAGTGTAAGTAATAATAGTAACAATACATAATAAATATTGTGCCCTAGCCGAGACATTTCACGCCAGGCTCGGAGGTTGTGACCGGCATCGTCCGCATATTCCGCCCGAGTTTGTACAGTCGTACTTTTATTTTTAGGAGGCCAAATGACAAAATAATGGTAGTGCTCCCTAAACGTCGGGTCATCTTTGTGCCTCCCGTCCATCAGGTACTGCAGGAACCTGCTTACTCTGACAAGGACTCTGAAGACGAGCCTATACAGAATGGCGCCGACGACGACAACCACCCCAACGTAGAGCAGAACTGGCCGTCTAATCGACCAATTTCGGAAAACGTAAATTACGTTGTTCGTAAGGCACCCACGAATATCGAGGAATACCTCGCTAACCATCCCGAAAACATCGTTGTCGTTGCGTAAGTAATAAGTAATAATGATTATGATGGTGATGATGATAATAATAATGATAATACATTTATATTATGGACAAGGTAGCGGTCGAAGTATACCAGCAGATGGCGGCGAGTGCAAACCCGGCTAGTTTGATGCAGAACGAAAATGTAGATAATGATGACACTGCAGATTACCCTCCTGAACCGTACCATTCCGTCGACGGTGAGCAATACGAGGAAGGAGACGAAGACGCGGGTGATGATGTCGACGACAGGCGGACGCTGTCGCAGATTACGACGTGGGTCACGACGCCGATGACGATAAGGACGCTGTCGCAGATTATGACACGGGCCCAGCTGCCAGATCGCAGTTGCGAAAAAAAGGAAAGGGCGGGCTGGACGCTTCGTCGTTGGCAAGGCAAATAGGAGGGCGCTGAATTTACAGCTCAAGGAGGGCGACTACGTCCTGGTAAAATTTCACCGCCATCCAGCCTGGCCAGCGCAGTTTGTAACCGTCGACACAAAAAGGAAATGCGTTGTCAAAACCTTCGAAGGCGACGGAACGCAGCAAGTACGAACGACTCCCCGGAACGCCATATCGTCATATACGTATGAAGACGCAATGAAATCAATGAAGGTTAAAACGCTGACTCGAAGACACGAGACATTGCTTAAGGCAATTCAGGAACTTGAATTTTGTATCCAGAATCAACCATGAATGAACCTAAATTATATAACAATAATATTAAAAATAATAATATATATTATAAAATTATATACAGCTTAATTCACGTTATTTTTTCATTTTCAATATCGCGAACAAATATGTCCCAAACGACTTGGTAACAGAAAATTATTTATAAAGTTCTCAAAAAAAATAATGAAAGTTCAGAATGTTGAGAAGCGGTAAAAGCGGCATCTTCAAAGCCACGTAACTTTTTGGAAAATTAATATTTTTCAATTTTTAAAAAAAGAAAATGAAAGCTTTCGGTTTCTAGTTAAATTTGTTTTTTTCAAGATTCTGGTATTAGTCTTCCTGTCAAAATGGCTGCCATCTGAAAAAGGGTAATAGCATTTTCTAGTATTTTATGAATTCACGTTTAAATTCAAATCCACGTAACTTTTCGACGAATTGATATCTTTTAATTTTTAAAAAGGCAAATGAAAGCTTTCATTTTCTAGTTTAATTTCATCTGTTTAATATTTTTATATTCTTCTTATTTTTATATTGTTCCTGTCAAAATGGCTGGAATTTTAAAAAGAATAATTTTTTATTACTTTTCTTGGAATGAAAAAAAAATCACTTTTTTGCAAAGGAATTACCGAGAAAAAGGGTGTCACAAACCCGTTTTGACTTGTTGAACGGTTTTGTGACACAAAAAGTGTAATGGTTTGGTCGATTTCGGAAATGTGTGAAATGAAAATTCGTTAACGTTACAGTTACTTACCAAAAGAAAAAATATTTTCAATTGAGTGCATATACCTTATTAAACAATCGCCTTCGCAATTACCCCTTCGCGGCTATTAAGCGTGAATAATACACACGCATTTTCCCTCCCATCCCGTGTTATCAATGCAATTGCGAGAGAGAGGGAGAGAGAGAGAGAGGGGGAGGGCGGGAGAGAGAGGGTGGAAGAGAGAGGGAGAGAGAAAGGAAGGAGAGAGATAGAGAGATCTGTATACTGTGACCATGCCGTTAAGGCTTCGCGTACCGTCAAAACATGTTGCTGGTGCATGGGCGGGCAAGATGACTGCAAGATGATAAAAATGAAGAAATCGCAGAAATCGTCAGCGCCGACTTTGAGAGCTTTTTTATGCCTTGTCGACATTCAACTAACCCTTATAACTTTTGAAAAAATTGGCGACTTTTAATTTTTAAAAAAAGAAATTAAATTAAATTAAATCTCTTTAAAGTTTAAATTTCTTTTTTTAATTTTTGGGTTGACAGATTTTAAGAAAAATGGCTGACGTTTGAAGAGAAGGACTTTTTTTTTACTCTTTTCTCAAAAAATAGAATCTTTCGCAGAAAAATGATGCCATTCAATTCAGCCTGTACCTAAATTTTTCACACTCAGAAAAGCCTTAAAAACAAGAAAAACGTTGTCCCATAAGTGTGCTTTAAAAAAAATTTTGCTTCCTCATAGAGGAAGCTTTGTAATAGTAAAATTTTAGTTTTCATTAAATTGCTCTAGAAACGTGAATAAAGGTGTTAGAAGTTTGTGTCACATGATTTTACCAAATGTGTGTGTGTGTGTGTGTGTGTGTGTGTGTGTGTGTGTGTGTGTGTGTATGTGTGTGTGTGCCGCTTTATTTTCGGATCTACGCGGTTGATTTTAACCGGACGAGTCTCATTTTTTTTTGTTTTTTGATTCCGAATTCGGGAAAAAAATAATTTTGTACGACTAACTGATTCGTTTTTGTTTTATGTCAAATTTTTCATTTTCGAAAAATTTATTTTTGATTTTTTTTAATGATTGGATTTAAATTTTATAATCCGATGGGTAGCGTTCGAAAAAGCATAAAAAAACCTATATTTAAAAAAAAAAAATTTCTCTATCTATGACGGTTATTTTGTTATTAACAAAAACGTGTTTTTTTTAAATGCTTATAACTCCCAAACTAAATCGTCAATTTTTTTGGGAAAAATCATGATAATGGAGATTATGAATAGCTATAATATGTATAAAATCGAATCCATTCTATTGGTTAGTTTTTAAGAAAAAAATTAAAAAATGAAAAAAACGTGTTTTAGGTGGCGACAATTTACGGGAGTAAAATTGTGTTAATCGCTTCAAAATTCCTTGTAGAGGTAGATTTTTGGTTGCCACCTGCACCTTTCTTTGGGATAGATGATTGGTTCATAAATTTCAGAGATTTTTGAGGTTAAAATTTTTGTAACCTCTTTTTCGAATCGTAATTTCTCGAGAACGGCTGTATGTATCAGAATGGGATAGGTAGCATTTAAAAGAGAATTAAAATACCTATATTTTCTAAAAAAAAGTTTCTAGCTGTCACGGTTCTTTGGTTATTAACAAAAACGTAAAACATGAAAAATGAAAAAAATGAGTTTTGTATGTCCAACGATTCCGGAGGGAAAATAGTCGTAATTTCTTCAAAATTCCTTGTGGAGGTAGATTTTGGATAGCTCTTGGTCGAGTTCTTTGGGCAAAATAATTGGTCCATAAATTTCAGAGGTATTTATTTATTTTATTTATTTATTTATTTATTTATTTATTTAACCAGAAAAGTTACAATGCAGTTTACAAAGTAAAATCTATTAGAGGTAAACATTGTTACCTGTACAATAGTCTGGTTGCATACAACTAATACTATATCTATAACTTAAAACTAACAGATTACTCATTCGAGTAACATAAACATTTTCAAAAACTTTATTTCATTTAACAATTTATATATTCTATAAATAAAATCCGCCAAAACGTAATATTATAATCTTCATTTTTCCAAAAGTAAACAGTGAAAATGATATGAAGTTGTGCGTAATGTTACAATTAAATGTTATTATCGAAAGAGCTTTTGTTTTAATTTGTACTTAATTGTACTCTTCTTATAATTTAAAATTTTGAGATCATTAGGCAATTCGTTAAATACCCTCATAGCTTCTACCAGACTATCTTTATCACTAATAGCTTTGGTCATTTTAGGTAGTTGTAGTGATTTTTTTCTAGTATTGCGTTTTATTGTAAGAAAAGCATCTTTTAGATTATTATAATGATAGCATAAGGATTCTAGAGTGAACATTTGTTCTATTTTTAGCGGAGTGTTGTGCACCTGGAATTTATTTTTGGCAATGATTTTGAGCAATTTATTTTGGATTTGTTGTATTATTTTAATTTCTGTTCTACAACCACCCCAACAAGCAGTGATGCCATAGTTTATAACATTATGAAAGAAGGAGTAATAAATAATCATCAATGTGTTTGTATCCATAATTTTTCTTAGCTTTGCGAGTATAAATATTAAATATTTTGTTCTGTTAATTAAATATTTAATGTGACTATCCCATTTCATATTAAAGTCGAAAATTAATCCCAAGTACTTGTAACATTCTGTTCTAGTTATTTGCTGATTTTGTATATTTATATTTACATTAATTGGGACACTATCACGATAGTTACCGAAAGTTATAAACTTAGTTTTTTGTATATTTAGGGATAGCTTATTTAAAGCAAGCCATTCCGCCGCTTGATCTAGTAGTTTGTTTATTCTATCCTGCGCCATTGACCACGTGTCTTCACTAGAAATGATGACAGTGTCATCAGCGTAGGACAGAATAGACCCTTCCGGCATATCTCTCAATAGATCGTTTACATATAATATAAAAAGTATCGGTCCTAATATTGTTCCCTGTGGCACCCCACAAGATACATATTTGTATTCACTTATTTGGTTTTGTATTCGAACTTTTTGTTGTCTATCGGAGAGATAGCTTTTGAACAAAAGTAAGACCTTTCCTCTTATTCCATAACGTTCTAATTTGCTAAGTAATATGTCATGGTTAACAGTATCGAACGCTTTTGCCAGATCTAAGAAAGTAGCAATAATACGTTTGCTTTTATCTAGATTTTGATAGATTTTATGTGTTATGTAGTTAAGTGCATCCGCCGTACCTTTGTTTTTAACAAAGCCATATTGGTGTTCAGAA
Source organism: Torymus aiolomorphi (assembly GCA_036365515.1). NCBI lineage: Eukaryota > Metazoa > Arthropoda > Insecta > Hymenoptera > Torymidae > Torymus > Torymus aiolomorphi. Next base: position 120,349,032 of record CM070875.1, read on the forward strand.
AGTATTTGATGTTTTTCCAAAAAAGTATAAAGTCTGTTATAAAGTATTTTTTCAAAAATTTTGGCAACATTGGATATTAGAGATATTGGTCTGTAGTTAGAAATGCATGATTTGCTTCCAGCTTTGTGGATAGGGACAACTTCGGCACTTTTGAGATTATCTGGCCAGATAGACTTTTCAATACTCAAGTTGTATATATGTTCTAAAGGAATAATTATGTAGTTTGCTAACGTCTTTAAAATTTTTGTATTTATATTATCTACACCTCCAGCTTTGTTTTTCATGTTACGTATAATTGTATTTATTTCAAGTGCATCAGCGGGTTCTAAAAACATTGATTTGTTATTTGGTTTAGGCATATTCAATCTTTTATTTGTAGGTTGTATAATTTTTTACTTACTTCCGATCCTACTTCACAAAAATACTTATTCATAACATTAGCAATTTCCCTTTGATCTTCTATTTTTTTATTGTCTTGATCGTAAATATTAGTTATATTATTTGATTGCACTTTGTTTTTTCCTAATTTCTTATTTATTAAGTTCCACAGTTGTCTAGGATTGTTGTCACATTTTTTAAACGTTTCGAAGTCAAATTTGTGTTTGGCATCTTTAATAATCTTATCTAATATTTTACAATAGTCCCTGTATTCTTTTTTTGCGGATTCACTAGTTGGGTTTCTTTTAAAAATATTATATAAAGTTTCTTTAGTTTTACATGATATTATAATTGCGTTTGTGATCCATATCTTTCTAGGAATCATATTTTTTGTTTATTTTGTTTTTGTGAAAAAGTTGCCTTCTCAACACATCCATTCACTAGTTCAACTAATAACTCTGAGGCAGAGTTAGGATTTTGTATAGTCAAAATCGAATTCCAGTCTATGCTTCTAGCTACGTTAATTAGTTTTTATAATTTATGGTTTTATTGTTCTGCTTTCTTGAGTCGCTATGTATTATATGATCGAAAGTTAAAAACAAAGGGTAGTGATCAGTAAATGGAGTAGTTATTTTGTAGGCTTTTGTTGTTAGATTTTTACTTTTTAGATACATATTATCGATACATGAACCCCCGAAGATATTTTCTGGGTCTGGTCGTGTGACTCCAAGGAAACATGGGGTATACTCATGTTCTAAAAGATGATTCAAAAAATCTTGGCTTAATGTCATGTCATATGCACTATCAAGAGATTTGCTCATTATATTAATATTGAAGTCTCCGATTAACCAATGATTTTTACTGTTTATATAATTCATAATGTATTTTTTTACACTCAAAATAAATTCTGTTTTCGAGATGTCATGGCATCTGTAGACAGCCGAGATTATTATCTCATCTTTATTTTTTAGTCTAATTCTGGAACATAGAAAACTAACTCTATCAATTACTATTGTTTCTGTGTCTTCAAATATTTTACTATTTATATATACAAGAACCCCGTCGTTTTGGTTAATTCTACTATTATTATAAAAAATTTTGTAATTAGGTAATTGATATTGTTTATAGTTTTCCAGTTTTCTAGTCTCTGTACAAACAATTACACATGGTTTAACATACAGACTCTCAATAATAATTTCTAGATTTTTTAGATTAGCATTTATGCTTCTTATATTTACATACATAATTAGATTATTTTGGCCTGTTAGATTATTGTTGAGAGTCTGCATGTTAGCGCAGCTACATTCACGTTGTAAGAAGTTTTCAATGTCTTGCTGGACTTGATCCATTATCATTTAGCGATTCTCTCGAAGACTGCAAGCCCAAGGGGGCAATGGATAAAACAGATTGACTCATTGACATTGCAGTAACAGTATGTGGCTGTGTTTGATTAGTTGTAATTTTGATGTTTTCTACTTTACCGATGAGTCTGGGTACATAAGGCCTCACTGGGTAATCTGTCATATCTATATCTCGGTTGATTTTACCTTTTAAGATTTTGCATTTCTCACTGTCATTCGCCATGTGGTTAACCTCAAAATTCGTTTTATATTTAGTATTGCTGTAGAAACAATTTACACATGTGAAATTATCTTTTATTTGACATTGTGCTGATATATGAGATCCTGCACATTTTAAACATGTTAAATCATTAGAGCACTTATTTAAATTATGTCCAAAACGTCCACACTTGTAACATGGCTTGATATTTATTAAGTCATATATTTTACAGTTTTGATATCCTACGTAGATTTTATTATTATAACATTCTCTTATTATCTTGTATATCTCCGAAGGAACTTCAATAATAGCTGTTATTGTATTATTTTTGGTATTTTTATAAGTACTTAACACTACACATTTTCCATCACAGTCTTTAAAATTTCTTGTGTTGATGTCACTTTCTAATTCTTCATCATTCATATTTTCAAAATTGTCTATACCCACCTCCTTTATTTTCGGTTTAGAGATGCTTTCTGTTCCTATTTTACACTTATCCGACATTTTACTACTTAAAATTTTGGCTGCTTTATTGGTACTATCTTCGTTAAGGCAGTTAATGTTGATTTTCTTGTTATTTTTTACCTGTAAACTTTTCGTCTTGATTGTTTTTTCTTTCGTTAAATAGTGGGTAACCCTTTTTTTAATTTTGTTTATGTCGTCGTCCTCATTTTTCATTTGAATAATTATTTTCGGTATGCGTTTTTTTAAGGGTTTACTGTTAATTGTAGCTTCAGCAAACGTTTTCTTGTTAGTTGTTACTTCTGAGTTTACTTTTTCTTTTTCAGCATTTAGAAGTTCCCTGAGTAAATAATTTTTCTCTTGTAGCTCCTTGTTAAGTTCTCTTAATAGAGTTGTTTCAATTTTTAAATTTTCCAGTTCAGTGTTATTATCAAAGATTGTTTCATTATGAGGGTCTTCAACGTTAGTACTATTGGCAGCTGCAATTTCATCTAGTATTTCTTTTTGTATTACCTCTTTTCGTGTAGCTTTTATTTCCGCTATTATCAATTTTACATCGTCACTCAAGGTATCCACGTTAAAATTTGAGGTTAGTTTCAGATGCGCATGCTTCGGGCATACTGCCAAGATTTCACCAATTCTTTTTGTGTTTTTCAATCTATCAAAACAACTAAAGTGGTAAGGATCCTCACAAAAAAAAACAAACTATCGCACCAAATCTGGCACTAGAATGACACTTATAATATTTATCAGGCGGCTTACCGGCGGGGGCTGTATGCTGCCCCGCCATCTTGACTTTCATTCGTATTTGAGGTTAACATTTTTTAAACTTTTTTTTAAATCGTAATTTCTCGAGAACGGTTCTATGAATCAGCTACAGATTTCTAGATAATTTTGTATGTGATAAGATGTTATGTATATGAATTTTCATCAAGATAGTACGATTACTTTTTGATATTCAAAATTTTCCTATTTTACAAAGTTATTTTATTTGTCGCCTGATAACTAGAGAAAACTTGTTTTAATTTTTTTTTAATTTGGCGGAGATGTAGAATGTATATTATTTATTATATGCGTTTTTAGAGTAAAAGAATTCGTTTATGAATTTCAGAGATATTCGAGGTTAAAACTAATTTAGCCTTCTTTTCAATTCGTAATTTTTTGGATATATCTATACTAGAAAATGGAAATAACACGTGCATGCGTGCGTGTTGTTCACTTGCTTTTGTTTTTTATTGAGGGTAATTTACAGCGCGATAAAGTTTTAACCTTTTTAGACTCATTAAAGAATATATTTGGTTGAAATTTCAAAAGATTATCTTTACTTTTTACTCAAAATATCGAAATTTTTTGTATAGAACATTAATTGGGAAAAAGTTTGCATTTTACTTGCAGAATATGCCAGTATTTTTGTTTTAACCTTTTTGGAAAGTCTCTTGACTGATTGACTTGATTGGTAACTTTATAATAAAAATTCATATGTGTAATAAACGAATATATGTAATACAGAGTTTGGTAATTTGTTCGAATTTATTTTTAAGTTTTCAAAATATTATGGATTTAAAATATTACCCAAAGTTGAAGGTGCACGCGATAACAATATTAAGAAAATCAACCAATAGTCCTAAAATTTGGGAGAGATATATTTTTTTTATATCTTCAAACTGAATTCGTTGCCCAATAAAATCGAACTATTACGACGAAAGATATTTGAGGTTTATAAAATAAAACTAATTGAACATATGATAATATTTTGAAAAAATTGATTTATAAAAATATCGGGTCGTCGCACGAGAAAAAGTGTAACAAGAATGAATTTTCGAAAAATATATATTAATTTATTACGAATATTCATAAAGAAAACTGGGTATGATACAATTAATTATTGTGATAAAAAATTTAAAAAAAATGAATAAATACATTATTTTGAGGAAGCTAAGTGCCAATGTATTGGCAGCGGTTTTTTACTTTTGTGAAGGCGTAAAAGGAAAATAAATTTGGGAATAGCTCATATATATACACGTGTACGCGCGGAATTGTACTTTAGTCCATATGCAGGCATAAGAAAATTAATGGAGTGTTAACCGGGGCAGATTGACAAGAAGGTAAGTGAGGTCGAGCGGGAGATTAAGCTTCTAGGCATGGCGTCGTATGTACTCTCGCGAAAAAAAAATCTGTACAAATACTTGATGTACCTACTCTACATCCGGCGCCGGAATAGAAAATTACTCCGATAGAAACGTACGTACATATTTTACACATCAAGTAATTCTTAGTTAAAACTACGCAACTCGTCGGTGATTTCGAGCGAATTCTCAACCAGTACTCGTGTATGGAAAAATTTCGTTCGTCAAAAATCATGCACACGTGCGTCGCCGCGTACATACCCATATAAAGCCGAAAACCACACAGTTACAGTTTAAACTCTGTTACCAACAACGTTTCTCATACACGTGTATACATGCATGCACGGGCATATAATGTATGCGAAGGCACCAAAATATGCAACGGCAATTGGCAAAATTTCGTAACGGCCCCTTCGCATCGTCCTCCTTCTCCAATGATTTACCATAAATTTCACGCTACTTTTCATGAGAAAATCCTCGCGCTTAACGCGGTAGGTGTGGGTGCCGATCGCTGAAGACGACGCGCTCGCGGGGAAAAAAGCCACGGCGGCGACCGCCACAGTCTAATCAAAACTTGACTTGCTTTTCTTAAACAAATTGATATTACGCCGAACTGGTAACTCGAATCATAAATCTCCCTACCGTCACTCCCCCTGAAATTTCCCACCGAACAAAATAAGCTTTATTTCGTTAAGATCGGATAAAAAACAAAAAAAAATTAGAGGATTTTGAAGTTTTTGTCTGAAATTGTAACAATATCATGGTAACTATTACCTCAATACGTCTGAAAAAAATGTTTTATGTTCCTTTGAGTATATATCTGTTACATATACTAACTCTCCGATTATCAAATTAATAAAACATTGTTAAAAAAATAAAAATTCTAAAAGTGCTGTTTTCACCGAGTGAACTACCTTAAGAGAGGAAATACGTAGCTCTCTCTTTATCTATCTTCAAGAGATATGAACTATGAAGCATTCATAGTTTCGCTAGCTGTACTTCTTATCACAGAAATTGATGAATTCTGTTTATAAAGTAAATTGAAGTCGAGAAAAACAGATTTTGAAATTTGCAGCTTCCTCTGGTTCCTAGGGCTTTTATACGAAGAAAGCATTTGTAAGTTTTATTTGCTTATATCTCGAGTACAGCTTAGTCAACGATAAAATGGGTAACACCAGGTAAAAGAGCATTAAATTTTGCATCGAAAACGATTTTCAACTCGATTCCGTTGTGTGCAAAGTTCCAAGATAATTAATCGAATAGAAATAAACGCTGTAGGAGAGAGAGGAACGGGAAGCGAAGTGTACGGCGCGTTCATTTCTTTTCAAAATTTTGCGCTCTTTCGTTTGGTGTAAGACATTTTATTGTAGACCAAGCGGTTCTCGAGATATAGGGCAATAAAACTTTCAAATACTGTTTTCGCATAGAACCATTGGATCTAGGATTCTCCAAATTTCAAAATCAGCAAATTTTGCAACCCGATTTACCGTACAATCAACATGCAGTAACTTCTGTGACAAGTCTATTTCACAGATGTTTTTACTGCAGATTGAGTTGTGCTCCTCAATTGCTCCGCTTTCCCCTTGCCTACCGCTTCTGCCCCGAAATTCCGTTGCAATGGTTGCCTCCACGCTTTGTCGTGGCTGCTGCCGCTCGGCTCTCGCCGTCGGCGCTGCCAGGATTGGCACTATGCGGGAAATTTTTCTATGCCTAGTAGCGGCGTGGAAAACTTGCCGTTTTTTACACTGATCACGTTGGTATAGGTGTAAATGTTGCATTGTTTCAGAATTACCCTGTATAGCAAAATACAGTACACACAAAATTAAAATACATTACACAAAATACAAAATACTGTACAAACAAAATTATAAGGAAGGTTATACAAAAATTATACGAAGATTATAAAAAGATTTTACGAAGTATATACAAAGTTTATATTCAGTTTACATAAAGTTTAGAGACAATTTAGGTAAAATTTAGACAATGTTCAGACGAATTTAATAGAAAGTCTCAAGATCTTGATGAAAGTCTCACTTAAAGTTGTGTTTAGACGAAGTTTATAGAAAGTCTTGAGCAAAGTCCCGCTTAAAGGCTTGCTTATTTTAGATAAATAAAGAGAAACGTGATGCTAGTAGCAACGGTGTCGGCTAGGTCGCCGACGTCGCGACTTTAGACGTGTCACGGACGAGCCGTGCTGGCTCTGGCCGTCCACTGGGCGCCGTGCAGCTTAGATAAGCACTGCTCTCATGGCCGAAAAGTGCAAGTTTGCACTTTTGGCCGTGGGACCAACCCGACGAAGCTGCGATGGTGCTCCAGTGGGGTAGCGACCGTCGAGCCACAATCATCGCTTGACGTACGTAACAATATCTATAAGGAGGTTCGTCGACCCATATAATGAGCGAAAATCTTTTGTCACCCGCTTGTGCAAGCTTCTAAATATGAAGTCGAAAAAAAAGGCTTTATGATTGGTCAAGTCCTTTTAAAAGGAGGCCGTCATTGGTCGACGGTGACGTTAGGTTTTCGCTTAAGATCTTAGCTGATTGGTCCGAATAGTTTGATTAAACTGTGACGGAGATACGACTCCGCACATACGAGGCAGCAGGAGCTGCGGCGCTGCGTAAGACGCAAAGCGAAGGGGAGAAGAAATATACGAGACATTAGAGAGAGAGAGAGAGAGAGAGAGAGAGAGAGAGAGAGAGAGAGAGAGAGAGACGATTTATTTGCCTTCGCAGCAAAATAATTAATACAGAATTTATACAGTGTATAACTTAAAATAAAATACAGTAAAATAAGATATAATAAAAATATATAAAAATAAAAGTAATACAACCTGATACAAATATATAAATTATACATAAAAATATGTTTGTCTACGAGGACCTTCAATTACGATAAAAAAATAATAAAAAAGAACCATATGATAAAATAAAAATAAAATACATAAAAATCATTAAAAATCACGAGGACCCTTCATTAAGACAAAATAAATAAATAAAACTAGAGAAAATATCACAGCTGGTACTATACGCTAAAAGGAAAATATTACAGTTATACATTAACCATTTCATAAAATATCACAGTAAGGTATCACAGCCGCTTAGTCAAAAAATCACAGATCAAAGTTAATCCGCAGTCTAATACTAAACTAGATAAAGGTCCCCGCACTGGCAGCTCTAAGCATCCTTATAGAGAGGCTAGGCGTCGAGATCAAGCAGGTGTTGGCGCACAGCCCTCTTGAATGATGAAAGTGATGGAAGGTAGCGCAGGGAGGGGGGGAGGGAGTTCCAAAAGCGGGCACCCTGAGCCAGAAACGCTCTATCACCCGTCTTATAGTTCAAGGCAGGGAAAGCAAGATCCGGCTGCACTCCCCTGCTTGTTGGCCTAGGCTTGTGCACCGTAAAAAGGGCAGCCAAGTAACTGGGCTCACGCATCCGAATTATTTTATATAGTAGCAGGGCTGCGAAGTAGAATCTGCGTGAGTCCATACGGAGCCAGCCCAGACGTCTCAAGTAGGGGGTGATATGCTCATCCCTCCTAGCCCCAGTAACGTACCTCACACATGAATTGCTCAATCTTTGCACTCTCGCTCGCTGTTCGTCAGACGCGTCCAAGTAGACCACCGTACAGTAGTCAAGGTAGGGTTGAACTAGGGACTCGACTAATCTTTTGCGGAGAATCTCGGTGGTACACGCCCTAATAAACCGCAAACTGTATAGGGCTTTATTGACTTTCTTTGTGAGTTGGTCAATGTGCGGTTTCCATGTTAATTTACTATCCAGTGTAACACCGAGACTTGCAACTTCGCTACTGAACGGGATGCGTTCTCCAGGCCGCACACCAATACCTGGCAGATCTAATGAGTTTATATGATTAACTCCTACCCTGGAGCCGAATACAATGGCTTTGGTCTTACCAGCATTGAGGTGCAGGTCCGAGTTCACCGCCCATTCAGCCACCATTTGCGCCGCATGGGACAGCCGATCAATACCCTCCAGAATTTCGTCTTTTGTCGTGTGTAAGTAGATTTGAAGGTCATCTGCGTAAAATATATGTCTGATAGTATTACCGTCAAGTACGTCACGTAAGTCGTTAACGTAGAGACAAAAAGCAGTGGACCCAGGACAGATCCCTGTGGAACTCCCAGATTGGTTTCTAACCAGTCAGAGTTACCTTTGCTATTTGAGGTGACTATCTGGGTACGTCCTTTCAGATATGATTGAATCCACAGGAGAGCTGCCCTGGAGAACCCCAGCCGACAGAGCTTACGCAGAAGCGCTGTTGGTGAGATGGTGTCGAAGGCTTTGCTGAAGTCGAACAGTAGCAGTAACGTCAGTTGTCTGTTGTCGATGCCTATACGTATATCGTCGGTTAGCTTGAGAAGTGCCGTCTGCGTGCTGTGGTGCTTGCGAAATCCGGCCTGGAGGGGGTCAAGTAAGTTATTGCTATTAAGATACTCCGTGATTTGGTTGTGGGCAATTTTTTTCAAGCACCTTAGAAAGAAAGCAGAGTAGTGCTATAGGACGAAAGTCCGAGACTGTAGACGGCGATGCAATTTTCTTGAGTGCAATTACCTGTGCCTGCTTCCAGGAGCCCGGAAAAATTCCCTGAGCAAAGGAGGAGTTGAAAATTCTGACCAAGTAGTCACCAATGACAGGGAGAGCCTTCACGACCACCTCCCGAGGAATTCCGTCCACCCCTTTTGCCTGTGAGGAGAAGTGAGAAATTGCAAGAATTACATCACTCAGTGTAACCTGTTTAAAGGAAAAGCCCTCCTCACTTGTTAGTAAAATAGTGTCCATAGCTTCTTCTATGTTTTCAAGGAGGGACACGGAGATTCCAGCGAAGTGAGCGTTTAACTCTCCCGGCGTGAAGCCGCAAAGGTCCTCCTCTTTTCGCTTTGGAATAAGGCCGAGTTTACGCATTTCCTTCCATATATCCTTGTTAGCATCAAGAGCGTCTGAGAGATGTTTGTGAAGGAAGGAGTTACGCTCTTGAGCAAAGCGTGAGTCGACCTCATTGCTGAGCCGAAGAAACTCATCAAACACCGCCGCTCGCCCAGTGCGTTTGTAACGCCTATGGGCCGCATTACGTTTGTTGATTAGTTCCCTCAGCTCAGGACCAATCCAAGGAGCATTATTTCGACTGGGTTTCACAGTTTTTAAAGGCGCTAAATCGTTTATGACAGAGTTAAGGTTTGCGTTTAAGGAATCTAGTGCTCCCTCCAAATCGGATTCAATCGAATTCATGCCTACCCAATCGCAGCGCGCAAGCAATTCATTGAGAGATGAAGGGCATACGTTTTTATAATCTCTGTAGGAGAAAGACTTCCCTACTCGCGCTGGCACAAAAGAGAGAGAGAGAGAGAGAGAGAGAGAGAGAGAGAGAGAGAGAGAGAGAGAGAGAGAGAGAGAGACGATGGAAATTTTAGAGCACGGAAGAGGATTCGGCACGTGCGAGAGTCAGTCTGACCGGTACCGCTAGACGACAAGCCGGCCTCACCCGCTAAAGCTTACAGCGCACGGTTTTTGTATACAGAAAAAAAGTTTGCCTGATATGTAGCTAAGAAATAACTGCGGGGATCTATTTGTAATGACTCTAGATGATAGAAAATCACCCTCCCAAAATCAGATCTGATCCTTTTTCAAGATATCTTAAAAATAAGATTTTTATTTAAAATATTTTAAAATCAAAATATATTTCAATGAGCATAGCATAAATTAGGTATAAATTCTGTTCAGAAAATATGGTTTATTCTTCTTTACATTAGTAAATATATATATATTTACGATAAATTTACAATAATATTTATATATAACAATAAATACAATGAGCATAATAACAAACATAAATAATAATAATTTCAATATAATATATTAAACAAAAATAAATAAACATAAATACAATATGGCTTATTAACAGAAAAATAAATATGTCTTCTTAGATTCACAGAAACTACTACTAATGTCTAAACAACTAAACAATTTAAACTACTTTCAATATCTATACTTTAAATATGAAGAGATGAGAACTCGACGGTTGCATCTTTCAGTCTTTGTGGATAAGAAGAGTCAGTAATAAGACTGATTTTTCGTCTTTCCCAAAATCTCAGAAACTCTCTGTGTGCTGCTTCTCCGGCTTGCTCAGACCATAAGCCTAAACTCTGCGTGTTCAAAAGTTCTAGGCATTGTGCCAAGTGCTGCAACAGAACATGCATTTTCAGGGTTTCGGTTGTATGTGTGCTTAACAATGCGCTGTACAATTCTTTAATAATCTTCCCTATATCAGCAATCGAATCAAGTCTCTTAATCGAAAAACATGAGCTTACAATTTTATTCATTATTTTAAATGCAGTGACATACGGTGTGATGGCAAATAGACCGACATCTACATAAATTTCTTTATCAACGAGTTTGTCAGCTTCTCTTAACAATGTTCTACATGCGTTGCCTTCAAACATCTTTTCATGATAATTCTTTGAGACTAATTTTAGCTATCGCAGTGGTATGGTCGTTTCTGCGCGAGTTGCTGCGCGCGTCGAGGTTGTGGCGCGCCTGCGCGAAACAGGCCGTGTGCGCCCGTGCGCGAGTTAATTACTAACCTAAATGACACTTATGACTCGGCGACTTTTCGCCGTGCGAATCTAACCTACCATGACGCGGTAATTTAGCAACGAAGTAGCGGAGCCTTCGTTGCAGATTTAATGATTCCTTAATATTTAAAAAATTGCATATTTTTTTTATTATTGAAATTAGTTGTTATTTGACGCTTAATTTATTTTTAAAAAAGTAATATTTTAAAATATAAAATTAAAAAATTGCTATCTACCTTGAGATCAAATTACTCACATTTTAAAAATCATATATAATAACTCCATTTTTTACATTATAAATATATTATTATTCAATAATTGTGTATCTTTACTATAAATAATTGTGAACATATTATAAAAATTGAAATTATACTTCTAATTTTAATTGTTTTAATGGTCCGTTATAATTTTCGTCATCCTCTTCTTTTATTTTGAATAAAATATGGTTGATTGTTGATTTTATCATTTCTTACACCATCTTTATGAAAAAGGCAAATAAAATATTATGTAAACACAAATATCAGTGGCAGCTAATAAAAACATTTACATAACTTTGTAAAGGCAATATGAGTGTATATATAATTATATTCCCGTGAACCATAAACGTTTAAACTTTAACATATTTATCTCAAAATTAAGCGAGGGTAATTCTTACGATATTAACTTCTTAAATCGTGATTATTCGAACAATTAGTTCAAACAAGTTTAGACTTTAAAATTTTTATCTAAAAATTGAGAGAGGGTAATTCTTACTATATTCACTTCAAATTGCGATTATTCGAAAAATTAATTCAAAATCAAAATAATTCGCCAGCGTATCTGACTAATTTCATATTTCTGCAGAGCTCGCTGTAAATTAACGTCAATAAAAACAAAAGTAAGTTAACAACACACGCATGTATGGAGCGTCATTTACATTTTCTAGTAACATATTATATATACAAACTCTACACCTCCATCAAATTTACATCTCCATCAAATTTCAAAGTAATTAAATGTTATTCTAGTTATTGTGCGACATAGAAAGTCATTTCCAGAAATACCAAAATTTTAAATATCATATATCTCAAAAACTAACCATATAATCTGCGTGAAATTTTACATTGGTATTGCATATCGCATACAAAACAGTTCATAAATTTCAAACTAATACATTAAGTCGTCATTGAGAAACTACGATTTTGAAAAATACAAAAAAAAAAATTCTAACCTTAAATATCTCTAAACATTATGAGACAATTCTTTTACCGAAAGGACTTATACGATAAACATAAAAACTCTACATCTCCATAATATTTCAACATGATTAAGTACCGAGACCCCTTTCCTGGGGAAAAGTGACTTTTTTCTGTATACTATAATTGTGGAGGCTTTAACTAAGACCAATCGACAGCTTTTTTTCTCCAAAAGTGTCGATAAGTACTATTTTCCAAGTGGGTCCTGGAGGACCCATACAAGTCATACCCGCCAATAGAACAATTTTATTGAACTCGGGTAGTGATAAATTCTTAGTACGTTGTCTCATTAACAAGATCCACCCCTCAGAATAAAAAAAAATAACCATTAACCATTTTTTTATTCTAAAATAAAACATTCAAGATCCGAATTTTCGTAAAATCCCAATTTTCATCGCCGAGCCCTTTTTTAATGTACTAAACTAAACGGAAAAAACAAAAAATTTTATTTTAATGGCCAGAGGGGCTTCCCCTTGAATAAGAGAATACTAACTAACAATCAAATTAATTCAACGTCTGGCTGAAAAAAGTACGTTGTTCCAAAGACCAGCTCCAAGTATATCAAACCACACCATGGAGACTGCAGTGATTCCCGAACATCGAATCAACACGCATACACGTATGTTAAACCAACACGTAACAAGTAGAGAAAAACTATCGCATTATTTAGAAACGAGAAAAGACATTAACTTGAATTTTATTTTATATCTGATATTCAGAAGTTTTGGTTTTGAGGCAAAAAAATCTTTTCAAAATTTAACAACGTTTTTAGACAAGGAGAAATGTTATATGGAAAGAAAAAAATTTTTAACAAAATGTAGATTTTATCGTGTAGTTCCAAATCACTTAGATAATATAACTAAAAATTTTGGAAAAAACCATATGTTCTCTAGGAGATGTAAACTCAAACAAGAAGCATTAACTGATAAAATAAGGTTCCAATTACTTAATATCGAAATTATTGATTTACATACTCGTTTATTTCATATAAAAAGAAATATTAAAAAAATAACCACTTTATTAGAAAATTCTGTAGGAAAAAGCATTATGTTACTGTTTTTTGATTATTATACGACCAAACTGCAATTTATTATAAGGCCATTGCGAAAAAAATTAGAGAAAAAATTGGATACCGCATTTATCAAGAAATATAATGAAAGAATTAATAAAGACAGATTCATAGACTTAGAACGTGAGAACATAGATAAGGTCAACCACCCTAACCAAACATACCGGGTGTTGAACCGAATATCACAGATAATAAATATGAGAAATGGTGCGTGAACGTGTCGGGTATTCAACTCCCGACATATGTTATTGACATTTTAAAATTAGGAGAAAAATTCAATTTTAACGACACATTCAACAAAAAATTAACTTTGCAATATTTAAAGAATTTTGAAGCTCATATAAATTACTATATTACGGACAACAAGAAATCAAAAATACGAGGTACTTTCTTAAACACCATACAAAAAGTTCATAATGTTATGTCGAGATTACACACCTTATAATTAAATTATTTGAATAGGCACTGAGCAAGCCCATGCGTATTCGGATTCCTGTCTTTTCGCCAACGCCCGAAAGCGCTATGCGTAACCAGGATGCGGAATCCCGGAATAAACAGAAATTTTATAAAAATGTATAGAACAATGATTTTATTCAATCCGCGACGAAATACATTTTGCGTACAATTTTAATTAATAATACCTTGGGCTTCGCACCCCGCTTTGCTGGTTGAGATCGGTGGTTCAGCTCCTCTTCCAGTGCGTGATGATCGACCGTCTTCAGTTCTCTACTCTTGCAGCAGGTGCGATGATTGTTGCCTCGTAGACCGGCGACGATGAATGTGGTGAAGGCTCAGTTGATGGGCGCAGCGAGAGAGCTTCTTTTTCTATGTCTATGTGGCTGAACTCCTTCTACGTTCCGTCGGAGGTCTCGAGCAGAGATTCGCCCTCTTCAAATTGCTGTGGTGGACTGCGCCGTGCTCTCATTATTCGGCCTTTTTATACCCGAATTTTCACGTACACAGAAGCTTCTCGACTATTATCTATAAAAAGCTCCTGTGCTATGCATAGATCCATATACAGCATAGTAGTGGTTGGTCTATAGGGTTAAAAACAAAGCCATAAAGATGTCTCTTGAATTTCTTTGGAGACCCCGCGCCGTCCCCGAGAAAAGCTTCCCGCAAAGGTCAAATGGCCTAGATCGAGTCTCTTCCAATGTATCTATTTACACACACATTTGGTAGGTATCCGATCGCTCCCACCAGCCGAAAAGTGCGGCTGTCACCTTTCCCTTAGCTGGACTCATAATTTTGGCTCTTTACGATCTGTTAGCTTTTTCGCCTCCGTATGGGAAAATCGGAGCCGCGTTGGTCTTGACAAACGCCAGACCTCTCTCACGCATGCGCCGCGTTTTCTCGTTCTCTATCTCTCTCTTTTCTTGCTCTCATGTTGTGCCTTCCCTCTCGCTGTCTCTCTCTCTTTCTCTCTCGGCTCTAGCAAACAGATTGGGTATGGCGTTTTACTCGCTCCTCCCTTCCTCCGGTCTCCTCTTCGCTGTGCTCTTGAATTCGGCGTTCTCAGTGCGCGTTTAATTTTTATAAACTACCTCGGCGTGGATGTTCATTGTCATATTTACTGTTGCGAATACTATAATCTTATTCTTCATAAAAAGACGAATCCATTGATATAATTTTCATCCCTCGTACTCTTCTAGTTTTCTGGCTTTTGCACTTGGCGTTCGGTATCGGCGTTTTTCCAGTTCGCGCGCGTGCCCAAAGGTTTACAAACATCACCGCTTGGATTGATTTTATTTTACAAGTCTTTTTATAATTATTTTAAGTAAATGGACGAAAAACTCGTCCATTACACCTCACGGCCCACCGCAGAACGAGCGGGTTTTAAAATAAAATCCGTCGTTCGTAAATTCCATCATTATCTATTTATTTATTGTAAGCAAAAAAAGAAAAAATATTTTTAAAAGAATTAAAAATGTTCTCAAGAGAGTAAATAATGATGCAATTTTTACAATAAGCGTGGATAAATACATAATTTTTAAACGTCTACTATGTTACTTGGTTCTAATGCGTGGTTCCGTGTTATCAATTTAAAACAAACAATAGCCTAAAAACATATTAATTATTAAAAGAAAACATACTTCCATACTGTCCCATCCATTCTCACTCGTTTCATTAATTACATAGTTTTTTTGTTCTGTTCACCTTCTCTTCTCTTTCTTTTCTTTATTATTTCTTTTTTTTTTTTTTTTTTTTTATTATAGTAATATTACAAAATTTTTCTCCCATTCTATCATACACTATACATTATTTGTTATTTTAACTTACTTTTAATTTTGTTCTCATTCTATCATACTCTCATACATTATTTTTTATTTTAACATACTTTAATTTAAAAATTTTTTTTTCTCATTCTATCATACTCTCATAAAAATGCATACCTTATTTTTGCTTTAATGTACTTAACTTAGATTACATGCTGGCTTGATAACATAACAAGAAAGAATTTGTATTCTCAAAAAGTCTTAATGATTACAAGCAAAATTTTCGGCCTTATTTCTAAATTAATTTATTTCGGATATTCAGCTTTCCTATTTCTTATTTTTTCTTATATTAACACAATATTTTGATTTCTACAGTTTGAATTTCAATGCAAATAGTTAAAATTACAACACAATGTTACATTCTTCATATAAAATTTTACATTTTCGCAAAAAGAAATTTTTATACAGGCGTGGATGACATGCGATTAGAAAAATTTTTCAGAATTTTTCGTTCCCCACCCCACCCGCTTAAGAAAAAACTTGGAACAAGTTTTTTCTTGTAATAAGTATTTAGCAAAAAGTAACAAATATATTATTTAGCAAAAAGAAGTAATAAAATATACGTATCTTTATCCATTCTCTTTTATCGACTATGATAAGGAAATTTGCGTATTTTTGGAGAAGATTATTGTTAATAATTTGTTTATGGTAACTGACTCTTTTCTCTGTCTTATTTTTCCTCCCTACTGTCCCCGTTTTCTTTGTATCTTTTCGTCGGCACCTCCTACTCTTCCCTTTCTTCCTCTACGCGCGACCGATTTTCTTCTAACTTTTCTCGCCTCTTTTTCCCTCTCTACTTCCCCCGATTTTTGGATATCTCTTCGTTGGCCCCTCCTACTCTGTCCTTCCATGCTTTCCCTATCCCCCTCTATACGCGACCGATTTTCAAATCCGTTAATTTCTCTCGCCTCTTTTTCCCTCCTCCTTTCTTTCAAAAAATCCTGATTCGTCCCTATTTTTTCTCTTTTCACTCCTATTTTTCTCCCTTGTATCTTCCCTTATACACTCGGTGCTGTATTCGAACCGTTTTACCCGAATACTCCTCACAGTCTTCCTCGCTGCCTCCTTAAGTAAACATCGTCCAAAAATGCAAAACAGAATTGTTCATATTGCGTCTAATAACCCGCAACTACCTCATGTGATTCTTATGGACTCATGGTGTGACCACATCTCCGCCGAGCTGTATGCAGGGAGGATTTCTGCGTATGGCGTTTTACGCCTACTTGGTTTACTCCGGTAAGTCTGTTTTTCTATTTATTTGCTGTATGATTTGTTTACGTATCACTTCTAAAGATGTATTCTCTCTTTTTGCTTTTTATGGTTTCACCATTTTAATACGCTTTTAAAATAATAAAAAATCTGCTGACCTTTTTATTATTCCCGCAATTTTTTTTTTTTTTTTTTTTTTTTTTTTTTTTTTTTTTTTTTTTACATATTTTCTTTTCTGATAAGATTGCTCTTATTGTCCTGTTTTCCTTTAATTTTTAATAATCTTCTTTTTTTTTTTTTTATATATAGATATCCCCCACCTTTCGCATTTGCACCGTCATCTCCCAATTCGTAAGTAGCCCTAGTCTCATCTTTAAATTTCGTTCTAATATTATTATTATATATATATTTTTGTTTTCTTTCATTCTTTAGTTCTGATGATTGGGAAGAAAGAGTCAATGATATTCTTCGGGTTGGATCCGGCTCCGATATCGAACCCTTATTGCCGAATTCTCCTTCGCAGGCTTCTAGTCCCACCCTTCATTCGGATTTGCTCAATTTGGACTTCAGTTTCCCGCGAGATCTCCTTCAAATGTCACCACCCCGGACTTCCCCGTGAGTCTCTATCTGTATACTTTTTTTATTTTTACAGGGATCTGTATATATGTCTTTTTCCTATTGTTGTCTTTTTCCTTTTTCTAGCTTCCCGGACCCCTCTTTCCCAATCGCACCCCCAGAATCTCTACCGATAGAACATTCTTATAGGTAAATATTAAAAAAAAAAATTTGTATTTATTCCGTATATACAATCTAATTTGTTTCTATTTTCTTTTTTTTTAGTCTCGATGCTCGTTTGCCGCCTTACTCCCCATCTGACGTTCTTCTAAATCAAACGTTACCCCCCTTGTAGCATTGTTGTCTGTATATTTTTTTGTTATTTGTTTGAATAAATAATTTTTCATGCTTCATTATTTTGTTTCTTTAATTATTCACCTTCTCTTTCTTATCATAATTGAACCCTTTCCCTTATCCATACGATCCGGTTTATAGAGCCTCCATCTTTCCTTTTTCGTATATCTATAGGAAAAAAAAAAACAGGATATGTAAAAAATTCTGCGTTTTTTTTTTTTTATATATATATGTATATTTTTTATTTATCCCTTTTTCCTTTACTACATAAATTGTATTATTAACAATATATACTTAAATCTCTAAGTGTTAGTTTCAATGTCGATATATATATATATATATATATATATATATATATATATATATATGTGGATAATCACTCGTATATATGCTTTATAATTAGCTTGCGGTATAAAATCATTACAAAAGCTTAAAAAAAATTTTTTTTTTTATTTATTTTTGAGGAGTACTTTTTCTTATGTCGCATACTTTTACATTGGTATAATTTTTACTACTACGCATTGCTTTATTCATATTTTATTGTTAGCTTTTTCCCTATCTCCGTGTGGCAATACGTGCATTCCACAAGAATTTCCGCACACATTTGACATGCTATTAAATGTCCGCAAGGTAAAAATATGGTATCCATTATCCCATGTAGGCAAATTTTACATCTTTTTTCCTCTGGAACTTCAGTTGCCATTCTCATTATATATTCATCCGTATATTGCTGACAGACATCCTCATTTTCCTCTTTTTTTATGATGATCTCTTTTCCCATAAATATACATTCCGGATTCCATTTCTTATGTTCTTCCATGGCTGTATCTCCCATGAGCCATTTTCGTACCTTAATCTGGCAACTAAAACATTTTACCACATCGTCTTCTCCCGTATAATAAAATCCTGCCGCAGCTAATTCGTTCGGCATTATATAATTGCATGGCCAATTTTTGAAACTGTTTAATCTATTTTCCTCCTTACAATAGTATTCATAGGTATCTATTTCCTCTGTTAATGATTTCATAATCTCCTCCATCGTGTCTGTAGCAATTTCCTTTGTCTCTTCTTTTTCTTCAAAAATCTGCATGGCTTTCAGTACTTCTTCTTCCGAAGGAACATCAATGGTAGCGTCTTCTAATGTTTTTATCATTTCTTCTGAGGTTAAATTTGTGGTAATTATAGGAGTGTCCTTCTCTATCTTGGGTGTTTTTCTCTTCCCAGAAATATTTGTCAATTCATTTTTCTTTCTCCCCTCCTTGCTTCCTGATTTCAATATTAATCCTTCCTTCATGTACGTTTCTTCCTTATGAGCTCTTGACAGACTCTCTTGTTTTTTATGAAACTTCTTATTCTTTTTTACTTCGGCTTCGGGTATGTATTCGGAAATAGTCACTTCTCTTACTAGGTCTGAGTTTGCCCGGAGTTCTATTAATGCTTTCCTTAATCTTTTTCTTTTTTCCTCGGACACCTTTTCTTGTAATAAGGCCTTACACACCCTGCACCTCCAGCTGGCGTTTTCGCGGTTTGTCCTTTTCTTGTACGTAGTCTTCTTTATATATAGTCCCCGAGAATTTTCTACTACACACTTAAAACACCCTTTTATCTTCGCGTCGTCTCCCCGTATGAAATGCGTTTCCGCATATAGCTCCAATTTGTCGCTCATGTTGGCGCGTTTTCCTTCGTGCGGGGAAGTTTAATTTCTGTGCAAACTCCACACTCTATTATCTTTGTTTTTTTATTAAAGGCCTGTGACAGAAATCACAATGCAGTAAGTGTTCGAGATTTGGGCCCGAGAAATGCCAATTTCATATATTCTAATTATATCGTCTTCTTTATAGCAATGTGGTGCGTAGCATATATCGCACAGAATTCGTTCGAAGGTTATGTTTGAAAAAAAAATTTTCCTAATCTCCGGTTTCTGTTTATAACATTTGTCGTGCAATATTTCTTTATATGTTTCTGGGTAATTTTCCGGTAGTACTCCGTCAAATGGCGTGGGATCGTGTTCCATGTGTTTGCGCTCCTATCTATGCAGTATCAATGTCGGTATAATATTTTCTAAAAAGAAGAAGAATGTTTTTCTTTTTTTTTTTTACAAACAACGAATATATATATATATATATATTTTTTAATTATATTTATCTTTTTCTCTTTTTTTTTTTTATGACGGAAGAAAAAAAAATGAAACTAAATAAAATAAAAAAATTTTCTTTTACTCTTATTTTATGCCGACGCATTATTATCTGTTCTATCTAATTTAGGATTTTTTTTTTTATGACGGAAGAAAAAAAATGAACTAAATAAAAAAAAATTTTCTTTTACTCTTATTTTATGCCGACGCATTATCATCTGTTCTGTCTAATTTAGGATATAATCGAGGTTTGTGCTCTATTATTTCCTCGTAAATATGCTCATTATCCTCTTCTACCCGTTTATGCATCTCCTCTTTATTATCTTTTCCCGTGAGTCCTGTTCTCATTTCAATATTATCCTTCTCTTTATTTGTTTTCTGTTGTGATTGATGTCCTAAATGTAACAATAACTGTGTGACGGAATTCCACACCGCCCCCAATAAATGTATAGGAAACCCGTACAAACTGTAGATAGCATATCCGTGAATTATAGTATCAATTAATAATTTTATCAAACGACACACCATAATAAACCCGATTAAAGCTGCGCTGGCAGTCCCAAAGGTCAAAAAGTTGGACTACATTTTATTCCAGGCAGACTCGGCTATCGCGGAAATAGCGTCCGTATCCAATAATTTACTAACCGTTATTCCATGCGGATTTATGTCTCGCCCGGACATCCCTAACGCCACCTTATATAAAACAGAGGGTTTTTCTATAGGAAACAATATCATGTCTCTTAATCTATTCTGATCATTTTGCGTATAAACTCCACTGACTGCTAGCGATTCCGGACTTACGTACTTTCAAGTTGGCTTTGTTTGTGGTTTCAGAGTTTCCGGATTTTTTACTTCTATCGCTTCTGGTAACATCTTAAACCAAATATTGTGTAACTTAAACATAGCAGGCAGATTTCTATCACAAGGTATCTGTTTACCTGTACGTAATAAAATATGTGTTCGTGGTGCTAAAAAGTACTCCTCTTTATCTCGATATACGGGCAATTGTTCGTAACACTCTTTCGTATCTCTACGCGTAACCTGTACTTTCAAACATTTCACCAAATGTATTACTTCCCCCGCAGTCACCGCTAGATAACCGGGCCCCTCCATTATCCGATACGCCACTTCTTCGGGTGATAGTGTCGCCAAGGCCAAAGCGTTTGATATTATTCGTCTTTCCAGTTCACATTTGTGTTTCAAGATATCATAATACATTAAATTTATTTGTTTCCTCATATACTTCTCTGCATATAAAAATTTCGAATTCATATAAGTGAAAATATCTAAGTTTGCAGTAGCGGTCGGTCCTTTATCCATAAAACCATTTTCGCGCGAATTCTCGATTATAAATAATTTAGGATGCTCGGTTATCTCGACTGTATACCCGCAAATTTTGTGTTGTCCTTTTCTCCATAAAGCAAATGTAATTTCTTCCGTTTCTAAAGAGTACATTGTTCTGTCACCGTCAAGTTCGTATATTTTATCTAAATTTCCCTCATACAGTAAACTGTACTTCCTCGTACCGCAACTATCGTCTGGAATCACGGACCAAAATACATGGCTCGCGTCGTCATCAACGCATGTCATGTCTGAGAAGACACAGGTAACGCCCGAGCTTAGTTTAATATGATTTGAATTTAGTCGAACCGGCTGATAACTATCTTGTATCTTTATTTCAATGTAACCCGCGACGTAAACATCTTTATAAGTTCCATAGGAGTCCGAAAATATTCCCCCTTTACAATCCCCGTCATAGTCACTACTTCCCGCAAAAACTACGCTCTTTTGAATTGTACTGTTGGATTTTATTCCCATAATTTGCATATTGGCTATGACTATAGATCCCGTTTGATGTAAGCCCCAACATTGATCGCGATTAACTTCATCGTAATAACTGATCTCGCCTCCAAACACGCGAGAAGCATGTGAGTGCATGCCACAATGTGTAATTATTCGCGTTATCTTTATTGAACATTTGAAAGTATGTACCATCCCGAAATCATTTAGCTGTAACAGTTGCCCGTACATCGTAGTAACATTTACAGATGGTTGTTTTAAATCGCATTCTTCGACGCCTAGTAGAGATATCGTTGTTAAGTTAGATAGTTGCTCCCCGCAATCGTAACCATAAAATCCCCAGGTTGTTTTGATTAAACCTGCTATTATAACATATGACAGTAGTGGATAGATACAGCCCGCCATCTGTAATAAATAAAACATTCTCCATGCTTTATTCATAAAAAAGAAAAATTTTTTATTCTTTTTTTTTATTTAGTGAAACCTTACTACACCCCGTTTTATCGTGCCCCCAGAAGTTGCTGGTTCCTCTCCACTTCCTATGTTTTCACATATTTTTACTTCTAACTCATCAGGTGTGTTTTTGAGTACTTGTTTAAAATAATACAAAAATGTCAGGATGCCCCCTGTTATAAAAAATATTATTGCAAAGGAAATAGTTAGGACGATTAGAAGAATTTTTTGTTGATTAGCTTCCCCCTTTTGTTCCAGAAAGAGAGTCCCTACGGAATCTAATTGCCACAAGTTCCGAATGTTTCCTTCTTTTGTAAGATTTTGAAATAATTTTCTTCCATCGGCAAAACTCAAGAGTTTCGATATGTTTTGGATGTTTAATGTAATCAATGGCACTATAAAGGTAGATTCATTATACTGTATATATGAATTTACGGTAAGCACTTTGTTTTTGCATTTTATGGAACAATGAGTAGGAAAAGTAAGTATTCCCGTTCCCCTCACTTCCCATGAAGTTTTTGACCTTCCTTCACAGTTTTGTTCAAGTTCAACAGGCTTATTAAGTGTATAAAACCAACTGTCTCCTGAATGAGAACGGATAAATTTCTCCTGAAAGTCGTTAGCTATCTGAATATCACAATTTTCAAAATTTACTCGTTCGGGTTCAAAAAATAGGCGAGCTTCACATTCATGATTCTTGTTAAAAAGAAACCATTCCGTGGTACATAGGTAAAAATCTACCATGAGTTGGCAATGTGACAATTCTTCTTCCGAAAAATAGTAAGATTCATCCCCTCTTACCAGTAAATAATCACTGCGAGGTTTAATAAATGCAGAAATGGTTGAGTCTCTAACAAACTGCGGAGACGTCATGATCGATTGCATTTTATATAACATAGTTTTCTCCGTTCCCATTAAAGGTACTTGTAACTCAATACAGAATTTACCATCTCCAGCTCCGTATTCAATTTTACCAATTTTTCCCAATTTGTTCAAGTGTTCGGAATCAGCTGCGATAGGAAATTTATAATGTGTGACATTTACAATTGTTTCTATCAGTTTGTTCAAATCCTCTTTTTCGAACAGTGATGACGCAATCTGCCCTCCTTGAATCATTAAGATTGCGTCGATCATTTGAGAACTCTTTCGCCTGCTATCTCGCAATTCCTCCCCTATCAATCCTGTTATGTTTTCCATCAAAGGAACATATTCGTCATTTGCACGCATGCCCTCCTGCCATTTACTATTTTGTTCTAATTTCTTCAAGAGATCTCCCAGCATCTTTGATTCCTTGGTGTGATGCACTGGTATTTTACTTAAAGAACTTTCTACAATGATTAATTTCGTACTTAATGAAATCATGATTCCCTCGGAAAATTGATTAAGGGTATTTGTTCGCATTTCGCTGTCTATTCGTTCGAAATTTATTTCACGCGATTTCACGCTTTCAAAATATTCTTCTCCATTTTTAAATTCCTCGTAGGTATCATTAAATTCTCTTTGTACTTCAAGAAATCCTCGTAGATGTTTATAATAATCCTTCCTGAAGGTATACGTGTTATGTTTAATGTTCATAAATTCTGACTCGATTTTTCTTAATCGGTCCTTTAGTTTCCTTGAGTCTAAACAAATTACGATTCTCCAAGGCTCGCGTATGAAGTTAACATTTTGCCGCTTCTCGAATAATAATCCGGGTTCCGACGTGACATCTATCTCGAGTGTCTGATTGATTATTATTCGTTTTGAGAGTGTTACTATCAAAACTCCGCTAAGGAGCAGCAGACGGGCTAGATTCATGATGCTGTAAGAAAAAGAACATGTGCTAACTATCGTTTTTCTACAAATTTTTTCCTAAGTATCTTGTATACTTATAAATATTAATGCATACTTATTTCCTAACTATTTATCTATTTATTTATACTCTTTTTATTTTATTACTATTCCTGATCTATATATGATATTCTTAAACGATTTACGTGAACTATTTTTGTTTTATTATTATTCATTTTTATTTTTACGTTACCTTTATCGTTAACTATTTCAATAATCGTATACGGCCCTTCATATTGATTAGCTAGTTTATATGGTTTGCCTCCTTTTAAGAGCCAAACACTGTCACCTATTTTAAACTCTTTAGAATTTGTTTTCTTGTCATAATAATATTTAGATTTATATTTAGCTTCAATTAGTTTTTCTCGCGCAATATTCTGGATGTTATGTAATTGATTATTTAATTTAGTAATATAATCGTTATATGTTAATGGCTGCTCTTCGGCTTCCAGTGGCTCGCTTGAAGGTAATCGTGCTAGTCTCCCAAATATTAACTCATAAGGCGTAAATTTATGCCCTTCATGTTCTACTGTGTTATAACATAAAGTCGCTAATTCGAGACATTCATCCCAAGTATCATTGCTTTCGATAAACATTTTCATATATTCGGTCAGCGAGTGATGCGATCTTTCGAGCGATCCATTTGACTGCGGATGATACGCTGTAGTTTTGATTTGTTTAATACGGAATTTCTTTGCGACTCTTCTCATCAAACTACTCATAAAATTCGATCCTTCGTCTGTTAAAATTGTTACTGGAGAACCAAAAATGCAGATGAACCTTTTTATGAACGCGTCAGCTACCGACTCGGCGCTTGCGTCTTTCAAGGGAATTGCTAAACAAAATTTCGAGAAATTACATTGAA
This sequence comes from Torymus aiolomorphi, assembly GCA_036365515.1. Taxonomy (NCBI): domain Eukaryota; kingdom Metazoa; phylum Arthropoda; class Insecta; order Hymenoptera; family Torymidae; genus Torymus; species Torymus aiolomorphi. The sequence continues at coordinate 120,373,927 of CM070875.1, forward strand.
TGGTTAAAATATTATTATGGCCGTTTTTCGATACTGGGAAAGGACCCACTATATCAAGACTAACTTTTTCGAGTGGCGCCATAGGCGTATCTGTGATAATCATAGATTGCTTTGTTTTTACTCTCACAAGTTTCTTTAATTGACACTTTAAACACTTTCGAATATAATTTTGAACATCATCTTTTATGTTTTCCCAAAAATATTTTTGTTTGATTCTCCTATAAGTTTTGTTTACTCCTTTGTGTCCGCCAATGGCTGTATCATGCATTTCCTCGATTATTTTCCCACGATCTTTCTCTTGAACGTATTTTATTAATCCATTACATATAATAATTTTCAAAGATAGCCCTTTTAAAATATTTCTTATTTTGGAAATAATTTCTTTCCATGGTACATTTTCAATGTTTTCACTCTTAGCAATGCTAATAGAGCGTAAATCTCCCTTAATAATTATTGATTTTAAAACCTTCAAAGCCATAGTTATATTGTTCATGACTTCTGTAGTACTTGCAGGTATCTCTTCTTTAATAATAAGTGCAAAATGTAATTTATGATTTTTATTTGTGATTTTAATTTCTCCGGGATTTAAATGCGAAAAATGTGGTAGTTCTTTTCTTTCTGATAATTGCAATGAGCCTTTATCACACGGTGTACCATCGGTCGCTATGAAATATATGTAATTATCTTTTCTCATAAAAAGTTGTTCCTTGCATTCGACAAACAGCTTACCGCAATTAAACTTTTCTCCTTGTTTAGTAAAAGCCTCCTCTCCGAAATTTTCTTCGTTAAAATTATGCGGGCCTGTAGCTATTGGATTATTTATTTCAATTTCTTCCCCAAAATTGTTATCTAATGAGTTATTTTTGTGTTGTTCATCTATCTCCGCTATATTTTCTATGTCTTCCATTTCTTTATTACTATTAACGATCTCATATGACTCATTTTCGTCTTCATGTAGAATTTCGAGAGAATTCTTTGATACTTTATTTTTAGTATTATTTGGCTTTTTCGGTCGTTTATCTCGGTAATTCGGAATATCTACTTTCCCTGTTCTGCTTCGTGTCTGTACTACTAGAATATTATTATTTACTGGATTTCGAGACAATGCGTCCGCATTACAATTTGTTTTACCTGCTTTATAAACAATATCGAAATCATATGTATTTAGTTTTATGCGCCATCGACTTACTCGCGAGGTGGGATCCGTAGAATTTTTGAACCATATAAGAGGTTTGTGATCCGTAACGATAGTAAATTTCCGCCCAAGTAAATAAGGTCGAAATTGATTAACAGAATAAACAATTGCTAAAGCTTCACGTGAATACGTATCATATTTTCTTTCGGTGTCGGAAAGTACTCGGGATACATAAGCAATAGGTCTATCTTTATTTATTTCCCCTTGTGAAAGTATTCCTCCTATCGCTACCCCGCTGGCATCACAAGTTAATATAAAAGGTAATGAGAAATCTGCTATTTTAAGAACAGGCTGAGTACATAGTTTATCTTTTAAAAGGTCAAATGCTTTCTGTGTTTCCTCACTCCATATAAAAGGCGTGTCGTTTTTCAACAAATTACTCAATGGCTTTGCTATTCCCGAAAAATTATGAATAAAACGACGATAATAACCTGCTAATCCCAAAAATTGTCTTATATTTTTAATATTTTGCGGTCGTGGAAACTCACGAACTGCCTCTAATTTGCGCGGGTCGGGTTTTACTCCTTCTTCGCTCAAAATATGGCCTAAATAGACTACTTCTGTTTTTAAAAATTCACATTTATCGGGCTGTAATTTAATGTTGGCTTTACGTAATCTCCGTAAGAATCTTTCAAACTTTTCGTTATGTTCAGCAATTGTTTCACCATAAATAACCGCGTCGTCCAAAAATAAAAATATTTCTCGTTGTTGCATGCCATCGAAAACTAAATCAACGCAACGTTGAAAAGTAGCTGGACTGTTCGATAAACCCATAGGCATCGTTTTAAATTGAAATAAGCCAAATGAAGAAGCAAAAGCTATTTTATGCCGAGCCGCTCGATCTAAGGGAATTTGGAAAAATCCCTGCGCTAAGTCAAAAACAGAAAAATATTTTGCACCTCCTACTTGATCTATGATATCCAATATATTTGGTAAAGGATACCTATCTTTTACAGTCCGATCATTTAACTGACGAAAATCGACGACTAATCTATACCTCTTATTACCCGCGCTATCTGGCGTTTTTGCAACTAAAAATACTGGTGAAGAATAATTGGAACAAGATGGCTCTATAATGTCATTTTCCAGCATTTCTTTCAACTGTTTATCCAATTCTGCCTTTAACGCATGCGGGAACCTATACGGTCGTACATTTACTGGTATATCATTTATTGTTGGTATTTTGTGCGTAATGACTGAAGTTATTCCGAGTTCTTCTCCTTTCAAATAAAAACAATCGGCGTATTTCTCAATTAATTCTTCAATAGGTTTTCTTTGTTCTGCCTCTAAATGTTTATATCTGAGAACTGACTTTAATTTTTCCGTTCGACTTAACTCGTGGATATCAGTCTTTGCAATTTGCAATATTTTATTATTTCCCATTTCTAAGTTATTTTCAGGGCGAAATGTTGAAAAATCATTTTTTTCTTTGAATTTATTATAATAAATGTCACCATATTTTTTTCGTATATTTTGAGTTTCGTTTCTCTCATCGAAACTGTACGTCTGCATTCCTTGTTCGTCTTCAATTTGTCTAAGATAAGGTTTTTCATAAATTTCTAGATAATTGTGACTTAACTCTTTATAACCCATATTTTCATCCGATTCACTAAATAATTTTTCCTCATTTAACTCTTCATGCAAAATTTCATTTTCATCTTTGTCTTTTTTCTCTTCATCACACATTTTATTTTCACGCGAAACATCTTTATTACTTTCAATAATATCATTAATATTATTTTCACATAGATTATTTCCATTAATCAGGAAACCTTCATTTTGTTCAATCTGAACTTTATTTTCTCCTAAATTATTTTCATTTTCTTCACTTACGAAACTCTCAACTATTTCTCTCTGAACTTCACCTAAACGCGTATCTTCATTATTCCCGAAACCCTCATTTGTTTCATTACACTGAACATTATTTTCACATAAACTTTTATTTTTCTTAATTTCAAAACTTTCAATCTCCTCATCAACGTTTATTATTTCATCTTCTTCATTATTTAACACTTCCATTACCCTTTTATCATTTTTACTCGAAACATCATGTACGTCGAAAAATTCATTATCAAAACTTATCAAATCTTTTTCTTCGAACACATTTTCGCATGGCTTATATAATTCGTTATTTTTCTTACCGCCGACATAAAATTTACCACAATTATATTCAACATATTTTTCGTCAATATCATCTTCAATTAAATCATCAACACAATTTTCTTCACAAAAAGATACGACATTATCTCCCATTTCACCAAATACTCTCATGTCGCGGTCCCTTTTATAACGATCACCATTTTTACCCCACTTATTAATTCTCAAAGAAAAATCTTTTTCCATTTCTTTTGAACTTCCGTACACATCATTTATTTCACAAAATGCTTTAAATTATTTTTCCGGTGTTTCTTTATTTCTCCTAACGCTCTTTTCCCGAAAATAATTACTAGTAAAGTCACAATCATCATTATTTATTTCAATCAACTCCTCTTCTGTCTGTACAAATCCACAATCAACATAAGGTTTCTTAAAATCTTTTTCACTTTGTTTTTCATGTATTTCATCTGTTTCATTCGTTCTATAAGATATACTCTCAAATGGAATTATTTGACCATTAAATTCCAAGTAATTCTCTCGATAATTTATTTGCGCGAAATTTTCTCTAAAAAATTCAGTGCCTAGTATACCCGCTTCAATAATTGGAAAATCGTCCGCTACCAAATGAAAATCAACTTTGTAGTTATTAAAATCAACTCTGACTCGACCCAAAGTTTTTATGGCCTGAGCCGTTATTCCTTCAAAATAATTATGTGATTAGTGTCAATATTAACATAAGAAGATACTTCCGTCTTTTTTACAAGATTGACAGAAGCTCCTGTGTCTAACATAAAAATAAGCGGCCTGTTAAATTCTCCGATGTCAATTTTTATAGTTGGCGCTGAACTTTTTGACTAAGTCTTACTGTCTCAAAGCTGACGGCTGAACATTGCTGTTGCTCGGTGTCATAGGGCGCGGTCTGTTTTCTATCTCTCGCCTGGCGCCCGTATGGGAGAGATCCCCAGAGTTTCCCTGATTTTCAGACGCACTTTGTCTTACATCATTTTGAAACTTAAAACAGTCGCGTTTAAAGTGACCATTTTTCCCGCAATAAAAGCATATGGGAATTCGCGGATTAACAGGAACCTGAACTTCTTGTCTATTTCGAGCAAAATTATTATTACCATTATTATTTCCGTTATAATTATTTCGATTGGCATGATAGTTATTAAAATCCCGACCATTGTTTCGATTATTTTCATTTGGTAAAAAGTTCATTCTTTCTCGATTGTCAGAATTCCAACCGGTAAAATTCCCTCTAAAATTATTTCTGTTTGCTGAATAACTAGCCGACGGACCACTTTCTCTATTAAAATTATTCTGATTTGATCTATTTTGTCCATAATATTTTGCTAATGTTAAGCAATTTATCGCTCCATGCCCTTCTCGTTTGCAATATGCACATGTGATTTGTTCGATATCTTGATTAACAATATTAACCCTTTTATTTTCTCTATTAATTTTTGCCTTATTATCATCTTTAGTATCGTCGTCTATTATACTACATGCATATTCCCTTTCTACCTCCAAAGCTAATTCGCGTGCTTCTTTTAAACTAACTGGTTTTCCCATGCGTGCGCGTATTTCCCATCGAAGCCCTTTTAAAAAGAATTTTATGCAATCGCTTTCTAATTTGGTTTTATATTCTTTTACTTCTGTGAACCGATTTTCGCGTTTGGCGGCTTTAAAAATTTCCGACTCTATTTCTTTCAAGCGATTTAAATATACGATTACTGATTCGTTACTTTTTTGTTTTATGCGAGCAAGATCGCCTTCCCAATCGTGAAAAGTTTTTGCAGACCCGTATATTGTCTCTAAAAATTCAGAAATTTCAGAAATTTCTTTAAAATGTTGTCCTCGAACACTATTTAACGCGTCTCCATAAAGTCGCATGCGAATCAATTTCGCTAATTCTGCCTCATATTCTTTTGGAAGGATGCTAAGTGCTTCTTGACATCCATCTAAAAATTGGGTTAAAGAAATATTTTGTCCGTTAAATCGCGGAATTAAATCAAGAGCGTCTTTAAGAGATAGCCCTCTTATTTGTATCGTTGTAGTATTCATGGTTTTATTTTCTCGTTTACTGGTTTTATGTAAGAAAGAAAAACGTTCGTTTTTTATATTGGCTTTATTTGAAAAATGCTCGTTTTTTATCTTTAATTCGTTTTCCGAAAATTCCTTGTCGTTTTCTGTAATAAGAGAAGAATTCGCGGATTTATAATCCTCATTCAATGTTTCACTTGCGTTTTCTTTTATTTTTCCCTCTTCCTGTTTTGTAGCAAAAATATTTAGTTTTCCGCAAAACGCTTTAATGATTTCAAAAATATCAAAACCTTGTTTTACACTTTCGTTCAATTCTTTTATAGTATCTTCCCGTTTGAAATATGAATCCAAAAATTCCTTCCTTGTTTCTAAACACAGTTGTGATTTTATTACCTCGATAACGCTTTCTTCTGGTAAAAAGGCAGCTACCGTTTTCACGCGATTAGTTTTTCCATGCGCGGTAAGTGGCGTACTAAAATTAAATTCACCAGCTTCTTTCTGACTATCGCCCAATGTAATTTTATTTAGTTTTAATTTAGGTGATTTTAATATAAATTTTTTCTGTTGGTCCCCTTTTTTATAACAGCTTCGACTTCTCTAAGGCTACTATCATTCAAAGTATCATCAGACTCTTCGAGAATTGAGAGATCAGTTTTATTCTCAATTTTTCTGTAATTACCCTGATAATCAATATTTAACCCCGCGAAAGTTTTTTCAACTTCTTTCTTTAACACGGAAACTTCCTTCTTTAAATTTTTATTATTGTTCTTTAAATTATTACTACTCAGATTTTCCACTAAATTATTATCATGTAATTCTTCCTCTTTATTTCTGAGTTTTGATAGTAAAGAATTTGCAAATATCAAATTTATTTTATCACTTCCTTTTGCATTTATATTATCGTGCTTGTTCGGCATATTTTCTTAGTCATTTTATTTTATATTTAAAAAAAATTGCTTAAAAATCTTAAAAATTCTGAAAAATCCTGCTTTTTGCTTTCTTTTAAATATATTTTTTTTATTTAAAAAAATATTTCTGTTTATTCCTGGAAAAATTTTATTTCCCGGCCGATGCACCAGTTTTTAACTTATAAGATTAGTAATCTGTTATGTCGAGATTACACACCTTATAATTAAATTATTTGAATAGGCACTGAGCAAGCCCATGCGTATTCGGATTCCTGTCTTTTCGCCAACGCCCGAAAGCGCTATGCGTAACCAGGATGCGGAATCCCGGAATAAACAGAAATTTTATAAAAATGTATAGAACAATGATTTTATTCAATCCGCGACGAAATACATTTTGCGTACAATTTTAATTAATAATACCTTGGGCTTCGCACCCCGCTTTGCTGGTTGAGATCGGTGGTTCAGCTCCTCTTCCAGTGCGTGATGATCGACCGTCTTCAGTTCTCTACTCTTGCAGCAGGTGCGATGATTGTTGCCTCGTAGACCGGCGACGATGAATGTGGTGAAGGCTCAGTTGATGGGCGCAGCGAGAGATTCGCCCTCTTCAAATTGCTGTGGTGGACTGCGCGCCGTGCTCTCATTATTCGGCCGTTTTATACCCGAATTTTCACGTACACAGAAGCTTCTCGACTATTATCTATAAAAAGCTCCTGTGCTATGCATAGATCCATATACAGCATAGTAGTGGTTGGTCTATAGGGTTAAAAACAAAGCCATAAAGATGTCTCCTGAATTTCTTTGGAGACCCCGCGCCGTTCCCGAGAAAAGCTTCCCGCAAAGGTCAAATGGCCTAGATCGAGCCTCTTCCAATGTATCTATTTACACACACATTTGGTAGGTATCCGATCGCTCCCACCAGCCGAAAAGTGCGGCTGTCACCTTCCTCTTAGCTGGACTCATAATTTTGGCTCTTTACGATCTGTCAGCTTTTTCGCCTCCGTACGGGAAAATCGGAGCCGCGTTGGTCTTGACAAACGCCAGACCTCTCTCACGCATGCGCCGCGTTTTCTCGTTTTCTATCTCTCTCTTTTCTTGCTCTCATGTTATGCCTTCCCTCTCGCTGTCTCTCTCTCTCTTTCGGCTCTAGCAAACAGATTGGGTACGGCGTTTTACTCGCTCCTTCCTTCCTCCGGTCTCCTCTTCGCTGTGCTCTTGAATTCGGCGTTCTCAGTGCGCGTTTAATTTTTATAAACTGCCTCGGCGTGGATGTTCATTGTCATATTTACTGTTGCGAATACTATAATCTTATTCTTCATAAAAAGACGAATCCATTGATATAATTTTCATCCCTCGTACTCTTCTAGTTTTCTGGCTTTTGCACTTGGCGTTCGGTATCGGCGTTTTTCCAGTTCGCGCGCGTGCCCAAAGGTTTACAAACATCACCGCTTGGATTGATTTTATTTTACAAGTCTTTTTATAATTATTTTAAGTAAATGGACGAAAAACTCGTCCATTACAATAATACAAAAATATCTAGTACGTCACATATTGATAAAAAATTTAAAATAGACCTTGAAAAAACTAAAACTTTTATAAAAAAGAACCCTGGTATTTTGATTACAAGAGCTGACAAGGGCAATGCTACTGTAATTATACAAAAATCAGTGTACTTAGAAAAAACTGAAAATTTATTTAAAGATAAAAAATACTATACAGAAATAAATAAAAATCCTTTACCAAGCTTAGAAACGAAAACCAATGAATTAATCAAATGACTCAATAAGATGGATTTTACTGGAAACGGAAAAAAGTTGCCCGCAATTTTACAGAAATTTAGTATTTCAAAAGCATATGGTCTAATTAAAATTCACAAAACCGGTTTTCCAGTCAGGCCAATCATATCCACAGTAAATTCACCTACATATAACCTTTCAAAGTTTTCCGCAAAATTCCTACAAAATAATTTAAAACCGGCTGTATCACATGTTGAAAATAGTTTAACATTAAGAGAAAAAATTAATGACATTGTTATCCCGTCTGATTTTGATATTATTAGTCTGGACGTAGTTAGTCTCTTTACGAATGTAGCCGATACTTTGGTTCTTCAATCTATTCAAAAAAGATGGACACATTTGTATAACAAAATCAATATGTCTTGCACGGAATTTATAGAAGTTATAAAGTTTATTTTGAACAATAATTTTTTTCAATTTAATAAAAAATTCTATAAACAAATATTTGGTTCGGCAATGGGTAATCCATTAAGCCCGATTTTATCTGATATAGTTATGCAAGATCTTGAAACTGAGTGTATAAAAAAATTGAATATTAAACCTATGTTTTATTTCCGTTACGTTGACGATATTTTGTTATGTGTACCTAGCAATTCAATAGACAACACTCTTAATACCTTTAATACATACAACAAAAATTTACAATTTACGATTGAAATAGCACAGAATGAAAGCATTAGCTTCTTAGATCTTAAAATTATAATAGACAAAAATAGACATATAATTACAAATTGGTACCGCAAACCAACTTTCTCAAGACGCTATTTAAATTATAATTCACACCACCCCCTTAGTAATAAAATAGCTATTATATATTGTTCAATAGATAGAGCCATAAAATTATCGCATAACAGTTTCCACAACGAAAATATATCATTTATAAAAAAGGTGTTAAGATTGAATGATTATCCGTTAAAAGTTATAGATTTTCACATAAAAAAACGTTTAAGGAAGACAAAATTTACAACAAATTTTAAACAAACGGAACCTGTTAATAATAAAGCCATCATTAGATTGCCTTATGTTAAGAAACTGGAATTTTTCAATCATAACTTCTTTAAACAATTTAGTACAAAGGTTGTCTATAGCACTACAAATAAGTTAAATAATATTATAAAGTTAGGTAAAGATAAAATAGAAAAAGTGAATCAAGCTAATATAGTATATAAGATCAATTGCTGCGATTGCAATGCTTCTTATGTCGGACAAACGAGTAGATGCCTACAAGTCAGAGCAAAAGAACACGCAAAAAAATATAGAGATGAAGATCAAAATTCCGGATTATTTATGCACACTAATGAAACAAATCACACAATAGATTTCGAGAATATAAAAATATTAGACAATGAAATAAATAATGGAAAAAGGCTTTTTTCTGAGGCGTTTTTTATACACACGCAATCAAATTTTATGAATAAACAGTTCGAAATTACAAGGCTACCTAACAAATATAATACGTTTATTAAAAATTTCGATTTCTCATCTCCGAAATAATGTACTTGCCGTTCTATGACTTTGTAAAGGTATCAGGAACACACACATGTAGGTGGTATGACTACACAGCGTGGAAGTTGGCTTAGTCCGTTTATGAAAACATCGATAGCGCCACCTCCTCTTGTATGTGTCGCCCTGTTACCTCTCTCCGTTTACTAGCTCTGTCAGCGACGCCTCTCCCACCATTTCTACTTCACGTCTTCATTTATGTGCATTAGTTATATCTGTGATAAAGTATATTTTCGAACACACACACATTAGGTTAGTATATAAGCGGGAATTTTGTAAAATCTAGTTATTGACGAGAGGATTGTTCTCTGTGTAACTAGATTGACACTGTCTCATTATAAGTTTTTGTTCATATATTTAATGTGATTTAGTTATTTACGTTTAACATACCTGTAATAATTTATGTAAAAAATTTTTTTTTTTAATAGAATCCTGATGAGGGATACAAATAAAAGTATCCGAAACGTCGAAACACGACAAATGTTGTTTTTTATTTACAAAAACATTACCTGGTAGAGATAAGCCATTAGGATCACTATATAGTAAAATAAGAGAATACGACTAAATAAATGGATTTAAAAAATTATTTTATTTCAGATTTCTACAGCATGTTGAACAAAGTTGGTCCTACAGGACCCATACGATATGAAAGGGCTAAACAATTTTTTTTTCTCTAGTTATCATGCTACAAAGGAAATGACTTTGCAAAATACGAAAATTTTAAATATCAAATATCTCAAAAAATAATCGAACGATCATGATGAAAATTCGCACATATATAATCTATATTATACTCAAAAGTGTCTATAATTTTGGAGCTGATTCATGGAACAGTTCTCGAGAAATTACAATTTGAAAAAAAGGTTAAAAAATTTTAACCTCAAATATCTCTGAAATTTATTGACCAATCATTTAGCCCAAAGAACTTAGCCGAGAGCTATCCAAAATCTACCTACAAGGAATTTCAAAGCGGTTAAGTCAATTTTAAATAAAGTACGCGTACTTCACTCAAAACCCATTTTTTTTAGTTTTTAATTTTTTTCTCAAAAACTGGTCGACAGAATGGATTCACATTCTTACAGATAATGGCTATTTATATTCTGCATTATCACCATCTTTTTCAAAAAAATTGACCGTTTATTTTTGGAGTTATAAGGCTTTAAAAAAAAACGTTTTTGTTAATAACAAAAGAACCGCAATAGCTAATATAATTTTTTTTTTAATATAGGTTTTTTTATGCTCCTTCGAATGCTATCTGTCCGATTCAAATATCTTAATATTATCATTAAAAAAACGCAAAAATGAATTTTTCGAAAATCGGAAACTCGAAATAAAACAAAAACGCATCGGCAAATCAAAAAGAGGTTTTCCTTCCCCCATTAATACACACAAAAAAAAAATGAGACCTGGCCGGTAAAATCGATCGAATACATCCTGAAACAAAACGGTACACATACACGCACACACGCATGCACGCACACGCATACGCACACGCACACGCGCAGGCACACGTGCACGCGCACGCACCCCCCTCCTCCCCCGCCACACACACAAACACACGCACACGTATATGCACACGCACACGCGCACGCGCATGCACGCACGCACACATTTATACAGACATTTTCTAAATCATTTGATTCGAACTTCTATCACCTCTATTCGTGTTTCTAGAGCGATTTAACGAAACTTAAAATTTTACTATTACAAAGCTTCCTCTAGGAGAAAGCAAAAAAAAAAAACACGCACACACTGGAAAATATTTTCTCGAAATGGATGCTTGCCAATATTTAAATATGGGCATACCTTTTAATTATGTTTTTGATGATAAAACTAAATCTTGTAATAAAACGAAAAATTTAATAGATCTATGTATTTTAAGCCGGTCTTACACCTAGTGGCTTCTGAGGCCAAAATCAGCTATAAAAAAGGGAAAAATGTTGTTTAAACAATATAAAGTATATATCCTATAAATACTCTATTTCTGACAAAATGACCCAAGACTTAATCTGTAGACCAATTTTACTTAGAGATATAGCATTTTAATGTTTTTCATTTGGCGTCATTTATTAAAAAAGCTAGTTCATAGATTTGCATGGGCGAGGGCCTGAATTACTTGAAATTTATCAAAAAAAATGCTAAAAATCATAAAAAATCACAAAAATTCTTAAAATTAAGTAATTTTAATATTCTAAGATTATTTAAAATATTTTTTTTAATATTTCCAACTCTTCTTGCCATAGTTCAATGCATTTCAAGTAATTCAGGACTTCTCCCATGCAAATCCATGAACTAGCTTTTTTAAAAAATAACGCCAAACTTTAGAAAATGACATTTTGAGAAATAAGCCTGCCCAGAAAAGTACCGTAAAACTCCAAAAATAATCAGCCATTTGATCCCCATTCTTTTCCTTCTTGAAACTCTCTTTCCTGTATATCTGTTATCTGTTTTCCCATATAAAAACCGCTGCCAATTCTTTGGCACTTAGCTTCCTCAAAACAATTTATCGATTCCTTTCATTAAATTGAAATTATAATAATAAATTTTTCACAAAAAAAAATAAAAAATTTTCTAAATTAAATTATCTCAAATTTATGACTTTTAAAAAATACATTTTCAATCAACAATTCTCTGAAAAAACGCAATTCGGAAATTAAAAAAATTTTTAGCCTCAAATATCTTTAATCATAATTGATCGATTTTTTTTGGCAACAAACTCGGTTCGAAGATATATAAAAAAAAAAATCAGTTTCTGTGCCAAATTTCAAGACGATTGGTTGACTTTTACTCCCGTTAACGTATCCGAAAGAAAATTCCCTTATTTTCAAAAATATTTTATTTCTCTGAAACAAATGAAGATAATCACTTGGAATTTTTACCAAATATAGTCTTCAATGAGTATTATAAGTGGTTAAAATTTTAGGTCGATGAATCAACAATCCTCTGAAAAAACGCAATTCGAAAATTGAAAAGAAAAATTTTTAACCTCAAATATCTTTAATCGTAATTGACCGATTTTTTTGGGCAACGAACTCGGTTCGAAGATATAAAAAAGCTATCTCTCTGCCAAATTTCAAGACGATTGGTTGATTTTTACTCCTGTTATCGCGTCCGAAAAAAAATGCAATTTTTTTCAAAAATATTTTTTTTCTAGAAAAGAAATGAAGATAATCACTTGAAATTTTAACCAAATATAGTCTTCAATGATTGTTATAAGTGGTTAAAATTTCAAGTCGATAAATAAAATATTTTTTGAGAAATTAATTTATGAAATATAAAAATGTTTTCCTTAATAACAAATGACAGAGTAAAGATAATTCAACTTTTAAAAAAAGAAATTGTAGGTAATTTGAAGACCTTTCAAAAACAGTTTACTATATTATGTAATAATGGCTGTATGATATGAAAAAATCAAAAAAACTGAAAATTCCAAATCATTTTTTGGTTATAAAACAAAAGAAAAACGATAAAATGAAAAAATAGGTTAAGCTATCTCTATTCTATGTCCAAACGAAGAGAATAAGCCCTCATAGATGAAAATCGGTCAATTCGTTCAAAAGTTATAGCCGGTACACACACACACACACACACACACACACACACACACATACATACAGACACGAAAATTTTTGTTCTCAAAAACATCGGATATTGGTGCCAAAAGTCTTAAAAAATGTTTTTAAACATTTTTTGTTCCAAAAATTTTTTTCACCATTACAAAGCTTCCTCTTTGAGGAAGCAAAAGGTTATAGCAGAAGCTCTGGCATCTTGCATGGATACTGCTAAGTCAGCAGCATTCATTCCATTAAAAACTACTGCTCAATCTGCCCTTCTTTTGTACTTTTAATTCATCCACTGTTGAATCACTTTTTAACACATTCTACTGAGTTAGATTATTATTTATAATAATATAATAAATATACTAAGATAACTCTAGAATATGCACCAGGTCTTATGAAATATGAAATCCCACTCATTCAACTCGAAACTTAAGAAGCCATCACTGTTCTAGACATAAGTACAGTAGTACATAAAAGCCGCTAAGCCCATTTTTTAAATTTTCCCTTGATTACACATCTTGAACATAAAATATATCTTGAATTTAAGCCTGTATATTTGTGTGAGGGGGCTTTGTTGCTTTTAAGTATATCGATACATCTGGACATTTATTACAATTCACAAATCTTTTGAATTGAATTATAAATCCTATAGTAAGTTAGACTTAATTATCTCACTTTCATCTTTCTTAGAAAGAAGATGTATTTATTTTCATCCTCTGAAAATTTTTACTGCCTCTCCTTTAAAATGCTTAATTAAATTTTGCCAATGTACATGTTTTTCAGTATTAATTTTCATACAGCATTGAACTGAAACTGTACGCTGAAACTGAAACTATCACTGTACGCTTGTATTATAATTACACTTACACTTTTCAGACAGATATCTTCACATACATAATACATTACATTTTTAGTCCTAAATTCACTTATGAATTCAAATAACCAAGTACTATGAAAAATATCTTTCTTCATCAGAAAGCAAAAATTCTGCAAAACAAACTGTTGAAATCACATGGTTATGTATCTTGGCTTATTTGAGATTTTGAGTGGTCAGCTGTGCAACTCTGTTGACACTATGGTATTATAGTTTTATTCCATGGTATCGAAAAGTGAGTATTAATAATATAGTCACTTACTGTCAAATTTCGGTAACGGAATGGTCACTTTACTGGAACAGAAGTGCAAAATTGTCACAACTCAAAAGATGATTCCACTGTATTTTAAATTCAACCCTACTGAAAAATCTCACGCCAAAATCTCATCTGAAATTCTGGTCCGCGAGCTGCTAAAATTCCTTCAATGATAAAAAATCAGTTTCTGGGATTTAGGAACCGCCTATTAGGTTACACCAACTCCCAGATAAGTTCAAAAACCTACGTTTTGAAGCGTTTTAGTCATTTTTTACATTTTTAGAAATTTTTCACATGAGATCTCACGTGGAATCTCATGTTTCAAATTTCTCACGTGAAATCTCACGTGAGATCTCATGTCTAAAATTTCTAAAAATGTAAAAAAAGACTAAATCGCTTCAAAACATAGATTTTTGAACTTATCTGGGGGGGTGGCGTAACCTAATAGGCGGCTCGTAATTCCCAGAAATTGATTTTTTATCATTAAAGGAATTTTAGCAACTCGCGGACCAGAATTTCAGATGAGATTTTGGCGTGAGATCACATGTGAGATCTCATATGAGTTCTCACCTGAGATCTCACGTGAGATTTTTAAGTAGGGCAGAATATGATTGATATTATTTTTATAATAAACCCTGTATGTAAATTTAATTATTCTTTTTAAAATTCTTATACTAATAAGTCTTAAATAAAGTTTTTTGATATTTTAAAGCACATACAAGTTAACGTCTTCCTATATTATATATATCTCAGAAACCTATAGAAAAGGCCAAAAAAAGGAAAATTAATGTTTTCATTATTTTAAAGATAGTAAGATCTTCTAACAATATCAGTTTGAATTTTTAAAATTTTTTATTCAAACCAGATTTTTTAGATTTAGAATAACATATATAATTAAAAAATTCAATAAAAGAAAATTTGATTATTTCAAAATTTTTAAGTGTAAGACCGCCTTAAGGGGAGGCCGATGTCCCGTCAGTTAGTTTTTCAAAGTTTTCTCTTCGAATAATTAACCGATTGGGCTGAAATTTTGGGACAATACTTAAAATTTATATACGAAGCGCGCTCAAGTCTTGAAATTCAAAAAAATTAAGATCTTTCAATTCGTAATTTATAGGTTATGTTACCCGCGCAAGTTTTTCAAGGTTTTCTCGGCAATTAATTGATTGTTTGAGTTGCGATTTTGAGAAATAACTAAACGTTAATATCCAAAGCGCGCTCAAGTCTCTAAAATCCAAAAGGATACAAATTTTTTAATTTATAAAATAAAAACGCGTTTTACTGATTACAGCGCCACCCTCCATTTAAAATACATTGACTCCAACGTCCCCTTAAGTAGAATGTATTTATTAAATCCAAAATGGCGGGAATGTTTCTTCTTAAGAATATTATTATTGCATGTCAAAAAACCTACTTCGTTCGAAGATATAAGAATATATGACGGAATTACATATGTAAGTTATCACGATGCAGGTGGATGTAGAAATTTAATAGTGACCGATTAAGAGCGGAATAAAGTTTTAGGTGACAAGCCATGTTTAAAACTGAAAAAATAACAATAAATACTTTTATCAATAATAAATTCAAGATATAATCTTTAAATTAAATTTTTTTTCCACTGTTATATTGTGAGCCTCATCGATAATCGTTTGTTTTCAAAAATAGCTATATAGACTATGGGATACTTGTATTAATATTTGTCATACATGAGGTAAACTATCCATTGCCGACAATATAGTTTTCTATCTTTTCAGCAGATGTTAGCTTATGCACAGAATCATTCATTAGACCGGCACCGGACAGCTTACCGCATGTGTAGAAACTCGCATGTAACCAAACTGGAAATATCTTTGCATAAACATTATACTTTGTAATAGTAACAGCGTCGAGCAAATTGGGTATGGAAATGCACTTCAGGATAAATCGCATAGAGACCGAGCGCTATCAAGGACGACAAAAAGATCTCCGGTAGCTGCAAGCTCAGCATCTGGACAGCGGTCTACGTGACCAAACGCGCTTTCCCACAATCCTTCTCAATCAATGAGCGAACTACAGCACGCCTCCAGCAACCAACCAGAAGAAGCGGCTCCTTGAGGAGAGGTCCCCGACGAGCAGCGTGGTGCGCTGTGCAGCTAGATCTTGTCCGAACTCCAATATTAATAGATCGTTTTTTACTTGAATTTGTTTCTCGTAATTTATAATCACTTTGCGCTGACGTCCTGTTATTTTCTTTTTCCTTGAAATTTTTTTGAACTCAAAATTGCACGTTTCGACTATTTCACCTACAAACCCTAAATAAGTTCAGTTCCTCTTTTTTTCCTTAAATAAATATCTAAGGAAATATCCGAATTTTGTCAGTTTGAAACATATAGTTTTTCTTCGAATTTTGAATAAATAATTAGTTTGACAATTAATTATTTTTCGAACTACGAATTTCGAGTTTTGATGAATTTCTGATACAGTATTTTGCTAATTTCACTACTGCACTTTGCATTATAAAACTACAGTGAGATCAATTTATGCGTGAGCGTCGAAAATATTTTCGACAACCACGCTTCAGGCCTTTTGCCTCTCGAATCACAGTGCTGGCTCAAGGTACACGTACGCGTAGTGCCTACAGCTATTCCAAGAACACCATCCAGTGGGACTTGAAGGAGGAGATCTAGGCACCTTCGCTTCCATTAGGGGTGGACCTTCAACCCGCCAGGCGATCAATCACGTGTAGTTACAGCTACCGAAAAAACAGGTATATGACCCCCTGCGCCTCGCTGGACATACGCGCTCGGTAACTAAAAACCAGAAGATTGGAGGATTTTCTCAAGTTTTTGAGTAAAATCATTTTTTTCCCTCTCCTCGTTATTTTTGTCAAGAATCGTCGCAGTATCCAAATAACACGTCAAGGTTATTTCAGTTGCATTTTTTTTATTATTCACACTGAAGGCCACGACGTAACACCACTAACAAGTAGCATTATTTTATCAATTGAAGAAAACGCCCGACGATTTATGTTAATTTAATAAGTGAATCTAACGGCTATTCAGGGCGAAAGAAAATAGATAAGGAACGTAACTAACTTATCAATCACTTTTTTCTATATATGTGTTGAAATACATATTTAAATTTTTAGAAGCTATTTGACACAATAAATAGCAGTCAAAGAATTATGCACAATATTATAATAATTAAAGTGCAGTCAAGAATTTTAAAAGGATTTTTAAAGGATATGGAAAGGGAAGGTAAACGTATAAGATAAAAAATGAGAACGAAAAAAATAACGGCCCAGGCCGGGGTCGAACCGACAACCTTCTGCTTACCGGGCAGCTACGCTACCATTTGCGCCACTGGGCTGACAATCCTTTCCAGACCCTAACCACTACTTAATCGTTCTCAATTTTTATTTCCCAAATCCCCCCGTCTGCATTATTTTTAGCCAAAGCAGACAATATTATTTTATCAATTGAAGGAAACGCCCGACGATTTATGTTAATTTAATAAGTGAATCTAACGGCTATTCAGGGCGAAACATAATAGATAAGGAAGTTAACTAACTTATCAATCACTTTTGCTTCCTCCTAGAGGAAGCTTTGTGATAGTAAAAAAAAGTTTATGAGATAATGTGTTAGAAATGTTATTTAGCAAATTTGGAATCGAAATACACTATTTTTAGAAAATGTTCGTATGGGTGTGTGTGTGTGTGTGTGTGTGTGTGTGTGTGTGTGTGTGTGTGTGTGTGTGTGTGTGTGTGTGTCCATATACGCTGATATCTCATGATCTACTTGACCGATTTTAACGAGAGAGTGATCATTTTTTTAGATTTTGCTTCCACAATTGGGGTCAATATTCTATTTCTGTAAAATTTAATTTTTTTTTTTTTATAGCCATTTTTTAATTTTCAAATTTTTTATTTTCGTTTTTTTTAATATTTAGAACAAATAATGTATATATATCATGAATTCTCTGGATGTAGGATAAAATTATCTACAATTTAAAAAAAAAAAAAAGTCGGTAGCTATATTTCGTCATAAGTTATTGATGAAAACGTAACTTTTGTAAATAGGTTATATTTCGAAATTAAAAAAAGATATTAACATGAATATTTTTTTGGTTATAAAGGATATTAGGTACTATAACTTACTAAATTTTTAAGTTTTTTTATTCATTATTTTTTGAGAAAAAAAAATAATTTATAAAAAAAGTGTTTTTTTGTCTTTCAATAACTATAGTAAAATTAGCTTAATCACTTTGAAATTCTTTGTAGGGGTAGATTTTGTATACCAATCGAGTGAGTTCTTTGGGCAAAAGGATTGATCCTTAAATTTCGGAGATATTTAAGGTTAAAATTTTTTTCAATTTTTTTTTAAATCGTAATTTCTTGAGAACGGCTCTATGTATCTAAATGGGATGAGTGGCATTCGAAAGAGAATTGCATTACCTATATTTTGTAAAAAAAATTAATTCTCTAGTTATCACGGTTCTTTTGTTATTAACAAAAACGTAAAAATTGAAAAATGAAAAAAAATGAGTTTTATATGTTCAACTATTACAAGAGTAAAATTGTCTTATTCGCTTCAAAATTCATTGTAGAGGTATATTATTGATAGTTCTCGGATGAGTTCTTTTGGCAAAATGATTGGTTCATAAATTTCAGAGATATTTGAGGTAAACACAATCAAAGAACAACTTTAGAATATTTTTTTTATTTCGAACCAATGTACGACGAGAAGTCGTTGACAGTGGACTTGAAGAAGAAAAATTTTATGTAGAATAGAACTTGAAGAAGATTGTTTTCCATTCATATAAGAATTAAAATCACAAACAAATAAATTATAAATCGAACCTCAATGAATAGCCATGAAAAAATTACAAGTTAATATTTTCCATAAAATTTTTCCAATTTTTTTGTGAAAAATTTATTTTTCGAATTTTAATTTAATAAAAGGAATTAAAAAATTATTTTGAGGAAGCTACGTGCCAATGAATTGGCAGCGGTTTTTTCTATATATGTGTTTCAATACATATTTAAATTTTTAGAAGCTATTTGACACAATAAATAGCAGTCAAAGAATTATGCACAATATTATAATAATTAAAGTGAAGTCAAGAATTTTAAAAGGATTTTTAAAGGATATGGAAAGGGAAGGTAAAGGTATAAGATAAAAAATGGGAACGCAAAAAATAACGATAAAATAATATTGTCTGCATCGGCTGAAAATAATGAAGACGAGGGGGGATTTGGGAAATAAAAATTGAGAACGATTAAGTAGCGGTTAGTGTCCGGAAAGGATTTTCGGCCCAGTGGAGCAAATGGTAGCGTAGCTGCCCGGTAAGCAGAAGGTTGTCAGTTCGACCCCGGCCTGGGCCGTTATTTTTTTTCGTTCTCATTTTTTATCTTATACCTTTACCTTCCCTTTCCATATCCTTTAAAATCCTTTTAAAATTCTTGACTGCACTTTAATTACTATAATATGGTGCATAATTCTTTGACTGCTATTAATTGTGTCAAATGGCTTCTAAAAATTTAAATATGTATTTAAACACATATATAGCAAAAAAGTGGTTGATAAGTTAGTTACTTTCTTTATCTATTATGTTTCCCCTGAATAGCCGTTAGATTCACTTATTAAATTAACATAAATCGTCGGGCGTTTCTTTCAATTGATACAATAATATTGTCTGCTTCGGCTGAAAATAATGCAGACGGGGGGGATTTGGGAAATAAAAATTAAGAACGATTAAGTAGCGGTTAGGGTCTGGAAAGGATTGTCAGCCCAGTGGCGCAAATGGTAGCGTAGCTGCCCGGTAAGCAGAAGGTTGTCAGTTCGACCCCGGCCTGGGCCGTTATTTTTTTTCGTTCTCATTTTTTATCTTATACCTTTACCTTCCCTTTCCATATCCTTTAAAAATCCTTTTAAAATTCTTGACTGCACTTTAATTACTATAATATGGTGCATAATTCTTTGACTGCTATTAATTGTGTCAAATGGCTTCTAAAAATTTAAATATGTATTTAAACACATATATAGCAAAAAAGTGATTGATAAGTTAGTTACTTTCTTTATCTATTATGTTTCCCCTGAATAGCCGTTAGATTCACTTATTAAATTAACATAAATCGGCGGGCGTTTCTTTCAATTGATACAATAATATTGTCTGCTTCGGCTGAAAATAATGCAGACGGGGGGGATTTGGGAAATAAAAATTGAGAACGATTAAGTAGCGGTTAGGGTCTGGAAAGGATTGTCAGCCCAGTGGCGCAAATGGTAGCGTAGCTGCCCGGTAAGCAGAAGGTTGTCAGTTCGACCCCGGCCTGGGCCGTTATTTTTTTTCGTTCTCATTTTTTATCTTATACCTTTACCTTCCCTTTCCATATCCTTTAAAAATCCTTTTAAAATTCTTGACTGCACTTTAATTACTATAATATGGTGCATAATTCTTTGACTGCTATTAATTGTGTCAAATGGCTTCTAAAAATTTAAATATGTATTTAAACACATATATAGCAAAAAAGTGATTGATAAGTTAGTTACTTTCTTTATCTATTATGTTTCCCCTGAATAGCCGTTAGATTCACTTATTAAATTAACATAAATCGTCGGGCGTTTCTTTCAATTGATACAATAATATTGTCTGCTTCGGCTGAAAATAATGCAGACGGGGGGGATTTGGGAAATAAAAATTGAGAACGATTAAGTAGCGGTTAGGGTCTGGAAAGGATTGTCAGCCCAGTGGCGCAAATGGTAGCGTAGCTGCCCGGTAAGCAGAAGGTTGTCGGTTCGACCCCGGCCTGGGCCATTATTTTTTTTCGTTCCATTTTTTATCTTATACCTTTACCTTCCCTTTCCATATCTTTTAAAAATCCTTTTAAAATTCTTGACTGCCCTTTAATTATTATATTATTGTGCATAATTCTTTGACTGCTATTTATTGTGTCAAATAGCTTCTAAAAATTTAAATATGTATTTAAACACATATATAGAAAAAAGTGATTGATAAGTTAGTTACCTTCCTTATCTATTATGTTTCGCCCTGAATAGCCGTTAGATTCACTTATTAAATTAACATAAATCGTCGGGCGTTTCCTTCAATTGATAAAATAATATTGTCTGCTTCGGCTGAAAATAATGCAGACGAGGGGGGGGATTTGGGAAATAAAAATTGAGAATGATTAAGTAGTGGTTAGGGTCTGGAAAGGATTGTCAGCCCAGTGGCGCAAATGGTAGCGTAGCTGCCCGGTAAACAGAAGGTTGTCGGTTCGACCCCGTCCTGGGCCGTTATTTTTTTCATTCTCATTTTTTATCTTATACCTTTACCTTCCCTTTCCATATCCTTTAAAAATCCTTTTAAAATTCTTGACTGCACTTTAGTTATTATATTATTGTGCATAATTCTTTGACTGCTATTTATTGTGTCAAATAGCTTCTAAAAATATAAATATGTATTTAAACACATATATAGAAAAAAGTGATTGATAAGTTAGTTACCTTCCTTATCTATTATGTTTCGCCCTGAATAGCCGTTAGATTCACTTATTAAATTAACATAAATCGTCGGGCGTTTCCTTCAATTGATAAAATAATATTGTCTGCTTCGGCTGGAAATAATGCTGACGAGGGGGGGGGGGGGGGATTTGGGAAATAAAAATTGAGAATGATTAAGTAGTGGTTAGGGTCTGGAAAGGATTGTCAGCCCAGTGGCGCAAATGGTAGCGTAGCTGCCCGGTAAACAGAAGGTTGTCGGTTCGACCCCGTCCTGGGCCGTTATTTTTTTTGTTCTCATTTTTTATCTTATACCTTTACCTTCCCTTTCCATATCCTTTAAAAATCCTTTTAAAATTCTTGACTGCACTTTAGTTATTATAATATTGTGCATAATTCTTTGACTGCTATTTGTTGTGTGAAATAGCTTCTAAAAATATAAATATGTATTTAAACACATATATAGAAAAAAGTGATTGATAAGTTAGTTACCTTCCTTATCTATTATGTTTCGCCCTGAATAGCCGTTAGATTCACTTATTAAATTAAAGCAGCATTATTACCTACAATTTCCGCCTGTGGTTAGCTGATAATATACATCTGGCTCGTGTATACATTTTATTAATGGTTGAACCCTGATTTATTGGGTGCCGCAGGTTACCTTTTGGAAGAGCCCATGAAATGATTTGAAACTTTAGATGGATCTTTGTTTTTCCATTAATTACTGCTTATGTATGCTATTTTTCCTTAAAACTCGATTTTAATATATACTTATCATGAAAAATCACTTTTTTTAGTATATTTTATCAAAAGATCTGTAATTTTATTTATGTATTTTTTCTAAAGCTTTTTTTGGATAAGTAGAAAACAAAAGCAATAACTAATGTGAAAACAAATGCTCACCTAAAATTTCAAGTCAATTCATTCAATCGTTGAAAAGTAATTCTACGGCAATGACCCTATAAACACAAAAGAAAACAAGTTTTCCATAAATCAAGTTTGAAGTTTGAGTTTTTTATAACTTTGTATGCCTTTAAGAAGTACTTTATTGAAAGATGAAAAAGAGATATCCATATAGTACGAACACTCTAATCATTTTATGTCCATCAAAAAATTACACAGGACCACAAAAAAAAATTTGTCTCGTTCTGGGATGGAGACTACTTGTTCTTATGTATTTTTTCTGCTGAATCCGAATTCGTCATCAAAAATAGTGGTTCGACTGTAAGTTTTTAAGATAACATCAAAAAAGGTCGAAAAGCAGTGTTTCTGTGGTAAGAACTTGAGAAGAACAAAAACATTATTTCCTTCACATCAAAAACACTTTGTTTTTATGTACTTTGGCGTGCTGAATCCGAATTTGCTATGGAAAAAGAGGTTTGACCGACGGATTTCAGTGATAACCTCACAAAACTGCTCAAAAATCTCATGCACAAGAACTAAATTGCCTTACGCTTGCGTATACGTTTGTCATCGAACGACCTATGCAAAGGATTTCTACGCCGCTTTTTGTCATGAGATTGTACATCTCTTTCTAGCATCCAGCAATAGTCCACCATCATACTCGCACTACATTTTTCTTGCCACCTACGTTCAAATTCCTTCATGTCCTGATGAAATCTTTCACCTTGCTCTTCACTGAAGTCCCCAAGGTTTGGTGGAAATTCATCAATGTGCGAATCAAGAAAGTGGAGCTTCAAATTCATTAAGCAACCTAACCATTTGAAGTTTTCACCTTTGAAGCTCAACCAGGCTGCCTTCTCGATATCATTCATACTTTTAACAAACTCCTCGACCTTGAACAATTTCCGAATTTGAGGTCCATCAAAGATACCTTCAACTTAACCAGAGTTACATTCTTAAAGATGCTTTCTAAGTATCTGATGCAGCGCCCTTCTTTATCGAGAGCTTTAACAAATTGTTTCATCAGTCCTAATTTGATATGTAGAGGGGGTAAAAGAATTTTGCTAGGATCCACAAGAGGACGCTTGATGACATTGTTCGAACCTGGAGTGAGTGATGGCCTCGCTGTCCATACTTTTACATTATAGTATTTTGCTATATCACAACTGTCAAACATGCATAAATAGCATGGGTACTTGGTAAAATCTGATTGTTGACCTAGTATCATGGTTAATATTTTCAGGTTTCCGCAAATTAACCATTCGTGTTCTCTATACTTTATTTTATTTAAAATCGTTTCGATGTTACAGTATTCTTCTTTGAGTTCAGTTGAATGGGCCAATGGTAACTGAGTAAGCACGTTTGTATTGTTAAGAATAACTGCCTGTAGGCTTCGTTTGGATGAATCGATGAATAACCTCCATTCTTCTGGCTTGTATAAATTTCGTTGGAACTCATCAATAAGTCCTTGTACATCCGTACAGTACACTAGATTAGATTCGCCAGTTAAGTATTTCCGAAACGCTTCTTCTCGGTTAAGATCAAATGTGACGTTTACTCCCTGTTCTAATACGTTATACGACTTCAAGTGTGAGGAAATTAATTCAGCTGCATCATTCATTAATCCTGCATTCCTAAACATGTCATTCAGTTGAGCTTGAGAGATCTTATTTTGGCTTCCCTCTCTATCGACGGAAACGTACTCCTCATCACTGTTCGAAGGTACTTCTTCTTCGCTCTCGTCGGTTTCACTATCTGCTTTCGTCAATGATTCACTTTCGTCAGTATTATCTGCTCTGTGTACATTGAGATTTTCTACTTCTTCTTCTGTACCACCATCAACTTGCATACCATTCATTCCTTGTATAAAGCTGTCTCGTAAAGCCTCATCTATCAAACATTCGACTAAATGCTTCTGTGGACGAATGACATTAGATACTGTTGCATACAATAATTTATAACAATTAGCACATATAATGTGCGGAACCCAGGTCGAATTTTGCTGCAATATTTCTACTCCAAAGCATGCTTTGAATAAATCTTTAACTCTTTCAGTAATATGCTTCTTATGTTTTTTCCAGACGTATTCAGCACAAATGTAGCAAAAACTGTCGGAATCACCTTCACAGTTGTGATCAACCTGTTCGTTAGATCCCAAAGCAATGTCAATTTTATTGAAATTAGTTTTAGTACCAATAAATTCATTGAAAAACTCGCACGATAGAACTCCTGTCCCGATCTCAGGTGAATCCGCCGTCCCCGCTACCAAGCCTAAGTACGAGGGCTTTCCGACTTTGACGAGGACAGTGTCAACTCGTCGGCGGACACACTACGGCATCATCCTCGCGTTATAGCATTCCCCTGCAGGACAGCGTGCCTCGCAGGCTTTGTTACCACGGAAGATTGGAAGCGAATCATTCTACACATCGCTTTCGGGCAGTTGTCATCGTTCCTGTGTCTTCCGTGGCAGCAATATCAGAGGGTATATGTGCAGAATTCGGTAAATAAATTTTAAAGTTACTAAGTAAAGGAAATAATGTATACGAGGTAACCCTACAAATACGTGAAGTGCATGACGTTCTTTCCATTTGAAGATTCAAGTCCTTATTAGGAGGTATTGTTTTTTTCATTGACTTTCTTATCGCCAAATTTAACTCAACGTAATATCTATTCGAATATTCCCAGTTTTCAGCTCTTAGAGAGAAAAAAACTTCAGATTTGTCTTCAGCCTGCCGTTGTTTCAAGTTATTTTCGTAGTCTGAATTCCAGAGAGTATATTTCTTACAAAATGTTAGATAAATTCGAAGAAGCTGAAGGTAAAAGTAAATTAAAATTTCTAAAAGCAGCTATTTAGAAAAAACCATTGGACCAAAGTGACTGTTACTTTTTTATGACAAATGTAAGTGGATAAATACGGTGCGTTCAGAAAAAATATTGTATACAACAGTAACTAGTGTCGGTTGTCCACAGAAGCATTTAGTCGAAAGCTAGATAGATGAGGCTTCACGAGATAGCTTTATACAAGGAATGGATGGCGTGCAAGTTGATGGTTGTACAGAAGAAGAAGTAAAAAATATCAATGTCCACAGAGAAGATGATACTGACGAAAGTGAATCATTGACGAAAGCAGAATGTGGAACCGACGAGAGTGAAGAAGAACTGTCTTCGGATAGTGAAGGAGTACGTTCCCGTCGGTAGAGAGAAAAGCCAAAAAAAGATCTCTCAAGCTCAACTGAATGACATGTTTAGGAATGCAGGATTAGCGAAAGATGCAGCTGAATTAATGGCCTCACAATTGAAATCTCATAACGTATTAGAACAGGGTGTAAACGTCACATTTTATCGAACCCGAGAAGGAGCGTTTCGAAAATACTTCACTGGCGAATCTGATCTAGTGTACTGTATGGATGTACAAGGGCTTATTGATGAGTTCCAACCAAATTTATACAAGACAGAAGAATGAAGGTTATTCATCGAGCCATCCAAGCGAAGCCTAAAAGCAGTTCTTCTTCGCAATACGAACGTGCTGGCTCTGTTGCCATTAACCCATTCAACTGAACTTAAAGAAGAATACTGTAACATCGAAAAGTTTTATATAAAATGAAATATAGTGAGCACGAATGGTTAATTTGCCGAGACCTGAAAATATTGACCATGATACTAGGTCAACAATTAGGTTTTACCAAGTACCCATGCTATTTATGCATGTTTGACAGTTGAGATAGAGCAAAACACCATAATGTAAAAGTAGGGCCAGCGAGGCCATCACTCACTCCAGGTTCCAGCAATGTCCTCAAGCATCCTCCTGTGGATCCTAGCAAAATTCTTTTACTTCCTCTACATATCAAATTAGGACTGATGAAACCATTTATTAAAGCTGTTTCAGATACTTAGAAAGCATCTTTAAGAATGTAACTCTGGTTAAATTGAAGGAAGGTATCTTGGATGGACCTCAGATTCGCAAAATGTTCAGGGACGAAGAGTTTGTTAAAAGTATGAATGATATCAGCAGGCAGTCTGGTTGAGCTTCAAAGATGTTGCAACCAAATTTCTTGGTAATAATAAAGATGAGAACTATAAGAGCATTGTAGAAACTATGGTAGAAATTTTCAAAAGTTTAGGTTGCTTAATGAATATGAAACTCCACTTTTTCGATTCGCACATTAATGAGTTTCCACCAAACCTCGGGGACTTCAGTGAAGAGCAAGGTGAAAGATTTCATCAGGACATGAAGGAATTTGAACGTAAGTGGCTCAGAAAATGGAGCGTGAACATGATGGCGGACTATTGCTGGATGCTAAAAAGAGATGTACAATCTAATAACAATAAGCGGCGTAGATATCCTTTGCATAGGTCCTTCGATGACAAACGTATACGCAAGCGTAAGCCTATTTAGTTCTTGGGCATGAGATTTTTGAGCAGTTTTTTGAGGTTATCTCCGAAACCCGTCGGTCAAACTTCTTTTTCCATAGCAAATTCGGAGTCAGCAGGCCAAAGTACGTAAAAGAATGTGTTTTCGATGTGATGGAAATAATGTTTTTGTTCTTCTTAAGTTCTTATCAAAGAAACACTGCTTTTCGGCAGTTTTTTGAGGTTATCTTAAAAGCTTACGGCCGAATTCCTATTTTTAATGACGATTTCAGATTCAGTGGGAAAAAATACGTAAGAAAAAAGTAGTCTCCATCCCAGAACCAGACACATATTTTTTTTGTGTAGTCGACACGCCTATGGCCTGTGTAATCGACACGCCTATGGCAGTCCCTCAATTGTGGCGTGAAAACTGCACCGATGCAATTGTATGCACCAATTCAATTGTATGCACGAATGTACTTTGAAGGGTATTATATTAAGGCACTTCACTTTCGTGACCACGCACACAAAGTACTTAACCCTTTATTTAACTTTTCACGTAACCTATTACTTAACGCTTTGCTTTACTCTTTGCTTAATCCCTTGCTTGACCCTTTTCTTAACCCTTTACTTAACCCTTTGCTTTAATCTTCACTTAACTCTAAACTTAATACTTTGTACTATACATATATGTATCATATTGGGAAAATATGTGACGTCATATGTGTGTGACGTTAATTCAGATCTTATTCAACGGTAGCTCCTTAATATAATACAGGATTTTTGAGGTAGCTCGTGTACGTGTGTACAAATTCTTGTGTATATCTCGCTTCCTTGGTGTACTTGAGTTTAAAAATTATATTATTAAATATGTCATCTGAAATCCATCTGCGTGCCTCCACGTTTCTTCGTGGTTTGCGCTTGCCTGGACTATTTGGGTGTAGAAAATGTTTGATTGATTATTTTATATGTAGCATGTCTGCCTAGCTCTACTTTCCTTTGTGGAACTATCTCCCCCCGCTGAATTGGGTTCAGAAATTATTTGTTTGGTAATTTTATAGATAGCCTGGCTACGTGCCTTCACTATTCTCCAGCTTCATCCGCCTATTTGGTTTTAGAAACTATTTAATTGGTAATTTCACCGGTAGCCTGTCTGCGTGTCTCCAACTTCCTGCATCGATCTCATTTCCCTCATCTATTTGGGTTTAAAAATTATATTATTGAATATGTCATTGGTTACCCATCTGCGTGCCTCCACATTCCTAACTGGAACTAGCTTATCTGCCTGCTACGTGGATTTAATAATTATTTGAATGATAATTTTATTTGCAGCTTGTCTGTTTGCCTTCACTTACCTCCATAGAACAAGCTTCATCAGCCGACATAGGATTAGAAATTATTTAATTGATAATTTTATAGGTAGACTATCGGCAGGCATCCTCATTCCGGAGAAGATAACGATGCCAGGGCATATTTGGATTTAGAAATTAGATTATCGAATATGTCATCAGTAGCCTGTATGGGTACCTGCACTTTTCTGTATGGAACAAGAAATTGTTTGATTATTTTATATGTAGCTTGTCTGCGCATCTCCAAATTCCTGCGTCGATCATGCTTCCCCTATCTATTTGGACTTAAAAATTATATTCTTGAACATGTCATCGGTAGCCCGACTACGTGTCTCTACGTTTCTGCGTGGATTGCACTTATCTAACCTATTCGGGTGTAGAAATTAATTGATTGGTTGTTTTACATGAAGCCAGTCTACCTGCCTCCACATTCCTTCGTGGAACTACTGTCCCCTCCCTACTTGTGTTTAAAAATTATTTGATTGATAATTTTATAGATTTTCTGTCTGCGTTCCTCCCCTATCCCTAGAAGAAGTTTCTCCGTCCGCCGAATTGGGTTTAGAAATTATTCGTTTTATAATTTTATAAGTAGATTGACTGTCTGCCTTCAATTCGAACGTAAATACCGTTTCCCCTGCGTATTTGGCTTTATAAATTATTTTATTAAGATGGCCATCGGTAGACCGATTGCGTGCTTCCACTTTCCTGGGTGGAACGCGCTTCCACCGCCTATTTGGACGTACAATTATTTTGATTGATAATTTTATATGTCGCCAGTCTGCGTGCCTCCAAATTCCTGCATAGATCTTGGTTACTCTACCTATTTGTGTTTAAAAAGTATTTTATTGAAATTATCATCGGTAGCCCCTCGGCGCTCATTTTGTTTGTAGCCGGTCTGCCTACCTTCACTATCCTACATGGAATTAGCTCCACCACCCGTAGCTAGCGTTACTTGCGTTAAAAAATTGTTTGATTGACAATTTTAAATATAGCCTGCCAGCGTGCGATCACTTTCTTACGTGAAACTAGCAAGTCCCGCCTTCTTGGATTTATAAATTTCTTAATCCATAAATCTGTATGTGGGCTGTCTGTACTCCTTCTCTATCCTATAAGGAACGAGCTCCCTTCGCGTTCTTGGGATTAGAAATTATTTGATTAATAATTTTATGTCGCCAGTCTGTGAGCCTCCAATTTCCGGCGCAGATCTCGATTACTACACCTATTTGGGTATAAAAAGTATTTTATTCAAATTGATATCGGTAGCCCGACGGCGCTCCTCTACTTTCCTACTTGGAGCTATCTACCCCAGCCTACTTGGGTTTATAAATTAGTTAATAAGACTGATAATTTTATAGGTAACCAGGCTGCGTGCCTCCACTAGCCTACGTGGAACTAGCTACCTCCCACCTAGCTCTACTTAGATTTACACATTACTTGATTGATCAGGTTAAATGTAGCCATCCAGCGTGCCTCTACTTTCCTACATGGGACTTGCATGCCCCACTTTCATGGGTTTCAAAATGATTTGATTGATAATTTTATAGATAGGGTGTCTGCATTCCTCTTGTATCCTATAAGGAACAATCTCCCTCAGCCTTCTTGGGTTTAGAGATTATTTAATTGATAGCTTTATAGCGGCCTGACTGTATGACTTTAGTGCCACCGCATATCTCGCTTGCCGAGCCTATTCTGATTTAGAAATTATTTTATTAAATATACCATCGCTAGCCCGACAGCGTGCTTTCTCTTTTCTGCGTGGAACTGGCTTCCTCGCAGTTCGATGCACAGTTAATTTGATTGATAATTTTATTCGTAGCCAGACTGTGTGCCTTTACTTTCCAGAGTCTATCTCGCTTACCCCTCATATTTAGGTATCAAAATTGTTTGATTGATAATTTTATATGTTGCAAGTCTGCGTGTCTCCAAACTCCTGTGTAGATCTCGGTTACTCCACCTATATGGGATCTAAAAGTATTTTATTGAAATTCTCATTGGTAACCCATCGACGCACCTCCCCTTTCCTACTTAACTGTCTACCCAGGCCTACGATTGGATTTAGAAATTATCAGATTGATAATTTTTTAAGTAGCCAGGCTACATGCCTCTGCTATCCTACGCGGAACTAGCTACCTCCTATCTAGCCCTACTTAGATTTGGACATTATTTGATTGATCATGTTAAATGTAGCCTTCCAGTGAGCCTCCTCTTTCCTACATGGGACTTGCATGCCCCACATTTTTGGATTTAGAAATTATTCAGTTTATAATTTTAGATGTGGCCTGTCGACCTCCCTCCACATTACAACCTGAAACTAGCTTTTTCCGCCTACTTTGGTTTAATACTGTTTCATTGATAGTTTTATAGTTATCCTGATGGTATGCCTTTACTTACCAGCGTCTATCTAGCTTGCTCCTCCTATTTGGGGATAGACATTATTTGATTGATAACTTCATATGTAGCCTGTCTGCCTGCATAAGCTTTCCTACGTTGTATTAGCTTAAACCGACAACTTGGATTTACAGATTATTTGATTGATAATTATAGTTAGAGTGTCGGCCTTACTCCATCATCCTATGAGGAAGAAGCATCCTCCGCATTCTTAGGGTTAGAAACTATTTGGTTGAAAATTTCATAGGTAGTCTAAGTATGTACCATAGCTTTGCTGCCTCTAGCTAGCCTCCTCCTCCTATTTAGATATAGCAATAGTTTGATTTTTAAATTTATAGGTAGCCTATCTGCGCGCCTCCCTTTTAATACGTGAAAATATCTACCCCCGCCTACTTGGGTTTCGAAATTATTCGAAATAGGTAGCCTATCTGCGCGCCTCCCTTTTAATAAGTGAAATTATCTGCCCCCGCCTACTTGGATTTCGAAATTATCAGATTGATTATTTCATAGGAAGCCTGACTGCATGCACCCTCTTCCTACGTAGGTATCGATTTTAGCGCCTATTTGGGTTTGGAAATTATTTGATTCATAATTGTATACGTAGGCTGCCCGCATTCCTTCCCTATTCTATGAGGAACGAGACAATGCGTCTTCTTGTCATTAGAAATTCTTTGGTTGGTAATTTTGTACATAACCTGTTTGCCTACCTCCATGTTCCTACGTGGAACTAGCTTCCTTCGCCTACTTGTGTTTAGTAATTATTTTTTTGATTGTTTTATAGTTAGACTGTCTGTGTGCCTTCGAATTTCTGCTTAGAGATCGCTTCCTAAGTCTATTTGGACATAGAAATTATTTTACTAAAAATGTTATGTAAAATTATTTGGCTCATAATTTTATTTGTAGCCTGAGTGTGAACTTTTTTTCCAGCGTCTATCTCACTTACCCCACCTATTTGAGTGAGGAAATTATTTGATTGATAATTTTGTTGGCAGCCCGTCTGCTGCCTCCACTTCCCTATGTGGAACTTGTTTTTTCCGCGTACTTGGGTTAATAATTTTATAGATAACTGGACGGAGTGCCTTTACTCTTCTGCATAGATCTTATTTTCTCCGCCTATTTGTGTATCAAAATTATTTTCTTAAAAATGCCATCTCTAGTCCGACTAGGTACCTCCACTTTTCAACGTGTAACTCGCTTCCACCGCCTATTTGGGTGTAGGAATTATTTGGATGTTAATAATTAAACTATGCCTAGTGTTACAATGGAATGCAAATAACAAGCTATCATGACTAGCAGATCTCCTATGGGGCGTGACGGATCTCCCTGTCTTTTAGCCAACGCCCGAAAGCGCTATCCCTAACGAGGTTACGGAAACAGAGGGTGCGAACCAGAGAAGTTTAACTCCCTTTGCTACAGGCCGACGCTCTGAGCGTTTTGCCTTTTTCATAGCGGAGAAAAGAAGCAATAAACCTTTTTTCCATCTGATGATAAAATTTATTAAACGCGAAATTACAAAAACTAATACCTTTCTAACAAAGAACAATTCTCCGCGCTATGGGAAGATCGTCGTCACGAAGGTCGGTGGTTCAGTGTCGCCATGGTGTTTCTCCTTCGTGGTGGATGATCTTGTAGCAGAGGTTGGCTTCGTGGTCGTCGTCGGTAGGTCTCTGCACGAATCCACTCCAGGAGGTAACCGTCCCTCCGATGTGGGTCAGGTGTAGCACGGGCAATGCTTCCCAGTGGTACAGCGTCGGTGTCTTCGTCGTGGTATAATCGGTGCTGGTGTTCAAATCGGGCGCGACAAGGGCAGCGCTTCGCCGTCGGGCAGAGTCTTGGTATTGGTAGTTTGTCGAGCAGCACTTCGCCCTCGAAGCAATCCAGAAAATTACTGTATGCTTAGGCGCACTTTCTGGGCCTATTTATAGTGCGAAACTCCCTTTGTTTTAGCGGAACACTTGTTTTTCCTCCTTGTGGGAAAGTGCATGATGTTGACTCCCACCTCCGTTGCATCTCTACTAAAAAAGCTCACGTGAGATCTCACGCCAAAATCTCATCTGAAATTCTGGATCGCGAGCTGCTGAAATACCTTCAATGATAAAAAATCAGTTTCTGGGAATTAGGTGTCGCCTATTAGGTTACGTGAGATATCACGTGGAATCTCATGTTTCAAATTTCTCACGTGAGATCTCATTTGTAAAATTTCTAAAAATGTAAAACATGGGTAAATCGCTTCAAAACATAGAGTTTTGAACTTATCTGGGGGGTGGTGTAACCTAATAGGCGACTCCTATGTCCGAGAATCTGATTTTTTATCATTAAAGGGATTTTAGCAGCTTGCGAACCAGAATTTCAGATGAGATTTTGCCTTGAGATCTCACGTAAGATCTCATGTGAGTTCTCACCTGAGATCTCACATGAGATTTTTCAGTTGGGATGCGTTTTCTCATGTACGCTTAATGGAGGAAAACATAAAGATGTCAAAAGTCCTCTTCTTGAAAATTCTCGCTCCAGAAAAAATTCCGCGAGACTACGTACAGAGTATATCCGTATGCACCGCTATAACTTATCGCTTATATTTAGATATCGCTTATATTTAGATGTCGCTTATATATAGAAGAACTGCCTGTAGGCTTCGCTTGGATCAATCGATGAATAACCTCCATTCTTCTGGCTTGTATAAATTTGGTTGGAACTCATCAATAAGTCCTTGTACATCCATACAGTACACTAGATCAGATTCACCAGTGAAGTATTTTCGAAACGCTTCTTCGCGGTTTCGATAAAATGTGACGTTTACACACTGTTCTAATACGTTATGAGACTTCAATTGTGAGGCCATTAATTCAGCTGCATCTTTCGCTAATCCTGCATTCCTAAACATGTCATTCAGTTGAGCTTGAGAGATCTTTTTTTGGTTTTTCTCTTTACCGACGGGAACGTACTCCTTATCACTGTCCGAAGACAGTTCTTCTTCACTCTCGTCGGTTTCACTTTCTGCTTTCGCCAATGATTCACATTCGTCAGTATTATCTTCTCTGTGTACATTGAGATTTTCTAGTTCTTCTTATGTACCACCATCAACTTGCATACCATTCATTCCTTGTATAAAACTGTCTCGTGAAGCCTCATCTATCAAACATTCGACTAAATGCGTCTGTGGACGAACGATACTAGATACTGTTGCATACAATAATTTTTCTGTACGCAACTTATTTATCCCACTTACATTTGTCACGCAAAAGTAACAGTCACTTTTGTCCAATGGTTTTTTCCAAATAGCTGGATTTACAAATTTTAATTTACCTTCAGTTTTTTCGTATTTATCTAACATTTTGTAACAATTAGCACATATAATGTGCGGAACCTAGGTCCAATTTTGCTGCTATATTTCTACTCCAAAGCATGCTTTGAATAAATCTTTAACTCTTTCATTAATATACTTCTTATGTTTTTTTCACAGGTATTCCGCACTAATGTAGCAGTAACAGTCGGAATCAGCTTCACTGTCGTGATCAACCTGTTGTTTAGATCCCGAAGGAATGTCAATTTTATTGAGATTAGTTTTAGCACCCAGAAATTCATTGAAAAACCCGCACGATAGAACTCCTGTCCCGAACGCAGGTGAATCCGCCGTCCCCGCCCCCAAGCCTCGCTGGCTTCGTTACCACGGAAGATTGGAAGCGAATCATTCTACACATCCCTTTCGGGCAGTTGTCATCGTTCCAGTGTCTTCCATGGTAGTAGGATCAGAGGGTACATATGCAGTATTCGGTAAATAAATTTTAAAGTTACTAAGTAACGGAAATAATGTACACGAGATAACCCTACAAATACGCGAAGTGCATGAGATTCTTTCCATTTCAAGATTAAGCACTTATCAGACTGTATTGTTTTTTTCATTGACTTTCTTATCGCCAAATTTAACTCAACGTAATATCTAGTCGAATATTCCCATTTTTCAGCTCTTAGAGATACAGCAGTCTTCAGATTTGTCTTCAGCCTGCCGTTGTTTCAAGTTATTTTCGTAGTCTGAATTCCAGAGAGTGTATTTCTTACAAAATGTTTGATAAATTCGAAAAAACTGAAGGTAAAAGTAAATTAAAATTTCTAAAACCAACTATTTGGAAAAAACCATTTGGGAAAAGTGATTGCTACTTTTGCATTTCATATGTAAATGGGATAAATAAGGTGCGTTCAGAAAAAATATTGCATGCAACAGTAACTAGTGTCGTTTGTCCACAGAAGGATTTAGTCGAAAGTTTGATAGATAAGGCTTCACGAGACAGCTTTATACAAGGAATGGATGGTATGCAAGTTGATGGTGGTACAGAAGAAGAAGTAAAAAATCTCAATGTCCCCAGAGAAGATGATACTGACAAAAGTGAATCATTGACGAAAGCTGAAAGTGAAACTGACGAGAGTGAAGAAGAAACTGTCTTCGGACAGTGATGAGGAGTACGTTCCCGTCGATAGAGAGAAAAGCCAAAAAAAGATCTCTCAAGCTCAACTGAATGACGTGTTTAGGAATGCAGGATTAGCGAATGATGCAGTTGAATCAATGGCCTCACAATTGAAGTCCTATTACGTATTATAACAGGGCGTAAACGTCACATTTTATCGAAACCGAGATGAAGCGTTTCGGAAATACTTCACTGGCGAATCTGATCTAGTGTACTGTACGGATGTACAAGGACTTATTGATGAGTTCCAACCAAATTTATACAAGCCAGAAGAATGGAGGTTATTCATCGATTCATTGAAACGAAGCCTAAAGGCAGTTCTTCTTCACAATACGAACGTGCTGGCTCAGTTGCCATTGATCCATTCAACTGAACTCAAAGAAGAATACCGTAATGTCGCAAAGGTTTTTAATAAAATAAAGTATAGTGATCACGAATCGTTAATTTGCGAAGAACTGAAAATATTGACCATGATACTAGGTCAACAATCATACATATGGACAGATGTGGTAAGCGGATGAAATGATTTTTGCATGCCCGTGTGACTTTAATTTTGAGTTACTTTATCGACATTAACTTAATAACGTATCCTTCAATAATAAAATAACATAAAAACCTGACTGTCAAGTCATTTATGGTAACATCAATCACATTTGTCGACTTCGGAATCATTATCATTTTTAAACTGAGAATGATTTTAACCTGTTAATTAGTAAAATGTACCACACAAAGGCGATTTGGATCATCACAGATAAGTATACTTCAATTGCGTAGATGGTAAAAGGTCGGCTTAGTAATCTAAAGATTGTAGGTTCGATTCCCAATTACAATCGGATTTCTTTCTTAATTGTTTTTTTATAATTTTATTGTTTTGTCCAACCCTTCTCCAATTCAATTTCCAAATATAAATATAATATTTTATTAATTATTAAAAATTTTAAGGATTTTGAAGTGTTTTTTATACTATTCTTTAGAATTGTACATTTCTGTGCATTCTTGTATAATTCTGTGTATTTGTGTACATTTCCGTACATTTCTGTATATTTCTGTACAAATCGGTACAAAAGTCTCTTAAGTAACAAAAATGTACAGAAATGTACAGAAATGTACGGAAATGTACGGAAATGTACAAGAATGTACAATAATGCACAGGTAGGTACGGAAAAGTACCGGAATGTACAAGTAGTACGGAAATGTACAGAAGTATACAGAAATATACGGAAGTATACAGAAATTTACAGTTTTTTCTTCCACCATGGTAGTAACATTTAATAATAGTTATAACGACAATTTTATGATAATAATTGAGAGTTAACTACCGATAAACACTATTAACATAAAATTGTTACTTAAAATTAATAACAGTCCATAACGATAATTATAAGTAGTTATAAAAGTAAAACTTTCTAGAGAGTATTAATAAATTCAAATAATTAATAATAACTATTAATAACAATATATAACAGTTAAAATTGCTTATTTACAGTAAGTAACACTTGATAACCGTTATAACCAGTTATTTGCTTTTTGTATCATAAAACATATGTAATCTCACATGGTACCATCAGGAAAAGCAAAAATAAACGCAAATAAGTACTTATAACTATTAATAGGAATTCACAACACTTTCTAACTGTTATTCGTGTCCCAAATCGTCTTTTATTATTTGTTATTAGCATTTATTGACTTTTATTGACAGTTTTATGGAAAAATTATTTCTGCCAGGGCAAGTATAAACAAGTTCAAAAATACTTGACCAAAAGTACTCAAATACTTTTCTCAAGTACAAAAGTACTTGGCCAAATGTACTTTTGGTGAAGTATTTTTTTTCAAGTACAGATATACTTTAAAAATAGGACTTGGTACCTCGACACTCAAATACTCTTTTTAAGTACAAACACTTCAAGGTATTTAACCCTTTGCGGCATAGTGACTAATATATTAGCCACCTATCCGGAACTAGTTTTTTTAATTTTTCGCGCAACAACTACGGTTTTTTATAATTTTTTTGTTCGTACTTCAGCAAAAGTCTCAGTGGTATTTGAAGTGCTGTAATTTTTCTTTATTGTTAAATAATTTTGTTATTTTAAAATTATTAGTACGAGTTCGAAACCAGTGGGCAGCGACCCCTAAAAGCCCTATACATTTTTCATACACTGAGAGAAATTTGTTCTCAAAATGTTTATGTTTAACATGGCATTATAACTATTAAAATATATAGGTTAATAGTTAAAATACCATGTTAAATATAAACATATTCTTCTCTCAGTGTATAATACCGCTAAATAGAAACATGTATGCATCAAAGGGTTTAGATTTTTGTATTTAAGTACTTTCTTTAGTAGTATTAACCATCTCTGTCGAAATCTATCTTTAGTTTATTATTATTTCCCAATTGAACCAATTCGTTAATCAATGTTGAATTTAAGCTGATTGATCTATATTAAATAAGTAAATTGAATAATTCAATCATATTTGATTTTTTCAACAGGTGTGAAATTAAAATGTGTTCGATGTAACACCTTTATGCGTAAAACGATTGGTGTTCCAAAATCTATTAATACACGCGACGATGCGATAAAAATGTATGAAGATTTCCAATTTTACGTACAAGTTGGTGATATCATTTCCGTTAAATGCCGTACCCAACTGAGATATCACAAGTCTCTCTTTAATAAATCATAAAAAACTCAAGGTAATGAACTCTCTTTGACATCTAATGTCCAATTAAATAATATACCACGACAAGGAATACAATCTGAAGAAATGGTTGTAAATGAACCAGTCAGTATTCCTTCATTAGTACAACATAGTGATAGTTCGAAGCCGATGGACAGCCAGATGTCTACTCCTGATGTATCGGCACAATCTTCTAGTGAAGAATATGTTGAACCTACCAAAATTTCCTATGTAAATCACAAACTGATATTCAGTATGTTCCATTTGAAGCAAGAATGCAAGTTTTTGTTGCTAGAAGAATTTTTATTCCTAGAAGAAATAGGTGTTGTCATAAACATTTAATTAAAAATCGATTCTACAACGAGGAAATACAGAACATAATTCTGTTTGCAAATGAATCTTCAATTGAAGTAACGGAAATATCAAAGTTTTTGGACCAGTTATCAAATGAATCAGCTACTAGTCTCCATGGATAAATTGCCGAATGCGAAATTTCAGAAGAGCGCGTGAATGCTCTTACAGGGCTCTCGTGGGAAAACATTCTTTTCCTTTAAAATAAGTTGATGACCATGCGAAACTCTGAAAATCACAACATCACGCAAGCATTAATAACGTTTTTATTTAAACTAAGAACTGGCCATTCGAATCATTGTATAGCTGCAATCTTAGATCTACAAGATGAACAAGATGCTAGATCTATTGAATCTATCTTAAAATCGTTTGAAGTTGATGTGTTACCTATATACTTTGGAATCGATGCATACTCTTGAGATTTTTTTATGAGTCGAACTGCTACGGTTGCCAGCAGATTGCATGATTTAGAAAATCACTTAGGTTTGGTTTGCGAGGCATCTTATGTCTGCCACCAGAAAAGTAGTAATAACGCTTACCAGCGCAAGTCATATTCAGCCCAGAAAAAGATACCCTTGTGCAAACCGTTCACGATTTGCACGACTGATGGTTATGTGGTCGATGTGGCTGGGCCATTCACTGCTAACAAGAGCGATGCTCAGATTTTAGAGCATCTGATGTCCGATCCTAATGGACTTGTTAACATTCTGCGAGAAGGAGATGCTTTCATACTAGACAGAACTTTTCGAGATGTAAGAAGTCTTTTAGAAGAAAAATGATTCAAAGTTTTAATGCCAGCTCTGAAAGGTTTATATGACCGAATCCATCTCAAATCAGGTGGCCCGCGTATGCCTATGTCACCGATCATTTTGGAATGAAACTATTCATGTTCTTCTCCAAAAATTATTTGACACGTATTTTTTAATTTTTTTGGTTTTATCAAAATTTCATGCGTTCAGCGATACCGAAAAATTCCGAGAAAATTCTTACTTATAAAAAAAATTTTTTAATGTAATTTTCAAACGGCTACTGTTTCACCAGTTTTTTATGCTTTTAAGCGTGTAACAGATAATTTTACTCAGTTATGAGCCCTCTTTCACGTTCTCTATGTTATTTAAAAAAAAATAAAAAATGCACGAGTTAATCACTTTTTACTGAAAAATGCACTTTTTAGAAAAATGCATTTTTCTCGAAAACCCCAATTTTTTTTGCACGATTTTCGTTTTTTTGAACAGCTTTACTATGAAAGC
This sequence comes from Torymus aiolomorphi, assembly GCA_036365515.1. NCBI lineage: Eukaryota > Metazoa > Arthropoda > Insecta > Hymenoptera > Torymidae > Torymus > Torymus aiolomorphi. Next base: position 120,413,361 of record CM070875.1, read on the forward strand.
GAAGTCTATTTGAAGAACTAAATGATGTGGGTCTTTTTTAGCATTTTCTCTTTCTGCTTTTATAGCTTTGCGTTGTATATTTTTTACATACATTTGAGTACTAACCTTCATGGTCCAAACCGAAAGTTCATCTTTAAAAGCAGAAATTGACAGTGTTTTTTTAATCAAGTTTCCATTATCCCACAAAGCATATGTAATTTCTTCTGTGCCTTCTATATCTTGGAGTTTTAAAACATGAATAGTAATTCCGTTACTGCCTGGACAAATTTTAGATTCTTGTAAATAGCATAAATCAGATGGCTTAGGACACATTGTTGCCTTTATTATTTGTGACCGAATTTCATCCAAATTGGTAACGTTACTCACTCGGAAATTAATTAAGCTCGTAAGAAGTAAATCATAATTTGCGCAATAGATACACAGATAAACTTCTTTGATAGGGGAAAGTAAGACATATTTTGGTCGCATACAATAAAACTTTGATTTACCAATTCTCAATTCGGGATAATCATTTTTAAATGCTTTATACGTTGCTTTCAGACTTCGAGTAAGAAAACGTTTAATTTTCTTCTCTTTCTTATCATTTATTTTAATGATAATAACGTCACTCTTATTGGGACTCTGTCTTGAACAATTAAAATTGTCATTTATATAATATTCCATAACTATTTTTTCGGCCCTTTCATGAATTGGATGGCCTGTATATGCTGCTGGTTCAGAATAAACTCCGTTTTCTTGTGCAAGATTTTTCGCTCATTCTATCATGTACATTGTTATTTCTGGAAATAAGGATGAAATTTCATTTTTCGTTAAGGATGAGGGTAGCAAAGTCAGAATTTTTATTTTTTCTGATACCATAGAACACTTTTGCAAGGCTAAACCAAGATTTGTTATCCATTCTGTACAATGGCATACAGTTGATTCGTTTGCTGTTATAGAAACGTCATAAACATTGTTCAACTTCACATCAAGGGTATTAGACAATGTTGAAAGTATATTTTTTTTCTTCTTTTTTAAGTAATTTTTAAGTGATTTTTCACATGTAAGATTTTTTCCCTTAAGCCATTAACGCCTAAACGGACGATTTTTTTATGCTTTTTTCAACCACGATTTTAAATGTGAATCCGATTGTAAAAAAAATTGAGACAAGTCATATTCGATGTAAAATTTTCTGAACTTTCGCCTGGTGCTGTCAGAATTTTGAAAAAAATTCATGTTAACAAAGTTGTATTTGTTCATTTAAGAAAAAACACGAAATTTCGAATGACAAAAATTGTTCATTTCATATTTTTACACAGAAACCGTCGTTGGATTTTTATAATTTGTGAGTTTTTTGGAAGCTAACCTTCAAAATCCATGTATAGATTTTTTCAAATTCAAGATGGCAGCATCCAATATGGCGACTTAAAGCCGAAAATTTTTTGCTTATTTGGATATTTTACTTATTTTTTTATTTAAAAAAATTTTTGATGATGAATATTTATCAAATTGCGTATACAGGGGTCTTTTTGGTCGCTGGTTACGAATCTGTTATAAGTTTTCACAAATTCAAGATGGCGGATCCAATATGGCAGCCAAAAATAATTGTTCAATTTTTATGAAAGTCAGTATACAGGGGGTTTTTGGGTCGCTGATTACGAATCCATGATCTGTTTTTACAAATTCAACATAGCGGACCGAATATGCCGTTCAAAATTGTCGAAATTAGTTCAATATTGATAAAATCGGGTATATAAGAACTTCTGGATAGCTTATTACTGAATGCACTATTGTATACTGTATCATATTGAATGTACTATTGCACAGAATATACAATTTTTGTCAAAACATATTTATAGGAAGAAGTATGAGCCTACATGTGTACTTATCCTAAATAATTTTTCTTGTGCAAGTTATATAGTTACATGTAAATTTTCATCTTTTACATTATATTTATTTCTGATTGAAAAATTGTTTTATCCATATGCAAATTACGAGGGGTGTTCAAAAAGTAAGTTTCCCTAGTCTGCCGTTTTGCCCCAGCGCCATCTAGCGAGCTGGGACCGAACATAGTTTTAGTTTAGGATATACCGATAAGAGCGGAACCGGTCTTAGCTGCCGAAAAAATTTTTTTCATCAGTACCGGCTCGGAAACCATGGAGCTACCTGTGAAAAACGTGTCCACCTGTGAGTTGCGTGCAGTTATTCGCTTTTTAACTGTGTTGGCGATCCAGCGCCTCGACCAGCGAGACGCTGACGTCACCAAGCCTTAAAAGGCAATATACGGTGCGCAGCCAATGAGCGCCCTCCACGCGGTCCTCTCTCACCGCCCCTCCTCAACAAAGTCTCGCCGACGGCACCTCGCAGCGCCGGCCGGCGACAGTTCACGCGCGACGGCGAGAGAGACAGCAGCGGCTAAGTGTACGCCAGGAGGCACGACGGAGACTTCAATAAAGTTGCCATTTACCTCCACACGAAAGCCTTCAATTACTTGAACCTCCAGTCCACGATCCATCCACATTCTACATTAAACAAACTGCAAAAGGGCTTAATGGCAACGAAATTCACACTGAATTAGTGGATATTTATGGTGACAAATGCATGAGTGTGCAAATGGTGCGTCGGTGGCGTACATATTTTCTAGAGGGACGTGGAGAAGTTCATGATGGGCAGCGAGCAGGCAGGCCAAAAACCGCCATTACAGATGACACAGTCGCAGCAGTCGAAAAAATGATTTTGGCGGATAGGCGCTTTACAATTGACAGAATTTTGGACTCAATGCCTCCTGAAATCGATATTTGTCGAACTTCAATCCACACAATCATAACAGATCATCTTGGTTACCGTAAAGTTTGTGCGAGGTGGGTCCCACGCCTGCTTTCAGATGATCACAAACAAAAAAGACTTCAGTCTGCAGGAAAATTTCTTGACATGCTTGAAGATGAAGGCGAAAATGTTTACTCACGCATTGTGACAGGGGATGAAACGTGGGTTCACCACACAAACCCTGAAATGAAGCGACAAAGTATGGTTTGGAAGAAATCAGAAGAGAGTGCTCCAAAAAAGCAAAAATCCAGTATTCTGCTGGTAAGGTTATGGCCACAGTTTTTTGGGACAACGAAGGTATTCTGTTGATTGATTTTCTTGAATCCGGTACCACGATAAATGCAGATCGTTACTGTGAAGTGCTAAATAAACTTAAAAGTGCCGTTAAACGAAAGCGTCCTGGAAAATTATCGAGAAAAGTGTTGGTTTTTCACGACAATGCACGGCCTCATTCAGCAAAAAAAAACACAAACCTTACTGAAAAAATTCAAATGGGAAATTTTTGATCACCCACCCTAATCTCCAGATCTCGCACCAAGTGACTTTTTTCTTTTTCCTAAATTAAAGAAATTCAAATGATGAATTGAAAGACATCGTTAAATTATTCTTTAAAAAACAGGGCACGGATTTTTATAAACAAGGTTTGTCAAAGCTTGAGAATAGATATAAAAAATGTATTCAAGTCCAAGGGGACTATGTAGAAAAATAGTTTATAAGTCAAACAATAAATACATATGTTACTTTAACCTAAAAATTGTGTTTTGCTTTTTTCCCGGAGCAGGGAAACTTACTTTTGGAACACCCCTCGCATAACAGTTACTTCCTAAAATAAAATACAACAGTACATTCGGTTGGTTGCATTTTGTTTGTAAAAAACTTTTTACACAAAACATTTAAAAAGAAATGTCTCGTCGTTCAAAGCGTCAAAAACGAATTCACAATCATGATATTGAGTTTGAAGAGTGCGAAAGCGGGGGTTATAATGCAATTTATATCCCTGATATAGATGATTCCGGAGATTCTGATTCTGGATCCCATTCTGAATCTGACACTGAGTTAGATGTTGAATCTGATTCTCCTCATTCACATGACATTGATAATATACTTACAGTCTCATATCATCAAATATTAGACAATTATACAAAAAATCAAGCAAAATTAGAACCAGATCATAAATACGTGTGGATAGATGGGGAACTGAAGTACAACCTTGTCCACTACCTTGGAAATTAGATTTTGCTTTCGAATGATGTAAAAAAAGCAATACGCAACTATTCTTACGTTCAATTATTTGAGTTATTTTTTTCCAAAGAGATAGAAAGCTACATCATTGAAAGGATGAGTATGAACGGGTATCCACTTACCGAAAATAATTTTGATGTTTTTATAGGAATAATAATACTGTCAACTTTCAACAAAAGAAAATCACAAAGGGACTATTGGTCTTCAGATCCCCTACTTGTATGTGAACCCGTTGCAGCAGCAATGGGTCGGGATAAATTTGGAAACAAAATCAAAAATAAAGCTAAATAAACCTGAAGATAAAAATAATAATGACGAAGCATGGACAATTCGAGAAGTACTTGAAATGTTCAGGAAAAATTTGAAACAATTTGGTTTTTTTTCCACAGCACTATCAATTGACGAAATAATGGTCAAATTTCATGGAAGAACAGATTTATTGCAATTCATGCCGAATAAACCTGAACGTTGGGGGTGTAAAATGTGGGGCATTGCTAGTCCTGAACGATATTTGTTCGACTCCAATATTTACTGTGGAAAAGGCTCAAATATCTATTATGCTGATAAAGAAGCTGTACTTACAAAGTGTGCTTTAGGAAGTCGCGTGGTCATGTTCTTGATCCAACAGTTACTGACATCGGTTGTACGTAGAAAAGTAGGTGAGCTAGGAGAATTCTGGCGCAGTCAACAGCGCCATCTGGCGCTCCGTCGGTAAGGTAGAGCTCTACCTTGCCGGTGGGTGATAATTGCAAAGGCCAATAACCCAACTCGGTCGGTAAGGTAGTGCGCTACCTTGCCGGTGGGTGGTAATTGCAGGGAGGCCAATGCCTCAAATCGGTCGGTAAGATAGAGCACTACATTGCCGATGGATGATAATTGTAGGGAGCCCAACTCGGACGGTAAGGTAGAGCACTACCTTGTCGGTGGATGGCAATTGCAGGGAGGTCAATAACCCAACCCTACCCTACCAGCAGAACGCTCTAACTTATCAGTAGAGCAGACTGCATTATCACTAACCCACTCTACCTTATCGGCAGAACGCTCTACCTTATCAACAGAGCAGACTGCAGGGAGGGCAATAACCCAACTCTACCCTACCGGCAGTCTACCGGCAGTTGATAACCCAAATACTATATACTATACACTATATATGCTATATACTATATATACTATACTATATATAATATATACTATACTATATATACTATACTATATATACTATACTATATATATTATACTATATACTCTATATGCTATATATACTATATATGCTATGTATACTATATCCGAATTTCCATGCTGCTTAGCTGTCAATTTGAATTTCGCGCCGCCGAGAGTTCCGCGCGCTCCAGTAGGCGGCGAGCAGTAGCCGTAGCGCAGCCGGGACTTCCCCGCGCTGAGAGTGTAGTTCTGTGCGCTCATCTAGGCGGCGAGCGGCAGGCGTCGCGCTGCCCACTGCTGAGTCGGCGCGGTGCCGCCTATAAGTCAGGCTGTGCTCCAACACCTGACAACCACCTACACTCACGTGAGGGCGGCTGGTATTTTGTTAAATAATTAATTGGTTAATTATTATTAATTATTATTAATTATTACTTTTTTATTTTTTTATTTTTTCATTTTTTCATTTTTTTCATTTTTTTCTAATAAAGTCATACCATAACTCATAAAATTTTGTCCGTTCCGCAGTTCGATTTTTCCCTTTACAATAGCATGACTTTTGAAAATTTGTGTACGTTTGAGGTTATGGTGTCATTTTCCAATAGAATTCTTGGAAAAATGGCATGGAGCTCTCCGATTGGTCGAGCACCACGATCCGAAATATAAAAGGGGAGGTACGAAATTCTTGGAAATTTAGACAAGTTTCTTCAAGTCTCAGCTTATTATATACGAACCCTACGGTATTTCTACCTTACTGACAGAGCTGATTATCTTCATCGGTAATCGTAATACATTAACTTTTACATACAATGAATGCATTATATACTATGTGAACTACATATACGATGTATGCTGTATATACTATGTATACTACATAAACTATGTATACTGCATATACTATATGTACTACCTATACTATACATACTAGCACTCTCCACCACCACGCGCGAGCGCTCTGGCCCCACCATCGAAAGCTCCACCCCATAGAGCTCGCTGATTGGCTGTCCTGCATAGAATTCTTGGAAAAACGGTTTCGACAGGTTGAGACCTGCACGGAGCTCTCTGATTGGCTGACGCAATTTCAAACATCCAATAGAATTCTTGCGAAAATGGCATGGAGCTCTCTGAATGGTCGAGTACCACGATCCGAAATAGAAAAGGGGTGGTACGAAATTTAGACAAGTTTCTTCACGTTTCAGCTCACTATATTACATACGAGCCCTGCGGTATTTCTACCTTACTGACAGAGCTGATTATCTCCATCACTAACTGTAAGAATCATAATACATTAACTTTTACATACAATGAATGCATTGTATACTATGTGAACTACATATACTATGTTTGCGGTATATACTATGTATACTACATATACTATTGATACTGCATATACTATGTGTACTACGTATACTATACATACTATCACTCTACACCACCCCCCCCACCACCGCGCGCGAGCGCTCTCTCCACCATACTATCATTACCAACGATTGATAAGGTAGAAATCTACTTTAGAGACAGAGTGGGAAATATAAAATTGCGGGTAATTTGAAAGGGCGGGAAATTTAAGAAGCTGGACAAAATTTTCACCTTTCCGGTGGGAATTCGTGGAGCATCGAACGGTAAATTTTTTTTAATGATGAAAGCCCCAACCATCACCTGCGAGGTACATTACCTCTCCATAATTTATTAATAGAGTTTATTCATAATCCATATGTATGTATTTGAAGTAAAAATTTTTAATCAGCTGACGTTGTGAAGTGCACACGCAGCTTTGTATACTCTATTGTGATTGTTGGAAACAGTCACCGCTTTGTTAAGCTCGTCAAAGCCTGGATAGCCGTATTCGATGACGTCGATAGCGTGGACTTTGTAACGTCTTAAACACTCTCTCCTGACTTGACCATGGACAAATACCTTCGCTGTACCATACAGACTCTCTCCAATGATTTTCTCCGTGTCAGTGTAGAGAATGTCTCCAGATTTCCAGGCAAGACCGTGATAGCAATGCTCCAACCATGTATTCTCGCGTTGGTAGTTGCCCGTGAGTCGACGCCATGGATACGGCTCTCGAAACATGAACACCAGAGATTCTGATTTGTCGTCTAGAGGAAGTATGGTGGGTTCCTTGAGAATGAAATCGTTCCCTGGTTGCTTGAAGCCCTGCATGTCTACTACTTCAACCAATCAGAAGGTTTTCCGCAGATTGTGACCTGATGATTGATTATTGGAAAGTTTAATCCATAATAATGTGATGAAAACCTCAGCAGGCTGATATAACCGAAGCCTCGCCTAACCACTTGCGAGAGTACTTTCATATTAAAGCAATCTAGCGATCATCTGAGCAACTACTACGCTGGCTTTCCCAGACATCTATGTATGCTAGCCTAAAAAAATTTGTATTTTTTAAATGATGAGAGTTCCAACGATCGTCCTCACCTGTGAGGTACAACCACATAAAATTACCTCCCAATCAATCTACATTCCTTTACCATTTAATATATGAGTCTTGCCTCACGAAGTTCATTAATAATAAAATAGATTTCTGCAGATTTATTTACCATATTTTGCTCAACAATGAGTACTCGAAGGCGGTCAACTAATTTGTTAGGGTCATCCCAGACATTGAGTTCATATGCAGTTGCAATATTGCCTTGCAATGATGAAACAACTTCTTCCTCCTCCTCCTCATCATCACTACGCCACAGTCTTGTTTTCCATTTACATCTCCAATTAATCAAGTCCCTATTTTTTATTTTACATTTGTCACGTTTTTCTTTCCAAAGTTTTCTCGATGAATTTTTATTGGTTGAGAAATCAGATACATCTTTATTAGAATGATAAGCTTCGTAATAATTATCCACGTTATTGGCAGTTTCCACTAGAGAATGAGAGTCAATTTGAGAATTTTCTTTATTGACAGTTGTGAGATTTAGAGGATTGACCTTCAATTTGGCTACCACTCCAGATTCTTTTCCCTCGGCAGTCTTATATTTCTCTCCCATTACATTACTAGCATTTTTAACTTCAGAAAGGGCATCTTTCAATCCTGGAATTACTCTTGACGATTGTTCGACCATTGGTGAAATAAAATTATAAAATTTGTTACTTTTTAGTTTCCGAATCCACTCATTTGCGCAGTGCAGCTTTTTATGAACACATAAATTTACTATGATCATTCTATAATTTTCCAAATCATCTGAATTAATGCGATTTCCATTAGTATTTTTTCTAAACAGCAACTATAATAAGCCCTCAGTCAGTTGGAAAGTTGCACCGCATACTTTCACGATGTTACCTTCAAACTCATTATCAAGATACCTCTTTGAATTACGTTTGAGCTTGTATAAATATTTCTTGACAAGTGAAACCATTTTCTTATCACCAGCACTGGTATATGGAACACTATCAATACTACCTAAATCCGCCGTCATCTTCATCTTTAAATAAGAGACATCATTTTTCACATTATCGATAGAATTGTCGATGCTGTTCTTCAAAGACATAGATTTTTGCTTGACAGCATCTTCGAATATACGAAGACTATCCTCTTCTCGCTGAGGATATGTCATGTTTATGCTTTCAAAGTTCAGCTCGAACTCTACATATATTAAAGCTGTAGGTTGTTACTTATAGTCAAATCCATCCGCGGCACACATATCACAAAATCTGAGGTGTTTATGTATCAACACTTCAGCTGAACTCTGACTAATGATACTTTAATTTTAATATATATATATATATATATATATATTTTTTTTTTTAATATATATATATATTTGAATCAACAGGCAACCGGCACCTTTTAACATACTCGCTTACGAAATCAATACTTATGATAATGCAAAACTTTAGTGCCAAACCATTCACATTTGGAGAAAAGGTGTCACTCCTCCTATGGAAAAGTGTCACTCCTATGACACATTCTACGAAAAAGTGTCACTCCTCATATGGAAAAGTCTCACCCCTATGACACATTCTGCGAAAAAGTGTCACTCCTATGAAATAGTGTTACTCCTCCTATGCAAAGGTGTTACTCCTTCTATGAAAAAGTGTTACTGCTTCTATGAAAAAGCGCTCTCCCCCTATGCAAAGGTGTTACTCCTCCTATGGAAAAGTGTCACTCCTATGACACATTCTACGAAAAAGTGTCACTCCTATGACACATTTTAAGAAAAAGTGTTACTCCTCCTATGAAAAGGTGTTACTCCTATGACACATTTTAGGAAAAAGTGTTACTCCTCCTATGAAAAGGTGTCACTCCTATGACACATTTTGCGAAAAGCGCTACTCCAGCTATGAAGAAGTGTCACTCCTATCATACATTCTAGGAAAAAGTGTCACTCCTCCCATGGAAAAGTGCCACTCCTATCACACATTCTACGAAAAAGTGTCACTCCTCCCATGGAAAAGTGTCACTCTTATGACACATATTAGGAAAAAGTGTTACTCCTATGATGCATTCTACGAAAAAAGTTTCACTCCTCCTATGAAAAGGTGTTACTCCTTCTATGAAAAAGTGTCACTCCTATGACACATTCTACGAAAAAGTGTCACTCCTATGACACATTCTATGAAAAAGTGTCACCCCTGTGGAAGTGTTACACCTCTTATGAAAATGCGCTACTCCCCCTATGAAAAGGTGCCACTCCTATGACATATTCTATGAAAACGTGTTACTCCTCCTATAAAAAGCTGTTACTCCTATGACATATTTTAGAAAAAGTGTTACTCCTCCTATGAAAAGGTGTCACTCCTATGACACATTCTATGAAAAAAGTGTTACTCCCCCTATGAAAAGGTGTCACTCCTATGACACATTTTGCGAAAAGCGCTACTCCTCCTATGAAAAAGTGTCACTCCTCCTATGGAAAAGTGCCACTCCTATGACACATTCTACGAAAAAGTGTCACTCCTATGACATATTTTGGAAAAATGAGACACACCTATGACATACTCAACGAAACAGTGTCACTTCCACGACACATTTTGGGAAAGTAAGGTAGACTTCGGTTATCGACTTTTGACAAGGAAGACTGCCCTGCCGGTTGGGTTATTGACTGTTGGGCGACCCTGCCAGAGTATTTCGCTCTGTTCATAAGCCTATCAACACAACAGAATACTGTGTAGGCCATTAACCCAACCGATAGAGCGCTGTCTCTGTATATATCGGATTTCTCAACCAATAAAAATTCATCGAGAAAACTATGGAAAGAAAAACGTGACAAATATAAAATAAAAAATAAGGACTTGATTAATTAGAGATGTAAATGGAAAACAAGACTGTGGCGTAGTGATGATCAGGAGGAGAAGAAAAAGTTGTTTCATCATTGCAAGGCAATATTGAAACAGCATATGAACTCAATGTCTGGGTTGACCCTAACAAATTAGTTGACCGCCTTCGAGTACTCATTGTTGAGCAAAATATGGCAAATAACTCTGCAGAAATCTATTTTATTATTAATGAACTTCGTGAGGCAAGACTCATATATTAAATGGTAAAGGAATGTAGATTGATTGGGAGGTAATTTTATGTGGTTGTACCTCACAGGTGAGGGCGATCGTTGGGACTCTCATCATTTAAAAAATACAAATTTTTTTAGGCTAGCATACATAGATGTCTGGGAAAGCCAGCGTAGTAGTTGCTCAGATGATCGCTAGGTTGCTTTAATATGAAAGTACTCTAGGAAGCGGTTAGGTGAGGTTTCGGTTATATCAGCCTGCTGAGGTTTTCATCACATAATAATGGATTAAACATTCCAATAATCAATCATCAGGTCACAACCTCTGGAAAGCCTTCTGATTGGTTGAAGTAGCATACAGGGCGATCATTCAGAATGGAGTACGTAGTAGACATGCAGGACTTCAAGCAACCAGGGAACGATTTCATTCTCAAGGAACTCACCATACTTCCTCTAGACGACAAATCAGAACCTCTGGTGTTCATGTTTCGAGAGCCGTATCCGTGGCGTCGACTCACTGGCAAGTACAGGCGCGAGAATTCATGGTTGGAGCATTGCTATCACGGTCTTGCCTGGAAATCTGGAGACATTCTCTACACTGACGTGGATAAAATCATTGGAGATAGTCTGTATGATGCAACGAAGGTATTTGTCCATGGTCAAGTTAGGAGAGAGTGGTTAAGATGTTTCAAAGTCCACGATATCGACGTCATCGAATACGGCTATCCAAGCTTTGACGAGCCTAACAAGACGGTGACTGTTTGCACCAATCACAATGGAGCATACAACTCTGCGTGTGCACTTCACAACGTCAAGCTGATGAAAAATTTTTACTTCAAATACATACATTTGGATTATGAATAAACTCTGTTAATAAATGATGGAGAGGTAATATACCTCGCAGGTGATGGTTGGGGCTCTCATCATTAAAAAATATTTACAGTTCGATGTTACACGAATTCCCGCCGGAACGGTGAAAATTTTGTCCAGCTTCTTAAATTTCCCGCCCTTTCAAATTACCCGCCATTTTGTATTTCCCACTCTGTCTCTAAAGTAGATTTCTACCTTATCAAGCGTTGGTAATGATAGCATGGTGGAGAGAGCGCTCGCGCGCGGTGGTAGGGGGTGGTGGTGTAGAGTGCTTGTATGTATAGTATACGTAATACACGTAGTATATGCATTATACATAGTATATGTAATATACATAGTATATACAGCATACATAGTATATGTAGTTCACATAGTATGTAATGCATTCATTGTATGTAAAAGTTAGTGTATTATGATTCTTACAGTTAGCGATGGAGATAATCAGCTCTGTCAGTAAGGTAGAAATACCGTAGGGCACGTATGTAATATAGTGAGCTGAAACGTGAAGAAACTTGTCGAAATTTCGTACCTCCCCTTTTATATTTTGGATCGTGGTGCTCGACCAATCAGAGAGCTCCATGCCATTTTTCCAAAAATTCTATTGGATGTTTGAAATTGCGTTAGCAAATCAAAAAGCTCCGTGCAGGTCTCAACCTGTCGAAACCGTTTTTCCAAGAATTCTATGCAGGTCAGCTAATCAGCGAGCTCTATGGGGGCGGAGATTTCGATGGTGGGGGCAGAGCGCTCGCGCGCGATGGTGGAGAGTGCTAGTATGTATAGTATATGTAGTAGATATAGTATATGCAGTATACATAGAATATGTAGTATACATAGTATATACAGCATACATAGTATATGTAGTTCACATAGTACATAATGCATTCATTGTATGTAAAAGTTAATGTATTACTATTACCGATGGAGATAATCAGCTCTGTCAGTAAGGTAGAAATACCGTAAGGTTCGTATGTAATAAGCTGAGACGTGAAGAAACTTGTCTAAATTTCCAACAATTTCGTACCTCCCCTTTTATATTTCGGATTGTGGTGCTCGACCAATCAGAGAGCTCATGCCATTTTTCCAAGAATTCTATTGGATGTTTGAAATTGCGTCAGCCAATCAGAGAGCTCCGTGCAGGTTTCAACCTGTCCAAACCGTTTTTCCAAGAATTCTGTGAAGGTTTGAAGATGCGAACCCCATTGAGCGGTGCTGGAATGCATGCTTCGTGTGTTATCTATATATGGATTGGGAGTATATGCCTGTGTCCCTAACATCATATGAATCAAAACTCGAGCACTTATGCTCCTCTTGTTGGACAGAAAAAAAAGAGGAGAAAAAATAAAAAATGAAATAAATTAATTATTTAACACACCACCACCCACCCTCACACGATGTGTGAGTATAGGTAGTGGTTTGCACAACTTGACTTATAGCCGGCAGTGCACCTACTCAGCAGTAGACAGCGCAACAATGCCGGCTAGTGGAGTGCCCAGTATAAATAGTGCATATCATGTATGTCATTTAACTAGTATCAGAATTATTGATGAGTTTGTAGCTATCTCATATGGCTTTGTTTGTAGTGTTGGATAGTCTATCTGATGTTGCATACTGCTCTATCGGTAAGGTAGAGATGGCTGATTCATCTACAGGTGGCGCTACGAAGCGTATCGATGGAAACATAACCTCAAAATGTTTACAAGGCAGAGTTGGGTATTGCATACTGCTCTGTCCGAAAGGTAGACTTGCGAGTTCCATCTACAGATGGCTCTACGAAAGAGTGGGTATCATTGGAAACATAACCTCAAAATGACAACATAACCTCAAACGTACACCAATTTTCAGAAGTCATGCTATTGTAAAGGGAAAAATCGAACGGCGGAACGGACAAAATTTTATGTGTTATGGTATGACTTTATTAGAAAAAAATGAAAAAAATGAAAAAATGAAAAAATGAAAAAATAAATTAATAATTAATAATAATTAATAACAATTAATAATAATTAATAATATAGTAATAATTAGTAATATTTAGTAATAATTAACCAATTAATTATTTAACAAAATACCACCCGCCCTCACGTGAGTGTAGGTGGTTGTCAGGTGTTGGAGCACAGCCTGACTTATAGCCGGCACCGCGCCGACTCAGCAGTGGGCAGCGCGACGCCTGCCGCTCGCCGCCTAGATGAGCGCACGGAACTACACTCCCAGCGCGGGGAAGTCCCGGCTGCGCGACGGCTACAGCTCGCCGCCTAGTGGAGCGCGCGGAACTCTCTGCGGCGCGAAATTCAAATTGACAGTTAAGTAGCATGGAAATTCGGATATAGTATACATAGCATATATAGTATAGTATATATATATATATATATAAATATATATATATATATATATATATATATATATATATATATATATATATATAATATATAGTATATAGCATATATAGTGTATTGTATATAGTATTTGGGTTATCAACTGCCGGTAGACTGCCGGTAGGGTAGAGTTGGGTTATTGCCCTCCCTGCAGTCTGCTCTGTTGATAAGGTAGAGTTGGGTTAGTGATAATGCAGTCGGCTCTGCTGATAAGGTAGAGCGTTCTGCCGGTAGGGTAGCGTTGGGTTATTGACCTCCCTGCAATTACCATTCACCGACAAGGTAGCGCTCTACCTTACCGACCGATTTAGACTCCCTACAATTATCATCCATCGGCAATGTAGTACTCTACCTTACCGACCGATTTGGGTTATTTGCCTCCCTTCAATTACCACCCACCGGCAAGGTAGAGCTCTACCTTACCGACCGAGCGCCAGATGGCGCTGTTGACTGCGCCAGAAATCTCCTAGCTCACCTACTTAGAAAGTTAGAACCTTATCATTTGTATTTTGATAACTATTTTTGTAACCCTGATTTATTGATTCACTTGAAGAGACTTGGCTTAAAAGCAACAGGTACGGTAAGATTCAATAGAGTATATGTAACAAATGGGATAGATAAAAAGAGTAAGAGAGGAACTTATGTTGTGAAGCATGAAAAAAGTAGTGGTGTAAATTTTATTACGGTTATGGATTCAGAACCCGTATCCATGCTATCAACAGCCGCAGGAGTTACTCCTTTGTATGAAATACAACGATTTTCTTTTGAAGAAATGAAAAAAGTAAATTTACTTTTTCCTCATGCATTCAAATTATATAATCTGTTTATGGGTGGAATTGATTTACATGATTTACATTGCAGCAATTTGATGCCTTTTATAAGAGCTAAAAGATGGACCTGGCCAATGTTTTTGCAATTTATTCAATCATCGATGACTAACGGAGTTATTCTTCGAAATTTAGTACATGAAGAAAAAATAGGCACGAAAGAATTTGCTGTTGCACTTGCAAAACACTACCTAGCAAAAGCAAAAGTAAGTAAATTACACGAAAGTGTTACTGTAAGCCAAAAGAGAAACTGTGAAAATTTAAAAAAATGTGCAACAAGAACTCAAAAAATGTGCAAAACTTGTAATGCTCACTCGCGTGCTTCATGCTTCTCTGTATTACATAATTAGTCAAAATTTGTAAGTATGCCGAAAAAATTAAAAAATAAAACAGAAAAAAATTAAAAAAAAAACAAAAAAAAAACAAAAAAAAATAACAAAAATAAGGCTCACTAAATTACGTTAACCTCCACGCGGTGTGAGCTGGGCAACGTGATTTCATGGCTAAGAAACCTATAATCAGCGACTTAAAACTTTAAATTTACTTAAGGTAGTTCTTACCCAAGAAAACAATCGTTAAAAAAGTATTGTGTATAAGCTATTGCTCAAATATTATATTACCAGTGATAGTAAAATCCAAAAGTAGGTTGCTTTAAGTAACAGAAAAATTTTTCAAATATAAATTATATACATTAAACCCTAAAAGTTGGTAAATAAGGAAAAATATCACAAAAAGTCATGAATTATTTTTGTTTTTTATTCGATTTTTTTTATTCAAAACACTATTTTGTTTCTGAAACGTTCCTCGATAAATTCACCGCATGAAATTGTAAACAAATCATTTTACACAAAGTTAGATCTATTAGTTGCTAAGTTTTTTTATTTTTTTTTTAAACAAATTTCTCTAACTTTGTGTAAAATGATTTGTTGATAATTTCATGCGGTGAATTTATCGAGGAACACTTGAAAAACAAAATAACGTTTATAATAAAAATTCGAATAAAAAACAAAAATAATTCATGACTTTTTGTGA
The DNA here is from genome assembly GCA_036365515.1 of Torymus aiolomorphi. Classification (NCBI taxonomy): domain Eukaryota; kingdom Metazoa; phylum Arthropoda; class Insecta; order Hymenoptera; family Torymidae; genus Torymus; species Torymus aiolomorphi. The sequence goes on from CM070875.1 coordinate 120,429,126, forward strand.
TATTTTTCCTTATTTAGCAAATTTTAGGCTTTCATGTATATGATTTATATTTGAAAAATTTTGTCTGTTACTTAAATCAACCTACTTTTGGATTTTACTATCACTTGTAATACAATTTTTGAGCAATAGATTATATAGAATACTTTTTTAACGATCGTTTTCTTGGGTAAGAACTACCTTAATTTAAAAAATTATCACGTAAATTTTTTATTTCAGCAGCCTTATTGGATGCACGATATTGAATTTGTTAAAGCAGATAATGGATTCGTAATCAGCGACCTAAAAAATCCCTGCATACTGACTTTCATAGAAATTGAACTATTTTCGAAATTTTTGGCCGCCATATTGGATCCGCCATCTTGAATTTGTGCAAACTGATAACAGACTCGTAACCAGCGACCCAAAAAACCCCTGCATACTAACTTACATAGAAATTGAACAATTTTCGAAATTTTTGGCCACCATATTGGATCCGCCATCTTGAATTTGTGCAAACTGATAACAGATTCGTAACCAGCGACCAAAAAAACCCCTGTATACACAATTTGGTAAACATTCGTCATCAAAAATTTTTTTAAATAAAAAATAAGAAAAATATCGAAATAAGCAAAAAATTTTCGGCTTTAAGCCGCCATATTGGATGCTGCCATCTTGAATTAAAAAATCTGTACATGGATTTTGAAGGTTAGCTTCCATGGACGCAAAAAATTCACAAATTATAAAAATCCGACGACGGTTTCTGTGTAAAAATATGAAATGAAAAATTGTTGTCATTCGAAATTTCGTGTTTTTTGTTAAATAAACAAATACTCCTTTGTTAATGTGAAGTTTTTTCAAAATTCTGACAGTACCAATCGAAAGTTCAGAAAATTTTACATCGAATATGACTTGCCTCAATTTTTTTTACAATCGGATTCACATTTAAAATCGCGGTTGAAAAAAGCATAAAAAAATCATCCGTTTAGGCGTTAATGGGTTAAGAGGCGATACAGAACATAAGAAAGATGTACCTATTTCATTATTAAATTCTTCGATGCGTTCTGGAGTACTTGGTAAAAAATCTTCATCTCTATCAACTACGTTTTCTGTAACTTCATTATCCGCTATAAATTCATTGTCAGTGCTACTCACCAATTTTAAAGGACGATTGTAACAATGTTGACACAGATATGTAGATGGTGTCAAAGGTAAATTAGGATAGAGGTGCTTCAATGGATGAGCAAGATCCTCAAGTTGTTTGAAACGTACGAAACTAGATTTGTAACAGATTTTTTTGTGCTTGTGTGAAAAGTCTGCACATTTGATTCTCTCCGTTGAGTAATATTGAGACATCGTAGTTGAGTTGATAAGGTGTAAATATGTAATAATTTTCCAAAAGATGATGGTGTTAAATAAGACAAGATGAGTGCTATATAGCAGAAACCGAACTTTTCTTTGTAAATGTTAAGTCATACCATATCCATCTAGCGGAAAAATGTTCTAGTACATAAACTCATACAAGTAGGCGCACGTACATGTATATGTACGCACAAAGATAAACATCTCTATATTGACTGTAATATCATTGGCTATATATAAGCGTTAGGCGTGAAAAATTTGTTTCTGTGTTATCTCATTAGTGATCGCTATCCCAGCGCAAATGTTCTGAATCTCACAAATACATTTAGATAGGTATTTAGGTCCTCTATCACGACATAAGAAAATTGTGCAAAAAGAAATTGGGGTTTTCGAGAAAAATGCACTTTTCTAAAAAGTGCATTTTTCAGTAAAAAGTGCATAACTCGTGCATTTTTTATTTTTTTTTGAAAATAACATAGAGAACGTGAAAGAGGACTCAAAACTGAGTATAATTATGTGTTACACGCTTAAAAGCACAAAAAACTGGTTAAACTGTTGCTGTTTGAAAATTACATTGAAAATTTTGTTTTCTAAGTAAGAATTTTCTCGGAATTTTGCGGTATCGCTGAACGCATGAAATTTTGATAAAACGAAAAAATCAAAAAATAGGTGTCAAATAATTTTTAGAGAAGAACATGAATAGTTTCATTCCAAAATGATCGGTGTCATAGGCATACGCGGACCACCTGATTTGTGATGGATTCGGCCATATATATATTTCTTTTTACACATGAACAAGTTTTAATTTTTCAGATAAAAACCATTTAAAAACGTATTATATTTAGGTAAGCGTAATCAATTGACAACGACAGAATTTAATCGATCACGTTTGGTAACAAAAATTCGTTAGATTGTTGAAGCCGTCCACTGTATCATCGGGCAAAAATTCAAGCTACTCCATCATCACTTGCATAATAGTCTTTTGAAAAATGCAGGATTATACTGCAAAATTGCATGCCTTTTACACAATTTTTTTGGTAAAAGACGTAAATCAGATCCTGGCAGACTTGATCAAATCATTGACAGAATCAACGCTTTTAAGGATTTGGAAAATACGTTAGCTCAGGAGGTTGAATAGGAAAACTGTACTCTTCCAAAGTCTATCATCTGCAGAGATATTGGATTCTCCTGAGATGACTGTAGAAGATTTGGAAATATTTTGTACTGTGTCGTATCAGTTATCACAAGCAATTTCGTATCTATCGGAAATGCTAGAAGAGGATAATACATTTCGTTTGAGTTACGCAAAAGAACAACATGATATAATTAGGTTAAAAGTCCGTTCACGCCATATCAACAGCAAAGTTTACAAATCATATTTACAATATCAACCTGACAGCGTGGGACTCAAGGATATTAGACGTTATTGCTGTAACTGCGCTATGGTAACAGAACTATAGGATGCTGCTCGCATATAGCCGCCATAGCTTTTTACCTGACTCATGCAAGATATTTATCAAAGATTATTCGACTTTGAAGAAGTAACGCCAGTTATTGAGGAAGATAGTGACGAGAAAGTTTAAAGAGGCACTCCAGGAATCATTGTATATAATTTATATGAAAATGTATATTATAATCTGTCACGGCCTGCCGTACCGACGTCGCACAGTGGGCACAAATCAACATGTCTGGACAAAATAAAATATCTTCTTTTAAAACTGACCGATTGGGATGGAGATACTCTTAAAATGAAAGTTATAATAAGTACTTTAAGGGAAAATTGTAAATAAAATGTTGAAAAAATTTTCAGGGTCAGCCCAAGATCAATGTATAAATATTTACAATTTTTTAATGATTAGAATAAGCTGGGCTGTTACCCAAACAAGCGGAAAAGATGTTTATGTGGTTTTCGGATCACTGATAACAAATCAGCTGACAAAATTGCAAAATTCATTTGTTTAAACACTAATTTTAAAATTTTTCTTCTATGAAATGTTAAATGAAAATAATAACAAGTTAAAACACAAATCATATATAAAAATAAAAAAGAATTATTTTGATTCAAATTAATCTAAATAACTTTTTGTTATTGTAATATTCCCTTTAGTAACTATAAGAAAGCGTGCAACTTTATCGAAAAATTAGTACAGAATACAACTTGTACATTACATACAAATTGTATCCATTTTATATTAGTGAAAACAATTATATTCGAATAATAACATCGGCACACAAAAAAAAGTGGTCTGTACTTTTGACCAGACCCACCTATCTTCATGTATTTTTTCGCGGTGAATCCGAATCTGGATTCCGTTTAAGCCCTACACCTCGAGATTTTGAGTAAATTGCAAAAAGAGATAAAAATTGCGAAAAATCGCGAAAAGTGGCGAAAAATCACTTTAGTGAGTAGGAGAAAATTTTGAAATAATTTTTTTGACTTGAATTAAGGGTGTTTCTTGTGTATTTTTTCGCACTGAATCCGAAACTGGAGTCCATTTAAGCTCTACACTTCTTATGTATTTTGATGCGCTAAACTCATTTCTGAAGATTTTTAAATTCTATTACTTACCGATATTGCCAAAACCGTAAAAAATAGCTAAACAATCGAGAAAATTTGAAAAATTCGGGAAACAAATACTGCAAAATCATGAATAGCACAAAATCTGTCACTAATTTTGCTCTTATACTTCTTTCTCTGGTAGCGAACTCTTTTCTCTTCAAATGACCTATGCAACGGGTTTCTTTTCTCTCTTTTTCGTATTCTGATTCGTTTCTCTCTTGAGCGTCCAACAGAAATCTGCCATCATGTTAACATCCCATATTCCTTGGTACCATTTTTCCATTTTACTTATGTCTTGATGAAATCGTTCTCCTTGTTCTTCGCTGAAGTCTCCTAGGTTTTCAGAAAAGTAGTCAAGATGAGAGTGCAGAAATTGTAGTTTGAGATTCATGAAGCAGCCTTTTTTATTTCCTAAGAACTACTGAGAGACGTTTTCGAAACTTTTTCATGCCGCTTTTTCGGTATCATTCATATGGTTCATGAAATTTTTGTCTTGAAAAAGAGTGCGAATTTGTGGGCTATCGAAAATACATTCCTTCAATTTCGCATCACTTATCGCTGGAAACTTTTTTCCTAAATATTCGAAACAATCGCCATCTTTGTTTAGAGCTTTGACAAATTGCTTCATAAGACCAAGCTTGATATGAAGAGATGGTAGCAGAATATTTGAAGAATCAACCCACGGGCTGTGGATGATGCTTCTCGACCCTGGATGAGACTCCGTTCCCTTTTGCCATTCCTTCTGTTCGAAGTGATTTTTGTGTCTCTGCTATCCCACATACATAAGAAGCATGGATTTTTTGTAAAACCTGATTGCTGTCCTAAAATCAGGGTTAAAACTTTTAGATCACCGTAAACATTCAATTGATGTTCCCAGTAGTATATTTTCTCCAAAACAGTCTGCAAATTGTAGTAAAACTCATTGAGTTTCATTGAGTGTGCTATCGAAATAGGTGCATATGTGTTCCCGTTATGAAGCAGCACAACTTTAAGACTTTGTTTTGAAGAATCAATAAAAAGTCCCCACTCTTTGTCTTTATAAGTGTTCGGTTTTAACTCATCAACCAACCCTTTTACATCCGAACAAAAAACTAATGAATTCTCCTCATCTTTCCTGAAAAATTTGCAAAACTCCTTTTCTATATCACGATAAATGTAAGCTTTAATTCCTTTTGACAACAAATTGTTCTTCTTTAGTGCAGCTGCTAGATATTCAGCTCCATCTTTGGATAGTCCTAAATCTCATATGAGATCGTTCAACTCCTGCTGGTTGAAAGTTTGAGGAGCTTTTTCCTTCACTGCTGCGCCATCCTCGCTTTCATTTTTGCTTTCTTCCTTGGAGAGCTCACTCTGCATTTCTTCTTCCCAAGAATGATCTACATCCATAGGTTTAGAAGTGATCACATCACCATCAATTACTACTCATTCTGGATTCACGACTGAAGATACGTTGGCGTAAGAAATAATAGCTTTTATAGTCGTGGAAAAACCTTGCACGTTTGACATACAAAAATAGCATTTTTTTCGGCATGACGGTGCAGACCATATCATCGGCTTCAAAAGATTTAGGACTACCCAATGATGGAGCTGTATAATATAATTGTTTGCACTAATATAAAATGGATACAACTTGTATGTAATGTACAAGTTGTCTTCTGTACTAATTTTTCCATAAAGCTGTACGCTTTCTTATAGTTATTAAAGGGAATATTACAATAACAAAAAATTATTTAGATTAATTTGAATCAAACTAATTTTTTTTTAGTTTTATATATGATTCGTGTTTTAACCTGTTATTATTTTAATTTAACATTTCATAGAAGAAAAATTTGAAAATTATTGTTTAAACGAATGAATTTTGCAATTCTGTCAGCTGATTTGTTATCAGCGATCCTAAAACCACATAAAAATCTTTTCAGCTTGTTTGGTTAACAGCCCAGCTTATTCTGATCATTAAAAAAAAGTTCATTTTAAGGCACAACCGCTTCTCGGGAGAGCCTTATATTTTCACTAGAGAGAAAATTGTAACACTTCAAAAACGAACAATTTGTTGCATAAAAACTATTTTCCACCCAGAATTGGTTCATTTTAGGCGTTTTTTATGGTTTATGTGTGTAGGTCCGTTCGTATGTAGTCAAGTTTATGGAATATCTCTGCGAATTTCCAATAGATCTTAACGAATTTTGTCCCAGATACTCGTCTAATTATAAGTAAGCTCCAGTCTTATACCGAGCTGAATCGATCAACAAATAAAAAAACGCCAGAGCAAATAAAAATTTGAAAAAATCGATTTTTGAACATAATGTGAACAAAATTAATTTTACGTCAAAAAACAACAAATGCATCTGCTAAAACTAATTAAAACACGTCTTTTTTACATGGAAAATTTTATTCTATGAGCAATATTTCATAATATAATAGCGAAAAAACCGCTGAAATCATCAAAAATAGTCGTTTTTTTGCTATTTCTTTACAGGATTTGATTTTACACAGTAATGTTAAATGTAAAAGTTATAGGTAATATTTAATCAAAACTTTTTCCCATTTAACATTTTCATATAAAATGGATTTCTGATCACTTAGACCTATAAAAATGATTTTTAATGCCTAAATACACCTGAAATAGTTTATTTTCGCTTATCATACAAGAATTTGACTTTCAATAAATCTTTTAAATACAAAGCATATAGATATAGCTTAAACAAAACTTATTCCCAATTAACATTTTTATGTACAATAATTTCTGGATCATCTAAACGTATAAACATGATTTTTAATACCCCAATACACGTATAGTGAATTTTCGCTTATTATTTCACAGAATTAGATTTACACAGAAGTATTCGATACAATAGGTCTAAATAAGATGGAAAAAATCGACATAACATTCCAAAGATAATATAATTACAAAAACATAATAATAAGATACAAAATTACATTTGATTACAATATTCAATGGGATAAACACATTGGAAGAATAATTAAAGGAACAAAATATCTATTTCCCTGTTTTCTACAAAAATATTTTTAATAACAAATTTAAAAAATTTGATATAAAATTACCCAGCTTAACCTACTAACTATGTTTCCAGGACCTAAGCGATTGAACTAAAAGAATCAAAATTGTGTAATATTATATAAGTACATGTTAAAGGAATATCATATATACAAATAAAACTTTTGTGTAATGTATGAGCTATAAATGTTGTAATATGGCAAATTTCAATGCATAAAGAATGCAATGTTCTAGCTGACTCAGTCTTGCAGCATGTAGAAAACTATTAAATAGGCAAGTCTCACTGGGTAGAAGTCTGCGAAATACATAATAATGTATTTTAATACAACAGATACCCTGAAACGAGTTCTTACACCCTGACAAAACTTAGAAATTAAATAGACGAGCTAATATTACCAGGGACAATTACATACCCTTATCGCATTTAACAACACCCACAGCACTTATATAATATTTCCCAGTTCCTATTACCTATCCCCTCACACTTTAAAGCACTAACACTCGAAGATCACTTAGAGCTGGAGAAGTTGCAAAATGGAGCTGGACGGCCTAGGCTGGCACTACTCCATGGATGCCAGTCTGCTGAGAATCATCTAACAGCGATCCACTGTGTCAGTAACCACACCACCTAGGAGGAAAGTACTGACAGAGACCGTCAATTGTGTTTCAATGTCAGGGACTGCCTCAGCCTAGGGATCAGCAAAGCGCATGAACAGCAGATCAGTCCCTATTCTGGGGGACAAGCGAGGAGAGTTGAGCACCTAAAAACCACATATGACTAATAAATAGATAACTCAAAAAAACATACCATACAAAAGAAAAGTCTGCAGCAATGGCTGTTGTTCACTCACTGTACCAGCTTCCTGTAACAACTAGAGGGGAAGAACTAGTGAAAACCTTAAACCATTGTTTCACTGAAAACGCTGAAGACACAAGCAGCAGCTTAACTGTACACATAGTCACTAGTGTAAGAGCCAAACAAGGAAAGTTGAGCACCTAAAAACCACATATAATTAATAAATAGATGACTCAGACAACATTTCCACAGCCAAGAAACAGTCTGCAGCAGTGCCCGTCGTTTACATTACTCTCGCTGCCACAGATACCTGCAACAAGCGACAGTACCATCAGCTCACCCATCAGAGAGGTTAGGAACGAGAAAATGCTTACTAAATCTGCTCTCGTCGCTAACACACTGCCTTCCCATCTCCGACGAATCATCGAAAATCGACGAACACGATGAAAGTGCGAACACGATTCACCAGGGCGGCATACTACAGCAGCCACAGTCATCGCTGGGGACGCCAGGAGTGAGACGATTCGATTGTTGACAACACACACGATGGACACATGTGCACCATGGCTGACGGCACCCCCGCGCCGTACTACTCAGCAGTAGCAGAAAGCGCGCGCGATCATATATATAGATATATCTTATACCTCGCGGTCGCACGAGTCGCATCTGTTTTTCCGCTGTTCTTGGTGTGCGAACGCAGCCTAGCCGAGGCACGGTAGTATACATAGGTCCAGAAAGTTTGTACGACCGTGAGCCGAGGTACCTAGCGTAGCCGTTACGACTGTTGCAGTATAAGTATTCATGCACGCAGGTCGCAGGGCTAAGCCAGATTACCGTTGCCGAATGCATCAGTATTGAGCATTCTCCTTCTGTTATTCTCCTTTTCTCGGTATTAGTGTATATATATGCATATGTGCGCAAGTAATTTTTTGTAATTGAGATTATATAGGTATATGTAGTTAGGAACACCCGTGAGTCCGTGAGCAGCTAGTTTTTTATTATTATTATATATTTAATTTTTTTTTTTATTATAAATATCGGAAGTGTTGCAATTTTCGCTTTTATAAAAATACAAGGTTCTCCTGAGTATTGCGGTCGTGCCTATTATGTAAAAACGAGGTTTTTACATAGGGAGGGGGCGGGCGACGAGCGAAGCGAGGAGCAGGTGTGTGTGGGGGCGGGAGGGATGGCGTGCCGGAGGCACGCTGGGGGGCGCAGCCCCCCTAGTTATATATTGATCTTGGACTGTCCTTGAAAATTTTTTCAACATTTTATCTACAATTTTCCCTTAAAGTACCTATTATAACCTTCATTTTAAGAGTATCCCCATCCCAATCGGTCAGTTCCAAAAGGAGATATTTTATTTTGTCCAGACATGTTCGTTTGTGCCCATTGTGCGTCGGTAATAGCCTGTAGTTGTAGCGCCTCACGCGCACGAATGCAAGATGGCACATCGATGCAGAATCGGAGCTGCATCGACCGGAAGACTAGCAGACCTCGGCGAGCGCGGCAGCCATCTTAAAGTTCGCTGAAGTAAAAGCAGCATGCGCTCGAGTACGCTACGATAAATAGGTATTCATAACTGATAACCACAATTTCTTCGCCCGTTAGATACGCAGCGCATTAGTAGAGTGTCCGCTGAAGCTTTCCCGTTATTTTCAGTACTTCACCGTTGGGTACTTGCGGCGTTGTGACGTGACGAAACTGAGCGATCATGCGACAGGCGAATTCAACCTGCCACACAATCTTCAAGGCACCTGGACAACGGCTTCGAATAGGCGCTCTAGTGCGGAGAGAGCGAGTTTATGGAGAGAGTGTAGGCTCCGGGCTCGCGCCTTATCAAGGTGAGACACAAGGTCAAATCACCGGCTATTTCAAAGCCGGTGAGTGCGCCCAACAGGTGTGCGCACGTGCCGCCCTACCATCTACCCTCTCTCTTGCACTTATACATGTGTGCGTCGCGCGGCAATCAGAACCGCTCTCTCACTTCGCTGCTTTACTTGGCAAGCGCGCTCGTAGGATACCGCGCACGTGAGGCGTATTATACCTGACGTGCATGGCGTAAATTACCGCATGCGTGACGTCAGCCACCGAGACAGCTGACGTCTATAATACAGTGCTGGCGCACCGTTAGGATAGGATATTCAACATACCTATTCACTTTCAACTATTTAACCCGTTCCGTCAATAACTGAATTCAACTTCTTTTGTATTACTGCTCTTTTACCAAACCTCAACTTCTTTGATTCAATAAACGATAGCCTTTATTATTAACATTAACTGCTCTAGTTATGATTTCGGGATCTTAGTCATTCCCAGTTCCCCGCCGCCTCTGTGGTCGTTACGTTAGTGAAAACGTATCGTTTACATCTGAGTAGCTGGCACACGAACCTGGGACCCGGAGAGGTGTTCGAGTCCCTGGCAGAAATAAAGCGCGAATCTCCGACTTTCGTGTTGCACGGTAAGTTACCAGATTAGGTTTAGCATTGCACGACATTGTATCGCCTGTGCCTAATCTGGCTATTGGGTCTTCGCGAGTTGAACTGGAGGACCCAGAGTTGAACCACTAAGAAGCAAAGGTGAAACGCGTCTTAGCCCTAATAACCACCCTGTAACAAATCATTGTATATAATTTATATGAAAATTTATTTTATTTATACACACGATTTCTGTAAAATATATGTAGTAATGAACAATTTTTTATTATATTTACATTTATTTACCGATCATATGCATAAAACTTAGATAATCTAACCAAAAATCAAGAAAATGACAAATAATACACACTTTCATACAAAAAGAAGGGTGCTTTCGTTGAGGCCTGACTGATTTTGTACTCAAAAACATATCAACCGTATCGCAATGTATCAAATATTGAGAACGTATGTCCAAAAGTAATATATCTATTTATTTAAGAGTCAGTAAAGGCACTACCAGTCATTTAAGGCCCATAAAATGCCCAAAAATGGCTAAAAATAGGGTTTTTCCCATTTTTGAGTACGGCCCACCATTCTGAAAAATCTGAAAAAATTCTGGTACAAAGAAAGCATTAAAATATATAATTTTCCTGTGTAGTTAGTTCTGTAGATATAAAATAAATTAAGAAAAAATGAATTTTATTTCTTCTTTAATTTTTTTAGGTTAAGTATTGAATGGTCCTAAGGCTAAAAAAATTGGGTAAAAAATACTATTCACAAGCTATACTCCCATATTTTTTTCAAAATTTTTCACATCAAGGAACAGGAGAAAAAAAATAATTTCCGAAAAATGTGGTTTTTGGGACTTACTGGTATAAGGAGGGGAGATAGATCCCCGAAAAAATCGTAGAAAATTCTTTTTTTACTATACTTATATGAAATCGCTGTAATTTTTCGCTTTCATTAACAGTGGCATTTTGCCTATCTTAACGTGGGGTACCCTTTTTCTATGGAATTGACGCAGAATAGTAATGAAGCTTTACATGGTATCCTATGGAGGAAATGCCCCAAGACAACATTTGTGTCTAACAAGGAAAGGGCCCCAGGTGTACCTCACCGATTTTCTTCAAATTTTGATATGTTCTAGTACATCCAAAAATATTTGACTTATGTTTTTTTACGTGCTTATACGCTCATTTAAGGGGTGAAAATCACCCTTAAAGTTCACCTCCAAAAACAGTTTTTCTTTTATATCTCCGGAACGAATTGGAATTTTTTGATGAAACAAAGTGGATATGATTCGCAATTGAAAAACGAATATTTGTGCAATATTTCTACCTAGAAGTGTAGCATCCCTTATTTTTTATAAAAGAAAACCCTAAAATTTTGACAATTTTTTCGCTCAAAAAATTACAAAATTGATTGAATCCTAAAAGAAATAATTGTATTATAAACAAATTAAAAAAATAAAGTTGACGTGTCCCCGTGTTTTACGGAAAATGCTTTTTACACGGGGTAAACTACCCCTAAAACGGATATTAAGTTATCTCAATATTCAATATGTATATATAAATAAATTTTTTTCTTTTTTATACTGGATACACAAAACTAATCAAAATTTAATAAATTAACTCGCTTAAAAAAATTTACCCCCTTCAGGAGGTAAACAACCCCTTATTACAATATTTGATTTTCGATCAACTGAAAAATAGTTTTTTCGTGCAACTGTGATTAATTAATTCTTAAACTTATTTTTTTTTGGCATATTAAATATATAAATAGGTATATTGGTCCCTTGTACAAGGGTAAACTCCCCTTATTTAAAATTCAAAAATTGAGATCTGAAAAAAACACTAAAAGGGAATAAATATTTTACTCTACTACAATATTTAAATGTACTGATGTGTCCTGAATACAACTAGAAAAGTAAAATGTTTTTATTAGCATAAACAAATTTTTTATTTATTCCAGCAGTAGTAAGGGGACCGGTATAGCGAGACGACCCACCGCGGTGCGGTGTGTAGGGGCCATGTGGCACCCCGCTGTGCGGTGTGTATGGGTCCTCAAGTGTGACAAGGTGATTAACTCAAGTGTTTACAGTAGCAAGTGTGGCCACAAGCTAATTAGTGTAAACAATGGGGGTGATTTATTACCCCATAAATAATGGTGCAGTTATGGCGCCCGCCATGACGTCATGCCGCTATATATGGCCCACGTGTGTTCCCGTATATGCCATGACTCGAGGTGGTGGGGGGGCGAGCGTTTTGGCTGTCTGCGCTACACCATAAAGACTCATAGGGTGCGAGCCCTCTCTCAGTATAGACCGTGTGCGGTGTGTATGGGTCCCAAGTGTGAATACAAGTTAATTAGGATAAACAATGGAGTGAATTATTACCCCATAAATAATGTCCCACTTATCGCTCGCGCCATGACGCTATGCCGCTATACCAGCCCGGCGCGTGCCGTCGTATATGCCCCGACTCGTGGTGGTGGGGGGAGAGACCTTTGGCTGTACGCGCTACGCCATAAAAACCTCTCGCTGTATAGACCGCGTGCTGTGTGTATGTGTTTCAAGTGTGACAAGTTCATTAATCCAAGTGTTTACAGTAGCACGTGTGTGAACACAAGCTAATTGGGGTAAACAATAACGCACTTATCGCTCCCTCCATGACGTCATGCCGTTCTATCTGCTCTGCGCATGCCCCCCGTGTATGCCCTGACTCGTGGTGGTGGTGGGGGACGGGACCTTTGGCTATACGTGCTACGCCATAAAGACCCATGGGGTGCGAGGCCTCTCGCTATACAGACCGTGTGTGTGTGTGTATGTGTATGTGTGTGTGTGTGTGTGTGTGTGTGTGTGTGTGTGTGTGTGTGTGTGTGTGTGTGTGTGTTCGCAATCAGAAGTTGTGGGGAGGGAATAAGGAATTGGTGTAAAGGAGGGGTCTACAAATAAAAAAAGCATGTTGAGGAAAAATAAATTTTTATTTATTTATTTAAACGGGGTGAAACCACCTATTTTATGAACAGTTTTTTCTCATTAACATAAATGTTGTCCTTAAAGGAACCGTTTATTATTCGTTATATTTTGAATAACCATCTTTTTTCGGAAGGAGAAGGAATTAGTGGAAAAGGAATGGTGTGGTGGAGAATTTTTTTTGATTGTCCAAGAGTCTTGTCTGCCTTGTTGATGAGAGGTTCTTTGTCGTCTGGTTTGACCTGGTGCTTGCTGAACGGGGGCCCCATGATGTTGCCTTCTCGGTGGTCTTTCGACGAATGACTTATGTATAATGCTGTATATATAAATATATGCGTGCTAGCGCAATGAGAAGTTGGAGGCGTAAATAGGAGTAGGTATAAAGGAAGGATCCTTAAATAAAAAAGTGTGATAAGGTAAAATACATTTTATTATATAAAATAAAAAAAAAATTATTTATGTACATTTTTAAACTTCTAACGCACTAACAACATTTTTTTCTAGAATTGTTAAATACTCGGCATATACTTCCAAAAACATTATTTTGAGAGAACTCTCGCTAAAATTTGCAAACATTAATGGAAGTAGCGCGAGTTCTTTCATTTTGTCTTCTAGTTCATTAAATACAACGCCGATGAATGTATGGTCTAGTAAATGCACGTCGTTTTTGCTAATTGCTTCCCTTTTAATAACATCGATCATTATACCGAAAACTTTGTTCACAAAACCCGACATTTCTTCTAACTTTTTTAATTTATAGTCTATACGCTGTTGGAACTGTTTCACTCCGCTGAAAGTTGTATACTGCATCATAATCTTCGGTGGTTTTTCAGACTTCTTCTTTTTTGTAGCAGGTTCGTCACTGGTAGTGGAGGCGGCTGCCTCCTAATTGGCGTTATCGTCTTCAAAGCCGAACTGTTGAGCCTCCTGTTCGTACTGTAGGGTGAACGACGGCGGTGTTACTCGGGGCATATCGGTGATTGATACGGTTCTATGACCGTAGGCTGTGGTCAATTCGACGTCGTGGTGCGGTAAATATATTTTTGCATATTTGCCTTGCTTAACAAAATCGCCTGATGCCCATAGATACTCTCCGAAGGTCTTGAAATGGTTTTTTAATTGTTCCAAACTGTCGATATCCAGAGTTATATATTTATGCGGTGATGTATGCCCACCGAACCTGATGACGGGTCGAAAATAGCCAACAGCATAATCCAAGCCGACGTAAACGAACTTGGAGTACGAATTGTTGAGAGCGTAAGTCGAATTGTACAGTAAATTCGGCACTAGCTTTGTTTGAGACATTTTTAAAAAATACTGACTTAACGTTGGTAAAAATGTCACGACTTCGTCGAGGTAGAGCGACTGACTGAGGGTGGCGCGGCTAGGCCCGAACTTATTCTCTCTCCAGTGCGAATTCCCTCCTTTCTACCACGAGCTACGATTGGCTGCTCGACTGTTGCGTAAAATCCGAGCGGCCAATCATGAACGTTTACGCGTGTGTATCGGAGAGTGGGGAGAAGCGCTTGGAAACTCGCGGAGCCCTTGAGAAACAGAACCATAAATTTTCCCCGTTAAGGGTTTTGAGCCTCAAAGAAGAAAACGGCTCATGTGTTTTTCAGCACTTGAATAAGGAAACGTCTAATGTGTCACCCTTTCTTTACAAATGGTTTGTTGAACACATGCATCTATAACAAAAATTTTCTTATTTGACAATTTTTTGTATAAACAAATAAAAAATATTTTCTGAAAATTGTTTTTTTCGCCTTTAATATCTTCTGAAACTATCATTAACGAATAGAATAAATCGTATGTATTTAATATTTGTATCTGATATGTTTAGTAGAAGTTTAAGCATTTAATTTGGTTTGAATGAACATGGAAAATACAAACAAATTAATAATAACATAAGTGAAATCCATATTATGATTCCACTGAAAGATCATAATCTGCGTATCTACTCATAAAATCTTTAAGATTTAATAAAAATTAATTTTTCCGATTAAAAAAACACTTTCAAATAAATAACTGTAAATTATATAATATTAATATGAAATAATTATTTTTAGATAAACAACATACGAAATGACTATTAACCCGATCAAAGTTATAAATTTACTTTTACTGTCCTTTCAAGTAATGAATATAAAAGAAAGTCCTACTACAACAGAAGAAATTGCATTGAAGGATAGTATAGAAAATTTTTACTGGATTGTATGAATGACTTTAACGAACAAGAATTCATTCAGCAAGAAACATTGAATTTTCAAGAGCCATGCAAAGATGTTGAGACGAAAATTGTTGAAGATAACCTTGTAACCTTTGAAAAGACTTCTAAAAGTTGGATTTGCTTGTCATATCTTTTAGGGTGTTTGAAGAATTTCTTTTTGATTTTCTTCATCTCAGAACTTTTTTCCTTTTTAGGTGGAGGGGTTATAAAACAATGTCGCTATCTTAAGACTTTTCTAGTTTTGAATTGACGAGGTTGGTCAGTAGATGCAGAAGGTGATAGTTGACGCCTTGCATGAGTGTAGAACGAACTTATCTTCATATTAAATAGTTGAGGACGATCTTTGGAGGCAAAATGAAATGATCTTATTTCTTTATGGCAATGTTTCGTTGGCTTAGTACGCCAACCTCATCAGGCCTCTATTCAAAACACAGAAATAAATTAACATATAAAACTTCTTTTTAAAGACAATTAAACCACAAAGTGTAAATACAAAAATCAAAATTACCAAAATTATAAACGTATATATCATACGTCGATCAGATGTTATTCTCGACTGAAAACAATAACACGTACACTGTATTTATATACGCTGGACAATGTTTACATAAAGAGTTACACAGCATCAAGTTCGTTAATAATAGGAAAATACATTGTACTTAGTCTTTGGATATCTTCCTTTTTATTAATACTATTTTGATTGCTTTTTATATAGATCATTTCGGAAATCAGTCTTTTTTTGTAATTGCTTTCAAAATCTAAAATGGATGTATTTTCCCAATCGAACTCATGTTTGTTTTCTAATCGATGTGTACTGACAACAGACTCGTTATTTTTGTTTATTTTATGTTCATTAATGCGTGTGTGTAACGATCTTTTAGTTTCTCCTATGTATGTAGCAGAGCAATTTAGGCAATCAAATTTATACACCACATTAGTACGATCCCATTTTTTGGTTATGTCTTTGCCTAACCGAATGATCGAAGACAATCTTTTATTCAATAATGGGATTGTACAAATGTTATAAGATTTTAACATATTAGATAGACTATTAAAATCTTTGGTAAACGGTAAAGACAATTTTGGTAATTTTTCATAGCAATTTTGGTTATTGAATTTTTCAACTTCTTTTTCCTCAACATAAACTTGTTGTCTAAAACTTAAGAGGAGCGTATATCCAAGATCCTGTAAGCCTGTTTTTATATGTGCGATTTGCGATTTTAATGTCATGTGTAATTTAATCAGTTAGATTTGTATAATATGACTTGCTGTGCCTTTTTTCTGATATGAGATTTCTCGTGGAGGTCAATAGCTTCGGTTTGAGTATCTGCTAGGGTCGTTATCTAAACACCTGCCTCTTTTCTTTAGCTCCTCCTACTACGAGGGTCATTTGATAAGTACCTAGCCTACAAATGAAAACACCAAAATTTTACAAAAAATAAAATTTATTTTTCAATGTAGTCTCCTTTTAGTTGAATACACTTGGTCCAGCGGTGTTCCAATTTTTTTAACCCCGTTGAAAAAAATGTTTTCTCTTGGTTTGCAAAATAGGCCTCCGTGTCGGCGATTATTTCGTTATTGGAGTGGAATCTCTTCCCGGCGAGCGAATTTTTTAGGTTCGGAAACAAAAAAAAGTCGCACGGAGCCAAATCTGGAGAATACGGTGGATGGGGCAGCAGTTCGTAGCGTAATTCGACCAATTTAGCCGTGGCGAGTGCAGAAGTGTGAGCCGGTGCATTATCGTGGTGGAAAAGCACTTTCTTTTTAGACAAATGGGGCCGTTTTTCTTCTAACACGGCGTCAAATCGGCTCAATAGTTCGGCGTAGTACTGTCCTGTGACCGTTTTGCTCTTCTCCAGATAGTCAATAAAAATCACACCTTGAGAATCCCAGAAAACAGTGGCCATCACCTTTCCGGCCGACGGGACCGTCTTCGCCTTCTTCGGAGCAGGTTCACCGGGTAAGGTCCACTGTTTTGACTGCTCCTTGGTCTCTGGAGTGTAGTAGTGAATCCATGTTTCGTCGACGGTCACGTAACGACGCAAAAACTCTTTTGGATTGCGATTAAACAGCTCCAAACACTGTTCTGAACCGGTCACACGGATGCGCTTGTTGTCTGCAGTCAGCAAACGCGGCACCCACCTTGCTGACAGCTTCCTCATGCCTAAAATCTCATGTAGGATATGCCACACGCGTTCTTCTGAGATGCCTACTATCGCAGCTATCTCATGCACCTTTAATCGGCGGTCTGACAAAACGATATCGTGTATTTTTGTCACGTTCTCCTCCGTAGTGGCTGTTTTCGGAGCACCTGGGCGTGGATCATCAAAAACCGACGTACGACCACGTTGAAACTCGTTATACCAAAATTTAACGGTCGCCATCGAAGGAGAAGCATCCCCATACACTGCATCCAAGCGTTCTTTAATTTCACTGCGCGATTTCCCTTCCAAAAACAAGTATCGAATCACCGACCGATATTGTTCTTTCTCCATTTTTTCAAAAATCAACGGACACATTTGCTTTCACACGCTCTCAAAAATAAACTACAACTCCGATCCGGCTGAAATTTCGTCTGTAACCGTTTACAGGAAGATACTGCACTGTAGTGTATTTCTGGTGCGATAGTGGCACCATCTGGCTGTGAGGCTAGGTACTTGTCAAATGACCCTCGTATATCTATTAGTTCCTTCTACTTCTCCAGTCCCTTTCTCTTCTCTCGCGCTTTCTTTTCGTGGGCGTGCCCAAGGTTTACAATTTTCTCCATGTGACAAAGAATAATACATTTTATTCTCATCTCTACTATAATGGACATTTTATAGCCTAAAAAGCTGGGTAAAAGTGGCGTCTGATTTCCTCTTTTACTTTATTCCCATATGATGCGGGAGTAAAGTAAATTAGCGGGAATAAAGTAACATAGTCTTATTTTTTACGTTTATGGTGAATTGGGTTAAAACTAACAAAATTATAATACATAAATATAAAATAACTTTTCAAATCTATGAAATGGCCACAGTGGCGATGGGAATATAGTACTACATGTAACACGGGACTAAAGTCGATCATTCTCTTGGGTGATTACTGAACTCACCCGCAGGAATAATCTGCGACTTTAGTGCCTTGTTACATAATGTACTATTATTTACGTACATATATAAAACAAAGGCGAAAGTTCTGTTCAATTATGGTTATTTTTTTATTTTTAATTATTTTAGTCATTGAGCTGGGCCCATAAACCTCTCCCCTACACCTGTCAATGCCACTGGACCGCATCCGTTGCTTCTTCTTTTCACCTTTCTATCAAGATGTAACAATTTATTCTAGTATAGTTAAATTTTTATCTAATAACCAGTATTTTCTTTTGTGACATACGAATTGTTATACTAGATAGAAAAAATAGTACAAGTAACTTGTGCGCAAGGTGATACCTGCACTCATCTTATTTCTATGAACTTTGACTCGTGG
Source organism: Torymus aiolomorphi (assembly GCA_036365515.1). Taxonomy (NCBI): domain Eukaryota; kingdom Metazoa; phylum Arthropoda; class Insecta; order Hymenoptera; family Torymidae; genus Torymus; species Torymus aiolomorphi. Next base: position 120,447,922 of record CM070875.1, read on the forward strand.
GGAAATCTCCTATTTTGTGTACCTGTTGCGAAATGTACTATACTTCGCCTATTTACTGCATGATTATATTCCATAATATAATTTTTGAAAAAATATAATATTTATAATTACTTATTTACTGACCTTGCCAAGATAAAAAGTAATACTGAAACACCTAAATAAGCAGTTGCCATATAAATCCATACATCCAAACTTAGCGGACTTAGGAAGGAAAATAAATTCGGTGGTTGTTTCACTGGCTTCCTGTATAAAATACTAATACCTGTAAATAAATTATATGTTAAAATTAAAATAATTCATATCTCAAAGCTCTGAGTATATGTGCATGCGTGTGTAAGTGATCGAGGGTGTTTATGTTTGAATGTATAGCTTATAGAAATTTTATTGGACAGATTTCGTATGAATGTTATTTAAGTTCTACTAATCACTAACGCATGTGGATAGACTTTAGGATTGATTGTACCAATTTTGACCAGATAAAGCTAATTTTTTTAGTTTTCTCATATGATAGAGCTAACATTTTCTTAATCCATAAATTTTTCAGTAATCAATTCCAATAACTTACATTTTTGTTTCTTAAACTTTCAATTATCATTCGTCTGATAGTTATTATGGAAGAAAATATTTAATTCATATTTCGAAATTTCTACCATTCATTAAACTTCAAAAGCTCATTCTTGGTTATTTGCATTTCGTAGGAAAAAAAAATTTCGAACCTTGGGCCGCCAAATTTGACTCTTGATGCCTGTTTAGCGGGCGCAAACCGTCCGATTCTTGCCCTAGAGCATCAACACGCGTCAACAGTCGATTTTTGCGTCCTAGGTTCATAATAGTTTATATACCTATGGCGCACAACAGAAGATTTTGCATGCGCCAAACTCATTGGAATGACAGAAATCTCTAATTGTCCATGGTGCATTATTACCTTTTGACACTCTTAGCGCGAAAGTCACTCTTTCATACCTGTCAACCTGCGTAACAAAATACATTCTGTGCATGTGATTTTTTCGCAACCTCATTGGTAAAAAAATAGTATACGCAACACGGGCGCAGGATGACTCGCCATCGTCTAATATTTTGTATAATGTACTATTTTAAATTACAAAAATAATTTTTTTTTGCATGTTAATAAAAATAATAATCATGGTTTAGAAAACTCCCAGATAGCGTAATAGCAAGATAATTTTGAAACATGCTAGTAGTTATAGCATCACTATGGCGACACCCCAACAAACATGACTCATCGGTTCCAGCAGAGATCAAACTTCGTCGGGCCTCGGCATAGTGCTGCGTTCACAAAAATTGTGTTACAGTCACGGGCGCAACAGCGCACTTGCACACAAATATGTATACATAATATAAATTGAAAATAATAACACCAATACACACAGGCACTGTCGTGTGCGTGCGTGTCTGTGCACCTTTACTCTCTGTATTATGGCAAATGTGCCTATATTAAGGGGGTCATAGACCTATAGGCCTTGAGGCCAAAACCACTTGAAAAAATAAAATAAAATATAATTAGTTAAATATATTCATAGTATATTATAAGTAGGCATAATTTCTGATAAAATAGCCCAAGATATAATCCGTAGACCAATTTTACTCAGAGATATTGCATTGCCAAGATTTTTCCTTTGGCGTAGTTTTTAAAAACAAGTACTCCACAAATTTTCATGGGACAAGGCCTCAAATACTATAAATTCATCCAGTTTTCTACTTAAGTGTTGGAAATATCAAATTTCTTGAAACAAATATTTTTCTAATGGAAAAAACCACTTTTAATTACTGAATTTTATGAATTCTTATGTTTTTTGTGGATTTTAGCATTTCAAAAATATTAGTTTCCAAAAATGTTATATTTCCAACTCTTACGTAGAAAACTGGATAAATTTAGAGTATTATAGGCCTTGTCCCATGTAAATTTGTAGAGTACTTGTTTTTAAAAGCTACGCCAAAGTCTTAAAAACAATATTTTATAAAAAACCCTGTGAAATGAAAATTCAGTAAAACTTGAAAAGTATTGAACCATTTAGTTCCCAATTTTTTCTGTTCTTCCTGAAATATAAAAAATAAGTTTTTATAGTTAAATATAATGTAATTTTAAAATAAATATATTTCTCACCCGTTCTAAACACATACATAATAACCTGTAACAATTAATGAAACTCTGCCAAATACGGTAGTGGCAGGATTATCTTACTCACTATTTATAAGATATCTTTTGAAACCCAGTTAAAGTAAGATTTTATTTTTTTTTACAAATAGAATATTAACTCATTTTCTGTGTATCTGAAATCAAGGAGAACAATTAAGCAAAAATTGACTCCAGATTTTTAATTGATAATATTGCAATGTAAATCATAAAAACATTTACCTTAGCTTGAGTTCTGTTCCTCTATAAAAGGTGATTAACAATACTGGCATCTTGGCTTGCATTCCTTTAAACTTGATAACTCAGCAATGCGAAATCTTGGACTTCTGATACAACCTTACTCTTAAATGACTTTCCAAAACATTGCACTCCAATATACTATTAAGTAAAATACTAAGATGAATGTAGAATATTCTACAACAAAAATGTTTCATTTTGTCGAATCCAAAATCTCAATCAAAGCTTATAATAGTACAATATATTTATAAATTAGCGGTAATAGTACAATATATTTATAAATTGGCGGTAGGTCCATTTTCTGAAATCATTACTTCGTTATTATGTTTGGCGTATTATATGAAATCTGTAGGTATCTGGTGGATATTACAATAATGCATTACTGGTTCAGGAAATATAAACTTAATTTTATCATAGCGAGTTAGAGTTGATGATCTGTTCTAAAACTTTCTGACCAAAGTGGACGTTTTTATTTTCTTTCGCTGACATGTATTTCTCTTTTCTTTAATTAAACTGAATCTTGATATAAATAAATTTCTATTCATAGAGACTGTTGACACTACAGTCTCATTTTGAAGTTACTTTAAAACTTTAACAAAACACTCAGGAACCACTTGTATTAAGGCCGAATCCATCTCAAATCAGACAGCCCGCGTATGCCTATTTCACCTATCATGTTGAAATAAAAATATTTATGTTCTACTCGAAAAAATATTTTACACGTGTTTTTTTATTTTTTTGTTTCATCAAAATTTCATGCGTTCAGCGATACCGAAAAATTCCGAGAAAATTCTTTCATTGAGAAAAAAAATTTTCAATGTGATTTTCAGACTGCTATTGTTTCAGCAGTTTTTCAAGCTTTTAAACGTGTAACACATAATTTCACTCAGTTTTGAGCCCTCTTTAACGGCCTTAATGTCATTTTCAAAAAAAAATAAAAAATCCACGAGCTATGCACTTTTTACTGAAAAATTCATTTTTTAGAGAAGTGCCTTTTTCTCGAAAACCCCATGTTTTTTTTGCACAATTTTTGTTGTCGTGATAGAGGACGGTAATGCCTAGCTAGACGTATTTGTGAGATTCGGTACTTTTTCCCTGGGATAGCGATCACTAATGAGATAACACACAAACAAATTTTTCACGCTTAACGCTTATATATAGTCAATGATATTAGAGTCAATGTAAAGGTATTTATCTTTGTGCGTATGTAATATACATGTACGTGCGCCTACTTATAGGAGTATATGTACTAGTACATTTGTCCGCTAGATGGATATGGTTTGACTTAACATTTACAAAGAAAAGTTCGGTTTCTGCTATATATCACACATCTCGTCTTATTTAAAACCATCATCTTTTGGAAAATTATTACATATTTACACCTTATCAACTCAACTACGATGTCTCAATATTACTCAACAGAGAGAATCAAATGTGCAGACTTTTTAGACAAACACAAACAAATTATTTACAAATCTAGTTCCGTACGTTTAAAACAACTTGCGAATCTTGCTCATCCATTGAAGCACCTCTATCCTCATTTACCTTTGACACCTTCTACATATCTGTGTCAACATTGTTACAATCGTGCTTTAGAATTGGTGAGTAGTACTGACAATGAATTTATAACGGATAATGAAGTTACCGATAACGTAGTTGATAGAGATGAAGATTTTTTACCAAGTACTTCAGAACGCATTGAAGAATTTAATAATGAAATAAGTACATCTTTCTTAGGTTCTGTATCGCCTCTTAAAAGAAAAAATCTTATACATGAAAAATCAATTGAAAATTACGTAACAAAGAAGAAAAAAAAAATACTTTCAACATTGTCTAATACCCTTGATGTGAAGTTGAACAATGTTTATGACGTTTCTATAACAGCAAATGAATCAACTGTATGCCATTGTACAGAATGGATACAAAATCTTGGTCTAGCCTTGCAAAAGTGTTCTACGATATCAGAAAAAATAAAAATTCTGACTTTGCTACCTTCATCCTTTACAAAACATGAAATTTTATCTTTATTTCCAGAAATAACAATGTATATGATCAACAAATCGAGAAATCTTGTTAAAGAAAAAGGAATTTATTCAGAACCAGATGCATATTCAGGCCATCCGATTGATGAAAACATGGAAAAAATTGTTATGGAATATTATTTAAATGATGATTTTAATTGTTCAAGACAAAGTCCTAATAAATGTGACGTTGTTACAATTAAAGTTAACAATAAAAAAGAGAAAAAAGTTAAGCGTTTTCTTACTCGAAGTTTAAAAGAGACGTATAAAGTATTTAAAAATGATTATCCAGAATTGAGAATTGGAAAATCGAAATTTTATAGTTTGCGACCAAAGTATGTCTTACTTAGCCCCATCAAAGAAGTTTGTCTCTGTATCTATTGCGCAAATTATGATTTATTTCTTACGAGCTTAATTAATTTTAGAGGGAGTAACGTCACAGAGTTGGATGAAAGTCGGTCACAAATAATAAATGCAACAATGTGTTCTGAGCCATCTGATTTATGTTATTTACAAGAATGTAAACTATGTCCAGGGATTAAGGGAATTACGTTTCATGTTTTAAAACTGCAAGATGTAGAAGGCACAGAAGAAATTACATATGCTTTGTGGGATAATGGAAACCTGATTAAAAAGACACTATCAATTTCTGCTTTTAAAGATGAACTTTCGGTTTGGACCATGAGGGTTAGTACTCACATGTATGTAAAAAATATACAACGCAAAGCTATAAAAACAGAAAGAGAAAGTGCTAAAAAAGACTCACATCATTTAGTTCTTCAAATAGACTTCGCTGAAAACTGGGCTGTGATTCATAATAAAGCTGTTCAGGAGGAAATCATTGGGTTAATGATCAAATTTCTATTTTCACAGCAGTCTCTTATCAAGGGGATTCGACACAAAGTTTCGCAGTTATAAGTGATGACCGAAAACATGATTCAGCGTATGCTTTGCTAGCAGTACAAAAATTATAAAATTCTTGAAAGAAAATTGTTGTGATTCAATTAAAAAAATTACCATCGTATCAGACGGCGCTGCGAGTCACTTTAAAAATCGCTTTCAATTAGATGAACTAAAACGAGCACCGTGTGATATAAAATGGTTGTTCTCTGCTACTGGGCACGGCAAAGGAGCTGTAGATGGTGTGGGTGGACTTATAAAGCATTATGCTACTTCGCATAATCTTCGAGAGCCCCTTGAAGAAGCTATTCAAAACGCAAATGATTTTGCAATACATGTTCAAAAATATACTGATGCTATTAAAATAATACATTTACAAGATGCTGAAATAGAACAATTCAGAAAAGAAAAAAAATATTGATTGGCTTACAACTCCAAAGCATCCTGGAATTCAAAAACTCATATATGGGTTAAAAAAACATGTGACGATAAAATACATTGTTTGACAGCAAAGACCGCTGATCGTCCGCTTACTGAATTAAGAACAATGAAGCAGAAAAACAAAGGTAGTAAAATAGGTATACAAATGAAAAAAAGGTATAAAAATAAAAAATCAAAAAGACGCAAATAACAAATAAATACATAGTTATGTGTACCTGTATATTACATACACACAAAGACAAATACCTTTACATTGACTCTAATATCATTGACTATATATAAGCATTAGGCGTGAAAAATTTGTTTGTGTGTTATCTCATTAGTGATCGCTATCCCAGGGAAAAAGTACCGAATCTCACAAATACGTCTAGCTAGGCATTACCGTCCTCTATCACGACAACAAAAATTGTGCAAAAAAAACATGGGGTTTTCGAGAAAAAGGCACTTCCCTAAAAAATGAATTTTTCAGTAAAAAGTGCATAGCTCGTGGATTTTTTATTTTTTTTGAAAATGACATTAAGGCCGTTAAAGAGGGCTCAAAACTGAGTGAAATTGTGTGTTACACGTTTAAAAGCTCGAAAAACTGCTGAAACAATAGCAGTCTGAAAATCACATTGAAAATTTTTTTTCTCAATGAAAGAATTTTCTCGGAATTTTTCGGCATCGCTGAACGCATGAAATTTTGATGAAACAAAAAAATAAAAAAACACGTGTAAAATATTTTTTCGAGTAGAACATAAATATTTTTATTTCAACATGATAGGTGAAATAGGCATACGCGGGCTGTCTGATTTGAGATGGATTCGGCCTTAAACACTTTCACAAACTAATTATTAGATGTGCTTTTAAATATAATATAGTGAATGTTTACTTTTGAATCAACTCAAGAGTGCAAAATATTCAAAATTAATTGAGAAATGTCGTATAAAGAAGTTTAAAATCACTGTGCTTATGTGATGTCAGCAGTGTTTACATTCATGCTAACAGTCTGTTATGTGTAGGTATTACTTATAGTTTATGGTTATGGAACAAAAAAGAGAGTACACTACTATCGAAAATTGACTGGTCAATTTCGAGTAAAGTGGCCAAAATTTACGGTCAAAAACCAATCCATTAGTTTTCAAATTAAAACGTAGGTTACTTTAATGTTAAATAGATGGATGACTCCCTTAAGGGGGTCATAGACCTAAAATACGTCAAAAAATTAATTTTTTTTATTTTATTTTTCTATTATATATGTTATTCTGAATCTAAAAAAAGTGTGAATCATAAATAAAAAAAATTTTAAATGTTCGTTATAAAACTTGATTTTCTTTTATTATCAATTTAACATTAAAATAATCTACGTTGTAATTTAAATCCCAATGGAATCGTTTTTGAAAGTAAATTTTGACCACTTTACTTGAAATTGACCAGTCAATTTTCGACCGTAGCGTACTCTCCTTTTTGCGCCATAACCATAAGCTATAATACCTACACATAACATAGACTGTCAGCATCAATGTAAACACAGCTGACATCACATATTATATTTAAAAGTACATCTAATAATTAGTTTGTGAAAATGTTTAATACAAGTGGATACTGAGTGTTTTGTTAAAGTTTAAATTAGCTTGAAAATGAGACTGTAGTGTCAACACTCTATGAATAGAAATATATTTATATCAAGATTCAGTTTAATTTAAAAAAAAGAGGTACATGTGAGCAAAAGAAAATAAAAACATCCACTTTGATCAAAAAGTTTTAGAACAGATCATCACTTCTAACTCGCTATGATAAAATTAAGTTTATATTTTCTCAAAAAGTTATGCATTATTGTAATAGCTACTACATACCTACAGATTTCACATAATACGTCAAACATAATAGTGAAGTTTTAATGAATTTTCATTTAACAGGGCCTAGCTTCTAAAAATAAGTACTCTACAAATTTTCATGGGACAAGGCTTAAAATGCTCTAAATCCATCCAGTTTTCTATCTAAGAGTTGAAAATATAACCTTTTCGGAAACTACTAATTTTGAAATGCTAAAATCCACAAAAAAAAAGTGAAAATTCATAAAATTCATGAATTAAAAGTAGTTTTTTCTATTAAAAAATATTGGTTTCAAGAAACTTGATATTTCCAGCTCTTACGTAGAAAACTTGATGGATTTAGAGTATTCTAGGCCTTGTCCCATGAAAATTTGTCGAGTACTTGTTTTCAAAAACCACGTCAAAGGAAAAACCTTGGTAATGCAATATCTCAGAAAACTTGGTCTACAGATTATATCTCGGGCCATTTTATGAGAAATTGTGCCCATTTATGATATACTATTATTATATGTATTGTAACGGCAGGCGCGTCTGTGTGTGTGTATGTGCGCGAACACGGAGCTCGGATCGATCCGATCTTCGACGCACGGTATACACACAGGTAGTTGACCGAAAACATAAACATACCGCGGCCTTGGAGAAGGCAAGGCCGACAGTTGCGGCATGAGGATTCGCAAATAGTGTCGGGGTTGTCCTCGTATTTCTCCGGGGGCTTGCGTGTGTGCGTGTAGTTGCTCGCACGTATAGCTGTGCGAAAGGTACCGAGCGCAACTATGACACACAATGAGCCCCGAAATAAAAACTCGTGACAACCTTGCGCGAGGGGGAAGGAGAGCGAGATACAGAACCCGGCAGTATCGCTTCTGCCGTAGCTGAGGTAGCTGCTCGTCCCTCGTGCGCGACGACTTGGAGAGAGAGAGAGAGAGAGAGAGAGAGAGAGAGAGAGAGAGAGAGAGAGAGAGAGAGAGAGAGAGAGAGAGAGAGAGAGAGAGAGAGAGAGAGAGAGAGAGAGAGAGAGAGAGAGAGAGAGAGAGAGAGAGAGAGAGAGAGAGAGAGAGAGAGAGAGAGAGAGAGAGAGAGAGAGAGAGAGAGAGAGAGAGAGAGAGAGAGAGAGAGAGAGAGAGAGAGAGAGAGAGAGAGAGAGAGAGAGAGAGAGAGAGAGAGCAACCTTTATTCGGCCACAAGGGCTAAAAAATAAAATTACAATTATTTACAAATTGTTAATATACAGCTATAAGCTTCAAGTATAAAAATACATAGATCACAATTCAATTTTTGGTCAAGGTAAAAATATTTATCACAGATAAAATGACTATTTTATCAGGCCATTAGGCCACGTCGCATTACTTACTATAGTAAGCTATTGAATTAATTTATCCCCGCGAAGGATACTATCACAGTGTTAAGGCTCGATGAGCCAAGTCATATTGAGAAAAATCACAGCAAATAATCTTATAACTAACTATACAGTTTGGTTACGAGATGTCACTTTCCCCCACTAACAGGGAGCTAGGTGTCGAGACCAAGAAGGTAACGGCGCACCGCCCCTTTAAAAGATGTTAACGATGGAGAATTTCGGAGGCCGGAGGGGAGGGAGTTCCAGAGACGGGCTCCATGGACTTGAAATGCTCTGGCACCCGTCTCAGTACTCACATTGGGAATATTGAGTTCAGGCGGGACGCCTCTACTGGAAGGCCTCGGCACATGGGCTTTAAAGAACTGTACTAAATATTCCGGCTCACGTAGTCTAGTGATTTTGAAAAGCAAAAGGGCTTCAAAATAGAGCCGCCTCGAGTCCATACGTAGCCAGCCGAGACGCTTCCTGTAGGGAGTGATGTGTTCGTCCCGCCTAACCCCAAAGATGTATCTCACACCTGAATTACTAAGTCGTTGTAGACGTAGCTTCTGTTCGTCCGAAGCGTCGAGGTATACCACAGCGCAATAATCCAGATACGGTTGGACTAAGGACTCGACTAGCCTCTTCCGTAAAGTCTCGGTGGTACAATCCCTAATAAACCGCAAGCTGTAGAGGGATTTATTGACTTTCTTAGTAATGGAGTCAACTTGCGGCTTCCAAGTGAGTTTACTGTCAAGTGTAACACCGAGACTCACGATCGAGTCACTAAATGGGACGATCGCTCCATCCTGCATCTCAATTCCAGGCAAGTTCCATGAATTTATATCATTCACGTTCTTTCTTGTACCAAAAAATATTGCCTTCGTTTTGCCTGGGTTGAGACGCAAGCCAGAGCTCCCCGCCCACCCAGCAACAAGCCGTGCCGTTTCCGCCAATCGAGCCATGCCCTCGCGGAATTTATCTTTGGTCGTATGTAGATAGATCTGGAGGTCATCCGCGTAGAAAAGGTGACTTACCGCGCGACCGTCAAGTAAGTCCTGTAAGTCATTTACATACAAGCTAAACAACAGTGGTCCCAGGACTGAACCCTGTGGGACGCCCAGATTAGTGTCCAACCAATCCGAATTTCCATTTTTATTAGAAATCACCATCTGGGTCCGGCCTTGTAAATATGATTTTACCCACAGGAGAGCCATCCTAGAGAACCCCAGTCGTCTAAGCTTGCATATAAGTTTCATAGGTGAGATGGTGTCGAACGCTTTGCTAAAATCAAAAAGGAGCAAAAGCGTCACCTTCTTTCTGTCCATGGCCATGCGTGCGTCTTCAGTCAGCTTTAATAACGCAGTCTGTGTGCTGTGGTGTTTTCTGAAACCGGTCTGGAGGGGATCTAAAATTTTGTTTTTCTCTAAATACTCCGTGATTTGTCCGTGGGCAATCTTTTCGAGCACCTTGGAAAGGAAGCAGAGAAGTGCTATCGGACGAAAGTCCGCAGCACTCTCTGGAGTCGAGGACTTTTTCAAAGCTAAGATCTGTGCCTGTTTCCAGGTACTCGGAAAGACGCCCTGAGCAAAAGAGGTATTGAATATTTTAACAACATACTCGCCAATAATCGGTAGAGCTTTCACTATCACGTTTTGCGGAATCCCATCAGCACCTTTCGCTTGAGAGGAAAAGTGGGATATAGCAAGGACAACGTCGCTGAGGTTAATGGGACTGAAAGAGAATCCCTCATCATCAGCTGATAAAATCGTATTCATTGCTTCCTCGAGATTTTCGTGAGGAGAGGCTGAGATTCCCGCAAAGTGATTGTTCAGCTCATCCGGAGAAAATCCAAATAACTCATCTTCTTTTTTCTTAGGTATGAGGCCAAAATTACGCATTTCCTTCCAAATGTTTTTATTATCATCAAGAGCTTCCGAAAGATGTTTAATAAGGAAGGCACTTCGCTCTTGAGATGATCGCGCATCTACCTCGTTATTGAGCCGAAGAAACTCATCACGCAAATCCGCTCGACCAGTGCGTTTGTAGCGCCTGTGCGTAGCATCACGTTTGTCAATGAGTTGCCTCAGCTCCGGTCCAAACCAAGGAGCATGTTTCTTATTAGGGCAAACCACCTTTTGTGGCGCCAAATTATTAATAGCTACATTTAGATTCTCATTAAGACTGTTCAGCGCTCCCTCCAAATCGGTTTCAATAGAATTCATGGCCGCCCAATCACTTCGAGAGAGTACATTTAGAAGGGATGGTGTGTCAATACCTTTGAAATCTCGATACGTGAAAGACTCTCTAGGGAGAGTAGGAGTAAAAACATCTATAGTGACATCTATGATGCAATGTTTACCAAGATTGGGCAACCATTCATTCTTAAAGTCCCGTATTGTATCGTTTTCGTCTGTCAACATCACGTCGACCCAGGTGTGAGAGGATGGGGTGTGATGAGTCGGGCCATGGCGGACTAACTGCAAGGTTAGCTCCTCCGTTAAACGCTTAATAGTGTTAGCGTCATCGGTCTCAGATAACAGGTCCGCATTCAGATCTCCCATGATGACTTTGTGACTAAAGTCTCTGCAGAGATCGCGTAAGATGTTAAATAAATCGGTGTCCTTCTGCATGGGAATCTTAGGGGGTCTGTATATGACACCTATCAGAATCGGAGGAGAGTCACCCTGCTGTACACTACAGAATAAATACTCCGGGATCCCTGGTTTACCCGGGCCCTGAGTATTAGAAACAGCCAATGTATTTACTTTAAGTGTATTGCGCACATACAGGGCGACACCCCCTCCATTCACATTACGATCCTGACGAAGTAATTTAAATCCCCGAATCTGAATGAGGCTATCATCCACGACCGAGCCCAGCCATGTCTCCGCAATCCCAAAGATGTCATAATCTGAGTTGGTAGATAAATGAGTACGGAGCCCCTCAATATGAGCCCTAATTGAGTTCACATTGAGGAACCCCACCCTGAGGGATCTCCCCCCCTTCTCTGCATCTCCGAGCCCAACTGGTCAAGATGGCGCTACCGAATTGCTTGTCAGTTCCGGCTCCGTACGGTCACGTGGTGTACCGTCTTCGTTCTTGTCAGTATTTGACCCGTTTGTATTTGGCCGTTTAGTTCCGTTGGCGGTCTGACACGCCGTTTGTATGGCTTGCAAATCGGCAGCCGATGCAAATACATGCGCGCGCTCCTTACCCCTCCGCCTGGCCAGAAATCTGCCACCCGCATGCCAGACGTACCTAAAGCCCAGCCCCTGTGCTATGGACTTCAGGTTTTTGAACAACTGAAATTTATCGTGGGGCAGTGATTCATTCACATAAATTTTCCGTCCCGGCATGCAAGAGTCAGACGCCCGACCAAGGAGAGAGAGAGAGAGAGAGAGAGAGAGAGAGAGAGAGAGAGAGAGAGAGAGAGAGAGAGGTCGAAGTGAAGTGCACGAGGATCGCGGGGTAAGTGCTGTGTAGTGCACGAGAGTGAGAGAGTGAGACGCCGCACGGCTCCGAGAACCTCGTTCGCCGGTGGTTGAGGGAGACGGAGAGAGAGCCACACTCGACCGAGGCAGCGAAAGAGCGAGAGAGAGCAGCGCGGCCGAGCTCACTCACGGGAGCGAGTGAGGGAGAGCATCGCGGCCGATACTCGCAAGAGGGAGAGAGAGAGAGAAAGAGAGAAAGGCGAGGCCCGTAGCAGCGAAGAAGGAGAGAGATAGATAGATAGATACGATTTATTTGCCTTCGCGGCAAAATAATTCATACAGAATTTATACAGTGTATAACTTAAAATAAAATACAGTAAAATAAGATACAATAAAAATATATAAAAATAAAAGTAATACAACCTGATACAAATATATAAATTATACATAAAAATATGTTTGTCTACGAGGACCTTCAATTACGATAAAAAAATAATAAAAAAGAACCATATGATAAAATAAAAATAAAATACATAAAAATCATTAAAAATCACGAGGATCCTTCATTAAGACAAAATAAATAAATAAAACTAGAGAAAATATCACAGCTGGTACTATACGCTAAAAGGAAAATATTACAGTTATACATTAACCATTTCATAAAATATCACAGTAAGGTATCACAGCCGCTTAGTCAAAAAATCACAGATCAAAGTTAATCCGCAGTCTAATACTAAACTAGATAAAGGTCCCCGCACTGGCAGCTCTAAGCATCCTTATAGAGAGGCTAGGCGTCGAGATCAAGCAGGTGTTGGCGCACAGCCCTCTTGAATGATGAAAGTGATGGAAGGTAGCGCAGGGAGGGGGGAGGGAGTTCCAAAAGCGGGCACCCTGAGCCAGAAACGCTCTATCACCCCCGTCTTATCGTTCGAGGCAGCGAAAGAAAGCTCCGGCTGCACTCCCCTGCTTGTTGGCCTAGGCTTGTGCACCGTAAAAAAGGCAGCCAAGTAACTGGGCTCACGCATCCGAATTATTTTATATAGTAGCAGGGCTGCGAAGTAGAATCTGCGTGAGTCCATACGGAGCCAGCCCAGACGTCTCAAGTAGGGGGTGATATGCTCATCCCTCCTAGCCCCAGTAACGTATCTCACACATGAATTGCTCAATCTTTGCACTCTCGCTCGCTGTTCGTCAGACGCGTCCAAGTAGACCACCGTACAGTAGTCAAGGTGGGGTTGAACTAGGGACTCGACTAATCTTTTGCGGAGAATCTCGGTGGTACACGCCCTAATAAACCGCGAACTGTATAGGGCTTTATTGACTTTCTTTGTGAGTTGGTCAATGTGCGGTTTCCATGTTAATTTACTATCCAGTGTAACACCGAGACTCGCAACTTCGCTACTGTACGGGATGCGTTCTCCAGGCCGCACACCAATACCTGGCAGATCTAATGAGTTTATATGATTAACTCCTACCCTGGAGCCGAATACAATGGCTTTGGTCTTACCAGCATTGTGGTGCAGGCCCGAGTTCGCCGCCCATTCAGCCACCATTTGCGCCGCATGGGACAGCCGATCAATACCCTCCAGAATTTCGTCTTTTGTCGTGTGTAAGTAGATTTGAAGGTCATCTGCGTAAAATATATGTCTGATAGTATTACCGTCAAGTACGTCACGTAAGTCGTTAACGTAGAGACAAAAAAGCAGTGGACCCAGGACAGATCCCTGTGGAACTCCCAGATTGGTTTCTAACCAGTCAGAGTTACCTTTGCTATTTGAGATGACTATCTGGGTACGTCCTTTCAGATATGATTGAATCCACAGGAGAGCTGCCCTGGAGAACCCCAGCCGACAGAGCTTACGCAGAAGCGCTGTTGGTGAGATGGTGTCGAAGGCTTTGCTGAAGTCGAACAGTAGCAGTAACGTCAGTTGTCTGTTGTCGATGCCTATACGTATATCGTCGGTTAGCTTGAGAAGTGCCGTCTGCGTGCTGTGGTGCTTGCGAAATCCGACCTGGAGGGGGTCAAGTAAGTTATTGCTATTAAGATACTCCGTGATTTGGTTGTGGGCAATTTTTACAAGCACCTTAGAAAGAAAGCAGAGTAGTGCTATAGGACGAAAGTCCGAGACTGTAGACGGCGATGCAATTTTTTTGAGTGGAATTACCTGTGCCTGCTTCCAGGAGCCCGGAAAAATTCCCTGCGCGAAGGAGGAGTTGAAAATTCTGGCCAAGTAGTCACCAATGACAGGGAGAGCCTTCACGACCACCTCCCGAGGAATTCCGTCCACCCCTTTTGCCTGTGAGGAGAAGTGAGAAATTGCAAGAATTACATCACTCAGTGTAACCTGTTTAAAGGAAAAGCCCTCCTCACTTGTTAGTAAAATAGTGTCCATAGCTTCTTCTATGTTTTCAAGGGGGGACACGGAGATTCCAGCGAAGTGAGCGTTTAACTCTCCCGGCGTGAAGCCGCAAAGGTCCTCCTCTTTTCGCTTTGGAATAAGGCCGAGTTTACGCATTTCCTTCCATATATCCTTGTTAGCATCAAGAGCGTCTGAGAGATGTTTGTGAAGGAAGGAGTTACGCTCTTGAGCAAAGCGTGAGTCGACCTCATTGCTGAGCCGAAGAAACTCATCGAACACCGCCGCTCGCCCAGTGCGTTTGTAATGCCTATGGGCCGCATTACGTTTGTTGATTAGTTCCCTCAGCTCAGGACCAATCCAAGGAGCATTATTTCGACTGGGTTTCACAGTTTTTAAAGGCGCTAAATCGTTTATGACAGAGTTAAGGTTTGCGTTTAAGGAATCTAGTGCTCCCTCCAAATCGGATTCAATCGAATTCATGCCTACCCAATCGCAGCGCGCAAGCAATTCATTGAGAGATGAAGGGCATACGTTTTTATAATCTCTGTGGGAGAAAGACTTCCCTACTCGCGCTGGCACAAAATAGTTGATGGTAACATCAATGATAGCATGCTTACCGAAACTGGGCAGGTGTTCATTCGCATAGTCAAGCACCTCGTCGTTTTCGTCCGTGAGGATTAAGTCAATCCATTTGTGAGACGTGGGCGTGTGATGTGTTGGGCCATGCTGCACAATATGTAATGATAACTCTGTGGCAAGGTTTCTGATGGAATATGCATCAGCATCGGACGCCGATGACAAGTCACCATTCAGATCCCCCATGATAAACTTGTGACTATACTCACTACTCAGGTCGCGCCAAACATCGAAAAGGTCGGTGTCCTTTTGCATGGCAATGTGTGGAGGTCTATAAATGACACCGACCAAAATGGGAGGAAAGGAACCCTGCTGCACACGACAGAATAAGTACTCAGGGATTGAGGGTTTTCCCAGTCCCTGAGTCATAGATGACGCCAGTTTCGTGATGGTGAAGTCGTTTCGTGCATACAGAGCAACCCCGCCCCCATTTATATTACGATCCTGCCTAAGCACTGAGTAGCCATCAATCTGAATGAGACTGTCATCAACGTCAGGTCCAAGCCAAGATTCAGCTATGCCAAAGAGGTGGTAGGAGGGATCTTCAACCAGGTACAGACGGAGCTTATTTATACGAGGTCTGATTGAGTTAATATTAAGAAACCCAGCCTTGAGAGGTCATCCACCCCCCGTCCCCTTGCAAGCAGTCGATCCCAGTCATGATGTAGGCGCCGACCCAACAACCTCTTCTGCTCCCTGCCTCGCAATAACTATGTCGTTGTTAGTGGCTGCAGCATTTGACGGGTGGCTTTTGGGCAGATGTTTTTTTAGCAGACTGGCACGTCGTTTGAATGACTTGTAGGTCGGATGCTGTGGCGAAGATATACGCACGCTCGCCCCCCTTATGCCTAGCCAGGAATCTACCACCCGAGTGCCACACATATTTAAAGCCCAGCCCCTGGGCGATGGACCTCAGGCTCTTAAATTCCTGGAACTTATCATGGGGCAACATCTCATTTATGAATATTTTATGGTGTGCCACACAAGCAGCTAAAACCGGGCCAAGCATTTCGGGATCGATGTTACTTGTGGTAAAGTAAGAATTGGCGAGCGAGCGCTTAGCTCGCATCACATCCCTGACCAGGCTCGGGCTGCTGAGCCTTACTATGCAGGAGGGCAATGCGCCTGCTCGCGACCCCAAGCCTCCCGCCGCCTCACCTCCATTTCTCTCAGACGGGTTCCGGACCACCAAGACACGCGTCCCAAGAATATTATCGCTGTTTAATGGGGGATAAATGGTTCCGAGTACCGCGTAGGCGATTTGGTTGGTTAATACCTCCGTATATACAAAATCCTTCTTTAAAATACCATTAAGTACCACCTCGCAGGACTCAGAACCATCAATCCCAGAACACGCGGAAGAGGCCCCAGGGCCCGGCTGAGAGGACGGGCATAATAGCACTGAATTTGTGCTGGCAGCGGAAGCGTAGAGCTGCCAATGTCACCTACTTCACGACTATTAAAAATTAAGCTATTTAAATTCGCTGGCTCCATGTGAGCACGCTGGAGCTTTTCGAAGCTGCTAAACGCTTTGTCTAATTTATCTTTTAGTGAAGAGTTGGCCTCGAGAAGCAGCTGGCACTTGGAATCAAGGGACTCAAGTAAGCAATTTTGGTTGCTCACCTGCTCCTCGACAACAGAGACCCGCGTGGGCAGCTCCGCATTGTTGATTTGACCCTCATCGCAGTGAGTGGTGTCGGCGCTGCACGACGCGGGGCTCCGGCTGCCAAGGAGCTTGAGTTCGTCCAACTGCCTCTCGAGCATGTCGAAACGCTGAAAAAAGAACTCCAGCGTGCTTACAGGAATTAAAACATTTGTCACACCAACCAGGTTTACATCCCCCAGCGGCGGGGGTAGTACCTGGTTGGTGGCGAAAGATTGCGCAATACTTGAGCTCGCCACTGCCGATGAAATATCTCCCGTAACTTCGCAGATTTGTGATGCGTCTTTTGGCGCCTGAGTGTCGGTGACCCGTCCGGTACTCTCACTCAGAGCAGACTGCGCCTGTGGGCAGTTGGCCCGCTCGGCACCTCTGCTGCTCGCCCTCGTGCGCGACGACTTGGAGAGAGAGATAGAGAGAGAGCGAGAGAGAGAGAGAGAGAGAGAGAGAGGGAGAGAGAGAGAGAGAGAGAGAGAGAGAGAGAGAGAGAGAGAGAGAGAGAGAGAGAGAGAGAGGTCGAAGTGAAGTGCACGAGGATCGCGGGGTAAGTGCTGTGTAGTGCACGAGAGTGAGAGAGTGAGACGCCGCACGGCTCCGAGAACCTCGTTCGCCGGTGGTTGAGGGAGACGGAGAGAGAGCCACACTCGACCGAGGCAGCGAAAGAGCGAGAGAGAGCAGCGCGGCCGAGCTCACTCACGGGAGCGAGTAAGGGAGAGCATCGCGGCCGATACTCGCAAGAGCGAGAGAGAGAGAGAAAGAGAGAAAGGCGAGGCCCGTAGCAGCGAAGAAGGAGAGAGAGAGAGAGAGAGAGAGAGAGGGAGACACAGCGGCGCGCTGCAGAAGGAACCGCCGAGCGCGTTCAAAAGCGCCTTCTCGCTGCAACTGAGGTAAGTCCAGGCCAGGCGGACGCGCGCTCTCCCCGCGGACGACGTACGTCCGGAGAGCGGAACACGGACGAGCGAGCGAGGCCAGACGCGCGCGTGATCGCCGATCGTGCGCGGCGATCGGCCTACGTCGGCGCGAGCCGCCTATGCACTTACGTGTGTGCAACCGAGCACACACGGACTTCGCGTGCGTGGGCGCACCACCCGAATCGGCGAGTACCTAGAGTACGCGCCGCGTGTGTAATTCAATAACCGTCCGAGGGTCAATAAATGTAAGTGTTTCTTTTACATTTGTTCACCTGTTATTTAGCGCACCCTAATTCCGCTTCCCTATTCGGTGGCACGGTGAAGAATACCGCCGGCCTCCGCGGTCGCGAGTACGTTGTACTCGCGTGATAGCTGAGCAGCCGGGGCAGCATGCTCGAGACGCGCGACGACGAAGTCGCGCGTTGTAACGGAGCGAAAAGGCACGGCTGCTGCTGAAAGCAGCCGACGGCGAGCAACAGCACGGAGCTGACGGGCGGCTAGTCGTCGAGGGTTGGCACGAGCAAGTGCTCGCGCCCGTCAATTGCTGCGCCGTTCATCGGCAAGTCCGCGTTGAGATATAGCGCACCGAGGACAGTTTTTAGCCCGTTACAACTGGCGCCCAACGTGGGGCTACACGGACACCTGCCACCGACGAGCAAACGGGGAAATTGTTTTTTTCCTACGGATTGAAGGAAAAGCTGGTGATGCAGATAACCGCCACGCGTCGCGTACCACAGTTCGCAAGCGCGCGGTAACTTACGTGTGTAATGGTGTATGTGTGGATTCTGTCGGTACGAGAACCGACAGTGAGAAATACATTTTTTTTCTCTAAACCGTAAAATTGGGATGTAAAATTTTGGAAACGGTTTCGCGGAAATTTTTGTTTTACTTTTCGAAATAAAAGTAGCGGTTTAGCGTCTCCCAGCTGAAGGTACAAAATTGTAAGACCTCAACTGGGAGTCGAACGGAAACACACACACACATACACACGCACTCAAACGGAGTATACCTGGTTAGGCGGAAAAATTAAATTGTATTTATTTTTTTTTTTTACTTTTTGTATTTTTGGTGCGCCAACCAGATACGTGCATGCGATCGATTAGCCGCGCACAGGTACATTCTGAGAGAGGTGAGAACTTGTAGAGAGCGAGTTGCGTGCTGCTAATAACCCGTAAACGAGTTGCGCTGAACAGATTTTGACAGTGATTAGTCAAATCAGCACAGCGATGGCGGGTTCGGTAAGAAAAGCCGTCGAGGATTGGTGTAAGTGCCTCAGCGATGAAGAGATACAGCAATACATGCAAGTCCTCGGTTTAAGAATGAATGGCAGACTGTTCACGAGATTGATCTGCCTCAGCCGGTGGCTATCCGGCAACTACGATCCCAGGGATTTTGCGGGGTTAGTCGCCGATGATGAGGATTCGACACTGTTGGAGCGCATGAACGCACGTAAAGCGTTCGTGGATCACGTGATCTCCACCAGTGACAAGCCACATCCACTCGAGATAATGAAGTCAGATGCGACAGAAGCACAGTACTTCGAGCGAAGTACTGTACGGGCAGCGGATGCCCCGGGTGCACAAGTTGAGGGCGACTCGACCGAGGCTGAGGAAAGTACCGGACGTCAATTGGAAAATAGCACAATGCACACGATTACGATGGCGGACGGCACGACGGTTCAACTCCCTAACGAGTGGGCAGCATATGTCGAGGGAATGGAAGCCAGATTGCAGAGGATAGAAGAGACCCTCCGGACATTGACTGGCAAGCCAACAACCCGTCCGACAAGTGACACGACAGAGCTCGTCGGGACAGGTGGAGAGGCCAATCACGACGATTCGGCAAACTCGACGCCCACTTGTCTGCTACAGGAAGAAGAAACCGCAGCGAGTAACTCCGGACAAGATGGAAGAACGATAAGAAGAGTCAGGATACAGCAACCATCCCCCGGTGATAGAAAATCACCGTCGCCACCCATCCCGCTCCCACGCCGAACGAGCCTCGGCGATGCCAAGAGAGGGAGGGGGGAGCTCAGAATCAAGTGCGGAACACTTCCGATTCTGAGCAACGGCGCGATTCGCGGGATGCGACGTTGCTGACGGCGAGACACAACGTCAAAGATACGACCGGCGGAACACCAAAGGATATCGGTCAAGTAGATCGACGTTGGGGTATGAGGTTCGCCGGAGATCGAGAGGAAAATATCGACTTGTTCCACGATAGAGTCGAAGAGAAATGGGCCCTGGCAAAGCTCCCAGAAGACGAGAAACTAAGTGCTTTGCCCGAACTCTTCGTCGGTGTGGCACGGGTATTGGTCCGTTCCCATAGACAAAGTTGGTCCACGTGGAATGAATTTCGCCGGAAAATTCATCGATGGGTCGGCGTGAAAAACCGGTTCCACCAGCGCTTAGCCCACGAGGTCGCGATGGGCACCCAAGGACCCGACAATTCGATGCGTGACTTCATCACCTGCCCCGAGGCAATGATGAGTAAGATGAAGCCACCACCGCCCCTCGGAATCCAGCTGGGAACGTTTCGTCGAAATACGAAGCCACGGCTGCAGCAGCGGGTTAGACGAGGGGAATTCGCCGATGTCGATACGCTATCCGACACCGCGGTGGAGGCCGCGTTAGCGGAGCACGCCGAAAAGCGTTATAAGCTTCCGCCTCCACCAGATGCTCGTGTTTACGCTGAGTTAGCGCACAGGGCACCCAAAGCGGCACCGTTAAGGAGGAAGAAAGCGGCGGTTGAGGACAAGGAGCCGCCGCCGGTACCGTCCCCCCAGAGCAATGAAACGCTGGACGAGATGCTGGAGCGCTTCTCCCAAATGATTTTGAAAGGGATGAAGCAGATCAGCTCCGGATACGCGCTGTCAGCCTCTTCATCAGAGACGTCTGCGTCTCGGACCGAA
The DNA here is from genome assembly GCA_036365515.1 of Torymus aiolomorphi. NCBI lineage: Eukaryota > Metazoa > Arthropoda > Insecta > Hymenoptera > Torymidae > Torymus > Torymus aiolomorphi. Next base: position 120,468,738 of record CM070875.1, read on the forward strand.
TCGCCAGAGAGACCGAAAAAGAAAAAGAAGAACAGAAAATTTCGGCGATATCGGAAGGAGAGCTCGGATAGCAGCGGCCCGTTCAGCTCGAGTAGCAGGACGAATATCGACGAGCGAGCAGGAACAGGCTCCGACGGAACAGTTGGCACGAGTGCGGCAGCGTACGGGCCGTTGAAGTGCTGGGACTGCCGGGTGCCTGGTCACATTCGCCGAGAGTGCCCGAATCGAACGAGAGGCCCTCGGTAAACGAGTTCGTCTGCTGACGACACGCAGTGAACTCGTGAACACTGACGGGTCGGGTACGGAGCGAGGGAGACGAATTCTTCCATCGTATGAACCAGCAGAACGGGGGATTTCCCGCTGGAACAACGAGACATCCCCTCCAAGAGACGAAGAAGCCGTTCAAGGATGAGAGATCACGACCGCCAAGGGATCGACCGGTGAAGAGCGACCCACCGAAAGCCGGCGGAGCGCCGCCGAGCAGCGAGCGTCATGCGATCAGGTGAAAGCGTCCCCGGGGACACCCGCGCGGATCGGTTCGCGTCGCGATTCGAACGGCAGGAGGAGGAATCCGAGAAACCCCCGAACACTCTATAGAACACGGAAGTTCCGAGGGTAACGACGAAAAGGAGAGAGAGGTAAATCGTTTCGAGGCAGGAACGGACGGAAGTTCGAGTCCTGCGATATCTCTCCGGGGATGTAGCCGACGCGCCCGCGTGTAAGGGATTCAAGAAAGCAGAGCAGACTATCCAGGGTATAGTCCGCGTCTCGACGGGGGTTTAACGGCAGACGCGTCTGTGTGTGTGTATGTGCGCGAACACGGAGCTCGGATCGAGCCGATCTCCGACGCACGGTATACACACAGGTAGTTGACCGAAAACATAAACATACCGCGGCCATTGAGAAGGCAAGGCCGACAATTGCGGCATGAGGATTCCCAAATAGAGTCGGCCTTGTTCTTGTATTTCTCCGGGGGCTTGCATGTGTGCGTGTAGTTGCTCGCACGTGTAGCTGTGCGATAAGTACCGAGCGCAACTACGACACACAATGAGCTCCGAAATGAAAACTCGCGACAACCTTGCGCGAGGGGGAAGGAGAGCGAGATACAGAGCCCGGCAGTATCGCTTCTGCCGTAGCTGAGGTGGCTGCTCGTCCCTCGTGCGCGACGACTTGGAGAGAGAGATAGAGAGGGAGAGAGAGAGAGAGAGAGAGAGAGAGAGGCGCGCTGCAGCAGGCACCGCCGAGCGCATTCAACCGCGCCTTCTCGCTGCAACTGAGGTAAGCCCTGGCCAGGCGAACGCGCGCTCTTCCCGCGGACGACGTACGTCCGGAGAGCGGAACACGAACGAGCGAGCGAGGCCGCCGACGCGCGCGTGAGCGCCGATCGTGCGCGGTGATCGCCCTACGTCGGCACGAGCCGCCTATGCGCTTACGTGTGTGCAACCGAACACACACGGACTTCGTGTGCGCAGGCGCACCACCCGAATCGGCGCATACCTAGCGCACCGAGGACAGCTTTTAGCCTGTTACAGTATCTAAATATATTTTATTTTATTTTTTCAGGTGGCCTCAAAGGCCTGTAGGTCTATGACCCCCTTAATTAGATTAGCGATTGTCGATATTTTATAGGATTTTGGAAGCTAATAATAATAGTACACGATTCATACAACGAACTTATGTTTATATGTCACGTTATTTATCTAAATAATTTTAAAGATTTTTATTAAAAAATAAAAGTGTCGGAGGGACTAAGAAAGACTTGTACCGTGTGTGTCGTGTGTGTGCGCGTGCGTGCATGCGTGTGTGTGCGTGCGTGTGTGTGTGTGTGTGTGCGTGCGTGTGTGTGTGTGTGTGTGTGTGTGTGTGTGTGTGTGTGTGTGTGTGTGTGTGTGTGTGTGTGTGTTAATGCCGACCTAGTATAGCAAAGATAAAACAGCGTGTTGATGTATATTTAAACAGTTTGTAAATATCAGCTGGCGAATGTAGCACATAACCTCTCTATCTTATATCCTTATGTGTATGTATACACGGTAACACCGTGAATTTTTACTGCGTTACTTTTGCGTTTCGGAGAGCAAATTTCTACTATGACCTCCCCTCTATTTGCAGCCAGGAGGAGAGTCCTTCAGCTCAGCGTCCAGGGTATTTTTGTAATTTTGCTAATTATTTTATTATTTTCCATCCGTTTTATTGTATCGGGAGAGCATACTTCGAGTTCCAGTGAACTGTAATGAAGAAGCTGCCTTATTCATTGCCGTAAGCATTCATTTCTCTAAAGCATAATTGCCTCAACGCCGTCAGGACTTGTTGAAGTGCAGATAAAAAATATGCCTTTCCATATTTGCCCTCTCAATTTTTGCCTAGTCAAATTATTTGGATTCCATTATATCAAAATTGTTTCAGTCGGAATTATACGGAATGGAAGGTAGCGGATTCAAAGAATTTTCTCATGAAATATATGCAGCTGGGTCTATCGAGGAGATAGAGAAAAAGATATGTCAATCAGAGGACATAAAATTATTCATGCAGCTTTGGCGACATTAATTTTTTCTACAGTAAAATTTTCTGAGGAAGATAATATATTTTTGACAGTCTATTGAAAGATATTGAAAATTCGTAGTGATACTCTGCAAAATATTAATAAAAAAGTAATGGCACAAAATGAAACTTTAAAAAATAATAGACCGACAGCAAAGCTTTGGCTTTAGTATTTTTCTTTAGTTGCGCTTGCTAAACAGTTTATTGAAGCTGAATGAAGTACATCCTGGAATTTACATTTACGTTGCCTCCAGCAAATGTTGTCAATTTTCCATGCAAGTGGTCACTTTCTATACGCGAAATCAGGTCATCTTTACCTTCAAGATATGCTTCACCTTAAAATAATGACGGATCTGTCTGAATATGTAAAGTTTACGAAGCTTGGATACTTTGTCATCAGAAGAACTAACAAGTTTTGGTCAGGCGTTTGGTCAGATATGACGATCGAACAAGTCCTTATGAGAACGATGAAAACAAGTGGCGGTTTAACACAAGGACGAGGTGTAACTCAAAGTGTATTCTTGTTGAATGGTCAAAGGGTTTGTTCAAATAGACCACTGTCAATTAATATAAGTACAAATAGTAACAATCTTTATTAAACTACTGGTACAGCTCTCTCTCTTCTTTACAACCGTCTCGGGCGGAGGTCGACAGCCAAGTGACGCTCCCGCTCACTCTCTCTATATGCTTACCTCTCCTTGTGTAAGGTGGTGCTCCACTCTCTTATTCTATCTACAGTATAAATGTACCTTATATCTTAACAATTATACAAATGGATATTGTGTATTGGATCTGTCAGCACTACCATAGTAGTGCTGACAGATATCACTTATGTCATGGAGCTTTTTATAATAATGCATATTCCACATCTGAGCAGCATGTCGATTCAAGAATCACGAGGATTTTAAAAGACACTGTTTAAAAGGCCACGATAAAGTCATCTGTCATAATGCGTTTGAAGTTGGCACTTTATTATTACAAGAAATGTCAGCAGAAATGCTCGATGAAATCAAATTTCAAAGGAAAAAACGAGTTATTACTCTGCAAGCTGCGAGTACGTCGATCAAGGTCAACGACGAAATAGTAACGGTTAATCCTACGCTATTATTTCAAAGAATTGCATTGCAAGTTGAAACCAAGAAGATATGAAATAGTTTTTAAAATACGTATTATCGCCTTATCCACTTGCAATTTTTGTGAATGTGGCATGAGAAAAACGCAAAAATTATCTTTTTTTGAAAATGTTGACGCAATACCAAAACCTTCCATCAGTACAAAATCACACATGATAAATGGTGAATTTTTACTTCACAGAGTGTTGGCGGCAGCATGAAAATATTAACAATATTTGAAAAATGTTGGAAAGATGATTGGAATGGTCTAGCTATCAAGGTGGTTTAAAATGAATTAAACCAGTTGATATCTTACCGACGTTTCGGGCATTTTTCTGCCCATCTTCTAGGCTCTTTATTAAAAATCTGAAACATTTCTAGATGATAATATAGCAAATAACGACTGCGAGACCTGTAATTTATTTTCACAATATTTTGGTTCAACTTACTGCAATACTGATGTAATTAACGATATTCCTCACGACAACGCTACCGAAGAAACAATTTCACAGCTTCACGTTTCAACGGAACAAATACGCACTATTATTAGTAATTTAAAAGACAGCGTTAATTCTGGTCCAGATAACGTGCCTGCCGTCTTCATAAAACGGTGTTGGTCTGCCCTAGAATAACCAATTATCACAATCTTTAATAGTATTCTTGAAACCGGCTATTTCCCAGATTCCTGAAAATTTTCATTTATACATCCCATACATAAAAACGGCAATAAACATGACATTAGTAACTACAGACCAGTATCGATTATCAGCTGTCTTCCAAAGATTTTGGATACGTTTATTGCGAACGAACTCTCCAATGTACTTACTACCAAACTTGTAGAACAACAACATGGGTTCATCAAGAGTCGTTCCACGCTCACCAATCTCTTTCTCTTTAATGATTATATCTCGGAAGCATTTGAGGGATAATACCAGGTTGACTCGATATCCACCGATATGTCAAGAGCGTTTGATAAAGTATGTCGCGTTCGCTTACTTTCCAAGATTTTGAATTTCGGGGTGCATGGAACACTCTTGTTGTTAATCTCGTCCTATTTATCGGGGCGCACACAAGCTGTACGTTCAAATAACTATATCTCTCCTATCATTGCTGTGACCTCTGGCTTACCCCAAGGGTCCCACATAGGCCCGCTTTTATTTTACGTTTATGTAAATGATCTTGTCTCTTGTGTCAAATATTCGAAAATACTTATGTACGCGGACGATGTGAAAATTTTTTCTATTGTACAGTCGATGGACGACTCCGAAAAATTACAAGCCGACCTTACAGTACTTTTCCGATGGTCATGCGAAAATGGACTGCTACTTAACATTAAGAAGTGCCATTTAATCTCATTTCATCACAGCAAAAATTGGCATATATTTGATTCTTATTTAAATCAAACTCTTCTATCTCAAGTTGACTCTATAAAAGATCTCGGTGTCTATATTGACTCTAAAGTAAATTTCCGCATGCACATTGAATATACCATCGCAAAGGCAAACAATGCTTTAGGCTTCATAAAACGCACCACTACTGATTTCACTGACATTGCGGAAATAATTTATGTCTACAATGCTATGGTCCTTCCCAACCTCATTTACTGTTCACAGATATGGTCTCCGTTTACCAGCATTCTAATTAATATGTTAGAATATATACAACATAAGTTTATTCGCTATCTTTGTTTCAAAATTGGAAGGCCCATAATCAGATTAGAGCATGATTATACGTTACCTGCAACCGAATTTAATATTACAACAATAAAATCCCTTCATCACTACCACGACTGCATACTCACATACAAAATCTTAAATAATTACCTATCCTGTAGCTCCATCAATAACTTATTCACTATCAGACGTCTTAATTACTCCCTTCGAAACCATAGACCGCTAAAAGAGGGCGAATCAAGCTCGAACTACGGCTTCTACTCAACACTTAACCGCTTAAAAAGGTCATGGAATCTTTTACCCGACAGATTAACTAATATACAAACTTTGAATCTTTTTAAATCGTCAGTGCACTCATTTGTTAACAGATTCTAGTTTTCATATTTTTGCGTGCGAGCGTATGAGACGCATCATGTAATTGCGAGTAAAATTTGTTCTAAAATATTTAGCCACTTGTAATAATCTTCTTATTACTGTATCAAGGGCTCTTATAGCCCGTTTAATATTACAATAAATAAAATAAATAAATAAAAAAATAACAGTATTAATGAAAATATACATAATTACATTAAGTCGATTTGACAGCGCAATAGACGGGGGTATTATTACAGGTTACATTTTTTGAAGCGTGCTCTACGCAACGACAACTGCTAGTCAAAGAGAAAATACTTCACCAATCTCGGCTTTTTATACTAAAAGTTTTGCATGTATTCGTAAGAAAAGGTCTGAACCACCAATAACAAGCGACAGAGGTGGGGCGCGAGTCTGTTGAAATAGTTCAAATAAATATAAATATGAATGCGAATGTGAACAGATAACTTTGTTTAACAATTAATTCTCCAGTACAGCTCCCACTCAAATCACAACTGTCTCGCATGGAGGATGGCCGCGAAGTGACGCTCGCACGTTCTTTCTTCCTAAGCTTACATTTCCACATGTAAGGTGGTGCTACTCTCTTATCCTATATCCCTCTAATATAAATTTACCTTATATCTTAATACACCTCCTTTCATTTATATTTCTCACAATACAATAATATTTAAATTAAATTCAATAGTTCTCGTAATTTTTTAAATCTTAATTTTCCAAGAGCCTTCGTTAATATATCTGCTAAATTTTGTTCTGAATTAATCTTTACAACATCAATTAAACCTTTTACATAATTTTCATTCACAAAATGATAATGTACTTCGATGTACTTTAATCTCTTAGTAAAATTTACATATTTGGCTATGCTTACAGCGCCAGAATTATCCACAAATATTAGCGGGTTTATCAATTTTTACCTTAAAGCAAGTTAACAAATCTTTAACCAGAGGTATCTCACTTACAGCTTCTGACAGTGCAACATATTCTGCAGCTGTCGATGACTTAGTAACACTACCTTGCTTCCTAGATATCCACTGTATTACGTTTCCATACAATTTTACAATATACCCAGTTGTCGATTTCCTATCTACGCAATCTGCTGCCCAGTCTGCATCAACATAACATTCAAGGACATCTACTTTGTCATTTTGTTATATCTCAATTTTAAATATTTAGTTAAGTATAAATATTTTAAAATTCTTAAAGCACACTTATAGTGCGTCTCATTGTTACAATTTTGAAATCTGCTTAAATAATTAACACTATAACTCACGTCTAATCTAGTTCCTGAACTAATATACAAAAGTTCTCCAATCAAATTTCTATATTTTATTTTCTCATTTATTTTTTAAACAGGTTTTAACATTAAATTCTGCTCCATAGGAGTCTCATACAATTTTTCTTGATCAATCCTATACTTTTTGGCTAATGATTCTATATACTTTCCCTGATCTAATGACATTTCGTTTTTCTTTTCATCATATTCAATATTAATACCTAAATGTATACTTAATTTTCCTAAATCTTTTATTTGAAATTTTTCTTTTAATAAACCTTTTATATAATTTAAGTTTTGTCTATTTTTACAACAAATCAAAAGATCGTCTACAAATATAATCGAATATATAATCTCATCTCTTTCTCTCAAATTATACAAACAATAATCATGTTCGCTTCCTACAAAATCTAAAGAACTTAAATAACTGCCAAGACATTCATACCAAGCTCTTGGGCTTTTTCGCAAGCCGTACAATGCTTTATTTAACTTACACCATTTCAGTACCATCCTCATATCTTTCAGGCTGTTTTACAAATACTTTTGACATTACTTTGCCATTTAAAAACGCTGTTTCAACGACCATTTGCTCAACTCACAATCCATTCTGACAACTATACGACAATAACACTTTCAAGGTTTGAGTTTTCGCATCAGGTGGGTAGATATCATCTAACACATCAGTTTGTTGGTAACCTCGTACCACTATTCTCGCTTTATACACATTTTCATTTTTCTTATATAAATCCACTTTCAATCTGATACTTTTTCATTCTTTGGTTTCTCAACTAATACCCACGTTTTATTTTTCTTTAAACTGTTCATTTCTTTATTCATTGCATCTTGCCAAAAACGAGATTCATCACATTTGATAGCCTCATCCAAATTTTCAGGACTATCTGCTCTGCAGTAATTTACATAAATACAACCACTATATACAAAGTTTTCATCAAATCTACTAAGCTTTTTAATATTTCTTTGGGTCCTTCTTAATTCAGGAACATTTTCAATTTCATTTTCAAGGTTTTTATTTGAATTTTCTAAATTTTCATTTTCTTTACCATTTACATTTTCATCTTATTCAAAGCTTTCATTTAAATTCTCCTTTTCTAAATCTCTATCATTTAAACCTATGCATTCTACGTCTTCCTCAATGATAACATGTCTTGCTATAATGACTCTATTTCCTATCAAAACTCTGTACCCTGTAACATCATAGCCTATCAAAATTCCTAAATCCGCTTTCCTATCCCATTTTGAACTTCTTCTCTGTTAAGGCACTCTCACAAATATTTTACTTCCATATAATTTCAAGTATTTTACATCTGGCTTTTCATTAAAAAAGATCTCATAAGGTGACTTATTTCTTTCTGACGTATTAGCTATTACTCTATAATTTAAATATGCTGCGTCGCACACTACTTCTGGCCAGTACCTTCTCTCTACTTTAGATTCAGCTAATAAGGACCTTGCACTTTCCATTATTGTGCAATTATACCTTTCTGCGGTACTATTTAACTCATGCACATAAGGTGGACATGGTTCTATTTCAATTCCCTTTTCTCTAAATAACACAGGTACACAAAAAGAAAGTGGTCTGTTACTGAGACTTGACATACCCTCTCTTATGCATTTTGACGTGCTGAATCCAAATCCGAAGCCAGAATTGCGCCATCACCCCTCAGTTTTTTTAAATCGTGTAAAACCACCCCTAAATCGAAAAATCCGGGATATTCTGCTTTTAACATTGGGAAAATTTTTATAAACTGCCTAACAATTGTTGCAAATCTAAAGCTATACACATTTTAAGGCGCTGAATCCGAATCCAAAGGCATATTCGTGCCATAACCCCTCAGTTCTTTTTAAATCGTAGAAACCATCCCTAAATCGAAAAATCCAGAAATTCCGCTTTTAACATTTGGAAAATTTGAATAAACTGCCTAAAAATGACTGCAGGCTGGAGCTATATACATATTGAGGCGCTAAATCCGAATCCAAAGGCAGATTTGTGCCATCACCCCTCAGCTCTTTTTAAATCGTGGAAAACCACCCCTAAATTGAAAAATCCGGAATATTCCGCTTTTAACATTAGGCAAATTTGTATAAACTGCCTAAAAATGACTGCAGATCTAATGTTATACATATTTTGAGGCACTGAATCCGAATTCCAAACGAGATTTACGACATTCCCTCTCCTTTTCTTCAATCACAGAAAACCACTCCCAACATCGAAAAATTCGAAAAATTCAGCTTTTACCCTTTTAACCTTTAAACCCTGAACCCTTAAACTTATAACCTTAAAACCCGAAACCTTAAAACCCTTAACGCTTTAACCTGGAACCTTTAAACCCATACCCCATAAATCCTGAACCCCTTAAACCTAAACTTTTAAAGCCTGAACCCTTTAACCCTGAATCCTTTAATCCACAACCCTAAAATCCTTAAACATTGAACCCACAACTCTTTAACCCTTAACCGTTGAACCCTGAACTCTTAAACCCTTAGAACCTGAACCCTTAAGCCCTAAACCCTTATACGATGAACCACTAAACTCTGAACCCTTAAAACATCAACCTTGAAACATAATGGTTTGACTGTCCCTCAAAACACTTAAGAAGTGAAATCTGAAACCCTCAGCTCTTAAACCCTCAACCATTAAACCTTGCGTCTTTAGAAAACTAATTCAATTCTCTCTTCTTCGCTTATAGCGGATTCTCTTATCCTCAAATGACCTGTGTAAAGGATTTCTGGATCTTTTTTTATGACTTTGATTAGTTTCTCTTTTCAACATCCAGCAGTAGTCAGCCATCATATTAACACCCCAAGTGCCTTGATATCTCCTCTCCATTTCTTTTAGGTCTTGGTGAAACCGCTCACCTTGCTCTTCGCTGTGGGTACCTAAGTTCTCAGGAAAATATTGCAAATGTGAGTGCAAAAAATGTAATTTCATACTCATCAAACAACCTAAACGTTCGTAGTTATCGAATAAATCTGAAACAATTTGTTCATATTCCTGACTTTTCTGATTACCTAGAAAATTTTCAGCAATACTTTGAAAACTGAGCCATGCTAACTTTTCTGTTTCGTTCATTGTGTTGATGAAATTAGGATCTCGAAACATTCTTCGAATTTGAGGGCCGTCAAAAATTCCTGCTTTTATTTTAGCGTTACTGAGACTTGGAAAATGATCTGACAAGTATTGGAAACATGCCCCTTCTTTATCTAATGCTTTAGTAAACTGCTTCATTAAACCAAGTTTAATGTGCAGTGGAGGAAGAAGGATTTTTAATGGATCGAGCAATGGTTCTTGAAGCACGTTGTAAGTACTTGGATTAAGCGCATTTCTTTTTGGCCATTCTCTCTTCCTGTAATGATTTATGCGATCTCTGCAGTCCCATAAACATAGAAAGCATGGAAACTTTGTGAAACCTGACTGTTGCCCTAATATGATGGATATGATTTTCAAGTCTCCACAAACTTGCCACTTGTGTTCTTCATATTTTATTTTCTCTAGGACATACTTCATATTTTCATAACTTTCTTTTAGTTTCGTGAAATGAGCTATTGGGATGCTTGCGTATTTATTTCCATTATGCAGCAAAACTGCCTTGAGACTTTGCTTTGACGAGTCTATGAAGAGTCGTCATTCACTGGACTTGTAAATATTAGGTTTTAATTCATTAATCAGACTCTTTACATCTGTGCAATAAACTAATGTTTTATCCTCATCTACAGTGAAATATTTTGTAAACTCTTGTTCCCGTTTTCTATAAACAGAAGATTTAGTTCCAGGTTCTACTAATTCCCGCCTCTTAAATTCCGCTGCCATGAATTCTGCAACATTTTTAGAGACGCCAGTATTTCGAATAAAATCGTTTAAATCTTTTTGGTTAAATGGTTTAGGATTCCATGGCTTAACAGAATGTGGAACATACTCGTCTTCACTTTCATCCATTTCACTTTCACTAATTCCCATTGATTCGCTCTCACTGTCATCTTCATTTTTTCTTATGACGTCTTCTTCAATATCTTTTTCCATAAAATCTTCTTCTACATTCATAAGTTCACCAGCATCACAAATAGTTTCCTCTCTTTCAAATCCATTGGATATATGAATATCTGATTTCGTAATGGGTTTTATTGTTGAAGAGACATTAGCGTATTTTATTTTAGATTTATTTCTCGAGTTAAAGCCGCTTGTAATAGTTTTGCAAAAATAGCAGTCATCGCATGACTGTGGTTTCTGCCATATAGTTGGCGTGGTAAATTGTAAAACTTCCTTTCCATTGCTTTTTTGTTCATCGATTCAACATCGTTAGACAAGCCACGAAACTAAAAGAAAGTTATGAAAATATGAAGTATGTCCTACAGAAAATAAATCATATCCATCATGTTAGGACAACAGTAAGGTTTTACAAAGTTTGCGTGCTTTCTATGTTTATGGGACAGTGGAGATCGCATAAATCATTACAGGAAGAGAGAATGGCCAAAAAGAAATGCGCTTAATCCAGGTACTTACAACGTGCTTCAAGAACCATTGCTCGATCCATTAAAAATCCTTCTTCCTCCACTGCACATTAAACTTGGTTTAATGAAGCAGTTTACTAAAGCATTAGATAAAGAAGGGGCATGTTTCCAATACTTGTCAGATCATTTTGCAGGTCTCAGTAACGCTAAAATAAAAGCAGGAATTTTTGACGGGCCTCAAATTCGAAGAATGTTTCGAGATCCTAATTTCATCAACACAATGAACAAAACAGAAAAGTTAGCATGGCTCAGTTTTCAAAGTATTGCTGAATATTTTTTAGGTAATCAGAAAAGTCAGGAATATGAACAAATTGTTTCAGATTTATTCTATAACTACGAACGTTTAGGTTGTTTGATGAGTGTCACATTACATTTTTTGCACGCCCATTTGCAATACTTTCCTGAAAACTTAGGTGACTAAAGCGAAGAGCATGGTGACCGATTTCACGAAGACCTTATAGAAATGGAGAGGAGATATCAAGGCACTTGAGTTATTAATATGATGGCTGACTACTGCAAGATGTTGGAAAGAGAAACTAACCCAGGTGATACAAAAAGATCCAGAAATCCTTTACTCAGGTCATTTGAGGATAAGAGAATCCGCTATAAGCGAAGAAGAGAGAATTGAATTAGTTTTCTAAAGACGCAAGGTTTAATGGTTGAGGGTTTAAGAGCTGAGGGTTTCAGTTTTCACTTTTTAAGGATTTTAAGGGACAGTTAATGGTTTGAGGGTTGATGCTTTAAGGGTTCAGAGTTTAATGGTTCATCGTTCAAGGGTTTAAGGGTTCAGGGTTTAAGGGTTGAGGGCTTAAGGGATCAGGATCTGAGGGTTTAAGAGTTCAGGGTTCAACGGTTAAGAGTTTAAAAGGTTGAGGATTAAAGGGCTATGGGTTCAATGTTTAAGGATTCTAGAGTTGGGGATTAAAGGATTCAGGGTTAAAGGGTTCAGGATTAAAGGGTTCAGGGTTTTAGCGTTGATGGCTTCAAGGTTTAGCGTTTAAGAGTTATAAGTTCAACGGTTCAGGGTTTAGGGGTTGAAAGGGTCAAAAGCTGAATTTTTCGAATTTTTCGATGTAGGGGTGGTTTTCCGTGATTGACAAAAAAGTAGAGGGAATGTAGTAAATCTCGTTTCGAATTCGGATTCAGTGCCTCAAAGTATGTATAGCAGTAGATCTGCAGTCATTGTTAGGCAGTTTGTACTAATTTGCCCAATGTTAAAAGCGGAATATTCCGGATTTTTCAATTTAGGGGTGGTTTTCCACGATTTAAAGAACACTGAGGGGTGATGGCACAAATCTGCATTTGGATTCGGATTCAGCGCCTCAAAATGTGTATAGCTTTAGATCTGCAGTAATTTTTAGGCAGTTTTCACAAATTTTCCCAACGTTAAAAGCAGAATATACCGGATTTTTCGATTTAGGGGTGGTTTTCCACGATTTAAAAAGAACTGAGGGGTGATGGCACAAATCTGCCTTTGGATTTGGATTCAGCGCCTCAAAATGTGTATAGCTTTAGATATGCAGTAATTTTTAGGTAGTTTATAAAAATTTTTCCAACGTTAAAAGCGGAATATCCCAGATTTTTTGATTTAGGGGTGGTTTTACACGATTTAAAAAAAAACTTAGGGGTGATGGCGCAATTCTGGTTTCGGATTCGGATTCAGCGCGTCAAAATGCATAAGAGGGGGTATGTCAAGTCTCAGTAACAGATCACCTTTTTTTTTTGTGTGCCTGTGTAATCTATACATATCAATTGATATTGATTTATTCAATAAAATTGATATATTCAATAAAACGATCATAAACTTTATCTTTAGACTTAATTGGATAAATCTTTGTCAATTTACTGTAATCATCAATAAAAATTATAAAATACTTTTCTCCTCTAAAATCTACTGTATTATGTAGCCTATTCAAATCTGTATGTACTATTTTTAATATATCCTTCGCTCTTTTTCTATTATTATACTTGGTTTGTTACTTTAGATTTTTTTAAATTGGTTTTTTTAAATTTTAATCTTTTTTCAGTATATATATTAAGTAGATCTACAGGGTAATCATTTTCGAAAAGTAGTTGCTTACTAATTTTTATTCAAATAAACTTGATGTTAGTGTTAGAAAATACACAACAATGTTAGACAATAAATTGGACAAACTATATGTTGTGAAATACAAAAAACCTAGAATAAAATATAGCTATTCTAAGTATGTAGACAATGAAAACATTCATTATAATACGGAAGTCAATCACCTACACGTAAAGAATAATAGACAGGTTGACGACCCCTACACAAACAGATGGCTTATAAACTTAACGAATATAACTTTATCTCAATAAGTTATAAATTCACTAAAATACCGAGAAAAATTTAATTTTGAATAATGAAAGCTTTGATATGAAAATAAGATTAGAATTCATTAAAAACTTAGAAAAATGCCTATATTATTATGAGAACGTAGAAAAAACAACAGAAATACGTAGTAAATTTCATTAGTATTACCAAGGTTGATAAGGGTAACGCTGCAGTAGTCATAAAAAACCCAGTTTACTTGGAGAAGATGAACACCTTATTTCAAGATGCACGTAACTATATAAAACTGAAAGGCGGCCCTTTATCATCCTTGGAAAAAAACGTCTAATTATATCAATTAATTAAATCTCAAAAACTTTATGGGTGATGATACAAAAATACAACATAAAATAGCACAAAAATGCAACACTTCTAAAGTTTACGGGTTGATAAAAATACACAAACAAGGTTTTCTTGTCAGACCGATTATTTCTACAATTAATTCAGCTATATATAATCTATCCAAATTATTTTCACAATTTTGAAATATTTATTTTTCAATTTGTAAATTGAAAAAACAAAATCTCACATTGACAATAGTTTAGAATTAAAATTAAAAATAGAAAAAATGAAAATACCTCCTGGATTCGAGATTATCAGCTTGAATGTAGTGAGTTTATTTACTAATGTGCCTAATGAACTTATGTATGCTCCAATAGAAAAAAGATGGTCATACTTATATCATTACGTAAATATGAGTTGCAGTGAATTCATAGATGTTATTAAATTCATACTCACGCATAATCATTTCCAATTTAATAACGTCTTTTATACACAAGTTTTCGGCTTTGGCACGGGCAATCCGATCAATCAAAAACACGCAAAAATAGATGATGTACGTATCCAAATTTTTGATGGAGGTAACTATACGTGCTGGGAATTTGAATTTTTAAATATTCTAGACTATACATAGTGCAAAGATGAGGCAATAAGAGTGCGAGATGCAACAAATGCTAGTGAAGTTGATGAGGCCACCTGGAAAAAATTAGATATGAAAGCAAGAAATATATTAATTAGCACAGTGTGTGATAAACAATTAGAATATATTATAGACTGTGATACAGCTTACAAAATGATGGAAAAATACAACAGCACGTACTCTACTAAATCTACAGCGCTGCAAATAATATGCAGAGTTCAATTAGAAGATATTAAACTCAAAAATTATGAGAAAGTTGAAGAATTTTTTGTTGATTTCAAACAAGCCTGCAACAAATTTAAAACAGCTGGAGGCACATTACCAGAAAAGGAAAAAATGAGGTATTCAATTAGAGCACTACCAGCAAGCTACAGCTTTATTGGGAGTTTCATTGATCTCGTCCCAGGAGATCAACAAACAGTGAACTATGTTAAGTCAAAAATCCAAGATAAAATTATGACAGTGCCTGACAACGGGAAAAGGAAAAATGTAAGTACATTCAACGTCAAGAAAACGGACAGTGTTATAACTGTGGCCGGGAAGGTCATTTCAAGAAGGACTGTTGGAGACCACCACAGACCAGCCAGAGCAGACGAGCATTCCAAAGCAGAGGAGCATCCCAGAGCAGAGGTCGAGGCCAACGAGGATCCCAGAGAGGATATCAACGAGGCAGTTCCAGAGGACGTGGTTATGGCAGAGGAGCAGCTCAGCAGAGGCAAGAAGACTCCAGTCAACCCAGTGAAGTCTCAGCAGCCGAGACCTGGATGGTCAAGGTCAATCACGACGAAGTGAAAAGTGAAATTGTGAGTGATGTCTAAGTTTTCTCTGTATCACAATCTAAGCTTCGGCGAAGATTGGGGTAATAAAACTAGGATTACGAATGTTTATAATTATAATTGCGAAAAGAATTGGAAATTCAACGAAATCAGTTGGTTGTTAGATAGCGGATGCACTGATCATGTTGTGAATGATGAGAGAATGTATGAAAAATTTATTGTATTAAAAATCCAATTGAAGTAAAGTTGCCAGATGGTAAAAATTTAAAGGCCACAAAAGTAGGCAATATAAAAACATATTTCAAAAATAATCATAATGAAAAATTAATTGATTTAAAAAACGTTTATTTTGTAAAAGGAATTAATAAAAACCTATTAAGCGTTGCAAAAATTACAAGAAATAATACTATGTTTATAATGCAAAGATTTATAACAAAAATAAAGAATTATTTGCGGGAGCAAACAAAATAAATGATTTGTATGTTATGAAAAGTTACATATATAAGGATTTTAAAAATGATGTATATGTAAACTCTGTAAAATTAACTGAAACATAAAAGTGGCATAGAGCATTAGTCCATGTGAACTTTCAATATCTAAACAAATTAGTAAAAGATAAATTGGTAGATGGGTTACCAGATAAATTAGAAAATAATGTAATGAAATGCGCAAATTGTATTCAAAGTAAAATGGCTAATGTACCGTTTGAAAATGAGAGAAGTAAAACTTCAGAAATTTTAGAGTTCATTCACACTGTTCTAAATGGTCCACACAGAATAACAGGTTCTGGTGGAGAAAAGTTTTTTCTAAGTTTTATTGATGATTACAGTAAATGTAGTAAAGTTTATTGTATTAAAAGCAAATCAGAGACTGCAAGTTGTTTTAAAGAATATGTAAAGTCTATAGCGGGATAAGATAATCAAAATTGCACTCACCTGGATTTTTTTTGGGGATTGACCATTCGAAAGTACATTATTAGAAACCTCTCTAGCCAAATTTTCAGCTCCCTAGGTGATGATTTGAGTCTCCTAAATTAAAAAACGTGTTTTTTCGAAAAAATTTTTTTCCGCTCGACCCTTTCTTTAAAAAAATCTGAAAAAATTCACAGACATGTGTTTTTGAGTAAGAAAACAGCCTGATTTTTTCAGATTTAACAAAAAAAATTTTTAATTTTCCAATGATTTTTTAGGTTATGTAGGTAATTTTTGGCTAACTTGTAAATAATGATTTTTTGTGTATTTTTTCCCGTTCTTTCAAATGGCGGTGTCCGAATTTGCGTTTTCGAGCCGGAACACATTTAAAATTCGAAAAAACCGATTTTTTAAGCATTTTTCCCATGTTTTTGGCACATAACCTGAAAACCAATAGCAAAATAAGTGTTTATGAACAATTTTTTTTCAATTTCTTTCTATATCTTCAAATTCCACTGTCAGAACTACCATTTTTGCATCAAATAATGCTATAAAAATTAAATTATAAACATTCTTTTCGTGTTTTTGACCATGTTTTTGGAACATAACCTCAAAGAAGATCGTTCAATACGTATTAGGACATACAAAAATATTCTAAAAATATTTTTAATGAAAAAAATTTTTTAGAATTGAGTATTACTTCTCCGCTAGCTACAAAAGGCCTGATATAACCTTTTTCAGGAGCAGGGAAACTGCATGTTACAGAATTATTCGTGAAACATATGTATGTATTTGTAACTATGCATCAATATTAATTATTATGAGTTGATATGCAGAAAGTCAAGTGCCGCATGGAGCATATATTCATCTGTACTTCAACTACCGATCTGCATAATTATAATGATAAAAATATGCTTTAAAGTAACAAACGATTGAAATAGTTCAGTAATTGAATATATTACTATTATAGTACTATATAATTGAATGTATGACTATTTCGGTCGATTCTGCTATCTAGTTATAAAAAAAAAGAGTTGAAATAGACAAATTGTGTTAAAATATAATAAAATAAAATTAAAAATGTTACTTTTCTTCATACTATTTAACTCAAATTGTCTATTTTAACTAATTTATTTTGTTAATTAGACAGCAGAAACGACCGGAATGATCTGTTCACTTGTGAAACGAACAGAAATAACATGGGTTAGTATATCTATATATACGAGGAACAGCGGGAATAAGCCCTGTTCCTCATATATATAGATTGTAACGGCAGGCGCGTCTGTGTGTGTATGCGCGCGAACACGGAGCTCGGATCGAGCCGATCCCCGACGCACGGTATACACACAGGTAGTTGACCGAAAACATAAACATACCGCGGCCTTGTAGAAGGCAAGGCCGACAATTGCGGCATAAGGATTCGCAACTAGAGTCGGGCTTGTCCTCGTATTTCTCCGGGGGCTTGCGTGTGGGTGTGTAGTTGCTCGCACGTGTAGCTGTGCGAAAAGTACCGAGTACAACTACGATACACAATGAGCCCCGAAATGAAAACTCGCGACAACCTTGTGCGAGGGGGAAGGAGAGCGAGAGACAGAGCCCGGCAGTATCGCTTCTGCCGTAGCTTAGGCAACTGCGCATCCCCCGTGCGCGAAGACTTGGAGAGTCAGAGTGCAGTGCACGAGAGGAAGAGAGAGAGACGCCGCAGCGAGCGGTGCAATGGTGCAGCGAAGGAGAGAGAGACGCAGCACGGCGCCAAGAGCTGAGTTCCCTCGTGGCTGAGAGAGAGGGAGAGAGAGCCACGCTCAACCACAGCCGAGAGTGCAAGTGAGATAGAGCGAGAGGGAGCATCGCGGCCGAAGCCAGCTACGGCCAAGCCGACTCGCGGGTGCGAGAGAGAGAGAGAGCGAGAGCCCCGCGGCCGAGAGAGAGAGAGAGAGAGAGCGAGAGCCCCGCGGCCAAGAGAGAGAGAGAGAGACGCAAGGGGCGTGCGAGCCCGCACAGGCGCCCGCCTCCACGCCGAGACTGCTGAGGAGGTAAGTCCTGGCCAGGCGAGCGCGCGCTTTCCCCGCGGACGACGAGCGTTCAGGAAGCGGAGACGGGCGAGCGAGCGAGGCTGCCGACGCGCGTACTTCGCGTGCGCGGGCGCACCAGCCGAACCGGCGCATACTAACAGCACGCGCCGTAATAAGCGAATGTAACTTGCGTATAGCCTCCAGGGGCAGTAAGAAGAAATTCTTTTATATTAAAGTTAACTTGCTTTTTATTTGTTCGCATATTATTTCCCGCATTCTAATTTCAATTCCCTATTTGGTGGCACGGTGAATAATACCGCCGGCCTCCGCAGTCGCGAGTACGTAGTACTCGCGTGATAACTGAGCAGCTGGGGCAGCACGCTCGAGAGAGAGCGCGACGACGAAGTCGCGCGTTGTAACGGAACGAAAAGACGCGGCTGCTACTGAAAGCAGCCGACGGCGAGCAACAGCACGGAGCTGATGGGCCGCTAATCATCGAGGGTTGGCACGAGTAAGTGCTCGCACCTGTCAATTGCTGCGCCGTTCATAGGCAAGTCCGCGATGAGATATAGCGCATCGAGGACAGCTTTTAGCCCGTTACAAGATATACTAACCTATGGTATTTCCGTATCTGGTTCTTATATTTTTTTGAGTGTAACGGGCCTATTGAAATGAGTTTGAGTGAGTATATTGTTTATCTAAAATGAAGAACAATACTTTTTTAAATACTTGCTACTAAAAAAGTACATCACAATTTCTTGCTAGTTGTAAGTCTATTTAAAAGGATAGTCGAAAACTTATTAATTTTTTCTCAAATATTTAAGTACAACTTTTGTTGCAAAGCCAGCTAGTTTTTCATCTGTTTTGTATGTTGTAAGTTTTTTCCGGATATATGTATGAAGAATATTACTATTTTTTTTTTTCTTATTTAATTTTATCAAAGGAAAGTATCGGTTATTTTGCACCATTACACAAACTAAATATTTAATTGCCAGGTCATACATTTCTAAAGTATATTTTGGAAAACCACTCTGTAAACCACTGTTTATTGCAAAATTGAATTTGATAAGTACACGAATATACTATTGATAGAAATTGATGATTATCAAAATATATGAAATCTACTAGCATCGAGTTTCTTAAATATTTCATTTCTGTAAACTTTTAATGCTTTCTAGGTAAAGCGATCAACATTTTTTTTTGCTTCCTCCTGGAGGAAGCTTTGTGATAGTAAATTTTTGAGTTGTTGTAAAAACATGTTATAATTGTGTTCCGAGGTGTTAGGAATCAAAATACAAGGTTTTTAAAAAATGTCTGTATGGATGTGTGTGTGTGTGTGTGTGTGCGTGTGCGTGTGTGTGTGTGTGTGTGTGTGTGTGTGTGTGTGTGTGTGTGTGTGTGTGTGTGTGTGTGTACGCCTGGATCTCAGCTTCTACTCGGTCGATTTTAACCGGACAGGTCTCATTTTTTTGTTTTTTTTTGCGTGATGGCGGGTCAAAAATCCGTTTTTTGATTGGGGCGATGCGTTTTTGTTTTTTTTTCAAATTTTTGGTTTTCTCAAAATTGTTTTTTGATTTTTTTTAATGATAGCATCGAGTTATTCGAATCTGATGGGTAGCGTTCGAAAGAGAATTAAAATACCTATATTTTCTAAAAAAAAAAGTTTCTAGCTATCACGGTTCCTTTGTTATTAACAAAACCGTGTTTTTTTTTAGAAGCTTATAACTCCTAAACTTAACGGTCAATTTTTTTGAGAAAAATCATGATGATACAGAATATAAATAGCTATAATCTGTTAAAATTTGAATACATTCTGTAGGCTAGATTTTCAGTAAAAAATTGAAAAATGAAAAAATCAGTTTTGTATGTCCAACGATTACAAGAGTAAAATTGACTTAATGGCTTCAAAATTCCTTTTAGAGGTAGATTTTTTATAGTTCTCGGTCGAGTTCTTTGGGCAAAATGATTGGTCCATAAATTTCAGAGATATTTGAGGTTAAAAATTTTTTGACATTTTTTTAAAAATCGGAATATCTCGAGAACGGCTATATGTATCTGAATGGGGTGGGTGGCATTCGAAAGGGAATTAAAATACATATATTTTCGAAAAAAAATTAATTTTATATCTATCACGGTTCTTTAGCTATCATCAAAAACAAAAACGTGTTTTTTTTTTTAAACTCATAACTCCAGTGATGTTATCATCAGTATATTATAAAAGTATATAGTATTGGCGTCAAAATTTAATATGTTTGAATTTTCAAGACTGAATTCTTGAGTTTAAGTATTCAAAACTGACGAATAATTAAAATAGTATAAGAGTAGTTGGCGCTCCAATCGGGGTAGCGTGTAGTGCAGTATGTATTCCGGCCGGGTCCAACAAGCTGTGGGTTAGTCACGAATCCCGCAGTACTGTATACACGCCTACACTGTGCGGTGCGTCGTGCGTTGTGCGTATGTATAAGGGATTTTCTAGTGCTTTGATAATTTGTCGCCATATTGGAAATTATAGGAAATTATATCATAGGAAATTATGGATTAGTTTGTCCCCATATTGGGAAATATAGCATTTATCTTTTCTTCATGACATCGATATAAATTTGATATAAATAAATAATAAATAGATAAATAAATTTAAAAGTTAACAATTTTTAATATTCATAAATGAATTTAATTATAATTATGCAATAAATTTTTAAAAAAATTAATTAAAGGAATCAACAAATTACGGTTGAGGAAGTTACGGGCCAATGAATTGGCAGCGGTTTTAATTTTATCTCATTTACCATGTTGTATAGCCTAAACAAATCTTGAACAGTTTACTAATTTTGTTTAATGCGTTGTGAAATAACATTGTGTAATGCAGTCATAAATCGAGCTTTTTTTGTCTGGAAAGTTTTTAAAAATATTAGATGTGGGATTTAAGAATTCGTGTCACTACACTTAATATCATCTTCTCATAGATAAAATGGGTTTTTCCAATGAGTAGAGGTTTTTATTAAATTGAGAAATGCACCCATTGTGCAACATATTTGGTAACTTAATTGATGATTAAGTACAATATTGTATAAATTTAATTAACTTTTAGTTTCTTGGAATATGTTGCAAATCCAATGAATTTTTTATTAACTAATAAAAAAAGATCAAATCTTTTCATTGAAAACATACATTTTATTTATAAGAACTTGCTATCAAGCATTGTCATGCACAGTTTTAAGCCTAGCCTACATATAATGAAATATTGCACTATATAATTTCACAACATGTTATTAGTATTGTAATAGTATTTTAATAGTAGTTAATATTAAAGGAAATTGATAATAATGATGATCCAGGTTTTAAACAATATTATAAATAATTAAGAACATATCTCTTTTTTTTAGTGATTGTATGGAATTGTAATCACTAGATGTTGCTTAGCTTTCCGCAAGCAAGTTGCCAAAAAAGTATTTATATATAGATAATCTCATTCTTACAAAGGTGTACGTTAAAAGAAGTTTATTTAAAAGCTTTCTCTTAATGGAGAACCCTCTCTTTATTAAGGTTTCGTTTTGCTTAAATTATTTATGTCTATACTTGTACTTTCGAGTCAATTAGAATAGATCGTCATCTCAATTTCCGAGAATACCTAACAAAAAACAGAATACAGTCCACATTTCAAGAAATATTTAATTTTTTACCATTCATTAATTATTATCAAAATAGTTTTAAGTGCATTATATTTCTTGGTGAAAAAAATCATTTTAATATAAAATAATAATCAAATTCATTAATTTTGTGATAATTACATAATGGCTTAGCTTTAAAAAAGATTGATTATTAGACAAGTAACTGTTTAAAAATCACCGATATTTGTTGTAATTATATTCATGATCCCATAATATATCTTAAATATTCTCCATTTTAGTTTTTACATCGAACATGGATGAATTTGATGATACTGATCAATGTTGCAACTGCTTCAAGCGAAATCTCAGTAAAATATCAGCTCAGATTAAGATCATTAATTCAGCTAGTGAAGTCGAAGCAGTTTGTGAGCAGTTAAATGTAGATAATGTTGACATTGGGTTTAAACTTTGCGATAAATGTAGAAGACTTGTTTTTTTTGGGACACGAAAAGTAGAACCTTCAACAAGTGATCAAAGCCAGCCAATGAGTTCGCAGTCAAGCTCGGAAATACTCAGCTCTCAGAGTTCAGGGAGCGTTGTTGAGGTAATATTAAAACCAACTGTAGAAAAAAAACCTTCCACCGAGTTGCTCCTCAAAAAACTACGATTTCTCATACAGCATGTTGCGTTTGTAGAAACAAAAATAACTTGACATGTGTACCATTAACTGCAAGACTGCAATGTTTCAAAGAAATGCAAATCTTTATTCCAAATGGCAATCGAGTTTGTACCGAGCATTTAATAAAAAAAACGATTTTTTGATGATGACCTGAAACTAACAAAGATATGCAGTAACACGAGTTTTTTAACTGCAGATGTTCATATGTGTTGGCGATAATGTCTTTTGCCTGTTCAAGCCTTTCTATATATTCTTCAGGTTCCATATTTTTCCCATCAAATTCCGGAACTATTTTTGCGACATCTTTTAGTGCTAGTTTAAGCTGTTGATTTACCAGTTCTGTTTCGAAATTTATTAAATTTTCGTTTATTTGAATTCTTACCAGTTCGTTATTATTTACGTTATTATCTCTAGCTAAAATTAGGCTTTGTTCATTAAGTAATCTGCCTATGTCTGTGTAATCGTGTAGCTTGTCGTCTTTTAAATATACTGAGTCGTTAAAAAATGCATGGCTTTGACTTGGTGCGCTTGGCGTATAAAAAGTATTTGGTATGTAACGTCCGTGTTACAATGTCGCGAAAACGATAAAGTTAACGCGATAAATGTTCCAGTTTCGGTTTACGCCTACACGTAATAACCACGGGAGTAGGAACGCGTGAAAATAATTAATCGGACAGGTAAATTAAACAACGATAATTCGCGATACTAATTAAGCGGCAAGCGACAGCGTCAGCGAACAATTAGAGTGACAGAGAAAGAGAAAGGATAGCGATCTTCAGAGTTACTTACTTTGGGGCGGTTGCGGTTGGCTCGTTCTCTCAGTTAGCCCTCGGCAGTCTCAGGATCCAAGCGCAGCGGGCGATTCAAATGGCAGAAGGACAGGATTGTGTAAATAAAGTAACATTCAAAAATGCAATTATGTGATGTTTATTAATTGCATAAAGTTACGTTAAAACTGTTACACACTGATTGTAGTCGAGATATAATATCAACAATTATTCGCGAGACTACAATCAGAGGAGCTTGACAAATATTTTAAGTTAATTCCACACGAAAATATTCTAAGTCAATTATACTCGAAATTATTCTAAGTAAATTCTACTCGAAATTATTCTAAGTTAATTCTGCTCGAAAATATTCTAAGTTAATTCTGCTCGAAAATATTCTAAGTCAGAATACAAAATGTGGGAAATTATTCTAAGTCCAATTGTTACAATTAAATAGTAGTCGGTCAAGGGCTTCGCCCTTCGAAACAAAAAGAACAAAAGCTTCTGCCTCGAGTGGAGGCGCGTCGCGGCTTTTATACCCGCGCATGTATCTAGGGCAGATGCAAAGGTAAGGGTATCTCATCTTTTGCATGGGGTGGCAAGGACGCGGGTGGGGAACTCGGGTTCGAATGTGGCGCTGCCAAGGACAAGGGTTGGATCGATAGGCGGTACGAATACGGGTAAGGTAGGATTCGTTACTATGCGAACTGTGGCTCACGTAGGTAACCCAGTTGCTACCATGTGGCGCCACTGACAGGAAAGAGGACTCATGGTAACATGAAGGAAAAAAGGTTGTAGGGTGGTAAGGATAGATGGTAGCACGGGTGTCAAAAGTAGCGGTCAGTCGTGCTCGACGTGACACGTCCCCCCCCAAAGACGTGCGCTGCAGGGCGGCGCTTGCTGGTCCCTCCGCCCAAATGTCACTTCGGGCGGAGAGCTGAGTCTTTTGACTCCACCCCGCAGCGAGTCATCTTAAATTCAGACTCTGCTTCTGTTGTTATTTTGTTTTTGATTTGTTTTTTTGTGTGTTGTTTCTTTTTGTGTTGTGTGTTGGGGGTGTTTTTTTTTTTTTTTTTTTTTTTATTTATTTACAATTTCAGCTATAACTGTAATAGTTGTTTCCTGAATACTAACATTATAAATACATTTGGAAGAGGAGAAAGAAAAATTTGTATTACTCGTTTCATTTCAATTTGGTGATTGCCTAATGTAATTGATGACAATAAAAAAACCGCCTACAGTGTACAGGACCATCCTGTAATCCTGCCATTCCCATGCCTGGCTCTCCTCGACCCAGACATCTGGCTGTGGTTCTGGCTCCTGCTGCTCCCATCCAAGCTGCACCAACCAGGGTATAGGCGCATCGTCCCAATTATCAACGGGTACTTCTGCCATGGCCGGGAGAATTGGTCCTCCTCCACACTCTGGACACAGCGTCTCCTCCAACGCTCTTATGTGCGTCTCGTCCTCACAAGAAAGACACCAATCCAGGGTGTCCGTGCCGGTGCTCTGCTGTACGCAGTCTCTGCAATTCCGCCATGCGGCAAGGTCAACGCCACACTCGCTGCAATTACGGTAGTGCTTCCAACTTCCATATCCCTCCCTGCCGTAGGGCAAGAGCATACGGTCCAAAGAAAATCGTTGTAACTCAACCCAGTCGTTGGCTCCACGCAAATAAGCCCTGTTCCACTGGACTTGCGCTTCGTCGCTTGGGGTGCCGACTACGTCCCACCGGTCCTGGCGGTTCACGATCGGCCACAGTCTTCGCGCCCACAGCTGGTGCCACGGTAAATGGCCCTGAGATGGCGTGAACTCCCTCTCCTCTTGACTGGCCCCATCGACGTACCAGTCCCGTGCGAACTCCCATAGCGTCAGGTACGATTGCGCAACTGTACATTCGGTGAAACAAAGCTTTCCAAAGCCAGTCTTTGGAGCGTTGGCACCTGCTGTTGCTCGTGGTCCATAATGGTCGGTCAAAACTTGGAATCCTTGGAACACTAGTGTCGTGTGAAGGCGGGCGTAAATGCTCTGGACAGCCTAATTTGTCTGGAACACACAACAAATTTGCGATGGTGCTGATGCGAGCGTTGGCGAGCTAATGCTCCCTTTCGACGAGACCGCTCACGAGCTGGATCCATCTTTATGGAATTTGAGCGACAGGGAGAGGATGGGTTTGTGTAGTGAGGGAAAAGCTGAAAGGAAAATTTTTTATTTTCTTTTTTTTTTGCTCTGCCCTACCCTCTCGACTACTTTCTCCAAACTCCCTCCATTCTATTTAAAAAGAAAAAGGTAAAATAGCTAAATCTTCCAATTGCTCATGTTTGTTATTACACTGCTAACAACATCTAACTTATAATTTCAATTAATTATACTACTGCAGTCGATTAATGTATCTCTAACCTACGCTTACTTATAGTCTCAAGCTTAACAAATTACCGATTTAACGTCGCATATTTTGTTCACAAACTATTTTACGAATACTTTTTAAAAAAATTTTATTATTAAACACCGTATAATATGGTATCAATAGCAGTTAAACAAGCGACTGTTTTCGAAGGACCGGCCTCGCTATTTCTAGACGGTCCCGGTTCTGGCACGCTATCGTTACAAATTTTTATTAAAGCCGATTTCGCAGGGCTTGCCTCACAATTCTTAATCGGTACCGGTGGCGAGCGCGGCTCTTCATAATGCGACACTCCTGTGAAATTACATTTAAAACCGTGGTCCAAGGGGTACATTGGTACATATGAGTTTTCTGTTTCCACAGGACGACTGTCTTTATTTTTAAGTAAGCGAAAAGCAAAGTACGTGAATACACCCAAAAATGTGACTATAATTTTACTCAAAATTGCATAGAATATTATGTATAACAAATCTTTAGTAGTAATTGCCCCGCTGTTCTCGGCAATGCTACTCGCAATTTGCTTTTTTTACTTTGTTTAAATACTAACTCTCGATGGATGTTTAACTTTAGATTAGGCACGATTATATCTTGATCATTATATCGGCCGTCAAAACCATAAACTTCGCGCTCATCGATTCTCATTTTACAATTTTTTGGCAGCTCTACAATTTGGCTCCCCGAGATAGGTATTTTGTAAATATTTCCCGAGCACATAACTTCTAGCCTATGTTCATTTATGGTTGACGCCAGCCATAAACGCTTGTTCGTCATTCTTTGAAAATACTGCTCCTTCCCTTGCGAAAACTGAATATTGCATAAAGGCAATTCCCCATAATTTGGTTTAGATAACAACATTTTCTCACATGATATATAATTTTCAAAATAAAATTCGTTTTCACAGAGGAAAAAGATATTTCTTTCGTCACATTTATTCAAGTCCGACTGGTTTAGAAATAGATACCGACCGCTCGAGTCGCCTACAGCGATATAATCTGCTCTTTAATTCTGCAGAAGTAAACAAAACTTTTTGGTGCTCCAATAAATCCCGCAAGTTCAAAATAAGCTGCTTGGATTTTCCGATTATTTCGAGCAATTCATATAAATTTTCTAAGATAAATTGCTTATGCAATTTTTCAAATTTCTGCTGAATGATTAAACTTTCGCGCGCGTAGTCATTTTCAATTCCGCAGGTGTTCACCCTAACTCCCGGCATTATCTCAAGTTTATCCTCGCGCAATTTAGCCATAAGTACACTAATTTCCCTATAATTTTCTAATACATAACTCGTGGGGGGAACATTAAACTCCTCTTCCCTAGGGACCACTACGAGGTCGTAAAACAACTCGCTTTTTCTCAAATTTTTTGTTACTTCGTGGAGATTACGCAATTCAACGTCCAGTACTCTAACCATGTGAGTTATTGTGCCGTTCGATTTGCGCATCTGCTGGTATGCATCGCGGATAGCCTCCAATTCTGCTCTGCCCTGCTTAGTCGCCGTCTTGATAAACTCCGTGTTGACCGATGTTACGACACTCCACTTTTCCTTGATAAACACCACCTCTTTGGACTTAACAAACACCAGCCCTGGATTATTGTCAATGGCATGATAATAGGGCATTAAATCCTTTTGTAACGAGCTTGAAATGCTCATCAGCAATGCACAACCCTTTATTAGAAGTTTATAGCCCATAGCTATTGTGTTTACTGCCTACCACTTTCCCTTTTGCTGAAAACCAATAATTAACAAAAATAAGATAAGGTTTTATCTACTACAAAAAAATTTCAAAAATACAAAAAGGTATCGCTAAAGCAGTTTATTTGTGTAAAAGCAAGTTTTTTTTTGTTGATTTTTTTTTGTTATTTGACATCTACAAAGTGCAACGTTACATTTTCTATTAATGACAAACTGTGCTGTGACCCCTTTTTTCTGCAATTTATCATTCCTTAATTTGTTTACATGTTAGCTCCCCTTCTAAACCGCGCCTAAACTGATTAAGTGTCATGTCTCCAAATTCCTTTTGCCCATTAGGTTATCAAATTCTATCTGAGTCATAGTCCAAGTAGCCTTAGTTTTATTGGTGGGCCAATAAAGGCTCTCTACACGCGGCACAACTTCCGTGCTACTAACTGCGACCGGGGAGCTTGACCCACCTATCTTTGAGCCGCTGTGCCTACGTTCGCACGGCTCTTCTGGTTTCTTGGTCACAGCACTTACATCACGAACAATATTAGCTTGATTACTCAAATTAAAGTCATTATTAACATTCATATTTTTAACACGATCGTCCGCTTGCGATGATTCGCCTCCCGTTACGCTTACAATGATTGGCATCGGATTTTCCCCTAAATGTACGTCTATGCCATGAGAACTATCCAAATTTGTTACTGCTGTAAAATCGGCGGCCGCAAACGCTTGAGGCTGAATCCCCGCTGTGGGAAGCTCAGTTCTCCCGTCGTTTCGGAGGCTCCATAAGGCTATAAGATCATTAGTCAGCTTTAACAAACAGTCGTTGTACCATAGTACTGACGATGCACTCATGTGCACGTGCGCATGTATAGCTTCGATTTGCGAGATTGTGGGCGATTGTTCCAAATGTATTTCAACTAACGGATGCCTCGTGGTTACCTGCTTTATGTCTCTCCTTACAAATGTTACTACCGATTTGCAAATAGCACATTTGATTATTTTAATTAAACTTAAATTCTGATTACACGTTCTGGCCAATTCTAACGTATGCAAATTTTGCAATAAAGGATGCAATTTATTCATGAAACACATAGCGCATACGTGCTCCTCCCTGAACCCGTAGGCCACCCGCTCGTAATTACGAATTATCGACATGTTACTCTAATTCAAAGTGATTTTAGGAGTCAATACAAAACCTCGGCTATTGGATAAGATAGCAATTCCTCACCCACTAACATGTAAACCCGAATACACCTTTCACAAGATTCACCTGTTCGCAAAAACAGTAATTGTCGGTGGCAAACTTTACAACACGTTGGTACAGCAATACTAGAGTGCACTAGTATGTGATAATCAATGCAGGGTTCAAGTAATCGAAACGGGTCTTCTACACGCGTGGAGTAACAATTTTTACAAAAGAAGTTATAAGATTCTTCGTCTACATACACTGTTTTGTCTCCTTCTCGCACGCTCCAGCAGGGATGTTTCCGCAGGCGCTCTAACGCTTGCGCGAAGCCAGGCCTTACACTCTGCTCTAATGGCTAAAAAAGAAAATTTGCAAGTTACTTTAAATTTCAGAATTAAATTAAATCACTATGATTACAAACTACTACTGTTCGCATGTTTGCCAAATCATCAAGGTGGTAAGCGATTTGCTCGGCATGACGTCGCGCTTGCGCAAAATTATTATAAAATTCCGGCTTACACATATAACGCTTAATGCTAAGTTGCAACCCCGAGACATAGCAAAAGATCGCCAATCTTTCTCGCTCCAATTCAGATTCAGTAACTTCAATCATCCCTCTACTCGCAATTCTGCCCGCATGAGCATAAACTTCATAAGTACGCTGCATTCGCGTGCTATATGCGAGCAATCGCTCGTTTCTGTTCTGAGCCGCCCATACTAAACGACTCCTGAGCGTGATTAAATCGTCAAGCAATGATTTTTTCTGACTAGGTCTCATTTTAATGGTTGGAGTGAATAGATAGTTTTTTTTTTTTTTTTTTTATTATTAATTACAAGTAAAAGTTAAAAGTTAATTCAAACTATATTTCGCGGCGGTAAAGATGGTTTATTTTGTTCGTTTAGTATGGGATATAGCTTATTTTCGATTACTTCTGGATTATTTTTTGAATTATTTTCTGACCATTGGCACTCCAACTGATATTTCTGTGTAGTACAGGTAAACGGAGCTTCGGCGGCAGACGGAGCAGACGGCCCTTTAACAGGCTCACCTTCCTTCGATTTTTCCGGTTCGTGGTCTTGCCCCAAATGTAAAAGCAGGTGCGTAAGCGAATTCCAGAGAGCTCCTAAAATGTGCACCGACCAACCATAAAGGCTGTATAAAACATATCCGTGAATAATGGTGTCAAGTATAAATTTAATTAAACGGAAAATCATATGAAGAGATATAAACGCTGCGCTTACTGACCCAAAGGTAATTAACCCCGACCAAACACGGCCCCATGCAGAGTCGGCAATGCGTGAAAGCGCTTCCTCATCGAGGAGACCCGAAATCGATCTGGACCAAGTCATTCTGCCTTTGCCCGAATAACCGTACGCCAAATCGTTTAAAATCGCGCCCCTCTCGTTCGGAAACATAATAAAATTTTTTAAGCTTTCAATGTCACCGTAGGAATAAATTCCGCTATTAGCTAAATCTGTTGGATTATTATAAGTCCATGACTGTTGAATTTGTGGCTTTAAAATTGACGGCGTGTCTTGTATGGTAATCTGTGGCAACATTTTAAACCATCGCTCTCCTATCAAAAACATAACCGGAATCATAGTATCGCATTTCGCTTTTGTGCCAAATTCACGTAAAATGTGAGTCCGTGGTGCTAAAAATAGCAATTTATCCTCCCATGATACAGGCAATTCCTGATAGCAATCTTCCGTCGGCCTAACCTTCACTTCGACCTGTACACACTTCAATATATGCACCACCTCGCCGGCCAATAGGCTTATATAGCCCGGTCCCTTCATGATTTGATACGCTAATAAATCGGGCGAAATAGTAGCTATACTAAGTGAATTAGCGAGTACCTTACGTTCTAATTCGCACTGTTTTTCTAGTATATCCCGGTACAATCGTGTCATTTGCCCCTTAATGTGCGCGTCTACATACACAAATTTCGAATTTACATATGCGAAAATATCAGTGTTGCTAATACTAACCCCTTTTTGGACTATTAATCTCTCATGCTCCGGATCAAGTAAGATAAATAATTTCGGGTGCTCCATGCGAATTAATTGATAAGAGCAAACGTTTACTAGACCGTTGTCTTTAAACGCGAAAGACAATCCTTCCGCTTCCAAAACATACAACGGCCGGCGCTCATTATCCCTCTCAATAATCTTCATTACTGGCCCGGTATACAAGGAAGTATATTTACGAGCCTCGCACGGGCCCGTAGGTATCATATCCCAAAACGCGTAACCGAATTGCATATCTATGCAATGATCGTCAGTAAATGCGCACTGCGTGCCCGATTGTAATCTGATTTCGTTATTATTCAAGTTAACCGCGTTAAAACGTTCTTCCAATTTTATGGTCGCATATCCGTGCACAACTACGTCATAAAATTCTCCGTACGGGTCAGAATAGTGACCTGTGTTGGCACACGAGCCGTCCACTTTAATAGCTCCTGCGAACGTGATTGGAAACGTAACCGAGTCATTTATCCTCAATCCTCTGAGAGCGTTCTCCGCGATAGTAATTGACTTATGCAC
The DNA here is from genome assembly GCA_036365515.1 of Torymus aiolomorphi. Taxonomy (NCBI): domain Eukaryota; kingdom Metazoa; phylum Arthropoda; class Insecta; order Hymenoptera; family Torymidae; genus Torymus; species Torymus aiolomorphi. Next base: position 120,500,079 of record CM070875.1, read on the forward strand.
GTGCATTTTAACACACTCGTCTCTGGTCACTTCACGTAAGAAATTCACCTCTCCGTTTTTAATGTGAGAGATATGCGACCACATACCGCAATGCGCAACCGTTCTTTTAATTTCCACTTTACAATATCTAACTAGCGTATCAGCGTACTCGTTTATTTGTAAAAGGCTAATTTCCGTTTTAGTAACGTTAAGGATCGGTTCCGGCAGGTCGCACTCTCCCACATTAACCAAAGAAAACGTAGTAAAATTAGTGAATTTTTGTCCGCAATCAAATCCGATCAGCCCGAAAGTTATCTTAATTTTCAAAGTTGTTGTGAGAATGAACATCAAAGTCCTCATCTGTAATCATGAATAAAAATGTTAACTTTCTAACTTACGCTAAGCTTACCTCTTATTTCTACAAGCTTTCGGAGTCTGCGTGAGGTTTAACATGCGACAAGCGTAAACGATTACTATGCACAACTTTGGTCTTACTTTCATTAATTTGAATTTTTACATTGCCATTTTCCCAGATTTCAATTATTAAGTAAGGGCCAGAATATTGGTTTTCAAATTTATGCGGCTTTAGGCCGCTCTGCAACCACACAAAATCGCCTATTTTGAAATTCTTATGATTTGACTTTTTATCATAATATTCTTTACTTTTTTGTTTAGCGGATAATAGTTTTTCTTGTGCGGTTCTTTGAAGAAAATTCAATCTTTCGATCAAAGTTGTCATGTACCCTGCGTAAGTAGGCAATAAATCTTCCGGCTCTAAGGGGTCGCTCGAGGGCACTCTCGCCAGGCGCCCGAACACTAACTCGAACGGAGTGTGCTGGGTTCCTTCATGTTTGCCCGTGTTGAAATTAAACATTGCTAACTCAACCCACTCGTCCCAATCTAAATGTTTCGTGGCAAACATTTTCAAACATTCACTAAGTGGCGAGTGCGAGCGCTCTAAAGAGCCGTTAGATTGAGGGTGAAAAACGGTAGATTTTACTTGCTTAATTTTAAATCGTTTTGCAACGCGCTTAACTAATTTACTAAGAAAATTGGTGCCTTGATCGGTAAGCATAGCTTGCGGCGCGCCTAAAGTGCAAATAAAGCGTTTGATAAAAGCATCTGCTACAGTAATGGCAGTCTGGTCTTTTAAAGGGGCTCCCACCGAGAATTTTGTAGATTGATCCTGCATAGTTAAAATGTACTCGGATTCGTCTTTAGTTCTCGGTAACGGTCCTACGATGTCCAAACTAACCGTGAAAAATGGAATACAAGGGTGGTCCGTTATAATCATTTTCTGTTTTGTTTTGACCCGCACTAATTTTTTAAGCTGGCAAGGAACGCATTTTTGAATGAAGGCTTGTATGTCCTCCTTTAAATGCTCCCACTGATATTTATATTTTATTCTATTCAAAGTTTTAGTTACTCCTTTGTGTCCACCCGCCGCCGAACAATGAGCTTCGTGAATTATATCCGCTCTTTTACTCGGCTCCGGGTGCTGTATGAGTCCACGACAAATAATTATTTTAACACTATTATTACCTAATTCACGTCTTAAAGAGGCCAAAATATCTTTAAACTCAACATTTTCGATATTACTGCTCCTAGCCATACTAAAAGAAGCAATTTGATTAATATCTAAAAATTTTGCTAACTTCCTAAGTAACTGGGCCAAAATTTCTAAGGTATCCCATAAACTATTTTTACCTTTGCCCCTAAGTGGTAATACAAAATGCATTTTTTTATTGGCCTTAATGATTTTAGGCTCTCTTGTTACTAAATTCTCGAAATGCGGAAGCTTCCGTAAATCCTTTAATTGCCTAGACCCCTCATCGAGCGGTTCTCCGTCCGTGCTCACAAAATAAAGGTAACTATCCTTCCTCATAAACAATTTCTCTCTACAATAGATTATATTGTCTTGAGGACCGACCGCTTTCAGCGCGACACTTTTTTCATTGACCGCGTCCTCGTCCCCGAAAGTCATGTCGGAAAAGGGATCTTTAAACACCGAGATGTTGTCGCGCCCGGATGCTTCCCGGCACGCGAGCTCTCCTGACATAACCGTTTGCTCACTTTCCTCGGGCGTGAACGCAAAGACAGATGGCGAGATTGGTCTATGCAGCGTTTCTTTTTTATTGCTATCCGCAGCTTGCGGTACGAGAGACGCAGACGTCTCCTTATCTTCGACAAAGGACGCGCATTCCTGAACCTCTTCGACCGCGGGGGCTTCCTTTCTTTTACGCGGCGTGAGAGCTTTAATGGCTTGCTTATACTTTTCAGTGGCTTGGCGGCCCGCACGCTTACGCGTGGCCATTGCATGCAAGGTGGGCGCGCCGTCCCCCTGCTGGGTTTGCCGTTCCTGGGGCGGCTCTACTATCTGTTCGCCAGCGACAGCATGGCGCCCCTCTCCCCCTATGCTGACTTGTGTAGCTACGCATACTTTTTCTATAATCGGATTGCGCGACAGTGCGTCCGCGTTCAGATTTAATTCACCTTTCTTATAGAGTACATCGAATTGATACTCTAAAAGTTTTAAACGCTAACGCGTGACTCTAGATCCTGGATCATTATGATTGTTCAACCAAACTAGCGGCCTGTGATCAGTAATTAAAGTAAATTTATTCCCGTATAAGTAAGGTCTGAATTGCGTAATAGCGTACACGATTGCTAATGCTTCTTTTGAAAACGTACAATAATTATTTTCTGCTTGATTCATCGCGCGCGACACAAAGGCTATGGGACTATCTTTTCCAATTTCTCCTTGCGATAAAACTGCCCCGATTGCGTACTCGCTAGCGTCTGTAGTTACTAAAAACTTTTCTTCGAAATGCGGATGCGCTAAAACCGGTGGTTCGCATAATTTATCATGGAGAGTCTCAAATGCCGTTTGCGCGTTCTCATCCCAAACAAAAAGTTGTTCTTTTCTAAGAAGGTCAGTCAAAGGCTTGGCTATTCGTGCAAAGCCATTAATAAATCGCCTATAATAACCAGCTAGTCCGAAAAATTGTTTAATATTTTTCTGATTTCTAGGCACTGGAAATTCTTTAACTGCTTTTAGTTTTTCCGGGTCCGAGCGTAAACCGTCACCGTTAATTATATGTCCCAAATATTTAATTTCCGGTTTAAGAAATTCACATTTTTCCGGTTGCAAAACTAAATTAGCATGGCGCAGTTTTTCAAACAACTTCTCGATTGTTTCTATGTGCTCGTTAAAAGTTTTAGAGTAGACGCAAATGTCATCGAAAAAATGAACCACGTTTTTCATACCAGCAATTACTTAAAGAACGAGTGACAAAAATACCGGAGCGCTTGACTTTAATCCAAAAGGCGATCTAACAAAATGAAATAAACCGAGCTCACAAGAAAAAGCTGTTTTTTCTCTGTCCTCAGCTTTAATTTTAATTTGATGATAACCCGCGTATAAATCGAAAACTGAGAAAAATTTGGCATCACCAAGCTGATCCAAAATATCCGCTATGTTCGGAACCGGATGATTGTAATCGGGTATAATGGCGTTTAACTTTCTAAAATCTACTACTACCCGAAATTTTTTCTTGCCGTCGGGTCCCGGTTTTTTGTCAACGCAGAACACGGGCGCCGAGTAGGCACTTGTTGAAGGTTCGACGATGCCTTTCTCTAACATTTCTTTTACCTGCCTATTGATCTCTTCTTTTAGAATAGGTGGATGTCTAAATTGTTTAATTCTAATTGGAATATTCGTTGTTGTGGGTATTTCGTGTTCAATTACATTTGTCGCGGGCATAATATCTCCGGCTAAATAAAATCGATCCGATAATTTCACAAGGATTGACTCAATTTCGGCTAATTGATTAGGTGACAAATGCTTAAGACGTAAAAGCTCTCTTAATTTAGCCACCCTCTCATTTCCTAAAAGGAAAACCATGTCTGACATGCACATAATTTGATAGTCGCATGGCTCCCCTATTTTATGGCTCCGCCTTTCTACCCTAATTTGGCTACTTAAGTGCGGAGGGTGCGGCCTATGCTTCCATACTGACCAGACTACTCCATTTATATTTCTTTTAATTTGATGTAGCATCTGGCGTAAAGTGCATAACATGTCAGAGGTCACCTCGCCCTCCGACACGCGATACTCTCTCATTTTCCTAAAAATAGGAATGGCGATGAAACAAGTAACATTTAAAGCGCAAGAGTATAAGCGTAATAATGAACTACTTTTCCATGCTTACAAAAAGGTTAACTTCTCTAGCTTGACACGCAACCCCTCAAAAAGGTGCGCCAGCTGAAAGTCTTCTCGAACTAAAGCATAAGACAATGCGCTGGTTAATTTATTACTTCCGCCCTTCTCAATATTGTCGGACAACGACAACTTTTGCTTCCTCAATAAATTACTAATTTTGCTAAAACTATTCCTTTTAATTTTAGTTCTTTTATGAGTTTCATGCTTGTATTTAATACACGTAAAATTCCTTATTTTATTACAAACAAAATTTACTTTTCTCCTACTTTTATTCAATACCGTTTTTGCTCTATAATTTTTTATATTCAATCCAACATTTCCCCCTTGAGTGCTAACACTCATACTATTTTTACAAGCTAAAATTTCCGAATTTTTCTTATTTTCTACCACAATACATTTATTAACTTTACTTTGAAATTTAGCCCAATTTTTTACAAGAAGATCTTCACTAATTCTATTTTTCCAACTTTTATTTAACAAGTCCGAATACTGTTGATATACGCTATTTTTTAACGTTTGCTCTCTAAATAAATTATTTCCGAATATAATCCTGTTCACTTTTTCTTTCAAACTTTTATTTTTACAAAACTTAGTTCTCAAATTTTGCTTTTTAGCTATTTTAACTAACCGGTTTTTAGTTTCACAATGCTTAAGTTTCAAATCTTTATTTTTATCAATTTTTAAGTTTAAGCTTTTATTTTTACAAATTTCATTTTTCAATTTTCTAGTTTTTTCAAATTTCAAATTCAAATTTTTGTTTTTACAAATTTTATTTTTCAAATGACTAGCTTCTTCAAAGTTCAAATTCAAGTTTTTGCTTTGATCAATTTTATTTTCCGAATCGCTAGCTTTTTCAAAGTTCAAATTCAAATTTTTGCTTTTACTAATTTTATTTTCCGAATCACTAGTTTTTTCAAAGTTCAAATTCAAAATTTTGCTTTTAAAATTTTTACTTTCCAAATTACTAATTTTTTCAAATTTCAAATTCAAATTTTTATTTTCATCAATTCCATTTTTTAAATCAATTTTTTCCAAAACGTGCACGGTACAAATTTCAAATGGGGCGATACTTTTAAGCGAAGAAAGACAAATATGTGAAATAATTTTCTCATGCGAAGCAGGTAAATCGCTATAAACGTTCTGAGTGCTACACTCGCCTAAAACAACACTGGATTTGTGCGACCGAGCAGTTGCAACGGGATTTTTCGCGTATCCGCGTCCGGAATTGCGCTCATCCCCCCACATCGTACCCTGCGTTACTTCCTTATGTCGTTCGGCTCGTGCCAAATTTACACTCTCTTTGTTTATTGGCCGCGCGATATCTACACTACTCGTGCACCGTAAACTGATTACGTGAGAAGCTATTTCCAAAAAATTTTCTTCATAATTAATTTTTGCCCCGTATTTTCTTAACATTTCGCTGCCGATTAGCCCGTCCTCTTCAATAGGAAAATCGTCAGGAACTAAATGAAAATACAATGTTAAATCGCGGAAAATCAAGGGTATTTTCCCGCGCGAGTTAATCGATTCCTTAGTAATACCTTTAAGTTCAAGAATTTCGTTTTCAAAAACAATGGCCTTACTAGGTTTTTTACTAATTTTAAGCAACGACGGGCCTGCCCCCGTATCTAGCATTAATTTGAGCGATACCTGATAATTTTCAAATCGCAATTCTATCACAGGTGACTTACTATTAATACTCAACAAAATGGACTTTCGCGCAAATTTTAATTCTGATTTGTGTTTGATTGGTGTGGGCGCGTGCTTTCTGATTGCCCCCAGGTCGCGCCTTGTGCCGCGGGGCTGTTCGCGTTTCCCGCTTCACGTTGCAATTTTTCTCTACTTTTTCTTTCCAATATTTGGCATTCATTCTTCCAGTGTCCCTCTTTTTTACAATAATTGCAAATTTTAACAAAATTATTGATTTGATTCGATTGTGCCACTGCGGGACTGTGCGATCGCGGTCTATATTGATTTTGTGAGACTTGGGGCGTGGCTGGCCGCGCGCTAGCCAATGGGTTCGCGGCTGGTGCCGAGACGCGCGCTTGCGTAGCTACGGGCTGCGCCCATGTAGTCGGCTGTGTCGCGGGTTGCTGTGTACCCGGGGGTAACAATGATTTTAAAGTCCAACAGTTTTTCGCGATGTGATTTCTTTTGCCACAATATTGACAAATTTCTGTCGGTTTATTTTGAACAATTTTAACTTCAGCTAATTCTGCCTTCAATTTGTTATTTTCTTGATTTAATTTACTTTTACGCGTTCGTTCAGTTTTCTCTAAATCTGTAACCTCAGGCTCTATTTCTATTGCTTTTTCTACGGCTTCCTGAAAAGTTGCGGCCACCCCCATGCGCCTCTTAATTTCCCAATCCATACCGCGTACAAAAAATTTTAATTTATCGGCTTCTACATTTTGTATCAACCCCGCATCATCCCTTTTTTCTCTTTTTGCGGCCTCTTTTAATTCTATTGCTATACGCCTAACTCTGTTTGCAAATTTTATAATGAGTAGTGAAATGATAACACAGCAAATGTGGCAGCAAATGAAAACACAGCAAATATCAATACTTATAATGTTTTCTTTTTCTCTTTGTCTGGCCGTGGCTAATTCCTCCATCAAGGTGTGATGTGTTTTATACGATCCGAAATTTGCCTTAAAATATTTAACTAGATCCGTCATATTAAAAAAAACTATTTCCTCCATTGACTTTGCTGCTTCACCCGTTAGCCGTCGTCTAATTAATTTTACCAAGTCGGCTTCGTTTGCTGCCGGAATCATGCTAATGGCTTCTCTTAAACCGAATAAAAAGGTACTAAGTGGAATATTGCTACCGTCAAATTTTGGTATGCAGTCTAGTGCATCTTTAATCGACAAATTTTTTAACGGAGTTAAAGTTGCATTTGGACGAAAAGAATTCATTGTTGTTGGTAGTGTTGTTCTAACATTCGTAACTAAAGGCGTACTGTGCCCCCTTCCCCCTGCTACGTGCGGAGTATAATTTTCCGAGTTTAATAAGTTTGTATCAAAATTCACTTTATTTTGTGTATTATCCCCGTCTATTGTGTTTATTACCGTTTTATACTGCGTAACTTCACCGTCTTCAGTTAATTCTTGGTCGGATTTGACTAGAGCTGGAAGTTTTTCAGTAATCAAATGTTTATCCACGCTCGAGATTGCTTCCATAATTTCAATAACACTAATATTGTGATGCATAAATTCACGTAAAATGTCTATCATAATTTCGTCTTGACAAATTTTTTCAACTAATGCCCTATCCACGGTTTCTGCGAGAGACAACTGCAACTTCTTAACATCCCGAATTCTTTCCGGCTTTATTTCCGATGCCGATTGATATCTAGCCCTGAGCACTGCTACTAACTCGTTGAGCGTAGCCGTTATTAATGTAGGTTCCTCTACACTAAGGTATTTCCGCAAAATCTCAGTTGCTTCTGAATTCCTAGCGACCGCACCGTTTGAAGCTGCCATTTTAATAAGAAATATAGAAAAAGAAAATTGTTATAACTGTAGTATGTATGTATATATAAAAAAAAAATTTCACTATTTTCACTTTTATCCCGGAGGTGGGCCCCCAATTGTAACGTCCGTGTTACAATGTCGCGAAAACGATAAAGTTAACGCGAGAAATGTTCCAGTTTCGGTTTACGCCTACACGTAATAACCACGGGAGTAGGAACGCGTGAAAATAGTTAATCGGACAGGTAAATTAAACAACGATAATTCGCGATACTAATTAAGCGGCAAGCGACAGCGTCAGCGAACAATTAGAGTAACAGAGAAAGAGAAAGGATAGCGATCTTCAGAGTTACTTACTTTGGGGCGGTTGCGGTTGGCTCGTTCTCTCAGTTAGCCCTCGGCAGTCTCAGGACCCAAGCGCAGCGGGCGATTCAAATGGCAGAAGGACAGGATTGTGTAAATAAAGTAACACTCAAAAATGCAATTATGCGATGTTTATTAATTGCATAAAGTTACGTTAAAACTGTTACACACTGATTGTAGTCGAGATATAATATCAACAATTATTCGCGAGACTACAATCAGAGAAGCTTGACAAATATTTTAAGTTAATTCCACACGAAAATATTCTAAGTCAATTATACTCGAAATTATTCTAAGTAAATTCTACTCGAAATTATTCTAAGTAAATTCTGCTCGAAAATATTCTAAGTTAATTCTGCTCGAAAATATTCTAAGTTAATTCTGCTCGAAAATATTCTAAGTCAGAATACAAAATGTCGGAAATTATTCTAAGTCCAATTGTTACAATTAAATAGTCGTCGGTCAAGGGCTTCACCCTTCGAAACAAAAAGAACAAAAGCTTCTGCCTCGAGTGGAGGCGCGTCGCGGCTTTTATACCCGCGCATGTATCTAGGGCAGATGCAAAGGTAAGGGAGTGTAGGGTATCTCATCTTTTCCATGGGGTGGCAAGGACGCGGGTGGGGAACTCGGGTTCGAATGTGGCGCTGCCAAGGACAAGGGTTGGATCGATAGGCGGTACGAATACGGGTAAGGTGGGATTCGTTACCATGCGAACTGTGGCTCACATAGGTAACCCAGTTGCTACCATGTGGCGCCACTGACAGGAAAGAGGACTCACGGTAACATGAAGGAAAAAAGGTTGTAGGGTGGTAAGGATAGATGGTAGCACGGGTGTCAAAAGTAGCGGTCAGTCGTGCTCGACGTGACAGGTGATATACTATCCTGTTTTATTTCCGGAATTAAGATTATTTATATTTTTTTCACGTATATCTTGTTCTTATGTGAGTTTCGTAATATTCTGCTTTTTGTTTAAATTAACTGAAGCTCATGAATCCGTTTCATCTAGTACGTTAAGGTCTGCTTTTGAAGTTGATGGAATTGAAACTATTTCCGTATTTTCCTCTGTTTTTGAGTCCAATGATACGTTAGCATAAGTATGTAATGAAAATTGGTTCAATTGTTTATTTGGAGATGATCTTAGAACCCTTGGTTTCCTTTCAGAAGTGTTTGCTTGCTTAATTCTGTCATCTACCTGTTTTTTTTTTTAAATCTGGGTCGCCTTGTGTCGTCTGTCTGGTTAAAATCCCTTTGTTTCCCTTATTTTCTAGACGTTTCTTATTTCACATGACATATTACTCTTTTGCCTATGATATATTCAATATTTCTGTTTAAATACGATTTTAATATTTGTTCAACTATATTTTTTTTTATTTTTCTTCCTCTGCAATTATTTATTTGACAATAGAATTTATTTATTTATTTCTTGTTTTTACATCTCTATGGATTTGGTTTTCCGTTTGTTCAGTATTTCAGTGTTTTATCTCTTATTACTTAAAATACCATATTTATTTATGCAATTGTTATTTAACTAACTAATTTGTTTTATATTATTATTCACTTTCTTGAGCTGTGTTGACCGTTATTCTATTTTCTTTTTAATTTTTCACACAATGTATTTTTGATTTATTTGATAATTATTCTTAATTTTGTAATTTTAATTTGCTATTATGATATTTTGCTTATATATTGTAATACCTTTCTTTTGATTTATTTTTTCCTTTTTAAATCTTTCTATTATTAATTTTTCCCTCAATTTTTTATTTGTATTCGACCGTTCTTTTTTTTCACTTGATCTATTTTATAATTATAATATGTTAGCTTGTTAGCAACTCGACGAGCCGTACACATTTACCTTCAGAAGTTTAAACGATCATGCTACAATGATCCTCTCAACTTCATAATGCAAAACGAGAAGCTCGGAAGCAGTTAGTATTAATATTTTTAGTAATTTTCAAATATTATTCGTTTTTCTTCCTCACTCCAGTCTTATTTTTCGTATGAATCTAGTAAACTTACGTTCGATTCTGTACCGGAACCAATGTGAAGTCCGGAATAAAGGAAATAACAAATAATATTTGGTTTAAAATTTATTTTATTTGGAAAAGTATAATTACCAATATTGTTGCTGTTTGCAATTCCTTCGATGTATAATTTTTAGTCAATTGAACTTCCCTCACAATATATGCTATCGCTGTATATTCGCTCGTACAATTATTCCGCTTATGTTAGTATACTGTAGTGTATTTGTTGCTCCGTTATAATGAATTATGCCCTCGTATGTCGTCTGGGGCAGATGGAGCTCGCCAGTTCACCTGTATTACGGTTGTTACTGTGACTGATGCGTGCCACGCGCATCGCTTCTTTTATAATACAAAATAATTAGGTTAAAGATGATCGTGAACAGTAAATCGAGATCATCTTATTTGGTAATGTAATCGTCGTCAGTCGTATCCAATTCGGCAGTAGCATTGAGAAATGCTGATTCTAAAGAAAATATAATTCGTTGTCTTTCGCAAGTTTGATGACCTACTCACGATGACTCGTATTTGAAAATGCAACGTTTTAGAATTTCGCAGACACATCGTTTTGTGTGTCAGAAAATTACTGATGAAAGTGTTGGGATAAAATTTAAATTTAAGGATACGTCACCGGGCGTAACATTGTCATGCAAGACCTTGAAAACTTTGCGCTATCTAAGTTATGCTTCGAATGTTTGGTATTTTCGTTATGTAGATGATATTCTTATGTATGTGCCGAGTAATATGATCGAATATACAAAAAAAAAAAATTTTAATATGTACAGGGAACCTTTGCAATTAACAATGGAAAGATCACAAGTTAATAGAATTAGTTTCTTAAACATAAAAGTAATAGTTAAAAACAACTGCATTATAACAAATTGGTACAGAAAACCGACTTTCTCTGGTAGGTCTTTGAAATTTCATTCACCACACCCCAAGAATAATAAAATTGCAATTATTTACTCCTTGGTCGATAAAGCTATTAAATTGTCAGATGAAAGCTTCCACTATGAAAATCTCAGTTTGATAAAGCAACTACTTTTTGAAAATGAATATCCTGTAGATCTAGTTAATAGACTCACTGAAAAAAGATTAAAATTTTTAAATAATTTGAAAACATCTAAAGTAAATAGCAAACCATGTACAGTACTACCGTTCGTGGAAGAATTGAGACAGATTATGAAAAATTTCTTAACAAATATTATACAGACATAATCTATAGTACTACTAATTAATTCAGGCGCTTTATCAAATTGGGAAAAGATAAATGTAAAAGAGGTGATAATACAAATGTGGTGTACCGTGTAGACTGTAATGACTATGAGTCAACATATGTTGGGCAAACCAGCCGTAGGTTAGATATTAGAATAAAAGAACATTACAAAAGATGCGAAAGATGTGATAACAACAACGCCTTATATGCACATATAAGTAACACAAATCACAATATTAATTTTAATAAAGTAAAAATATTGTCTAAAGAGAGCCGGCTGGATTGTAGACTTTTATCAGAAATGTTTAACGTACATTCGCAAAATGGATTAGTAAATAAGATGACTGACACTATGAAATTAGATGATCACTATAAAGCGTTTATACATAGTGATTAAGAATTGCCATAATTTATAAGTGAGTTACATGCTGTGGGTGTTAGAAATAAATTTGAACAACACATGAGTAAAATTAAACTATAATATATTATAAACTGTCTATAAATTAATTAACTATTACATTAATGTCAATATAAAGGTTGTTATAATGATTGATGTGAATTGGATGTGTGTAAATGTTACAATGAAATAGTTGAGCACATGACTGCTACAATAAATTGGTTGAGCGTTTGAGTGTTACAATTTGAGAGTGTGAGTTTTCTGTGTGAGCGTGGATGAGTTTTTCTGAGTTACATTGCAAGTCACTGATGAGAGTACATTGATTTAACTCTGGAGGTAAATTGAGTGAGCACCATTAGATACTATTGATCTAATCGTGTGTAGTATTTCCGCTTGGCCAGAGTATGAGGAGTTTCTGAATCAGAGCACGTGCACTGAATATAGTCGCGTAAGTTCGAGGTTACCTTTGCACGTGCACTGCAGTTATGATGCAACTCTGAGTTGCTCTAGCGGTGAAGTTGCTGGTGCCAAGGAGCCGATAAGAGAAGCCAGATGAAAACTGCAGTTGAGAAATCCAGTTGAGTTTGGCGTAGCAGTTGCTGAGAAGTGTTGCCCCGTGGCTAGCTAGATGTAGCGAGCCGATGAGTTACGCCACGCGATGAGATGCCGCAAGCGAGTATGCCGTCCGAAACTCCACGGTGCGACACAACACTGCCGTAAGATGAGTTGCCGAGCAGAAATCCATGTAGAGAGAGTGAGAGTGATGACACTTGAGTTTCTCCTATGAGAAATGCCGAACGTGCGCACTGAGCTTTACTCGTGATCAACCGTTCCATGGAGACTAATTGAGTTTGACAGAGGTTTGGGTGAGATCATCCGTCTTCTCCCTCGCCTCGCTGTCACCGAGGAGTGAGTCAAATCAACGTCTCTCTCATTTACATGTATAAAAGTGAGAGAGACAGCATGATTTTTGCCATACTCGGCTAATCAGTGTAGTGGATCAGCTGTTCCGGAGAGTTGATGAGTGCTGCCGTCGCGCGACCGCCTGCTGAGTTATCCCTGTGGTGCGCACGCCGCGGGAAATTCAAAATCATGATAATTCCCAAACACATAGAAATAAAATTTAAGACTCATCTCTCCAATATTGTGTAACGGAAGTTACCGCGAGGAATCAGTAGTAGGAGCACATAAAAATGGAGAACTGTTTATGCTTATACCGCGTGACTCAACTCCTGACATTGGATTTTCCGCCCGGAAAATTGCGAAAACCTTGGAAAAGCGGTGAGTCTAAGGGTTTTGGTGCCCGAGGAACACAACGGTGCAATCAAAATTGACGTAGCACAAAAAATAAAAAAGATATCAAAATTATTTTTTAGCAAAATATTTCAGATTTTGTTTTTATGTCCATTTATCATAGTTCATTAAGTTTAAAGACCATACCGCCTTTGCCTGACCTCTACATCGGGATAAATCAATTTTTAATTGAATATTAAAAATCTACTTTCTCGGCCTGACAGGGGAATTACCAAACGGTCGAGGAACGGGAATTAAGAGAACGAAGTCGTTCGAATAAACGGACTCTAGCTAGCAAGAGGCAACTTCATGACGTGATGGCGGTTCATGATATAGCCATAACTGCTTGATTCCAGTTAAACGGAATATTCATGAAATTTCATTAAACCTTTAAAGATTGCTTGATAAAATGAATGGTATTCTATTTCTATTCACCGGCATGACTAATTTATTTATCAAATTATGGGGTATGTTGCGGGTTACGTTAGTAACAATGTTTACAAATGCTGTCGGTTCGCAAAATGCCTAACAGATGACGCCTCTGCCGTGCACGTACTATCGTCTCGCCGTATTTGCCGTATTGGCCGTAGCCGGGACACCTCACCATTACAGTGATAATACTGTGAATAAAATTGAATAAAAAAGCCCAATTGACTTTATTCATTCATTATCAAGATTACTGACAGTTATTTACCACTGCATTCAACTATGAGGCCATAATACTCGCGTATTTTGCGAGTCACTCAGCCCGTTTACATATTGCGTGCACGCAGTACACGACAGTATTTCATCATTTAAACTAACTATTGATTTGTAACCATGCACCTGTTCAATAGGCGTATCGATACTAAAAACCGAATGCTTTGCACCCGAAGCGCCGCTGAGACGATTCCCCCGGGTATACGAGCGCACTCGTTACCCTGGTGTTGTCCACGAGTAGTGAGAGCGCACTCGCCTACTCATGGAGAACTGCGACCGCGACCACCGTATTTTAGTAGTTTGTAAACTTGTATTTAATGTTCGCGCTCCGCTGTTTTATATGTTACAGATCTCCGCCAAACGCGACCCGTAGTCAGCTATGGTTAATGTACCTCTATGATTATTAGCATTAAGTTAAATAAATTGTTATTTTTTCCTACTTATCTGGCTTTGTCAATTTATTTTAATCGCTCTCTCCATTCGAATCCTGCTCGATTAGCTATCGTCATGAGAGAGCAATCCTTTCGCATGAATACTACCGTTTCATGGCGCCCGAACAGGGACTAGTTTTTTCAATTCACACGGAATAATGAAAGAAAATCATTCAACTAACATCTAATATTGAAATAAATTATACAAAGCAAAATAAGAAATATTTTTTTTCGAAACCGGTTAATACTAGCAATTATGGGGAAAGTCGGATGGGTTTATAAGCTCAGAAAGGAGCAACTCATAGACGAACTCGCGAAACTAAAGATCGATAACACAGGATATGTAGCGGAATTACGACAACGCCTAGTAGTGATAGCGAAAGTAAGTCTGGAACATTTTAAAAATCAACCGGAAGACGCGGAAGAGTACGATGAGGGATTAGATAGGACTCGCTATATGGAGGAACAGACAAGTAATGTACCGACACCACAGAACACACAAACACAATTTGTAATACCGAACCAGGATACAGACGCGGCACGTATAAATTATATAAACGTGGAAAACACGACCGCGAAAACTCTATATCAGATGCGAAAATGAAATTGTCACTTTGACGGTCGCGACGTGTATGGGTTTCTAGAAAGAGTTGAGGAGTTACGGAAGGCATACGGCTTCATCGATGCGGATCTTCTCATAGGGTTTCCGGAATTATTACGGGGGGAAGCCCAACTTTGGTATCGAAATTTAGAGAATATACATAATTATACGGAACTTAAAGAATCGTTGCGCAGTTTCTATATACCACCGGGAGAGCGACGGAATCTTGATCGACAAATAAGCATATGTAGACAGTTAAATGGCGAAGTATTTAGAAGCTACGCAACGTCACTTAGTACACTAATGCGCCGTCGGGGAGACATAAACCGCGAGACACAACTCGATAACATCTGTTATAACATGCGCGCCGAATTACGATAGCACATTCGACGGTCGGATTTTAACAACGTCAATGAACTCATCCAACGCGTGGAAGAAGTATAGGAAGTATTTGCACAAACGGTTAAAGAAATAAGATGAGAAAGACCGAGGAATAACGCCGGGAATATTATGAAAATTACGACCGCATACGACCGGAACACGTACTGCTGGAGATGCAAACAACGCGGACATAGGAGAATGAACTGTCGAAATAACCAGAGGAAATTTTGTTCATATTGTGGAACAGACGGTATATTAACACGCGATTGCCGGTGTCACAGTGATATAGACGCGCCGGGAAACGGAAAGGATCGGACCCACATCGGGACAGGACCGTCACGCGCAAACAAGACCTCCGATGTCGGCAGCCGCTATTTCATTCGAATCAGCGCCGGTCGAGAGAATTTTCGAGGTCTAATAGATCCCGGATCAATAGGTTCATACATAAACCCGCGCGCAGCGAATAAATACCTCACGTAAGGGTGGATAAATCAGACGGAACGAAAGGCAGCTCGGATGGCCGATGGTACGCCTGCCACTCTTGGAAGCAGTATATCTGGAGAGTGCAGGGTACAAGACAAAAAATTAAGACACCGTTTCTTGGTTATGGATGGGTTAACAACCGATTTTTTACTCGGAATGGACATACTCGTTAAACTGGGGCTACAACTAACGTTGAACGGGAGAAAGATCACAGCAGGAGAAACAGACGGTGAGGAAGGGCTATGTCCCGTCGGAGAACCAGTAGGTTTAGCTCAGTTAACGGTAACCTAGGAGAAACAACTAGAGAAGTTCATAGAATAAAGAATGGCCGAGTTTGAAAATATTAAAGGCGTTACCCCATTAATCCAACATAAAGTCAGGGTTATTGACCAGATACCCATTAAACAGAGATACCGACCCAGAAATTCGGCAATGCAAGAAATAATTAACCAAGAAGTCGAGAAAATGTTAGAAGAGGGGGTAATTCAACCGTCAGAAAGCCCGTGGAGCTCCCCAGTCGTAATTACGAAAAAGAAAACGGAAAACTCAGATTTTGTATCGATTTCAAAAAGATAAATCAAATTTCATAGAAGGATGCTTACCCGCTTCCGCATATCATCGCAATTCTAGATAAACTCAGAGGGGCAAAATATCTATCCTCAATCGATTTAAAAAGCTGCTACTGGCAGGTAGCCTTAACTCCAGAAAGACGAGCGATAACCACGTTCACAGTACCGGGAAAAGCTTTGTTTGAATTTAACGTCATGACCTTCGGACTTCACGTGGCCCCGGCAATGTTTCAACGTCTGCTAGATCAGGTAATTACACCCGAAATGGCATCGAATGCCTTTGCATACCTAGATGACATCGTCGTAGTAAAGATACGTTTGAGAAACACATAGAAAAATTCACTAAAGTATTTCAACGGCTTCGGAAAGCGCGACTTAAACCATATCCCGCGAAATGCCATTTTGTCCGGAACAGATTGACATATCTAGGGCACGTAGTAGACCGGGAGGGCTTGCGCATCGACCCCGAAAAAGTCGCAGCCATTGCTAATTTACCGCCCCGGGCAAACACGAAAGAATTAAAAAAATGCATGGGTCTTTTGTCGTGGTATCGCCGTTTCATCAAAAACGTGTCGCAGATAGCTTCACTGCTGAATAAATTACTCAAAAAGAAAATTAAATGGTATTGGGACGACGCACAACAAGATGTTTTTGAGAAACTAAAACGTAGACTAACGGAAGCCCCCGCACTAGCTTGTCCAGACTGAACCAAACTATTTATTCTACAGACTGACGCAAGTCTGCAAGGACTAGGGGCAATGCTTGCACAAAGCGACGGAACAAAGGAGTATGGCATTGCATACGCGAGCCAATCACTGAATAAAGCAGAGAAAAATTATTCCGTAACGGAACTAGAGTGTTTAGCCGTGAAATGGGGTGTTAGGAAAATGCGCCATTACTTGGAAGGATATCAATTTTTCGTAATAACTGACCATTCATCTGGTAGGACCACTTCCTCGTTCTAACTCCTGAAAGGTAGGATAGAAGAGTTAAAAGACGTGATCCAGGTAGCAAAAACAATCACGGCAAGGAGCTTTAACAGACAACAAAAACATTATAACCTTAGAAAACGCGATTGGCAATCCAGGATAGGAGATCTAGTTCTAAAAAGACAAATCACACTTTCGAATAAAGCCAAAGCGATCAACGCAAAATTACTAGATAAGTTCGCTGGGCCGTACACGGTAAAAAAACGCATAAACCCAGTAATATTCAATCTACGAGATGAGAGGGGGAAATTAGTACGGAATATTCACGTAAAGGACCTCAAATCTTTTGTCAAACCGGTATAAAAGCGAGCGGAAAATTGTAAGGGCAGCTAGTTCACGATGGTAGCCCAAGCGTCAAACATTGTACACGAAACAGCGAAAGTAGAATTGTAAGAATAAAATTGTACAGGTGATCGATCTTAAAGGTAAACAAAACGATAGAAAATAATTAACGAACATTTTTCCAAAGGAGCTCAGTTCAAATACAACCGGCAAGGAGAAACCATGAGAGAGGTCGAGGCTATCAACGAACTCCTCCGAGAATGAGACGAGCCATATATTCTCGAGGGTACCCAAGATCAACCAGCTCGGGAATACGTGCCAACATCCAGGCCCATCTTCGAGGAGCGAGTAGTAGAAGCAGCACTCGCGCTTTGGAGGCAGGTGTCTCGACCACATTCGCCGATACAGGAATTAACACCGTTGCTCGACTCAACTACAACTTCCTCAATGGCATACCCGAAGGCGACCGCTGCCCCTGCGGGAAGGCAGGATTTTTCATCGGGTGTACTAGCGGTGCCGCTTCATCCTCGGACGTATCCGAGACAGCGCACCGTCCGATCTCCAAGGCGCAGAGAGATATATTCCTGTACGGGTGGGAGGAAGAACCGGCGCCACAACGAGCAACGCCGATACCGAACTGAGCTACGGGGTGGAGAAGGACATACACCCCGTTCAACCGCTCTACGATGTCGCTACCGCACCGGCGAGTAAAATTGCCGAACGGCCCCGAGGTAGAGGTGCCTATCGGGGTCACACAGTACCGGGTCACACACGACGGCTGGCGTTGGCACCTGCGGCTCAATAAAGCCAACGGCAACGTGAGGCATCTAGGCAGACCCCGCCGTGTAAATATTGTTTTTGATTTTTTTTTTATTTATTTATTTATTTTTTTCGTTATGTTATATAACTCGTACGGCTAGAGTAAAGTCTGTAGGCTTTACTCTCCTTAGCGGGGGGAAACGTAACTATGCACCTGTTCAATAGGCGTATCGATACTAAAAACCGAATGTGAAACACTTTCTCTCTCGGATAACGCATGCGCTAGAGAGAGAAAGCCGACGGATCTATCAATGGCATGGGAGAGCGTGCGTACGAATGTGAATGTCCATGTACACACCGATATAGACACGTACCGAAGCTCGAACAGCGAGGAGAGAGAGCAGGCAACTGAGTAGCTGGCTTCCCTCTCCACCGAGCGCTGTGACCACGCGTCGCGCAGGACGCGCAAGCTACAGCGCGCACTACCACGCCGACTATACACGGCGAGTAAGTATAAATGCCGTCTCGCGTGCCGTGGAAAAACATTCTCTCAGCCCAGGGCCGTACTCGCTAAGCCCTGGAGCCCGCCGACGGAGCAGGGTATACGAGTACACTCGTTACGCTGAACCCAAAGTGCCGCTGAGACGATTTCCCCGGGTATACGAGCGCTCTCGTTACCTGGGTATTGTCCACGAGTAGTGAGAGCACACTCGCCTACTCGTGGAGAACCGCGCCCGCGACCACCGTATTCTAGTAGTTCGTAAACTTGTATTTAATGTTCGCGCTCCGCTGTTTTATATGTTACAGATCTCCGCCAAACGCGACCCGTAGTCAGCTATGGTTACCTCTATGATTATTAGCATTAAGTTAAATAAATTGTTATTTTTTCCTATTTATCTGGCTTTGTCAATTTATTTTAATCGCTCTCTCCATTCGAATCCTGCTCGATTAGCTATCCTCATGAGAGAGTAATCCTTTCGCATGAATACTACCGTTTCAGATTAATTATGTAGGTGTTGATAATTAATAGTATATTGTACAACTAGGGTAGAAAATTATTTATTTCAAGCGAGAGTGAGGCGTTCAGTAAGAGTTGTAGTCGAGGGCATCCGAGACGGAGACGAGTGATGCAAACACCTCACCCGAGTCTGAAATAACTCTTCTTCCCGTGTTACACACCGTATTTTTTCAAAGAGTGCATTAGAGGGCCTTTTTATATGCATGAAAGTTGTGTAGGGGATGGTGCATTTCGTGTAGTGCCCAACAATTAATACTGAAGATTAATAATAAACTAAGAATATAATTATAAAAAAATATAAATAAAAGTCTCATACAATTATTTCTTATTAATATAACGATTAAATCGCAAAATAATAAATTTTTATAGATAGGTATTAATATATATATATATATAGGTATTAATATACCTATCTATAAAAATTTAAATCGCAAAATAATAAATTTTTATAGATAGGTATTAATATATATATATATATAGGTATTAATATACCTATCTATAAAAATTTAAATCGCAAAATAATAAATTTTTATAGATAGGTATTAATATATATAGGTATTAATATACCTATATATATTAATACCTATCTATAAAGAAGTCTAAAGAAGAATATTCAAAATGGATTATTTTAAATCAGCGCGCATAGAAAAATATACATTTGCGCTCACTGAGAAAAATTAAGTTATACTTATAAGATATGTTCTAGTGCTAACACTGCGTATACACCAAGGGGGCGACTTGAGTATAGTAACATTTTTGCGTTCGATTCACAAAATCTGCGTGCTGCCCCGTGAGTGCAGCGCGCAAGAGCTAAGTTTTGGCATTTTGAATACCGTCGTTGCGACAGCGCTCTACGCTGCAACACTCCGGTCGCCCTCTTAGTGTAAGCGCTTCATGAGATTTCGCGCAGCTTATGCAAGAAATCAATAAAATTCAGCCGTACTGTATTACTAGACTGGAACGGCAGCCGTCTTGTCTTTATGTAGTAGCGTCCCGAAATCGGAAAAGTGCTATACGAATGGACCGTACGACAAGATTTTTGCAAATAGAAAAGCACCCTTACATCCTTGTGTGACTGGTTGATTAACATTTTTCTCATAGCCAAGTTTGTATGAAGTCATCGTTTGGCGCTACTTTTCATACAGCTGATTAACGAGACATCTCGAAACTTTGAAATGTGATCCATAATCTACGGCCAAAATTTATCTAAACGTTTCTCAAACTTTCGCTAGAATTATGATAAAGTTCACCCAACCTCACGAATAGCTAATGGAAGATTGCATGTTTTACGTGAAGCTTTTCGAAACTTTACGCAACGATTTATATGACGTTGCTTTATCATTCTTGTACATCGCAAAATTTTACGATATAGTTACGGTGACTTTTTTATTTTTGGAAAATACGCGAAATAGTTTTACATAGCTTCATTGCAACTTTATCAAAAATTTTGAGGATGAAAGAAAGTTTTATCAAAATTTTGCAGGACTTTATATTAAACTGCTGTTTACGTAAAGCAAAAGAATACGAATGCCTTTTTTCAAAATTTTCGAAAAATTGTTCAAACTTTATATGAGCTTTATACAAACATTATATAAAGTTTTTATATTATAACGGGATGGCTAGTGGGGGAAAGTCCCAACAAGCCACAGGCCAGCGATGCCCTAGAACACGGTACCGCGGGTGTCAGACTAAAATGACTTGCACGGAGATCTGCTCCTGGAATCCCGAAAAGAACGCGAAACTTCGCTTTCCAACTAATTGGATCGCTGAGTGAAAAGCGCGCGCTCGAAGAGTAAAGCGCGTGGCTGCTACGCTCAGATATGAAAACGAACGGCGGAGTCGTTTTCACGCGGAGGCGGTGGTATCTGGGAGAAGGACAGGTTATAATGAACAACGCGACGAGTAACTAGGTATCACAGTATATTAAAATCGCTAATAAATACAAGCACAACGCACGTGCTGATTAAAACAATGAGTTAGTTCGCGCGCGACAGTTAAGATTCAAACGCACGAACGATACGGCGCGCGGCGAAGCTGCTAATCTCGCGCACGGTGTTAAAATACGGCGGGCTGACAGACACCCGCACGTAGACAGCACAGAAAGCTTGCACGGGGCGATTTCCGTGCGAGTGTTTACAGTAATCACGCGAGAGGAGAGTAGAAAACTTACGTTAAGGAGCAGCCGGTGCTATCGGCTCTTTCTCGCTCTCTGTCGCTCGCACAGCAGTTGCGCTCTCTTTCTCTCTCTCGCACTCGCAGAATTGGATCGGTAGGCGGGCTGGCTGCCGGCTTCTCGCTCGCTGTCTCGTGTGGTTCACGCGGTGCGGGATCGCTCTCTCTCTCCCTCTCTCTCTCTCCTTACTCGCACGCTAGTCTGCGCCTCCACTTCACTCGCGGTAAATCTATATATATCTCTGAAATGGATGGCGCGGACGCGGTAACTTTCCGGAGACACGGGGGAGATGTTCACGGCGCGATGGTAGACACGAAGATGGCTGCCGTGACTCGCATAAAGCCGTAGCAGCTCCGCGGGTACGCGACGGGCATATTACTAGTTCTAGTTATTTTATTGGCTTTGGGTACTTATGACGCCGTTATGCCACCATTCATGTTTGTTTTATACTCCAAGGGAGTGAATTTGTTTTGTTAGTGAAGCCTATAGATAGTTGGAGGAAGCTACCGCCCCAACTACTGGACCTACAGTTTCAAGTGGGTTCCGAGCCACCGAGACCACGGTGAAAGTAAGCACATGAAAAAATTTATGTTTTCCAGTGGTGCCGACTTTTTCACGGGAGCGCGAATCGAACCCGAGACCTTTAGGTTACGAGTCCGACGCGCTCCCGCTGAGCCACCGTGGCTCTGACGGGCATATTACGCGTCGCGAGACCGTTCTAATCCGGTCAGAATGCTCGCGCGCTCGCGCCCCCAGAGAGTATGCCTGCTCGGCGCGGGTAATTGGAATCTCAAATTACCTTACTCGCGCACCCGTTACACCCGGTGAGCAGCTCTGCCATCCATGGCTGTCGTCGTACCTTTACGTAGGGTGGTAAGGCTTTAGTAGAAGGAGGTTCGAAAAGGGAATTAGGAAGAATTGGAGTCAATGGATTTTTTTTAATTTTATTAAAAGAAAACATAAAAGACACTCTTCGGAGCTTGATCCTCTTCAGCTGGCCCGGGAGTAAGTCCGGCGCCCCTTGTGGCGAGCTTGGTTGGGGCAGTGCTTCGACTTCTTTACCCCAAGCTCACCACACATAAAACTCCGGGGGCTAATGCCTCCCGGGCAACCTTCTCCTCTTCGAGCGCCATTCGGAGGGGCTCGTCTTCGTCCCGGATGCGGCGCTGGGCCTCTTCTTTGGCCCGGCGCGCCGGCCCCTCCGCCTCTTCTCTGGCTCGTCAGGCCTCTTCTCGCGAGCTCTTCTCGCCGGCCTTGGGCCATTACGACCTATTTTCCGGCTTGCCTCGCCGGCCTTACCGTGGCACTGGAGAGAATCCTTCAGTGCGACCAGGGCAGCGTCCTCCGCAGCGCGCGAGGACTTGCTGAGGCACCGCGCCTCCTCAAGGACCTACTCCACCGGGAGCCAGGCCGCACCGACTTCATCTGTCGGTGCTCCTTTTGGGGCCTGGATCGGAGCACCTTCTCCTTTTCCTTTCGCGGCCCGAGCCGCGCCGGCGTCAACTTCCGGCGCACAATGATGGGCTCGGGCCGTCTCCTCTTCGGGGACTCGGCCAGCACCAGTCGGCTCGACTGGTACTACTTCTTGAGGCCGGGTCCCGATCTCCTCCCACTGCTCCTTCGGGGGATGATGTCGCCGGAGCGGGGACGGACCGGCGCCTGTGTGGCCGGCCTCGAAGGTTACCTTCTTGGCTCCGGTGCCTCTATCTCCTCAATGATGAGGGTGGGTGGTTCTTCCACTGGTGGAGGTTTTCGTGTCACCGCATCAATCTCCTCCACCACTTGCTCCAGGAAGTCGATGACGGCGGGGTCTGGTTCACACTGGATTAATCCAGCGATCACCCGCTTCGCCGTCTCCGCTACCTCTGGAGTCAGGCCTGGCATGTCCTGCAACAGGCAAATTGATCCTGGAAAGAGGTGAGTATGAGGATCGGAAAACAAGGACGAACACGGGTTAGTATGGACGGCACAATTCTTGGACGGCACAGTTAGCGCTTTTTGGACGCTCAGGTTCGACGGGGACTAATTGGCCCGACTGCAGTAGGTACAGGCTTCTTCTTCGAGTCTTTTGGCCTCCCTGGGCCTCGCTTGGACTCTGTTGGACCGACCACATGCGTAGATCGGCCGTCGCTCGCACGCTTTCCTGGCCTAACTAATAGCGCGGTCTTACGAGGTGGACCGCGCCTCTTAGCCGTCGCCTGAGGCTGTACATCACCCTGGCTACCTCTATCGTCTGCTGGTGCGCAACGTTCGACTGAAGAGTTCCTCGGTGGTAGCGATTGGGCTACTTCTGGACTACTTTTGTCCAAGTAGTCTTTAGGTTCTTCTGCGGAGACGTATCGCTTGAGTTGCTGCGCATGAACGGGACTTATCGTTCAACCTCACCTTGGATCTCATAGGTGTTTTCGCCTAGAATATTCACAATCGTGTATGGCCTCGCGTACTTTTGGCAGAAATCCCCTCAGCTGCAGAGGATAGTACCTTATTCTCTCTCCATACACGATCGCCTAGACATAATTCTGGAGGTCGATGATGAGCGTCACAATATTTGGCTTGTCTCGCCTGCTCCGCTTGCGCGTCGGTCGCCGCCCGAACGTGCAATTCGCGGAGCTTGTCCATGTGCGCGACCCAATTATTTATCGCCTCTTGCTGCCCTTGCTCTTCGGCTAACCTGTCTTCCTCCCGCTTTAATGTCTTCGGTGGGTCAGGCTGTCGGCCGTAAATGAGCATGGCAGGACTTATCTTGGTAGAGCTGTGTTCGGCCGTATTATACGCGAACGCCTGCTCGTTCAGATGCTCATCCCAGGACCGGTGATTTTCCTCAGCGTAAGACGTGATCATGGTCTTCACCGTTCGGTTCACACGCTCGACAGGATTGGCTTGAGGGAAATATGGTGGTGTAAACATGTGATGCACGTTTCTCTCCTTTAAGAATGCCTCCAAGGATGCATTTTTAAATTCAGTTCCATTATCGGAGAGAAACACCTCGGGGACTCCGAACCGCAGACATACTCGTTTATTGAGCCCTTTTATCACCGATTTGCCATCTGCCCTTTTTATCGGAATTACTTCGATCCAGCGTGTGAACAGCTCCTGGAAGATGAGAATGTATTCGTGGCCGTGCTTGGTTTTAGGGAAGGGTTCCATAATGTCGCTGGCCACGATTTGCGATGGACACTGTGTTACGATTCATACGACGTACCATGAATCCTGCTCGAGGGCGCTGTTCGACTTTGCACTGCTGGCAAATCTGGCACTGGTTCACGTATCTGACTACATCTTCTGAGGTACACGACCAGCTCGTAGTAAACGCATCGATTCATAATTTCCCATTCATAAACGCGAGAGCGAAAAATCAACAAACACGATGCATTAATGTATACAAACATACGATTGCGTGCGCTAGCGAAAATCTTACTCATTCATTCACACAGTGCCTCTGACGTCACCGTGTAAACTCAAATATTGTCATGCGACCAGACGATCAACTGGTATATAAAGGGCTCCGATTCTCGGTATCGGTACGCACTTGTGTCCGAGCTCTCGCCTATTAAGAATACCGATAAGCATTGCGCTTAGGTAACTGAAGCTGGCCACTCCTCTGTGCTCGTAAAACTTATGTAATACAATTCATTTTTTTTAGTATATTAATAAACATGCCTATAATTTTAGATTTTGATTTATAATTTGTTTTTCTTTAAATAAACTCTCTCGATAACAACCGACTCCTAACTTACCTACCTCCCACGGCAAGATTGTCGGCCCTCTGCACCGATTATTTACCAAGCTCCTCTCTTCTCACACGGCACGGTAGTTGGCCCTCTGCGCCGACTACTTACCCGTATCATCTAAGCAGCATGGTCGCAGCCACTCAGCGCGAACGACTTACCTGCATCTACCACCTCTCTGTATCGATGGCACGGCCTCCAGCACATTGCGCGCCGGTATCTAACCCTGAGATCGGAGCTACTCCCCTCCCGATTGTATGCTCGAGTCCAGTACATGAACTCTATAAAATTGATTTAACGTCCGAGAAAGTAAAGTTTAAAGATACAGCTAGTCATTACCCAAGGTCGGTACGTTAAAGCTGGCGCCCGAACAGGGACTCGAGCAAACTAAAATCGCATAGTTGGAATCTTCGAAAAAAGGATCATGATACCAGATCGACATAATATATTTTCAGAGAATCGCATAAAAGCACGGATAATCGATTTAACGACACGGGTCGACGAAGTTGAGGAAGCCGATCAGCAATATCACGCGGCGACGCAGTATTTAATGGGTCAAGTAAAAGAATTACGCGGTGTTGGGAGCAGGCAAGGTCACGCGTTATTGAAAATATCGGAACATCTGGCAGAAGCTAGGCAACGGGTAAATGAGCTGGACGAGGTAAACGAGAAACTGGGATATACGGTAAAAGTAGTCGGGAGTAAAACTTGTAAAAACAAGAGAATGTTACATTCGAGGATGGACCGTATCGAGAACAGAGCTAGGGATATAGCCGAATCGTTTAAAAGGCTGTCGATTAACGATAATTAAAAAGTCGATAATTCTATATTAGAGTATAGAACATTCGTATAAATTAGCTTTTTATAAATAAATACATTAGAGTCAACTTTCAACGTTATGAAATCAATTAAGTTCAATCAAATTCTTTTTCATCACTTTCCGTATTAACGTTTTTTTCGAAGAACGTACTCGATTAAAAGTCAAAATGGCAAAAGACCGCAAATCGGAAGCGTTTATGCGCGAAATGCAAGACTCCTTTGACGAGGGTGTAGAGAACGCGAAGGAACGAAAACGTTTCGAATGGAAACGGGCGGTAACTCATGAATTACGATTATTGGATGAACAGCAAAATGAGCTCGAAAACATGCTCGAAGGCCAAGGCGAGGAAAACGACACGTCAAAGTTCCCGGAATTAAGGGTAACGTTAGTCGCGATAATTCGAAATGAGATAAAAGAGAAATATGACGCGTTACCACAGTCGGTCGAGAAAACTCGTATGGAAAAAAAGCAGAACGCGTGGAATTAGTTACGGAAATAAATAAACTAAGAGGTCGGGTTCAGTTATTAGAAACCGAGAACGACAGGCTAATAGACAAAATATCCGCGCTGTCACAAAACAATGATCAATCGAAAAGCAACCGCGAGCTCGACTCTAGGCTCGCAGAGTTGAAAAGAAACCTTTCACGAGAAGTTGATCAAATAAAATCAAACTTTGAGAAAGAAATTCTAGAATTGAAGAATACGATTAAAGACTTGAAAAAATCGCCGATGAAGAAAGGCAACTCTGGGAGCGAAGAGACACAAAAAATAAAGTTAGACATCTCCAAGTATCGAGGACTTGAGCATGAAAGGCCAGTTAAATTCTTGTCAGAGTTCGAGAAATATATAAACGTGGTTAAACCTAATTTCGATCAACTCTTATGCCTTATCTCTCAAGCACTCAAGGGTGATGCCAGAGATTGGTGGTACCTACAAGAGTCAGAGACCGACTCGTACGACCAATTCACAGAACGGTTTTGCTAACGGTACTGAAGCGCGAACACACAAAGTCCCGCAAAGCGGAAGATAGAATTCGGTCAGCACAGCCGGGGCGCAGTCTTAATCGCGTTGAGACCGCAACGAATTTGTTCGGTTTAGGCAAAGAGCTAGATCTCGACTATACGGAGATTGAGTTTGTTGTGAGCGTTAGAGAACATTTCAAAAGAAATATTCGACACGCGCTTTTAGGACGGCAAGTCAAAGATAAAAATATGTTGTTAAAAATATTAGCTGATTATGACGGAGACGACCAACGTCACCGAAAACACGACAAAATGGGCCACAACAAACCCAGTCCTCCTTCAGATACGGCTAACACGCAAAATAAATCATATAACAAGCCATACCAGTTGCAGTCGAAAACCGTGAACGTAAACGAGTTACAGACAGCGACGCCGCCGGAAATAAAGGAGAAAACTCCACCACAAACGGATCAAACAAACGAGAGAAAGTCAGCTTGGAAGCAGAGAAACGAACGGAACAAAGAATTAATCCGAAGTTACGACGAGGTTGACGTAAATAATATAAATTTAGGAAATATTAATACCGAAAATTCGGGAAACGCATAACAGTTGCTTGCTGCATGTCAAAAAATAAACCGCAACAAGCAACTCGATCGAAGAATAACAATTGTAATAAAGATATCTTTTCTATACTGGAGAACCCGCGAGAAAATCTTTTGTATGATGTAGAACCAGAAGGTCTAAATACGAAAGAAACGCGTTGTCCGAAGGTAAATATCAAAGTCGAAGACATACAGGTAAAAGCCCTAATTGATACGGGAAGTGAGATCACTTGCATCTCCGAGGAATTTTGTTACGCTAATGCGAAAATATTCGGGACGCGACCTATGCTACCGATAAGTGGAGAATTCATAATGGGAGCAACAGGCGCAAAGTCGTCGCGAATAAAATTCCAAGTTCTTCTAAATGTCGAAATTGCAAAAATAAAACTAGATAT
The DNA here is from genome assembly GCA_036365515.1 of Torymus aiolomorphi. Lineage (NCBI taxonomy): Eukaryota > Metazoa > Arthropoda > Insecta > Hymenoptera > Torymidae > Torymus > Torymus aiolomorphi. The sequence continues at coordinate 120,527,932 of CM070875.1, forward strand.
TATATTTATAGTAGTGCCGAAACTGGTCAAACCATGCATTATTGTATATGATATGCAAAAAGCTCTTAGTATGCTAATAGATACCGCCAAGGAAGAAATCCTCTTAACCATTAACGATCAATATGTTCATTGTTCTTATAAGGAGACCATAATGTACACAGAAGAGTATGCGTCTCTTAGAATCGAACGATCGTATGAGTCCGAATGCGGAAACGCTGACTCATACGATGATCTCATTGCTTACGATCTTTCTTACGAATTGTCGATAGAAGAAATCGAAGAAAAGATCAAATCATGCAAAAATCTAAAAAATTCCCAAAGGGATAAACTTAAGTGCTTAATAGTACAATACAAAGAGGTATTTCAGAAACGCCCAGGTCTATTATCTAACTATGAGTATACTTTTAAAATAAAAGATAATGCACCCTTTTATTCAAAGCCGTATCCCATCCCTATAAATTATAGAGATAAAATCGAAATCGACAAATGGCAAGAGCTTGAAATAATTCGGCGTTTGACAAGTCCATATATAAACCCTCTCGTGGTTGTGATTAAAAAAGACGGATCAATCCGCCTATGCTTAGATGTACGTAAACTAAATGAAAAATTGATAAATGATTATGAATCCCCTCCTGGTGTAGAGGAGATATTTTTAAGATGTAAAAGCGTAAACTTTTTATCCAGCTTTGATTTAATGAGTAGTTTCCATCAAATAAAGCTTTCAGAAGAAAGTAGGAAATATACCGCGTTCATTTGCGATAATAAAGTTTATGAATTTAATGTAGTACCATTCGGTATAAAAACGAGTAGCGCCGCGCTAATAAGAGGTCCAGACCTAGCCGTCACGGGTCTCGAAAATTTTCTTATAACTTTTGTAGACGACTTACTATGTATTTCAGAAGATTTCGATAGTCATTTACAAAATATAAAATCATTATTTGAGAATTTATTAAAAAACAACCTAAGGATTAGTTTTAAAAAGTCAAAGCTAGTACAGGAAGAAATAAAATTCCTGGGTCATATTTTAACGCCTGAAGGAGTAAAACCGGACCCAGAGAAAATTAGAACAATTTAAAACTTTAGGAAACCTAGAAATGTCAGGGAATTGCAGGGATTTCTCGGGCTTGTAAATTTCTATACGAAATTCGCGAGAAATTACTCGGCGCATACCGTTCCGCTTCTAAACTTGTTAAAACAAGGTAAGAAGTATGAATGGACAGACGATCACGAAAAAGCTTTCAATGATATTAAAAATATATTCGATGAGCATATCATATTAAAACACGCGGATCCGCAACGTCCATTCATACTCACTACCGACGCGAGCGACTACGCGATAGCTGCGGTGCTATCGCAGGTAAACGATCAAAACGAAGAACAAATTGTCACGTTCATTAGCCGTACGCTGAAGGGGAGTGAGTGCTCTTACTTTACGACTATGAAAGAAATGTTAGCTATAGTTTGGGCGTTAACACGTTTAGATACGTACTTGCGGGGGGCACCGAAAATAGTCGTACGAACCGATCACGAATCTCTCACTTTTCTTAAACATTGTAAATTTAATGTTAGACTACAGAGGTGGAGTCGGTATACTTGCCGGGACGCAAGAATGCCGTCGCCGATTACCTAAGCCGTCAGGTTTCAGGTTTCAGCCGTCAGGTTTCAGGTTCCAGCCTCTGGAAACTATCCAGAGGAATCGGGTCGGGAAAATGAAATCATAATCGCTTCAATACTCGCGCAAAAGCCGAGTCGCGAATTAATAAATAACTTAAAGAATTTGAAGACATTACAGGGAAATGACCCGTATATTAATAAATTAATTACGGAGATTCCAAATGACGAAGAAAAGCAAAAGCGCTTTGTGCTTAAAAATGGTTTAATGCAAAAAGTTGCATTAAATCATAATAGACTCATGTTACCCGAAAGTCTTCTGGATAGTTTGATACGGGAAACCCATGAGATACATGGCCTCATTGGTTCATCAAAGATTTATAAAATGATAAACGAACATTTCTTTGCGCCGAAACTAAGACAAAAAATTTATACAATACTTCGTACATGCGATACTTGTCAACGGACGAAATATTTAACACGTAAACTTAATGAACACGTCCAGCCAATATTAACAGAAAAACCAAATGACACATTATCAATAGATTTTTTTGAGCCTTTACCGACATCAACGGGGGGCGTTAAATACCTATTAACAACAGTAGACGTATTCAGTAAGTACGTGGTCATGTATCCTATAAAAAAAAGCAAACACCGCGACCGTGATCAGGAAAATCTTCGGTGATTACATTAGCAACTACGGTAAACCCAAAGCAATACTTTCTGACCACGGGACGCAGTTTACTTCAAGTAAATGGGAAAAAAAACTCATGGATGAAGGAATACAACCGGTATTCTCATCCATTAGACACCCACAAAGTAACCCGGTCGAACGGGTACACTGAGAACTCGGGCGTTTTTTCCGAACATTTGTAAGGGACCGACATACCAGCTGGGCTAGACACGTTGAGATTATTCAAAATATTATTAACGTAACGCATCATGAGACCACGGGGTTTACACCGATGGAGTTCCATTTAAATATCAAGCCTACGCGGGTATGGGAAAAGTGGTTGCCTATGGTAGATTCAGATAAAATCACGCATGAATGAAAAGTATTTCTCGCTCGCGAACGAGCGCATTCATTTTTAAGAAGGAGAGCGTACCGAAAAAACGTCCGAACGCGATACTTTGAATTTAAGGTAGACGACAGAGTTTTAGTAAAATCACTAAACGTATCAGATGCGGCTGAAAGAAACATCGTGAAATTCTTTCACGTATACGAGGGACCATATACTATTACGCAAAAAATCGGGCCCGATACGTATGTATTATTAGATGTAGAAGCGAATAGGGAACGCGGAAAGTTGCATGTACAAAATTTAAGCCTTACTTTTAAGTAATTATTGTTTACTAAGGGTCTCGGTGAAGGTAAACATACACCGAAACTCTTATCAGAATAGATGTAAGTAGTAATTTAAGGAAAATTAAAATCGAGCCATAGGATGTCAGTCGCTTCGCAACCATGCCTGAACAAGGTACCAGTCGCGAAAATTTCGACAAACACGATGCCGCGGTTCAGAGTGGTAGGGTGGTGGGGTCACCCTTTAACATCAAGTGTGTGACAATAAAAGCGGCATCGGGGAAACTCTGGGCCACAACAAAAGGCACGTACTGGAGCGGATGAGCCGTCCAGGCAAGGCCGTACACCATCAGCCGATCGGTACAACCATCAGAGAAAACGAGGCAACACCAACAACATCAACTCCATCCACTTCTCGCGGCACGGATAGGCAGTATGTGCAAACGCCGATCAGTCGACCGCCGATCGAGGAGTTTTTGAGGCTGTGGCAAATCACACGCCGCATGAGGTACGTGCTGCGCCCGGTGAGTCTGATGTCGCCAGACTTGTCTCCACTCGCACCACCTACCACGCCATCACCAGCCACCCCTTCATCGCTACCACCAGAGCCATCACCGGCAAAGCAGCAAAGCGAGGAGGCATATCAAGCTGCGATCACATTCTAAGCTTTTGTAAATAGCCCGAATAAAAACTTGGTAAAAATTAAACGTTTCCATTGTATATCAGTTTTGCGAATAGAACCATTTAATTTGGGGGCGATGTGACGTACACGACCAGCTCGTAGTATACGCATCGATTCATAATTTCCCATTCATAAACACGAGAGTGAAAAATCAACAAACACGATGCATCAATGATCAATGATAATTGATCTTGTATAGATAAAATATATTTATTATTATTTTTAGTAATATTAAATGGACCTACAATATCCATTGCGATTTTATCAATTGTTTTTGCCGGTGTGCCTGTAATAATCATAGGTTGTTTAGTCTTTTTCCGTTTTAATTTATCTCTTAGACAATCTTCACAATTTTTAATTCTATTTTAAATGTCCGATTTAAAATTTTTCCAAATATATTTTTCCTTAAGTCTATTGTACGTTCTATTTACCCTGAATGTCCTCCTATCGTAGAGGAGTGATAAATTTCGCAGACTCTATCTCTGTCTAATTTTTACGTATTCAATATTATTTAAACATATTATTACATTTATATTTGTATTATTAAATATTTCTCTTAATATTTCCTCTATTTCTAGCCAACTTATATTTAAAATTTCTATATCCTTAGAAATACTATAATTACATATATTCTTAGTAACTTGTTACGTCTGTGACGTATCTCTAATTTCAATTTAATAATGCATATTTATCACCAGTAATTTTCTGACATACAAATGTCGTATATGGGAGTGTCCAGCAGAAACGGGCCACCGAGCGAGCGCGGTGCCTTTTTTTGCGTAAAAGGCGCTCTGTTTAACTCGTTCATAATCGTATGCTGCGTCTTTGAAAAAAAAACAAAGGACGTATATCGATAGATTTTTTCCTGCTCTTTCCAATGGTGCTATTGTTTTTATTGCGAAACGCTTTCTTCCGGACGAAAACTCGAGTTGAATATTGAAAGCCATTTTTCTCAAAGTATATCATGTTTTTTTTTCAAAATAAACTACACCATTGGAAAGTACAACTCTTAAGCTTCAAAACCCTATCTTGGAGATGTTGCAGAAATAAAGGGTTTAAAAGTAACAACATGAAAAAAATAGCGCCGAGGGTCCGCGCGAGCCCCTCGCGCCCGTGCGTACGGCACGTTTAAGTGCACGCTCTATTCAATTCGCTAATAATCGTGTACCAAGTCTCTGAAAAAAGAACTAAGGACATATATCGATAGATTTTTGCCTGCTCTTTCCAATGGTGTTATTATTTTTATTCCGAAATACTTCCTTCTAGTTGAAAATTCCATTTGAATGTTTAAACTCTATTTTTTCAATAAAATATCAGTCTTTTCTTCAAAATGAATTATATTCTTCAAAAGTATAAGTCTTAAACTATAAAATATTATATTTTTAAGTTGAAACATGAAAAGTTCAAAAATAGTAAGATTAAAAAGACAGCGGCTGCCCGAACTTTTTACGCTATGCTCAAGGGCGGATTAATACACGCGATGTGCTATTTCGCCCTTTCTTTTTTGTAAATATAAAATGTTTTGTAACTTACAATGCCAATGTGTGGACATAATTTTGTGGATCTAGTTGTAACAGTTAGTATAATATTACAATGAACTTTGTTCATTTATATAACAAAATTTGAAAAACATAATATATTAAACATAAAAATATCCATGAACGCACTGAAAGCAGTGAAACAGAAATTTAAAATAACCTTATAGATTGTTTAATCTGGCATAACAATATTACCTTTTCCTTTAAATTCTAATTTTTTTACATTTTCTTTATTTTATAAGAACTGTCCTTTTTGCGACATCCGCTTCTTTCTTTGTTTGAGTTTTAAGTACTTTTTCTTTTTTGATTGGTGGATATAATTGAGAATCTTCTGACGCTGAAAATCTTTTAATTTCTAACTTTTTGGCATCATTTAATAATTTAATACAATGAAACAATTGAGTTCCAGGTATTGTCTTAGCTGAGGCTAGCCTGTTTTGTAGCTTTTCTGTAGCCTTTAAGTAATCGTCTTTTGATGAAAAAAAGCACTCAATATTTTTGAAATACTCAGTTGCCCATTTGTATACATCTTGGGGCGTCAATATATAATTGTCCGATACTTTCCGTAAACTTTCTCGGCTGGCATTGCTTTTCACGGAAGCACCTATTCCATCACATGCATTTTTTCCGTCGGCTATTGCATGAAAACTCAGCATCAACAGCAAAATCATCATAATGATGAAGAAGATTTTGGAAATTGCGTTTATTTTTAAAATGTTGTGCAGCTCTATCAGTAAAATAAATAACTTTTCTAACTAAATCGAAAGACTTTTTAAGGAAATTAATTATAATTTCTTGTATTAGATAAACTGCAACAACGTCATGAATTAAACTATCTGAGAAAACTACCATGCTTTTGTGTTCAATTTTAGATCCTTTATAGTAAATGACTATTGTAGCTAAACTACATTGATTATTATTTGTAACACGGCAAATCGCCTGTTACTGAAAACGACGCGATGGGAGCGCGGCGGTTGAAAAAGGCGAAAGACTGACGCGCGAGAACGTGCACACGCATGCACACACACTCTTACGCGCACACTGTCTCTCCCAATACCCGTGTCCCGGCGCGCACCTTCCCCAACGTTTCCCTCTCAACCGCTCGGCCAGGAAAACCGACCAGCAGCAGCTACAGCAGGAACAAGCTGTAGCCGGACATTAGCGAGCCTGTCTCTCCCATGCGGCTGACAGGGAGACGAGACCAGCAGAGAGAGAGAGGCGAAGAGAACCAGCGGAGGGGGATGCCTCGGCCGACGCTGCGCGTGACGAGCATCGGCAGCCATCATAGCTGACTGCTCGCCACCGCCGCCGTAAAGAAGACGGCCGATCGGCGAACCGCGCCACAGCGGAGCAGAGCAGCGGGAGAGCACCGGCCGGCATCTTAATTCATTCCGTTGCCTACTGTCGTGCCGCGTGCTCACGAGTCTTCCCGCGGACGAGGATTTCGCGCGTGCTGTGCAGCTTGCTGACCCCTCGCCACCGACGGGAGAGGGCCTCCAGAGAGGCATCGTCAAGGCGAAAGAGAGAGAGAACGAGAGCGAGAGAAGCCCGCACCAGTAACTTCTGGCCGAGGTTTGCCCCCCCTTTGTTTCCTGTCCCCGTTGTTCCTCGCGTAGTGTGTGTGCGCGTCCGAGTCGGGAGTCGCGAGAGACCGCGAACTCACGCCAGCTGCAGCTCATGCTGTAGCTGTAGGTTAGATTAGAATTTTTAGCTCCCGGCGGAGCTAGCCGGCGAAGGCTTAGGAGCGGTGCAAGTGACGCGTGCACCTGGCGCCCATATCATTGTAGAACGTCGGGACTTAGTACGTAATAAAATTACTTATTTCTTTTACCCGGCTATTTTCTGTGTTTGGTAATTACCCGCGCACCTCTGCGTTGATCCCCAGCAGAGTGTGACAAGTGGCGCAGCCAACGTGGGGCCACGGTAAAGGCCGTGGCAAAGTTAAGGGATCCGCGTCGTGATTTCGCCATTGCGGCGCGCACACACAACGGGGAACCGTGAGGGAGGAAGCGTTCTGGCAGCCATTTTGGAGATTTCGCGTGTAAGCGTTTATAGACGCCGTAAATTTTTGAATTTAGCCAGACGTTTCGAAATTTAATACTGAGTTGATCTTTAAATATTGAGTATCTAGAACACATTTGCATTTTAATTTTATGGCCATTTATTGCGATTTGCGTGTGATTTTTCAAGAAGAGTTGATGAAGTACTCGAAAAACCACCTCTTGCTACAGCTTTAGCCACGCGGCACTTGAAGAATTTTTGCAACGTGCTCGGGGAGATTTTAAGGTTGCGAGTAACTCTCCGAACACGTATGCACGGCAGAATCATTTTCGGGTTTACGATTTTTATTAGTTTGAGAAATTTACCATTTTAAAAAATTCATTTGAGATTTTTACTCTCACTTACTTTCCTTTCCGCAACTCCTTATAAATTCCCACGCCTTCGTCAAAGACTTTTAGTGGAACGGAGAAAGGGAATTTTGTAGTCGGGAGTGGGTTTAACGTAGATTGCGAGGAATTAGTGCGTAATTGTCGCGCTTACTTTCCACGTTGACTCGGTTGCTTGGCTTGATTCCTTTTTCATTTTTTTTTGCTTGATTTGGCTTTTCGCTTGCACATTAGTAATTAGATAGAGTGGAATTAGTATTTTTGCTTTTGAGTAATTTTGAAGATCGGGGTTTTTTTTTAAACCATTTTGTTTAGCAAATTAAATCTAAAAGAAATTAATACGTAGTATTTGAAAAGGGAATCGGGGAGCTAAGTGACCGAGGCTAACTGAGAGAGGAAGATGGAAAAACACGATTGGAGCTGGGTTTCGCTCGGCGTTGACGAAAGTGATTTGATGTGCGTCGACCCGCTAGCGGCAGCTCAAGCATTAAAGCGAACAATTAATGGGTTGACGGATGGAGACGTCTTCACTGCTGCTATTCGTTTCGGGCTGAATGTTCGCTCAGACGCAATGATCGTGCGCAATCGTCTAGAGCGGCATGAGATGCGACGCCATTTTGGGCACGAGGCAGCACCATGGGATCCCGTGAGAGACGAGCCGACAGCAGAGCCGCCATCGACACCTAGTCCATCGTCGTCGTTGAGTAGGCATTCTGTTGCCAATTTCGCTGATAATAGGGTTTCGCAGCCAGCAGAAGTGGTTACATCAGTGCATAATTCGGAGCCGCTCTCTACAGGCCAAACTATGGGCAGGTTTTGCGATCCTATTTCTATGGAAGTACCGTCGCAAACCTTTAGATCCCAGTTGCAGATCGAGGTTAGTGATCCGCGCGTAGCCAGTGAGGAAGCTAGAGCTGACAGTCATGTAGCTCCAGCGTCGAAATGCTCTGGGGTACGTAGGCAGGTTAGCATCGCCGCGCCTGCCGCACCTATCGAATATAGGCACAACCCACGCGCGCAATCGACGAGATATAATCTCAGTCCTCGTCCGCCTCACGAGAACAGTACTTTCATCGACAACACCATGGAGTTGACGGACGGAGCGAATGCGACGGGCATCGTAATTCCAGAGACGACTACAGGAGAGGCGACCATGGGGCCCAGCACATTATTCGAGCGAACTTCGTCTTTGCCTTTTCCAGCTTTCTCGCGACAGCCGACTAGTTGTACTCCGACGTCAGGGTACCAGAGGAGAGACTGCAGCGAAGTACAAAATAGAATTCCGTTGTCAACGTCGCAGTTTGATCCGCTAGGAGATGTTGGTATGGTAGGAAATGGTAATTTGCCAACTCAGGGTAATAATAGGGCAGATCGTTTCGATTTTTCGGGCGGATTCTCATCGCAGCGGATGGGACACGCAGAGAGGGGAGCAGGAGCTACAGTATACTCTCACTGTGCGATGCCGCAGGGAGCGTCATGCCATCATGAGCCGCCGCTCATGTCGTCAGTGCCAGTTGCTCCAAATTTCGTTACAGCTGGAGCTTCACAGGCGAACACTTATGGAGCGCGAGCCGAGCAGATGCATCCGTATACGAATCAGCTACCGTCGACGTCGTATTATTATCCGCTTCGTTCGTTTTCACAACCGATGATGTCTGTGCAGCATTCGTTTCCGTATATTCAATCGCATCCGCAGTACTTAGGAAATTTTCCACATTTGAATTCGCAGTTTTCCACGATTAATCCTCCTCCAGCTGCTATGGGATTTCCACCGGGGCCGATGCCTGCTGCTCCTAGCTTTCAGCCTCACCCGGGGAGATGGGATGTCTCTGCTCCTGGGATGAGTCAGGATGCATCATTCTTCGAGCGTTCGTCGTTGAATAAGGAGAAACGGACTAGCGAACTTCTCGCTAAGTGGCATATTTCGTTTAAAGGGGATAGGAAACGAGACCCCGAAAGTTTTATTACGGACTTAACAAACTGTAAAGAGAATTATAAATTGACTCTCGATGAAATCGTCAAAGCTTTGCCATCGGCTCTCGACGATGAGTCATGGCAGTGGTTTCGAAGAGAGTATCAATTTTGGAAAACTTACGAGGATTTCGTAGATGCTTTCCGCCTACAGTACAGTTTTGAAGACGTACAGGAACGACTACGGAAGGAACTGGAAGTGCGGACCCAAGGACCTAGTGAGGAGATCTCGACTTATTTGTTGGAGGTGCGCGACCTGCTGGATCAGCTGAAGCCGCCGCTTACGTTAGGAGAGCAGCTGGATCGTGTCTACCAGAAGCTGCACCCTTCGTATAGACTGCGCATTGAGAGGAAAAATGTTGAAAATTTTCCGGAGTTGCAGAGGTTAGGCAAGAGAGAGGAGTTACGCAGAGCTCAAGAGAAAGCGTACAAGCCGCCGCCTCCGATTTCGGATTCAGCCTTTCCTGCTTCAGCCTATATTCCTCCAAAACAGCAACGGCATGTGAGGATAGCTCCAGTCGCGCAGACCTCAGCAGATAAAGCAGTAGAAGAGTTCTCCAGCTCCCGCCAGGTAGCTCCAGTAGCAGCCACGCAGACGGAGGACGGACCTAAACAAAGATCGTCGAGAGAGAAGAAGGTGGAAGCGACGAACCAGCACAAAAGTGGAAAGGAGGAGCGTAACCGAGATGCGCGCAGTAAGAGCCGAGGCCGCCGTGGAAACCAAAGAGCGAAGGATCAAGATCAGATGTCCGAGCCCGAGCAGAAGCAGGTCGAGCTGAAGATCGAGACGGTCCCGCCGAAGGCCAAGCATGAAGACATGCAGCGAAGAAAACAAAGAGAGCCATGTTTCCGTTGCGGACAGACTGGTCATTGGAGGCGAGAATGCATGAACGCTGCGGTATGCCAAAATTGCGGACGACCGAACACGACGGCGCGCAAGTGCACGAGGTGCAATTCAGCCTCGGAAACGGGAAACGAGTAAGAGGGGATGATGATGGAGTCAACCTACCCCCTCCTACTTCAAACTTGACTCCTCCTACTTCAGGTGTGAGGACTGAAGAAAGAGAGCAGAATTCTCAACGAAAAGAGAGCAGCGCAGCTGTAGCTGATAGCGAGGGAGATCACCCTCAGGTACTCGCTCCAGAATCGCTAATTATGAGTAGCGCTGTCAGCAATGTCGAGCCGAGGTTATTCTTCAACATAGAATTGAATGGAAGGAAACTTTTAGGCATGCTCGACGATGGCTCAGTTCACTCTTATCTTGGTAAAGGCCTCAGCAAAGAATTTGCTGGAAAACTAGAACAGGAAACAGCTTCAGTGCGTGTTGCAGATGGAGGCGCAGTTAAGTTGCAAGGCGTATTAAACATGACAGTTAGTATTGATAATACGCAGCTAACGATGCCCTTCAGAGTCGCTGATGAGCTTCAATACGACTGCATTCTCGGAATCGACTTCAAACGAGCTTTCAAGATGAAGATCGACTACGAGACTGATTCATGGTGGACGCCGAAGGGAGTGGTTCATCAGTTTTACCCTTACGGCCAGGATCCAACCTGTTTTCCAGCTTTAGCCAGCATTGAAGGACTGAGTCGTGCTACAGCTGAGCAGCACCTGATTATTGAAGCTCTGAAGGAAAAACTTATTCCTCCTACGCCGGAAAAACTAGGGTTAGCTAATGTCGCCCCGCATTTTATTGACATTCAAGGAAATGAACCCATACGCCAAGCTCCTCGGAAGTATACTCCGAAGATGCTGCAGACGGCTTGGGCTGAAGTCGATAGAATGCTCGACGAGGGAATTATCGAACCATCTGATAGCCCCTGGCGAAGCTGCCCTGTGTTAGTACCGAAAACTTACGATATATTCAGATTTTGCATAGACTATCGTCAAGTAAATAAAAAAACTAAAGCAATCGCGTATCCATTGCGTAACATGGATGATATACTTGACAAGCTCAGTTCCGCAAAGTATATCTCGAAATTAGATTTAAGCCAGGCGTACCACCAGATACCTTTGGATCCGAAGTGCAGAGAGGTCACCGCATTTTCAGAGCCAGGGCGAGGACTTTTCCACTTCATCCGGTTACCATATGGGCTGACAAATGCTCCAGCTGTGTTTCAGCGCATAATGGATAACCTCATCAAAGCTGCGTGGGAACCTTATGTCTTCGCATACCTAGACGATGTAATAATCGTCTCGCCGACCTTTGAGGAGCACGTAAAGTGGTTAGAGATAGTGCTCTCGGCGTTAAAAGTGGAGAATTTACAAATTAACCTCAACAAGTCTGAATTTTGTTGCGCCGAGGTTAAGTATTTAGGTTACATCGTTAACGAGGACGGACTGAAGACAGACGACGACAAAGTGAAGCCCATCCTCGAGTATCCAGCGCCTTTCACCATAAGGCAATTAAGAAGATTTCTCGGTATGATTGGCTGGTACTCCAGATTTATCGCTCACTTAGCTGAGTATAAAGCACCGCTAACCAAGCTGCTGAGGAAGGATGTACGGTGGCAATGGCACGAAGAGCAACAGCAAGCGTTTGAGAAGCTGAAGCTCGCACTGACGCAAGCTCCTGTGCTTGCAAGGCCCGATTTGTCGCTACCCTTCACTCTGCCAACAGATGCGAGTGATTATGCTATAGCAGGAGTACTGATGCAAGTATTTGATGGCGAGGAGCATCCTATCTATTTCGTGAGCAGGACTCTGTCAAAGGTGGAGCGGAATTATACTGTCACAGAGAAGGAGTGCCTCGCTGTTTTATGGTCTGTTGAGAGGCTACGAGGGTATTTACAAGGTGAGAAGTTTACTGTAATCACCGACCACCATAGTTTATTATGGTTAAATAACCTCCGAGATCCAACGGGTCGTCTCGCCAGATTGAATACAGCCCTGCAGATGTATAATATCGAATTTGTACATCGTAAAGGTGCGTTGCACAAAGTTCCAGACGCGTTGTCGCGTGCTTGGGAAGGAACTTACGAGCTTGCAGCGATCGCTACTGCTACAGCTGACGATCCGTGGTATCAAATGAGAATAGGTAATGTTGAGAAAAATCCTAAGAAATACCCGGATTGGAAGGTAGTAAACGGCTTGCTGTATGCGCATCGTCCGAATAAAACTGTTGACCCATTGCTGCCGGACATGGATACGTGGAAGCTCGTTCTTCCAGAAGCCGATCGAGAAAAAGCTCTATCTGAATGTCACAACACCCCACAATCAGGACACTTGGGCGTGGACAAGACGTTTGCGAGAGTCGCGACATACTACTATTGGCCCGGTTACTACAGAGATGTTTGTTGGTATGTGGCCGCGTGCCAAGTATGTCAAGCTCACAAAGGCTCACAGCAAGCTCCAGCTGGACTTATGACCGAGAGAAATCTTGAAGGTCCATGGGTTGTCGTAGCCTCCGACATAATGGGCCCAAAACCACCTTCGCGTACTGGTAGCCGATACATAATTGTTTTCGAGGATCTCTTTACCAGATACGTCGAACTGATGGCGTTGAGAAAAGCAGATGCTACCTCAGTGCTGAAAGCTTTTGAAGAACTAATTGTAAATCGTTGGGGTTGCCCTCGGGTTTTGCTCACGGATAATGGCACAGAATTCGCTAACAGGCAGGTTACGGAAAGGTTAAATGAGTATGGAATTCTGCAGTCCACTATCCCGCCGTATCATGCTCAAGCAAACCCGGTGGAAAGAGTCAACCGGAATTTACGACCCATGATTAATAGCTTTTTAGCTGACGATCATAGAGATTGGGATCTGCACTTGAACGAGCTGCGGTTCACGTTAAATAGTGCTGTGCACTCGTCATTAGGAGTTTCTCCCGCGTTTCTTAATCTAGGGCGTAATCCTGTTCCTTCTACCCTATTAAGAAGTCAATTAGAAAATCCTATTCCTACCTCTCCTCCCGATGTGGATAAGTGGAAGAATCGAGCCAGTCGACTGCCTGCCTTGCACGATTTGGTGCGACGACATATGGATAAAGCTGTAGCAAGGCAAGTACGGAATTATAATAAAAATCGACGAGAGGTCCTGTACCAGGTCGGAGACCTTGTACGTCGCCGAAATCATGTATTATCGTCCGCCGAGGATCGATTTGCGGCTAAGCAGGCGCCTAGATTTGTCGGGCCGGCTAAGATAGTGCAAGTCTATTCTCCCGTGGTATACTTGGTAGAGGATCTGGACTCTCAAAGGCGGACGAAAGTCTTCGTCAACGATTTAAAAAAGTATACGCCTCCGAGAGAAACGCAGCGACTGACGGCTCAAGCTACAAGTCCAAATATTGATCTTTCAGGAAATGGACTCGTCGTTCGAGGACTGGACGCCAGCCCTGGCGATAGGGAGAGCCGCACACAAGGCACGACCCCGTCAACAACCACCGATGCCGCGACAAGTGGGCAGAGGACGCGCGCAAAGGGTCGCGCAGTTCCCTCCGCCACCGCACGGGTTGGCAGCGATATACTGCCTCCCCGCCGCCGGGGTCGGCCCCCAAAACCCCCTCAGCTTCCGGGGAGGGTTCGAGGTCTCACCATCACCACCTCCGATGCCGAGCTCAACTGGCCGAGGACGCGGGCGAGGCCGCGCCCTCCCGCTGCCGGTTCTGCCCCAGCTCGCACCGCTACAGCCCGGCGCCGAGGTCGGCCACGCCATCTCCAGCTCCCGTAGCTGCAGCGATGAGAGGTCGCTGCCACGCCCCGCAGAGTCAGGCAAGGCCGGAACAGTAGGGCCTGACCCGCCAAGAGATTGGCTGGCAGGAGACGGGGGACAGCCGAGAGGACGGCCACAGCCGATCAGCACCCGACCGTCACATGAGGCCGGTGTAGCACGGCCCGGCTGCTGGAATTGCGGTGACTTCGGGCACAGCAGGGTGGATTGTCCGGAGCCCCGTCGTCGGTTGTGCTATATGTGCGGCCGGCGAGGCGTTATCATCGCCACCTGCTCTACCTGCTGCCAAGAATGGGGCCAGCGTCAGAGGAAGGCCGAATGATACCCCAGAAGCTACAGCTGGAGCTGTACAGGAAGAGGGTAGACATGAAAATTTAGTGTATCTGTGCCACGTCGGTAGGGAGAGCCGAATGCAATAAAAACAGCCTCCTTACCTCCTCTAGATGTGTTTTTCATTTATCTTACCTGTCCCCTTCCAGTGATTTCTTAAGTAAGCGAGAGCGTTCGCCACCAATTTAGCAAGTAAGCAAATCGCAATAAAATAGTCGATTCAAAAAGTATGCCATTTGAGTACATTCTTGGTACTATTCCTTTTCTGATCGTTTGGCTAAAGTATTCGCGATAGAGTCGGCATGTTATTTTAGGTTGCCAGAACGTGGCTCAAAAGGAGCAGTAATTCAAGGGATCGGCCAGGTAAGTCACTGTTGCGGCAGTGTGTTGTTTGATTTCCTCAAAAGTTAGATTTGCGTGAGTGAACATGTTGGAGAGTTGTGTGAGAGTTCGCGATCGGGTCCGGAATTTCGTATGACTGATTGTAACAAAAGAGATTACAGGCGCCAGGGTGCAGTAGTTAGGTAATACACACTCACCGGGTTACTCTTACACAGATCTATACGTAAGCCTAGCTGAAGAAGAAGACGACGAACACAAACACCTACACTCACACCGCTGTAGCTAAGACCGCTTAGCTTAAGCTAAGTTAGCTAAAGAAGGGAACCTGTATTCAGATTAATAGTGAGAGCGGTAGAAACGTACGAAGGTATTCCACGGACTACTTCTGGCATTGCTTTTCACGGAAGCACCTATTCCATCACATGCATTTTTTCCGTCGGCTATTGCATGAAAACTCAGCATCAACAGCAAAATCATCATAATAATGAAGAAGATTTTGGAAATTGCGTTTATTTTTAAAATGTTGCGCAGCTCTATCAGTAAAATAAATAACTTTTCTAACTAAATCGAAAGACTTTTTAAGGAAATTAATTATAATTTCTTGTATTAGATAAACTGCAACAACGTCATGAATTAAACTATCTGAGAAAACTACCATGCTTTTGTGTTCAATTTTAGATCCTTTATAGTAAATGACTATTGTAGCTAAACTACATTGATTATTATTTGTAACACGGCAAATCGCCTGTTACTGAAAACGACGCGATGGGAGCGCGGCGGTTGAAAAAGGCGAAAGACTGACGCGCGAGAACGTGCACACGCATGCACACACACTCTTACGCGCACACTGTCTCTCCCAATACCCGTGTCCCGGCGCGCACCTTCCCCAACGTTTCCCTCTCAACCGCTCGGCCAGGAAAACCGACCAGCAGCAGCTACAGCAGGAACAAGCTGTAGCCGGACATTAGCGAGCCTGTCTCTCCCATGCGGCTGACAGGGAGACGAGACCAGCAGAGAGAGAGAGGCGAAGAGAACCAGCGGAGGGGGATGCCTCGGCCGACGCTGCGCGTGACGAGCATCGGCAGCCATCATAGCTGACTGCTCGCCAGCGCCGCCGTAAAGAAGACGGCCGATCGGCGAACCGCGCCACAGCGGAGCAGAGCAGCGGGAGAGCACCGGCCGGCACCTTAATTCATTCCGTTGCCTACTGTCGTGCCGCGTGCTCACGAGTCTTCCCGCGGACGAGGATTTCGCGCGTGCTGTGCAGCTTGCTGACCCCTCGCCACCGACGGGAGAGGGCCTCCAGAGAGGCATCGTCAAGGCGAAAGAGAGAGAGAACGAGAGCGAGAGAAGCCCGCACCAGTAACTTCTGGCCGAGGTTTGCCCCCCCCTTTGTTTCCTGTCCCCGTTGTTCCTCGCGTAGTGTGTGTGCGCGTCCGAGTCGGGAGTCGCGAGAGACCGCGAACTCACGCCAGCTGCAGCTCATGCTGTAGCTGTAGGTTAGATTAGAATTTTTAGCTCCCGGCGGAGCTAGCCGGCGAAGGCTTAGGAGCGGTGCAAGTGACGCGTGCACCTGGCGCCCATATCATTGTAGAACGTCGGGACTTAGTACGTAATAAAATTACTTATTTCTTTTACCCGGCTATTTTCTGTGTTTGGTAATTACCCGCGCACCTCTGCCTTGATCCCCAGCAGAGTGTGACATATTATAATAAAATGATTGTGCTGCATCTTGTGCTATAAAAGCATAGTTTTCTGAAAAATCTAGAGAAATTAAAAACTCTCCTTCAGATAAGGATTCTCTCAAGAATTGAAAATAAGAAGACTGTTGTTTAGAAATAAATGAATGAGTCTTAAGTTTATACAAAAGAGGAAAAAAAATATCGATAAATGAAGACTTAGAAACGTTTTCAGTTTGCAATGTTGATCTATCGGTTGTTTTCCACATTTGAAACTTTATTTCATTAATCTCAGAGCTTTCGAATAATAATTCTAGATCATTTTTTAGAGGTTCGACACCAGGACAATTTTCGCACATATTTAAATTACATTTCGCTCTTCGAATTTCACAAACTATTTCGGCTATGCAATCTTTATAAGTGTTCATTCTATCAAAAGAAACTCCTGAGTTTCTTAAACCACCTAACAGAAGTTTAACATTTTGATGATAAACGCAAACACACACTGAATATGTCCTACAGCTACCAGCTAAAACACAATATTTAGGACGACATTCGGCAAATTTACTGAATCCTATTTTCGATCCAGGATACTGTTGCTTATATTTTAAATATAGTTCCCGAAGATTGTATAAAGCAAGCCGTTTCTGGATTTAACTTTTTGTGCCATCATCATTTTTTATACATTTGTTATCTTTATAGCCTGGCATAAATCTACTATTCTCATCACTTTCATAGAAAAGCTTTGCTTGATCTAAAGTATCGCTTGATATTTTTTTATTTCCTCTGTTGTCATTTAATTGGGCTGGGTTCTCAAATAATTTACATTTCGATGAAAGTCGACGAGACAAGTTCGAAAATCTAGCTACTTTCCGAGTGCTCCAGTTTTTAGGAAGTAATTTTAAAAGTAATATCTTTTCCATTTTTGTCAAATTTTGGTCATTCAACAATTTTTTCAAATTAAAAATAATTTCTTTAGAATCTTCTATTGAAATCTCACTCTCTTCTTCAATCTGAGCATTAGATTTTATTCGACAAGAATCGCATATTTTGTCTCTATCAGTTAAATGCGGATAACAAGCTCTAAGTTTATCGGAAACAAACCTAAGTTTCGATGAATGCTTTATTTCATCAAGTGGATTACAGCAACGATTTAAAATGTTAGACATTTTATTAAGCTTTTTTTTTATTAAGGCAATAAGATAAAGGGGCAAAGTAATAAGGTATGTGCATAATGAACCTGGCTAGTGGGCGACGCTGGCCTCTATTTAAGCCCGCGGGGTGATGTTTTTCATTGAAGGTAGCGCGCTTGGTGCTTGCCATCTAGCGGGAACTTCGGGTACTAATCCCGAACAGAAGCATTTCGGAATAAAAATAATAGCACCATTGGAAAGAGCAGGAAAAAATCTATCGATATATGTCCTTAGCTCTTTTTTCAGAGACTTGGTACACGATTATTAGCGAATTGACATGGATTCCAAATGTATTCAAATGGATATTCGCGTGGATCATCCACGCGGATATCAATGATGAAAATCCATGTGGATTATTTGAAATCCATGTGGATTCTGAGAAACCAACCCGATTTGAAAAATCCACGTGGATTTGTTCGAATCCACGTGGATTCCAACTAATCCACATGGATGTAGACAATCCGGCTGAAAAAATTCATATGAAACTCACTTGAATCTCACGTGATTCTCAGGTGAGTCTCATGCCAAATTCTCATGTAAGTCTCATGTGAATCTTATGTTTCCAATAACAATTTTAAATGAATTTATACTATTTTTATTGTAATTAATTGTTTAAATTAATTTAATCGTTTTAATTTATTTTCTAATATGAAATGAGAGATGTAAATAAAACTCATTGAAAAAATAAAACAGATGTATATTTTTCAATGTTTTATTTTATAAAAGTATAAAAATATGTATTTCGGTACAAATAGTATTTTCGCCACCCTGAATATGGCCAAATAAAGCGTATGCCCTATTGAAAAAAATCTTGTGATCCATTACATGATTTTTTCCAAAATCCGGGAATATGCTCTGCTTGATATATAACTCAATTTATTTATTATTTAGCAGTTTAATACTGCTTATAAATGAAGAATAACAGTTTAATGAAACTTTGAACGATAATATATTATCGTGGAAATGTTTCATTAGAATGTTTGTATAATTATTTGCAAGTATTACATTTTAAAAAATAATCAATTTAATTAAAAATATAGAATTAACTTTATTATTATAATAATTGTAATGTACCGACACAACTGTAAGTAAATAATAGAGACATGTAACATACCTGCAACATTAGAATAATGTTATTGATGATATTTGGCTTAATGTGGAAAAAGAAGAAACGATGTTCGACGAGCCTCGTGCTCGCGCTCTCGACGCCGACCCGTGATAGCAAATTCACACGAGGCCGGCACCGAGCGCGCCCACGTGTACTCGATATTAGTAGATACCGCAAGAACAGTAACAATGGCGACGGCGACATGGCACACGAGGAGGCGACGTCTTGGCGATGATCTCCTCGTTGACAGAACTCAGCTGAATTTTCGCGTCAAGCCTCATATAACAGAACCAAGTCCAAAGTATCTTACAAATTTGTGTCCTGACCTGTGGTCTTAGTGAATTCACATATAGTTATAAAAGCACTTCACATATGAAAGAGTATTGTCATGTGGATGGCTTTACTATAGTTTATAAATTTTAATCGATTTTTAAATAAATTGTTTGTACATTCATTATTTTATTTCATATAATTGAGGTTTTTTGTCCACCACTCACTGTTATAGTCTAATATACATTTTAAAATATTTTAAATTATATATTTATTCATTTTTTTATTTTATTATAGGCACATCTCCTTTGAGATCCACAATTCAGTTGTTCGTTGATAGATTTAAGACTTGGGTGGCTTTAGCGTAAGAAATATATTTGGACCCAATGAACTAAATAATATTGTAGATCTCTTATACAAGTGGACCAAAATCAACTTTGATCATGTGCAAACTATAGCTAAAGAGATCAAGTACCTATAAGCATACAAAATTTTCTAATTACATAGAATATTTTATATACTCATAGGTAGTGCCTTTAGTTACAACTTTTATTAGTCGATAAGTCACTTATGAGTGGGGTGACTTTATCGCAGGAAATATTGGGATAATATGGACTAAATACCTTGATCATATTTGACTATAACAGTTATGACATGTACGTATTACTTTTACAAATAAAATTTTTATTTAACATGACATTTTTACAATACATACTTACATTTTCTTTTATTTTAAAATAATGTTTTAATAAAATACTTCACCATTATGGTCACAAAGAATCATATTACATATGATGCCATTAGGTCCATTGGGTTCAAATATATCCAGCGGTAAAGTCACTCATCCTATATTAAGTACTTATAAGTGTGGATTTTTTATAATCAATTATGGTATTAATTTATTTATATTAGGACTAGTTCTATGAATAAATGAATAATGTGAAAGAGTTTAAATTATACGATGACTCATATTAAATAGTATTGACATGTGAGTAGCTTGGACTGTACTTTCTTTAATGTTATATTTATACTTATTCGCAAGTATTTTATACATAATACTATATAAGTTATTGTTATAGAATTTACAGCTAAAGAAGAAACCCATGCTTTATTGTTTAATGCTTCTTAAGTACTCATAAATGTGGATTTTTTATAATAAATTATGGTATTAATTTATTTATATTATGACCAGTTCTATTTATACATGAATAATGTGAAAGAGTTAAAATTATATAACTACTCATATTAAATAGTATTGACATGTGCATAGCTTGGACTGTACTTTCTTTAATGTTATATTTATGCTTATTCGCAAGTATTTTATATATAACTCTATACAATTTCCAATAAAAGAAGAAACCCATACATTATTGCTAAATAATACTTGATCATTAAAGTATATTGTTTTACAGCTTGTTTATTAAATGCAGCAATACATTAAAAACAATATTATATTCATAGGCAGCTTTTACAAACTGTAAGCTCTATTTTATTGATTAAATAGCATTTAGCAATAATGTATTGGAGACAGCCCAGGATAAAAAATACATGAAAGTCTAAGGCCTTACCTAGATATAAACCTGAAGAACATAATAAACGCGAAGGTAACAACTAGACTTAACCTATAGGCAACGTCTGCGAGAAACTCGGCATGGCCACAGAGATGACAGCAAGGCCAGCAGCATGACTTTCCTAAGAAGCCACAATGAACGCTCTTTCACGTCATTAATCGTTACTCGTAACCCATGAATACGAGAGCGCAAGTTGCAACACGTTGTTTGATGACTACAGCGCCCGCATGTGTTTATTGAGAGTTTGAGAACTAGAGAGAAAGAGGAAGAGAGAGGGACGCCTGTACGGAAGTGCATGCGCGCGACAGTCATAATCAAATGCCGCGTGTTGCAACCGGTTCTTACGCTTCAAGAGTTATGACGACAGAATTCCGAACGTGAGAGAGAGGGTTCATTGTGGCTTCTTGAAGAAAGACCTACTGCTGTCCATGCTGTCATCTCTGAGGTCATGCTGAGTTTCTCGCAGACGTTGCCTCTGGTTGTCTGTAAGTTAAGGGCGTTCTATGGTAAACAGAAATAACGCTAAGGCAATTCTGAAATTTCGCACATTGGTTAACTTTTACATGAAAAGTTCTCATATAAATTTTTAGAAGGCTAGGCTACCTAGAAGCCAAGAAATAAATGTTTTAATTTTTCACTTTTTAACATGGGCTCTTACGGGAAATCACGATTTCGTTGTGTTCATTTGCGTATAAGAAAGAAACTAACGCTAAGATATTTTTGAAAATTTATGTAATAGAAAGACAAATATCTTATGAAGATTTATTTTCTTGCAAAAGTATCATTGGATGCCTTTAATTTACGGAAAAAAAGTTTAAAAGCGAAAAACATACATTTAACCTCAAAATATGAGTCAAATCAACTTCTCAATGGAACTTTATATCGATATTTAAGACTATTAAAATAGATATAATTATCTAAAATGAAAATATTATTGGTATTTAGTGTAAGTTTATTAATAACAACATCTGTAATAAAGTAAACCAACAAGAGATAAAATGTGTACTTGTTTTGACTAGTGTAGTTACCATAGAACTCCCTTAAGTCTAGCCGTCACCTTCATGCTTATTATGTTCTCCAGGATTATATCTGGGTAAGGCCTTCAACTTTCATGTATTTTTGATTCTCTCCTGTCTCCACTACATTATTGCTAAATGCTATTTAATCATTAAAATAGAGCTTACAGTTTGTAAAAGGCTATATGCTATGAATATAATATTGTTTTTAATGTATTGCTGCATTTAATAAACAAGCTGTAAAACAACATACATTAATGATCAAGTATCATTTAGCAATAATGTATGGGTTTCTTCTTCTATTGGAAATTGTATAGAGTTATATATAAAATACTTGCGAATAAGTATAAATATAACATTAAAGAAAGTACAGTCCAAGCTACGCACATGTCAATACTATTTAATATGAGTCATCGTATAATTTAAACTCTTTCACATTATTCATTTATACATAGAACTAGTCATAATATAAATAAATTAGTACCATAATTGATTATAAAAAATCCACATTTATAAGTACTTAATATAGGATGAGTGACTTTACCGCTGGATATATTTGAACCCGATGGACCTAATGGCATCATATGTAATATGATTCTTTGTGACCATAATGGTGAAGTATTTTATTAAAACATTATTTTAAAATAAAAGAAAACGTAAGTATGATTTTGTAAAAATGTCATGTTAAATAAAAATTTTATTTGTAAAAGTAATACGTACATGTCATAACTGTTATAGTCAAATATGATCAAGGTATTTTGTCCATATGATCCCAATATTTCCTGCGATAAAGTCACCTAGCCCATAAGTAACTTATCGACTAATAAAAGTTGTAACTAAAGGCACTACCTATGAGTATATCAAATATTCTATGTAATTAGAAAATCTTGTATGCTTATAGGTACTTGATCTGTTTAGCTACAGTTTGCACATGATCAAAGTTGATTTTGATCCTCTTGTATAAGAGATCTACAATATTATTTAGTTCATTGGGTCCAAATATATTTCTTACGCTAAAGCCACCCAAGTCTTAAATCTATCAACAAACAACTGAATTGTGGATCTCAAAGGAGATGTGCCTATAATAAAATAACAAAATGAATAAATATATATTTTAAAATGTATATTAGACTATAACAGTGAGTGGTGAACATAAAATCTCAATTATATGAAATAAAGTAATGAATGTACAAACAATTTATTTAAAAATCGATTGAAATTTATAAACTATAGTAAAGCCATCCGCATGTCAATACTCTTTCATTTGTGAAGTGCTTTTATAACTATATGTGAATTCACCAAAACCACAGGTCAGGACACAAATTTGTAAGATACTTTGGACTTTGTTCTGATATATGAGGCTTGACGCGAAATTTCAGCTGAGTTCTGTCAACGGGGAGAACATCGCCAAGACGTCGCCTCCTCGCGCGCCATATCGCCGTCGCCATCGTGACTGTTCTTGCGGTATCTACTAATATCGAGTACACGTGGGCGCGCTCGGCGCCGGCCTCGTATGAATTTGCTATCACGGGCCGGCGTCGAGAGCGCGAGAATGAGGCTCGTTGAACATCGTTTCTTCTTTTTCCACATTAAGCAAAATATCATCAATAACATTATTCTAATGTTGCAAGTATTTTACATGTCTCTATTATTTACTTACAGTTGTGTCGCTACATTACAATTATTATAATAATAAAGTTAATTCTATATTTTTAATTAAATTGATTATTTTTTAAAAGGTAATACTTGCAAATAATTATACTAACATTCTAATGAAACATCTGCACGATAATATATTATCGTTCAAAGTTTCATTAAACTGTTATTCTTCATTTATAAGCAGTATTAAACTACTAAATAATAAATAAATTGAGTTATATATCAAGCAGAGTATATTCCCGGATTTTGGAAAAAATCATGTAATTGATCACAAGATTTTTTTCAATAGGGCATACGCTCTATTTGGCCGTATTCAGGGTGGCGAAAATACTATTTGTACCGAAATACATATTTCTATACTTTTATAAAATAAAACATTGAAAAATATATGGATCTGTTTTATTTTTTCATGAGTTTTATTTACATCTCTAATTTCATATTAGAAAATAAATTAAAACAATTAAATTAATTTAAACTATTAATTACAATAAGAAATAGTATTAATTCATTTAAAATTGTTAGTGGAAACATGAGACTCACATGAGACTTACATGAGAATTTGGCATGAGACTCACCTGAGAATCACCTGAGATTCAAGTGAGTCTCATATGAATTTTTTCAGCCGGATTGTCTACATCCATGTGGATTAGTTGGAATCCACGTGGATTCGAACAAATCCACGTGGATTTTTCAAATCGGGTTGGTTTTTCAGAATCCACATGGATTTCAAATAATCCACATGGATTTTCATCATAGATATCCGCGTGGATGATCCACGCGGATATCCATTTGAATCCATGTGGAATCAATGTCAATCCACGTGGAGATCCACGAGGATATCCACATGGATTATCCACGTGGAAATCCGCGTGGATATTTTCAACAGGGATATTATTGTAAAAAATTCTCGAAATTAATTCTAAAATATGTAATGAGATAAAAAAATTCGGTAAATAATTTCGAACAAGAGCTTGAAAAATAATATTTTATATATCCAAATTAATTAATAATATCAAATTCCGTAATAATATTAGGAGTAACCCTGGTGGAAAAAATGTTTGTGCCGTAGAGTGCTAAAGTGTGTGAAACTGTGCAAATATGTGCCAAAGTATGTCAAACTATGCGAATCTGTGCAAAAGTGTGCTCAAGCAGGTAGATTTCGGACATTTTACACCGTCTTAGCATAGTTTGCACATATTAGCACACTTTGGCACAGTTTAGCACAAAAAGTTTGTAGCCATTAAAAATAAATTTAGCTCGATTATTTGGCACAGTTATGCACAGTTTAACACACTTTGACATACTTCGGCACAGTTGAGCACAGTTATGCACCGTTTGGTACAACGTTAGCACGCCTTAACACAAATTATTGTTAAATTTTTAAATTAACAACCATCATTTATTATTAACAATATCAAATCTTTTATTCAACCGTTAATAGTCATTAGACTCAAGAATTATTAAGTTTTGAAAATCAATTGAGTTTAGCTATAGTCAACTGTGCCCATTTATTTCTAATTGAGATTACCTATACTTAAATATTTTAAATTATTGTTAATAATAAATTATTTATATTTTTACTTATATTGTTTTAATAAGTGAACAATATTTTGTGTGCTTAACTGTGCCAAATTGTGTCTCAGTGTGTCAAAATGTGCACTACTGTGCCTAATAATATACCTAATTTTATTTTTAGTAACTGATAATTCTTTGTGCCAAACTATGTCAAAATGCTCTAATATGTGCCAAAGTGTGCTAAAATATGCACAACTGTATCAAAAATCAAATTATATTTATTTTCAACAGCTGAAAACGATTTATGTCAAACTGTGCAAAAGTGTGCCTCATTGTTCCAAACTGTGCCACTATGTGGTAAATCTGTGCAAAATGTCCGAAACCTATCTACTTGGGCACAGTTTAGCACAGTTTTGCACAGTTAAACACATTTATGCACGATTAGGCACAAAAATTATTTTCACTAGGGAATAAAAATGATAATTTCTGGTAATTTATGCAAATTATTTTTCATACAGTGTTTTGATTTACATTTTTATTTACAATATTAAAATAATATTACAATTAATATTTTCTGTTTACATTTAAAATTAATTTAATAAATGTTTCAATATTGAATACGCCCGAGGATTAATGTTTAATTAAAAAGTGAATTTAGGCGGCAAGTAATCGGGCAAGGATAAGGAAGGTAACCTTATCAGACACTTATACTTGTTTCATTACTTTTATAGAAAACTTCTTTTTGAAACAGTCTGTGTAAACTATTTTTTTTAGGAAAATTACATTGGGAAGGGTAGGTAAAGGATGAAAAAACGAGAACGGAAAAATAACGGCCCTGATCGGGTTCGAACCGACAACCTTCTGCATACCGGGCAGCTGCGCTATAACTTGCGCCACTGGGACGCCGATCCTTGCCCAACCCAAACCGCTACTTCTCGTGTAAAAATACTTTACACACACTGCTTCAATAAGAACTTTTCTATAAATGTATTGAAACAAGTATAAGGTGTTTGATAAGGTTTAGTTACCTTCCTTATCCTTGCCCGATTATTTGCCGCCTAAATTCATTTTTTAATTAAATTAATAAAATATAATATTTAATAATTTGTTAATGCGATCTTACACCTATAGGCCTTTCTGGCCAAAATTACCTAAAATAATGATAACAAATATTATTATAATAAAATAATGAAAATATATTCTAAATATAGCTTATCTTGAATAAAATAAGCCTAGGCAGAGGTCCTTAAACTCATTTTATCCTTAATTACAGCATTTTCAAGAAAAAAAGTTTGTTGTAACTTTTCTCTGTGATCGCATGATAGATTTTCATGGGACAAAGTGCAAATTCACTGAATTATGAGTCCATACATCAAAGGCTTTCTCAGCATTTTGAAATTTTACTTTTCTGATTTTCTTTGTTTAACTTGATGCTTTTTCTTCAGAATATTTGCGTTTCTCGTGGTCAGAGCCATTTTTCAAAATTTATCTTATAAAAGCAGATAAATAAAAATTTTAAAGATTTCACAATTATGTAAATCATTCATTATTTATATTAATTTACTCAATCTTATATGTTATTTATGATTTGAAACCGTATGGAATATCAGTTTTATTATAAGAAATAAAAAAAGTCCGAACACCAAAGATTTCAATTCAATTAAAAAAGTTTTCAACATTTAATAATGAATTTTAATCTTTTATGGGACGGAACTGACAGGGAGGGAACTGACATTTTTAAGTTTAAAAAGCTCGCACGTCGCGTATACTCAATATTATCTATTCTCCGCGTAGGTAGTTCTTATATCCACCAAATACTATAAAAAAATGCATTATACTTACCATTAAACATAATCTAAACAGCATATTACACGGGGGACGGAACTGACTAAAATATTTGTACGCTGTGAAATTAGAAAAAGAAGTAGTTCGCGTTCGCGGATTTTCTAATTCTTAACGGCTTTGCCGCTTCCATCATTTGTCCGTGTGCTCGCGCTGGAGGAATCGACCGCTAGATGGCGTTGTCGAGCCAAGCAGCGCTTTTTTCAAAGCAATTCATGATATTATCTACATTTTCGTGCATATCGCTGGATAAAAAGTATCTATCGTGATTTAATAGTAGTTTGTTGAATTTGACTTTGAAAATAATGAAAAAACATATTAAAAACCCTGCAATTTACAATTTCTATGCGGGAATTAGGCTTCTTCGCTTGATTTTCACGTGGCACAAGGTTCCATATTGAAAATCTTGTCTAGGACAAGGGACGGAACTGAAATTTTGACGCTACTTTCTTGATTTTTTTTAACAGACCCTTAAAAAACGCTTTCTGCAGATCTTCCAAGAAAGTTAACGTCATTATGTACACATTAGAACCTGTGAAACATTTATTTTTATTCACACATCTTATTTAAGCTCTGGACGCCATCCGGGGCAGTTATGGCAGAATAACCCATATGTATATTTGGATCTCCAAAAATAGTACTAACTGATAGAGGCGCAAATTTTACAAGTAAAATAATGAAACAAATAGCACGAAGATTTAAGTTTAATAAAATTGAAGCTACAGCTTTCTCTCTGCAGTCTAATGGTTCATTAGAAAGAGCACATTACTCGTTATGTGTATATTTAAAGAACTTTTCTACGAAAAAATATGATGAAAGAACTTTTCTACGAAAAAGTATGAAAAATACACTATAATACTAGTGTACATACTAGCTATCAATTCACAGCGTATGAACTAGATTTTGCATGTCCTGCTAGAATTACATCTAGCGAACCAGTAAAAAAACCTGAATTATTACCAACCTATAATGGATATTTAGAAAAACTGATGAATAATATGAGAGAAATCGCATCAATAGCAAGGCAAGAATTAATAATGTCAAAAGAAAAGTCAAAATTATATTATGATAGATTTATTAATTCAATAGAATTTAAAATGGGAAATAAAGTATGGTTAATCAAAGAACTAAAACCAGGACATTATCAAAGTAAATACAAACAATAATGTTGTCATAGACTATAAAGGAAAGGCCAAAACAGTGCATCCAAATAAATTAAGCCTTGTTAATAATAACAAATAATAATACGACATTTTTATTTTAGGATAATATGGACAACATAATCAATATTAACATCTACCATAATCTCTACTTATTTTCCCAAAGTTAATACAGCAATAGAGAATTATAATTGCAGCTGAACTTTTTCATTTGAAGCAAAACCACCCTGCTTCGTGGTCAACAAGGATATAAACCTAAGGTGATCTAGACTCTACCAAACTTACAATTTAAAATTATAATTATCAGTCATTTCTACAATTGTTCGTATCAAATTATTAGTAAATTTGTGAAAAGCAAATATTTTTCCCAAGAAAGTTAATACTTTATAAAAATGCGATCGAAATAAGTTAAATTTGAATAATAAAATTATGAGAATCATTTATGAAGACAGCATATAGATTCATACATGACACATTTTAGAAATAATACTACAACTAACAATGACATCGTTGATAATTTAAAATACATATATTGCGATTATATATTAAAATACCTCAGCTTTAATTTGCAACAATGAAACAAGTAAAAATTTTATTTGTAAAAATGATGTGTTATTAAATAAGAAAATTATTTAATATAAAAATATTTAGTCACAAAGTAGAAAACATTACAGGGATCAATTTAATAACTTATTATTCCATCTATCTTTGAATAAAAAAATATAGAACGAATCCAAAAGAAAAAGAAATAAAAACATTTCTAGACCTTACAACCTTAACAAACATATGGTAAAAATAATTTGACTGTAATTTTATGCAAAATCAAACTGTATTTACCTATAAAAAAATTATTCGTACTTATAAAAGAAATTTTATGAAGAACAAATGAAAGAAATAGTTCTGGTAGCTATGTTCACATTGTTAAGATTGAATGGAATATATGTATTTCAAGTGATCAGTTCAGTCATGTACTAGCATGATCATCCTATAAGATACACTACTCTGCACTGTTTTGAGTACTTAATACATTTTATACTCTAACGCACTGCATACCCTCTAAAACAAATACGTGAATGCTACCCATGCCAGGATTATATCCTGAGTTCTAAATCGAACTTTTGAAATGGCTGAAAATTTTCAAAGAAAGGCAATACAATGATACATAAGAGCAATAACAAGTAAAAATTCATCAAAATTACTCCAACCTATTAACCTTCCTTTTTATCAAAAATACCTGCACATTATGAAATTTTTCTTTTAGAAATAAGTATAATCTTTCTCAGTATATGGCTGAAAAATATTTTTATAATGATAACATCAAAAGCCCGTTAATGTTATTCTACTTAAATAAGGAAGACAAAATAATATATCTTTTGCCAAATATCTCAGCAGGGAGGGAAGTGAATGACCACTTGAATCATTCTCTATATATTTCTCCTCATCATTTATTTACTACAAAATTATTTAATATACACATTATTTTTAAACTTACAAGGAGTGTATCTCAGATCCGGGTCATGGATCCTCACCAGCTCGCAGGATCTTTCTTCTTTTGGAATATTAAATAAGCGGACGCTGACGAACAAGATTTGTTAATATTGGCGTTTATTAACTTGCCGACGTTTCGGGAGTTTCGGATTACTCCCTTCTTCAGGGCATTTTTAATAAATTACGTCACATTAAAGTTCGTCAAAGATTTTTGAGTTTGAACAGGATCTCAGTACGGAAAGAAAAGGCCAATGCCAAACTCTGTCCTCTCCACTCATTATTGCTCCGCTACTCCTGTTGTAGTTAGTTGGCGTGCGGAGTATTGTTCTGCATTTATAAAAGAAATAGGAGTAGCGAAGCAATAATGAGTGGAGAGGACAGAGTTTGGCATTGGCCTTTTCTTTCCATACTGAGATCCCGTTCGAACTCAAAAATCTTTGACGAACTTTACGGTGACGTAATTTATTAAAAATGCCCTGAAGAAGGGAGTAATCCGAAACTCCCAAAACGTCGGCAAGTTAATAAACCCCAATATTAACAAATCTTGTTCGTCAGCATCCGCTTATTTAATATTCTACATTAATACTACGAACGACTATCTCACTCAAATCTTTCTTCTTTTACCTATAAATGAAAGCCTGTGCGATACTAGACCCTAAGGCTTTGAGAATTCTGAGATACAAACCCTTGAATTATTTAAAAATTCAAAGGTATTTTCCACTAAAATTACAGTTTCGGCGCATGAACCTTCCTCTAATACCTACAAACAAGCATACAGACATGATTACTAGCTTGATTACGGTATCACATGGTAAAATGTATAAAAATCTCTATTGAAAGTATCCTTAATTATTTTACATTATCTTATTTGATGACGTAAAAACCCTTAAATTGCTTATTTGGCGATAAAACCTTGTATTTACACCTGCAAATAAGCATTCAGACATTATTATCACTTAATTTATGGTTTTATATGGTATAATATATTATAATTTTTCACAAAACTACTATTGTTAAATATATATTACCTTCTTTGAAGTCATATAATGCCTTCAAAGCGACCAACGCCTGTAAGGCGACAATTGCTTATATTGTAAAATAGTAAGGGGACCGGTATAGCGAGACGGCCCCCCGTTATACGGTACGTAGGGGCAATGTGGCACCCCGCTGTGCGGTGTGTATGGGTCCCCAAGTGTAGACAAGGCCATTAACTCAAGTGTTTACAGTAGCAAGTATGAACACAAGCTAATTAGTGTAAACAATGGGGGGTGATTTATTACCCATAAACAATGCCCCACTTATCGCGCCCACCATGACGTCATGCCACTATACATGCCCCACGTGTGTTGCCGTATATGCCTTGACTCGAGGTGGTGGGGGGAGAGCGCTTTGGCTTTACGCGCTACACCATAAAGACCCATAGGGTGCGAGGCCTCTCGCTGCATAGACCGTGTGCTGCGTGTATGGGCTCCAAGTGTGAACACAACTTAATTAGGGTAAACAATGGGTGAATTATTACCCCATAAATAATGACCCACTTATCGCCCCCGCCATGATGCTATCCCGCTATACCTGCCCGGCGCGTGCCGTCGTATATGCCCCTCGTGGTGGTGGGGGCAGAGACCTTTGGCTATACGCGCTACGCCATAAAGACCTCTCGCTGTATAGGCCGTGTGCTGCGTGTATGTGTCTCAAGTGTGCCAAGGTACAACTCGGGATGGTGGGGGAAGAGACCTTTGGCTGTAAGCGCTACGCCATAAAGACCTCTCGCTGTATAGACCGCGTGCTATGTGTATGGGTCCCAAGTGTGACAAGGTCATTAACAGGTGTGAACACAAGCTAATAAGGATAAAAAATGGGGCGGATTAATACCCATAAATAATGGCCCACTTACCGCGCCCGCCATGACGCCATGCCGCTATACCTACCGGGCGCGTGCCGCCGTATATGCCCCGACTCGTCGTGATGGTGGTGGTGGTACAGACCTTTGGCTATAGGCTCTACACCATATAGTCCCATAGAGGCTGGAGCGAGACCTCTCGCTGTATAGACCGTGTGTGTGTGTGTATGTGTGTGTGTGTGAGTGTGTGTGTGTGTGTGAATGTGTGAGAGTGTGTGTGTGTGTGTGTGTGTGTGTGAGTGTGTTCGCAATGAGAAGTTGGGGTGGGCATAGGGAGTTGGTGTAAAGGAGAGGTCTGCAAATAATAAAGCTGTTGATGAAAAAAATAAATTTTTATTTATTTAATCGTAGAAGAAAGTTAGTCTTACGTTAACATAACTACCGACATCACGAACGCACAATTTTTATTTTAACTTATAAACGAATTACTATTTTACAGTTGGTCTTACGGTAATATAAATATCGACTTCACTAACGCACAATTTTTATTTTAACTTATAATACGAATTACTATTTTACAAGCACACCATACGCAATCAGTCAATCGCAAACATTTTATTTCGGTTTCACTTTTTTATCATTGTTTTTAAGCGCGAAATATAAAATTGGTATTAATAATAGCGATGCTGACACTTAGCATTACTTAGCACACACACAGCATTGATACTGGTTGCTCCCTGTCACTTTCGAGGCAGGCAAACGCACCGTCGATGGCGACACGTGCTGCACGGTGCGTATCGTAGCTCGCAAATAGAGCACGGACGCATCGGTTTTTTGAGTACTTCGTCCGTATATTGACACCATCGCCATCCTGAAGATAACTTTTCGGTATACGCCATGGCATGCCTGTGCGCCTTATCAAATTTTTCTAGGGCGGTATTCGCCGCGGTATTTAACTTGCACAGCACATCAGTCCAGGAGCTCGTTGTAGTACGCGCGGGTATGCGGCAATGTTGCCGTGGCACACCGACAACTAATTTCGCCTACAAATTCCGCCATAAAGGCTGAATCCCGCTGCACAACGTTAAAAGCGCCAAAATTAACTTTGATATATTGTTGTATTTTGGCGCGTATGTACGACAGCTTGTCGTAGTACGCGAGTCGGCGCGCACTGATCGCCTTCATCGCGCTGGAATACTACACTACATATACTAATTACTGAGCCACTTTATGGGGAGCGCGAGCTGTCCAGGTCGCTCAAGCACGGACAGCTCATACTGCTGCTGCACTGAAGGCACCGAAGGCCAATTCGGTGCTGTACGTTGATACAGCTCGCAGTCAAAACACCACTCCTGGATGGTTGGTGCTGTAGGTGGTGATGGTTGTGGCGGTGGTGGTGGTGTTGGTGTTGCTGCTCTCGCCTGGTGTTCCAACAGGTTGCGCCGCCACTGCCGGAGATGTCTTTGACGCAAGCGTTTTAGCACTTACACGTGCCTTATCCGTTCCGTGTATACGGCGTCCTTCGAAGTTGAAATCATCAATGCTTGCCAATTTCTGAGTGAGATTCTTCGCCACTTGGCGAGGCGCGCTTCGAATCTGGCTAGTTGCTGCTCGAGACTGGCCATAACTGACTGACTGACTGACTCGATGTTCGCTAACAGTGCTGGAGATTCACGGGGATGGTGGTGCGGGGATAGTGGAGGTTATACTGCTGTTAGTGAGGGCAGCTAGAGTGGGGATGAGTAAAAAACGTAAAAGAGAAATGTGTCGTCGGTACATCTTTCTTTCGGGGATGACACGTCAGACTGTATTTCGGCGCTTTTCTAAAATGAAATTTACGACATGACAGGGTTTCCAAACACTGATGAAAACGCATATGTTTTGCCGCGGAGAACCTCGGCGAAATTTTTCCCGGATGAAAATTTTTTATTACTCTTTCATGGTTTAAGCACAGCGGCCTCGCAGAAGTTTCGGGCTCTACGAGCGCGCGTGCGCGCGCGGGTCGAGTAGACAAGTACCTGTACGTGAGAAAAACAGAAACACGCGTAGGCGTAGAAAACAGCCCTTGGAAGGACACTTCGGGTTTTTACAGGAAGACATTTTTTAACATCTGTAGAGTTTCTTTTATTATCAAAAAGCTGAACGACTGCCATAGTAATCGTACCCCGCTTCGCGGGGATTCTCAATTTTTCTTCAACCCCGTAGGCACGCGTGACGAAAACCTTTCGAGCTAAACTACCGGTACTTGACAGGACCATGCAATAATTCCAAGGGGTTATCCTCGAAACTTGCATCCTCTGTGAAGAAAGTAAGAACCGATGTTTTTTCGAAACAATATATCACGGTAGCAGCCCCGCAACAGGATGTTTCGTATGTAAAGCTTACGCACAAGGGTTTCTGTCGCGCGAACACGCATAGCAATACTCGGGGTTATTTTTCACCCAACTACACAATTTTAACGGAAAAAAGTTACCTCTTGCGCTTTGGTGAGATGGTGAGATTTTCCAGAGACAGCTCGAGTACATAACGTAAACAGATCCTCAAAAACCCCGAGGGAAAGGTATTTTCTGATACCTCGTGTATACTGTGTTCAAAACACTCGACGCCGTTGACGCAGAGAAAAAGTCGCGCTATAAAAGAGGTGAGGGCCACTTATGGTCCTACTAGTCTTTCTTTCGAACGAGAAGCGTCACCATGGAGAATTTTGTCGCTTGTAAAAGTTTACGGGAAGCCGTATTGCGTCTCGCAGCGCAATCACGCTATAGTAGAGGCAACGCGTGGCGTACACGTCTGAGTGCGTTGTCTTCCACGGAACTTGTCAGTCAGTTACGACGCTTGTTACGGCTGACTGGCTATCGGGCGATAGCAAGATTATTCCGTAGGTTCAGGCATTCGCGAGATGTACAGCGTACCATCGGGGAATTTGTGGTCGAGTACAACTTGGACAGATTGCCTATTTTTAGAAAGCTTATGAGCAAGTACGAGGAGCTATTGGGTAAGTGAAAAATTTTTAATATTTTTCCTAAACTTTTTTTAAAAATTTAGTTCTCTAAAAACATTTTTTTCCAGCCTTAGAAGATTTATTGCGCGACAGCGATTCTGATAGCGAAAATATCGAAGCTGATGACGAGGAGAGCAGCGATGCCACTCACTTTATGTAGATGATACACCGTCTCAACCAGGGCCGTCTGGGGTGGCAAGCGGTTCGGCTCGCACTGATGGACGACAAAATCCTGTAGCTCGCAGGCTATCGTTTGACACTGATAGCGACGGGGTTGCCGACGTACATAACGCACCTCTTTCCGCCGATAATCCGCCTACAGAAGCGGAGTCTGACAGCGAAGAGAAGCTCCCCTTAAGCCCGAATTAATGTGGAGGACCATGAATGGTCGAATCTAGAAATGGAGTCGGTAGAAAATGAGCGCGAGTATATACTGGAGGCCTTATCACCATACGTGGAGCCAGGGGAAGCCGTTCACCGGGCGTTTTTGAGCGATCCTCCTCAGACGTTAGCAGATGTAGTCATCGCGAATATCGCGGAAAATCGCTACAACATCTTGAGCAATTTTTACCTTGGAGATCCCGGAGCATACGATAATAACTTTAACCCGTGGGACGAAGTTCATCTGCGTATAAATGTTGTTGAAAAAAAATATTTTTCTTTTTTAGTCATAACACATCGGGATAGTATATCGTACCACTATCCCTATGACATTCCCGAGATACCGGGGGTTTACGAGCGGTTTTTGTATATACTCTATGCACCACGCGCACAGATGTTGCGTTGGTTCCATGACCAGGCGGAAAATATATTTTCGCCGTTGTATACGGAAATATATCTCGCGGATCTATTGGTACGTGTAAGCGAGAGTTTTCGCGGGCCACCGAAAGAATAGAAAATGACTAAAAAAGAGAAATGTTTAAATAATATTAAAAGCTGACGACAATTCATTTTATTCATTTAGAGGCCCGTCAATCCCCTCTTCAGGTAGGCGCTGGTGAAGGTCGTAGCAGAAGTAACAGCAGACACAGCAGCAGTAGCAGCATCACGCGCGACGACGGGGCTGACGCAGGGCCCGAGCGGTTGATTATAGCTGCCGAGGGAGAACAGTACATGCGTAGGTTTACTGTTCACGGCCGCTCTGTCAGTTTTAATATACGCGACCCACCTGCCAGGGAAAACCCTGTATTATGGCTCGAGGAAAGCATTAGGGACATTTACGAATACATTACATCTAACGTTCTACCTAGCACATTAATCGGCGTGAGTATTCGTAGTGATCGGTTTGCGCGCGGGCCCAGAGGTTTGTCGTTCAGGCCTATTGAAAATTTCAGTTACTTAGATTTATGGAATTTGATAAATTCTATAAGTCAAAGTAACGCAGTTTTGGGTATCGATGACACACTCGCTCTACAAATATATTACGTTGAAATGCCTGTTGGCGCAGGGAGAGCATGACCAAAACAAGCTTTAAGCATAGGTAGTCTTCGTAAACGCTCGATCGTAACAATAAAAAACGAGGACAATGTATATTTACCGCGCGCGCTCGTAGTAGCGAGAGCACACTTAGCTCTTAAAACTTCCGAATGCGCGGAGACGCGCGACGAGTGCCGGCGAAAATTACAGAAAGAGCGCGTAGAGAAACTCGTACACGATGCAGGAATAATTTTACCGTTAGAGGGCTTCCGCGAGTTGACGGTGTTTCAAGATTTTTTTGCTGCGGAGGGTATTGCTATGGTTATATTTGAAAAGTGTAACTTGGGTAGCGGCGAACCTCCGTTATTTGACGGTCGAAACAAGATTCAAGATTTAAACCGCTTCACAGTGTTATTTATTTAATCTTTGAGGAGCAGTCTAGACACTTTAACGTGATCACTAATTTATTTGCTGCGGCCGGGTCAAAATTTATTTTGACCCGGCTGCAGCAGTAAATAAACAAAACTGATCTTATCTACCTGTTTAGATAATGATTATAAATTAATTAGATTTTAATATCGTCACTGATATACTGTGTCAATTACTATGTCATATACGTGGTTAATTGACGTTGGTATTGATCACTCGACTATATTCAAATTTATCAGTGGTCTGTTTACATCTTCTTAACATAGCCTGACTGCCTTTTGCTTACCTTTGTGTTAATTTATTATTGTTTTGTTTATTATATGTTAACTTATTCAGTTACTGTCCTATCTTAATGTGAGTTAAAAAGTGTGCAAAGCTATAAATACAATTGACGATGTTTATATTGTTTTTACCACGAAAGCAAGGTAACAGTTGTAATCAACTTGACTTCTCAACCTTTGGGCAAAGTTTTCCATCTGATTTTTTACTGTTGTTTCTATATTTTCAGATAAACAAAAACACAATTTTATAAATTGGACGATGTTTTAACATTATAATGAATGTAATTTTAGGTAAGAATGACGAGCAAATTGTTTATTTGTATGTATTTTAATTATTGACTTGTATTTATCTCCATATTTTAATAAATTCTAGTGCTTGATAAGGATAACAAAACAGTTATCGAAACGTTGCACAAATAGTAACGCAATGTACTCATTAACATCGAACCTTTCCAAAACTATTCAATAATGAGTGACAAAGAAACTCTATGAAATTTTTTTGCTCTTATTGTAACAAGGTTTTTCGCCGTATTGGGCAACACAAGTGTAAACGAACTTGTGAATCTTGCTTTGTTACACCTCCATGTAGGAGTGACAGTGTAGAAATGATAGAGTGCATATAGTTTAGACGTAAATTTTTCGGGCATGGTTGTTTCGTTAATCACAAGCGCGCGGGTTCGTACAAAAAAAGTAATCGCAAAGTGTGCGACGTCGTACGGCTATGCGGAAATTCTTTAAAAGTAGTAAATACGCAGCATAGTCAACACGAGTGTGGTATTAGTTATTGCAAACAATGTTCGAAGCGGCAGCCGTTTCATCATGCATGTTTCATGCAACCAATTGGTGGTGGGAACTTGAAAGCGGAAAAAAAATTTTTGTACATTTTTTACGATTCTGAGACTCGTCAGGATACGCCGTATGGAGAAAACGCCCGAATTCACGTGCGGAATCTCTGTGTCGCGCATCAGGTTTGCACGGATTGCATAGACGTGGACGACCTTAAAATCATTTGTAGCAA
Organism: Torymus aiolomorphi; assembly: GCA_036365515.1. NCBI lineage: Eukaryota > Metazoa > Arthropoda > Insecta > Hymenoptera > Torymidae > Torymus > Torymus aiolomorphi. The sequence continues at coordinate 120,565,250 of CM070875.1, forward strand.
ATGTGGCGTGCGCGAGTTCATTTTCACAGACGATCCGGTAAAACAGCTCTTGAGCTTGTGCATTCGGGAAAGCACTGAATTTTCCGAAATTGTATGCATCGCGCACAATGCCAAGGCTTTTGATGCTGAATTCATTTTAAAAGAATTGGCCGAAAACTCTGAGCGCACAGCCCCCAGCGTCATTTTGCACGGTCAAAATATTACAATGTTGAAGTATGGACGAACCAAGTTTATCGACAGCATCAACTATTTTCAAATGAAATTGAGTGCTCTACCTGCTACCTTCGGTTCACCCGGAAGTAGTAAGAAGGGCTATTTTCCACATCTGTTTAACACCCTCGAGAACCAGCGGTACTTTGGGCCTCTACCAGCGTTAGAGTTTTATTGCCCTGACACTATGTCGCCAGCTGAGCGTGCCGTTTTTCTCGACCGGCATGAAAATACAAACCCTGGCTATATATTCGACTTTCAAAAAGGGATAGTCGAATATTGCCAGATGGACGTGGAAATACTGAGGCGCGCGTGTATACAATTTCGAAAAATTTTTCTCGAGGTAGGCGAAACGGACCCATTTGTATCAGCGTATACAATCGCGTCGGCGTGTTCGTACGTTTTTCGTAAAAATTTTTTAGTTCCGAATACTATTAGAATAATTCCACCGAACGGTTATAGGCGTGCTGACAAACGCTCGCAAAAATCAATAGAGTGGTTGCTGTATTGCGAGCGCGAGATCGGTCGGGAGATCGTACATGGAGGGAGGACGCGTGAGATTCGCTTGCCCGAGGGATTTTTAGTGGGCGGTTACCTACCTGCTCTCCCTCCCGGAGGGAGGGAAGCATCTAAGGGAATCGTTTTTGAATTTCAAGGTTGTTACGTGCACGGTTGCCCGCGTTGTTTTACGAACAACCGAGAATCGGTAAAAAATAAGTTTAATCAAACGTATGCACAAGCGTACGAAAGTGTACAGGTAAAAGTCGGCCGAATGAGAAGTCTCGGCTACGAAGTGCGCGAGATGTGGGAGTGTGGTATCTGGATACTAACCCGATAATGAGTAGAATAACGCGCAATCGGCGGGATGAGTTTTTCGGTGGGAGAACTGAAAATATAGTCACCGCATGCACTGTAGAGCCGGGTGAAGAGCTCAAATATACTGATATTTGCTCTCTTTACCCGTATATGGGAGCGTCCAGCAGAAACGGGCAACCGAGCGCGCGCGGTGCCTTTTTCCGCGTAAAAGGCGCTCTGTTTAACTCGTTCATAATCGTATGATGCGTCTTTGAAAAAAAAACCAAGGACCTATATCGATAGATTTTTACCTGCTCTTTCCAATGGTGCCATTGTTTTTATTGCAAAACGCTTTCTTCCGGACGAAAACTAGAGTTGAATATTGAAAGCCATTTTTCTCAAAGTATATCATGTTTTTTTTCAAAATAAACTACACCATTGGAAAGTACAACTCTTAAGCTTCAAAACCCTATCTTGGAGAAGTTGCAGAAATAAAGGGTTCAAAAGTAACAACATGAAAAAGACAGCGCCGAGGGTCCGCGCGAGCCCCTCGGGCTCGTGCGTACGGCACGTTTAAGTGCACGCTCTATTCAATTCGCTAATAATCGTATACCAAGTCTCTGAAAAAAGAACTAAGGACATATATCGATAAATTTTTTCCTGCTCTTTCCAATGGTGCTATTATTTTTATTCCGAAATGCTTCTGTTCGGGATTAGTACCCGAAGTGCCCGCTAGATGGCAAGCACCAAGCGCGCTACCTTCAATGAAAAATATCACCCCGCGGGCTCAAATAGAGACCGGCGTCGCCCACTAGCCAGGTGCTTTATGCACATGCCTTATTACTTTGCCCCTTTGTCTTATTGCCTTAATAGAAAAAAGCTTAATAAAATGTCTAACATTTTAAATCGTTGCTCTAATCCATTTGATGAAATAAAGCATTCATCGAAACTTAGGTTTGTTTCCGATAAACTTAGAGCTTGTTATCCGCATTTAACTGATAGAGACAAAATATGCGACAAAGAAAGAAGCGGATGTCGCAAAAAGGACAATTCTTATAAAATCAAAAAAATGTAAAAAAATTAGAATTTAAAGGAAAAGTTAATATTGTTATGCCAGATTAAACAATCTATAAGGTTATTTTAAATTTCTGTTTCACTGCTTTCAGTGCGTTCATGGATATTTTTATGTTTAATATATTATGTTTTTCAAATTTTGTTATATAAATGAACAAAGTCCATTGTAATATTATACTAACTGTTACAACTAGATGCACAAAATTATGTCCACGCATTGGCATTGTAAGTTACAAAACATTTTATATTTACAAAAAAGAAAGGGCGAAATAGCACATCGCGTGTATTAATCCGCCCTTGAGCATAGCGTAAAAAGTTCGGGCAGCCGCTGTCTTTTTGATCTTACTATTTTTGAACTTTTCATATTTCAACTTAAAAATATAATATTTTATAGTTTAAGTCTTGTACTTTTGAAAAATATAATTCATTTTGAAGAAAAGACTGATATTTTATTGAAAAAATAGAGTTTAAACATTCAAATGGAATTTTCAACTAGAAGGAAGCATTTCGGAATAAAAATAATAGCACCATTGGAAAGAGCAGGAAAAAATCTATCGATATATGTCCTTAGTTCTTTTTCCAGAGACTTGGTACACGATTATTAGCGAATTGAATAGAGCGTGCACTTAAACGTGCCTTACGCACGGGTGCGAGGGACTCGCGCGGACCCTCGGCGCTGTCTTTTTCATGTTGTTACTTTTAAACCCTTTATTTCTCCAACTTCTCCAAGATAGGGTTTTGAAGCTTAAGAGTTGTACTTTCCAATGGTGTAGTTTATTTTGAAAAAAAACATGATATACTTTGAGAAAAATGGCTTTCAATATTCAACTCGAGTTTTCGTCCGGAAGAACGCGTTTCGCAATAAAAACAATCGAGCAATTGGAAAGAGCAGAAAAAAATCTATCGATATAGGTCCTTGGTTTCTTTTTCAAAGACGCAGCAGACGATTATGAGCGAGTTAAACAGAGCGCCTTTTACGCGAAAAAAGGCACCGCGCGCGCTCGGTCGCCCGTTTCTGCTGGATGCTCCCATATATGTAAGCGAGACCGATTTCCTATCGGTCACCCGCACATTTACATAGGTTCGGAATGCGCCGTGTTAACGGATGGCCAGAACAACAATCTCGCGCGCGTTGAAGGGCTCGTCAAATGCAAAATTTTGCCACCGCGAAATTTATTATTGCCCGTATTACCGGTAAAAATGAACGGGCGCCTTATTTTTGGTCTCTGTCGTTCCTGCTGTGAGGAAATGCGTCAGGACGACTGCAACGACGTACAAGCCGCCGAGCGTGTGTTTAGCGGGACATTCGTAGTGCACGAATTACAGAAAGCAATCGAATTGGGCTAGAGCATGACTGAGATATTTGTCATATGGCAATATAAGAGCACACAGTATGACCAGTGCAGCGGTGAGGGTGGGTTGTTTGCCGCGTACGTAAATACCTTCCTTCCGTTGAAACAACAAGCGAGTGGGTGGCCGTCTTGGTGTACGGACGATACTACCAAGGAGCGTTATATTGACGAGACGGAGCGCGAAGAAGGAATAAGGTTAGACCGGAAAAATATTGAAAAAAAATCGGGTTTACGTTCGGTCGCAAAACTCTGCTTAAATTTATTTTGGGAAAAGTTTGGGTAACGGCCGAATTTAAAACAAACGGAAGTGATCAAAACGCGCGAGGAGCTGCTGAAACTGCTCACGACACCTCAAAAGGAAGTTTTCGACGTGCTTCCGGTTAGCGAGGATCTTCTGTACGCAAATTGGCGCTATAAAGAGGACGCTGTTGAGTCGGCGCTGAACACAAATGTGGTACTAGCAGCCTGCACCACCGAGCAGGCGCGTCCCGAGATTTACTCGTATATAGAAAAGCTTTTGGCCAACGGCGTTTTCCACCTGGATACCGATTCGTGTATATTCAAGTGCAGCGAAAAAGACCCTTCAGAGTATAGACCTCCTTTAGGCACTCTTCTCGGCAGCATGACGGACGAGCTCAAGGGCTACGGAGAGGGAGCTTATATTACCAGGTTTCTTTCCGGGGGTCCGAAATTTTACGCCTTTCGTGCGCTCATCCCATCGGTCGGCATCACTCACGGGTGCTGTAAAGTAAAGGGAATTTCTCTTAATAGCGCCAATACGAGCAAGATCAATTTCGCTAGTATCGAGGGCTTGATCACAGAGTATTTCGATAAGGACGACGACGAGAGCTCGCCTATTGTTTTGAAATACAATGCGATCAGATGCACTCGCACGCACGAGGTCGTTACGCGCAGCGAAAAAAAGTCATGTCCCATAGTTCTGAGAAAGCGAAGATATTTCCAACACGTTTCACTTCCTTTCGGCTATAAGCGTAATTGAATAATTGTATATTTTATTGCGTTGAATGTTGTAACTTTTGAATATTTTTCATAATAATAAAAAATGTATTGTAGATGTGTAAACTTTTTTTTTACGTGTTAATTATTTTCCACCCATATCCCCTCATCCCATGTACCTATTCATAGCGGTGAACGCATGATAAGTTAGCGAGCCCATTTTCGAAAATCGCAACTTTAACTATTGGATTAATTGCCGTTAATTAGCCGTTAATTAGCCATAAAGTTAAGAAATTTGCCGCTCTTCATTTAAAAAAAAAAACGGGGTGGACTGTTAACTTGATATCCAAGCTAGCGAACCACCTTCCCAAAACCCAAAAAGAAATCATATCATGAAAAAACTAATCAAAGCAATAATTGCCGCTTAATTAGCCGCTTATGATACAACAGCTTAAAATTCGAAAATGTCAAAATTACCTACCGTTTGTTGAATAGTTCCAAATAGCACGCTAACTTGATAAACAAGTTAGCGGACCACCTCCTTAAAACAAACAATATAATCAATAAATAAAAAACATGTCCGACCATTAATTGCCGCTTAATTAGCCGTTAATAATTCTGCTGTACAGTGGAAAATATTCAAATTAACAATTATTTGTTGGAAAAATGTGACTAGCCCGGGGACAAAAGAGGGTTTTTTGTGGCAGTTTGCTTCATGGCTCCACCAAAGTTTTTTAATGTTTAGTGACTACCTGAATCTCAATTTCGAAAGCGAAGCAGTTTTTGTATGAAAGAAATGATATAAATTGTTTCGCAAATGGGGATTTTTTGAAAATTCGCCAATTTAGTTACTCAAAAAATCGTGATTTGTAAATTTGACATGATATATATGTAAGCCAATAACGACACTACGCATTCTCAACAATACAGATAACTACAGTTTTACCCTTACTCTTTAAACGTAAAATTTGTTTATTCTGCAGTGCACTATAGTAGCTTCTATTCGAGAACGTCTAAAATAATTTCCCTTCTCGTGGTCCGCTAACTTGATGTACCAAATACACCCAGTAATATCGAGACGAGGCATTCTAAACAATGCAGATAATTGCCGTTTTAGCTCTGCTATTTAGCCGTAAACTTCGTTTTTGGCTGTGCACTACGTAAGCCTGGATTCGCTGAAGCTAAAATTATTTTCTTACCCGTGGCCTGCTAACTTGATGCGGCTAGTACATACACTAATATCGAGACTAGGCATTCTAAACAATACAGATAATTGCCACTTTAGCTCTAGTAATTAGCCATAATCTTGGTTTATTTTGCCGTGCTCGACAGCAGCCTCACTTCAGTCTTCACTAACATTATTTTCTTACTCGTGGCCCGCTAACTTGATGTGGCTACTACATATACTAATATCGATACTAGGCATTCTGAACATTACAGGTAATTGCCGTTTTAGCTCTACTATTTAGCTGTAAACTTCGTTTATTAGGCCGTGCAGTACATGAGCCTGAATCCGCGGGAGCTACAATTATTTTCTTACCCGTGGCCCGCTAAATTGATGTGGCTAGTACATACACTAATATCGAGACTAGGCATTCTAAACAATACAGGTAATTGCCGCTTTACCTCTAGTAATTAGCCGTAAACTTTGTTTATTATGCCGTGCTCGACAGTAGCCTCTCTTCAGTGTTTAGTAAAATTATTTTCTTACTCGTGGTCCGCTAACTTGATCTGGCTAGTACATACACTAACATTGAGACTAACAATTCTAAACAATAGAGATAATTGCCTTTTCAACTGTAGTAATTAGCCGTGAACTTTGTTTATTTCGCCGTGCGAGACGGTAGCCTCTCTTCGGTGTTTACTAAAATTTTTTCGTTCCCGCGGCCCGCTAACTTGATTTAGCGCATACTTATACCAATATCGAGACGAGGCTTTCTAAACAATACAGATAATTGCCGTTTTAGCTCTAGTAGTTAGCCGTAAACTTTGTTTATTTTACCCTGCTCGACCGCAGCCTCTCTTCAGTGTTTACTAAAATTATTTTGTTACTCGTGGCCTGCTAACTTGATATGGCTAGTACATACACTAATATCGATACTAGACATTCTGAACATTACAGGTAATTGCCATTTTAGCTCTACTATTTAGCCGTAAATTTCGTTTATTAGGCCGTGCACTGCATAAGCCTGAATCCGCGGGAGCTAAAATTGTTCTCTTACCCGTGGCCCGCTAACTTGATGTGGCTAGTACATACACCAATATTGAGACTAGGCATTCTAAACAATACAGGTAATTGCCGCTTTACCTCTAGTAATTGGCCGTAAACTTTGTTTATTTTGCCATGCTCGGCAGCAGCCTCTCTTCAGTGTTTACTAAAATTATTTTCTTACTCGTGGCCCGCTAACTTGATGTGCCTAGTACATACACTAATATCGAGACTAGGCATTCTAGACAATACAGATATTTGCCGTTTTAGCTCTAGTAATTAGACGTAAACTTTCTTTATTTTGCCGTGCTCGACAGCAGCCTCTCTTCGGTGTTTACTAAAATTTTTTCGTTCTCTTGGCCCGCTAACTAGATTTGGCTCGTAATTACACCAATATCGAGAGTAGGCATTCTAAACAATACTGATAATTTCCGTTTTAGCTGTAGTAATTAGCCGCAAACTTTGTTTATTTTGCCGTGCTCGTCAGCAGCCTCTCTTCAGTGTTTACTAAAATTATTTTCTTACTCGTGTCCCGCTAACTTGATGTGGCTAGTACATACACTAATATCGAGACTAGGGATTCTAAACAATACAGATATTTGCCGTTTTAGCTCTAGTAATTAGACGTAAACTTTCTTTATTTTGCCGTGCTCGACAGCAGCCTCTCTTTGGTGTTTACTAAAATTTTTTCGTTCTCGCGGCCCGCTAACTGGATTTGGCTCGTAATTACACCAATATCGAGAGTAGGCATTCTAAACAATACAGATTAATGCCGTTTTAGCTCTATTAATTAGCCGGAACTTTGTTTATTTCGACGTGCTCGACAGCAGCCTCTCTTCGGTGCTTACTAAAATTTGTTAGTTCTCGCCGCCCGCTAACTTGATTTGGCTTGTTCGCTTACCAATATCGAGACTAGGCATTCTAAACAATACAGATAATTACCATTTTAGCTCTACTATTTAGCCGTAAACATCTCTTATTTTGCCCTGCCCTACAGTAGCCTGAATCCGCGGGAAGCTATAATCTTTTTCCTTCTTGTGGCCCGCTAATTTGATTTGGCTAGTACATACACCAATATGGGACTAGGCATTCTATACAATACGGATAATTGCCGATTTAGCTCTAGTAATTTGCCGTAAACTTCTTTTATTTTGACGTCCCATGCAGCAGGCGGCATCCGCGTGTTGCTAAAATCTTTTCCGTTCCCGTGGCCCGCTAACTTGATGTGCCGAGTAAATAAATTAATATCGAGACGAGGCATTCTAAACAATACAGATAATTTTCGTTTTAGCCGTACATTTAGCCATAAACTTCTCTTATTTTGCCGTGCCTGAACATACACTTATATCCAGTCCAGGCATTCAAAACATTGCAGATAATTGCCGTTTTAGCTCTACTTATTAGCCGTAAACTTTGTTTTTAACCACTTATTAAATTCATTAAAGACTATATTTGGTTAAAATTTTAAAAAATTATCTTTATTTGTTTTTTAGAAAGAAATTATTTTAGAAAAAGTTTGTGTGTTCATTGTCGCACGGCAACAGGAGTAAAAATTATTCAATCTTCTTGAAATTTGGTATTTGATGTATCTTTTGTATATTATCAGATCGTGTTTGTTGCCCAAAAAACGGTCCATTTCGGCGAAAGATACTTGCGGTTAAATTTAGAATAAATTATGTTTTTAAGACATTGTGATCGGCGAAATATCTGTGTTCTCCAGAAAATATCAGTCTCAAATTAAATTTATCATTTCTAGATCAATAAATATTTTTTTATTTTGTGTGTCTGCGCTCTAGTTTCATAACTTACCTGTTCTGTTTACGCTATTTCATTGCTAGCATTGTGGTTGTTTCCGTTTTTAATAAAAACGCAAGTTTTCTGAAATAACTTTTTTATCAAAAGAAATAAATATGATCTCTTGATAATTTAACTAGATATTTTTAATAAATAAGGGTAATAATTGATTAAAATTTCAAATTGGTCAACTATTCTCTGAAATATCAATATTAAAAAACATTAATATAGTATATCACGTACCTAGACCGGGAAGAAGGATATTACATTCGCGTGTATATTGCCGTCCGAGGCGATGCTGAGGACATACATGGTTTACGGCCGGGAAGAAGCAGGTTATAGTCACGTCACATACTGAAAACCGGTGACTGTAATACGCAACTTCCCGGCCGCAAAACGTGGATGTTTTGGCGAACTCTCAGCCGGGGTATGATGAAAAAAAAATTTTTGCCATACCCTGGCCGAAAGTGCCACATTCCCCACGGCTCAAAAACTTAAGCCTATAACCTGCAATTTCCCGGCCGCAAAACGTGTATGTCTTCAGCTTCGCCTCGGACGGCAATCTACACGCGAATGTAATATCCTACTTCCCGGCCTACGTACGTTATATACTACTTTAATATTTTTTAATATTGATATCTCAGAGAATACTTGGTCAATTTGAAATTTTAACTAATTATCACACTTACTTATTAGAATAATTAGTTAAATTATCAAGAGATTATCTTTATTTCTTGTGATAAAAAAGTTATTGAAAAAAACTTGCGTTTTTATTAAAAACGGAAACAACCACAATGCTAGCAGCGGTCGATACATTTTTATTCATGAATTCTGAAATTTGTTTATTGGAATACGTTGCTGATATTGAAATAGCCTAAAAATAACAGGTAAGTTATGAATCTAGAGCGTAGATTTGCAAAATAAAAAAATATTTCGATTTCTTCGAAACATTCGTGCAATATATTTGAAATAAAAGGTGTAAGACGGTTGGTTTTCGAGTCACTTTATTGTCAATTACTTAGACAACGTTCCGGTGGCTGGTTTGCCACCCTCATCAGGTCTATAAATATTAATAAGATTGTAGACAATATGGACAATAACTTATAAAAATTATAAAATTGTGTAACAAGATTGTAATACCTTCAATCGTCAATAATTACAATTGATAATTTCCCTTTGGATTCGTCAAGTAACCGTTACAGCTATAATTTTCAAACCAATATTATTAATACAGATTGTTGCAGAGAAATTGAGATAATTGTCAAGAAAAATATAATGATCTTACCTCATGAAGATTTTTTCTTTAAATTTAAAAACAAACAGTCAGAATAAAGTAAAAAAAGTAAAAACATTATTAAAAGTATATAAGGACAACGACAATATTAAATTAACAATAAGTGTATATGGACGGAACAAAATAAATTAAAAATAACGGACAAAATAAATTAACAGAAATTAGATGTGTACACGTCTTATCACAGAATATCATACTGAATAGTTATATTATATTTAAATTATATTTAAATTCTATTTAAAGAGAAATGATATTTTCTGGAGTTCACAAATATTTCGCTGATCGCAATGTCTTACAAACATCATCTATTCTACATTTAACCCCAAATATCGTCGTAACGGACCGTTTTTTGGGCAACGAATTCGATCTTAAAATATACAAAACATATATCTGTGCCAAATTACAAGAAGAATGGATAATTTTTATTCCTGTTATCGTGCGACAACGAACACGCCAATTTTTTCTAAAATAATTTTTTTCTAAAAAACAAATAAAGATAATATCTCAAAATTTTAACTAAATATAGTCTTCAATGAGTTTAATAAGTGGTTAAAAACAAACTTTACGGCTAATTAGTATAGCTAAAAGGGCAATTATCTGTACTGTTTTGAATGCCTGGTCTGGATATTAGTGCATTTACCAGCCACATCAAGTTAGCGGGCCACAAGAAGGAAAAAGATGTTGGCTTCCCACGGATTCAGACACGGCCAAATAAGAGAAGTTTGGGGCTATATAGTTCGCCTGAAACGAAAATTATCTGTATTGTTTAGAATGCCTCGTCTCGATACTAATGTATGTACTCGGCACATCAAGTTAGCTGGCCACGGAAACGGAAAAGATTTTAGCGAACAGCGGATTCCGCCTGCTGCAGAGCACGTCAAAATAGACAATGTTTACGGCTAATTACTAGAGCTAAAACGGCAATGATCCGTACTGTTTAGAATGCCTAGTCCGATATTGGTGTATGCACTAGCCAAATCAAGTTAGCAGGCCACAAGAAGGAAAATGATTTTAGCTTCCCGCATATTCAGGCTACTGTACGGTACGACAAAATAAGAGAAGATTACGACTAAATAGTGGAGCTAAAACGGCAACTATCTGTATTTTTTAGAATGACTCGTCTGGATATTAGTGTATGTACTCTCCACATCAAGTTAGCTGGCCACGAGAAGGAAAAAGATGTTGACTTCCCACGGATTCAGGCACAGAAACATAAGAGACGCTTATGGCTAAATAGTAGAGCTAAAACGGCAATTATCGGTATTGTTTAAAATGTCTCGTATCGATATTAATGTAGGTACTCGGCACATTAAGTGAGCGGGCCACGGGAACGGAAACGATTTTAGCAACCCACTCATTCCGCCTGCTGCAGGGCACGGCAAAATAAACGAAGTTTACGGCTAATTACTAGAGCTAAAACGGCAATTATCTGTATGGTTTATAATGTCTCGTCTCGATATTCGCGTAAATACGAGCCAAATCTAGTTAGCGGGCCGTGAGAACGAAACAATTTTGCTAAACACCTAAGAGAGGCTGCTGTGGAGCACGGAAAAATAAACAAAGTTTACGGCTAATTACTAGAGCTAAAACGGCAATTATCTTTATTGTTTAGAATGTCTAGTCTCGATATTAGTGTATATACTAGCCACATCAAGTTAGCGGGCCGTGAGAACGAAACCATTTTAGCAAACACCGAAGAGAAGCAGCTGTCGAGCACGGCAAAATAAAGAAAGTTCACGGCTAATTATTAGAGCTAAAACGTCAACTATCTGTATTGTTTAGAATGCCTAGTCTCGATATCAGTATATGTACTAGCCACATCAAGTTAGCGGGCTAGGAGTAAGAAAATAATTTTAGTAAACACTGAAGAGAGGCTGCTGTCGGGCACGGCAAAATCAACAAAGTTTACTGCTAATTACTAGAGGTCAAGCGGCAATTACTTCTATTGTTTAGAATGCCTAGTCTCGATATTAGTGTATGTACTAGCCACATCAAGTTAGCGTGCCACGGGGAAGAAAATAATTTTAGCTCTCGCGGACTCAGGCTTATGTAGTGCACGGCCTAATAAACGAAGTTCACGGCTAAATAGTAGAGGTAAAACGGCAATTACCTGTAATGTTCAGAATGCCTAATATCGATATTAATGTATATACTAGCCACATCAAGTTAGCTGGCCACGAGTAAGAAAATAATGTTAGTAAATACTGAAGAGAGGCTGCTGTCGAGCACGGCAAAGTAAACAAAGTTTACGGCTAATTACTAGAGCTAAGGCGGCAATTATCTGTATTGTTTAGAATGCCTAGTCTTGATATAGTGTATGTACTAGCCACATCAATTTACAGGCCACGGGTAAGAAAATAATTTTAGCTCCCGCGAATCCAGGCTTATGTAGTGCACGGCCAAAAACGAAGTTGTCGGCTAAATAGTAGAGCTAAAACGGCAATTATCTGTATTGTTTAGAATGCCTCGTCTCGATATTACTGGCTGTATTCGGTTCATCAAGTTAGCCGACCACGAGAAGGGAAATAATTTTAGACGTTCGCGAATAGAGGGTACTATAGTGCACTGCAGAATAAACAAATTTTACGTTTAAATAGTAGGGGTAAAACGGTAGTTATCTGTATTGTTGAGAATGCGCATTGTCGTTATTGGCATACATATACATCACGTCAAATTTAGAAATCACTATTTTTTGAGTAAATAAATTGGCGAATTTTCAAAAAATCCCCATTTGCGAAACAATTTATATAATTTCTTTCATGCAAAAACTACTTCGCTTTCGAAATTGAGATTCAGGTAGTCACTAAACATTAAAAAACTTTGGTGGAACCATGAAGTCAAACTGCCACAAAAAACCCTCTTTTGTCCCCGGTCTAGTCACTTTTTTCCAACAAATAATTGTTAATTTGAATGTTTTCCACTCTTGTACAGCAGAATTATTAACGGCTAATTAAGCGGCAATTAATGGTCGTACACGTTTTTTATTTATTGATTATATTGTTTGTTTTAAGGAGGTGGTCCGCTAACTTGTTTATCAAGTTAGCGTGCCATTTGAAACTATTCACCAAACGATAGGTAATTTTGATATTTTCGAATTTTAAGAAGTTGTATCATAAGTGGCTAATTAAGTGGCAATTATTGATTTGATTAGTTTTTTCATGATATGATTTTTTTAGGGTTTTGGGAAGGTGGTTCGCTAGCTTGGATATCAAGTTAACGGTCCACCCCGTTTTTTTTTTTTAAATGAAGAGCGGCAAATTTCTTAACTTTACGGCTAATAAACGGCTAAGTAACGGCAATTAATCCAATAGTTAAAGTTGCGATTTTCGAAAATGGGCTCGCTAACTTATCATACGTTAGCGGTGATCAGTTAACCCGCGTGCGTCGCGGAGATCAACGGAACAATGCGTTAAACACGCAGCGATGGTTGCTTATATCAGCGAAAGTCACGTGATCGACGCGGTAAATATACTTATCCGCGCAAGTGGGCCGGTGTGTGCTAATCACTGCGGAAGTCACCACCGCGGAAGTCACCACCGCGGAAGTCACCACCGCGGTGATATAGTGATCGCGGCGTACGCGCGCCCGCCGCCCCGCCGCCCGCCACCGCGGGGATCGTAAATATCCTAGCATTGCTATATGCGGAGATGTTTTCCACGTACTTCATCGTCAGCTGAGCGCGTGAGCGAGTGAAGGGTTTAAAAAAGGCTGCCCGCGTATAATTTTCTTTATTGGCGTCGTAAACATGGACACGCGATGGAAGCATCCTTTTACTTGCTGCTTGTGCGGCCCCACAGGCTGCGGTAAAACTTTATTCGTTCAAAGCTTTCTCGCCTACCAGCCAGAGGTCGGCGACGCACGTTTCGACCGCGTCCTATTTTATTACGCCGGATGGCAAGACGCCTACATACGAGATTTTAATCCTTCCACAGATGGCGGACTACTCGAGTAACAATGAGAAAAAAAAGTTACTCATTCTCGATGACCTCATGCGTGAATCGTCGAGCGATGTTATTTTAGATTTATTTACAAAGGGTAGTCATCACAAAAATATTAGTGTAATATTCGTTACGCTAATCGTATTTCACAAAGTTAAGACACAGCGCGACATTAGTTTGAATACCAGGTATCTGGTATTGTTCAAAAATCCTCGCGACAGAGCACAAATGCAGCATCTAGCGCGAAAATTTTTTCCAGAAGATTCGGCTTTTTTGCGTGAGGTGTATCTAGACGCCACGCGTGAACCTCACTCCTATCTTTTTATCGATCTCTCTCAAGCCTGCTTAAACGAGTTTAGATTTCGAGCAATCATATTTTCCAATGCCGGGACGCACGTTGCCTACGTACCTAAGTACTTTAAATCGCGGTGAATGAGGCGTGCGTTAATCAGTCGGGAAAAAACTATGGCGCCGATAGGTCGTAAAGCGGTAGCCTGCGATAAACATTTCTCGAAAAGAAACCTTGCTCTCTTGAACGCTCTTTGTCATGGGGACAAAAGACACCGTGTTGCTATAGCGCGCACAGCTGATAAACCTCTCGTCAGATGCATATGAGGTTAACTGTTCCAGCGCGCGGCGCGCGAGCCCCAAAACCTGCAATTTCTAACTCAAGTTTATGATACTAAAAAGTGCTTAAAAAAATTGTTTGATATGCGTTTTCGACCTATTTTTTCCTCAGCTTTCCAATGATGTTGGTAGTTTTTTCAAAATTTTCCATTTTCATCTTCAAAAACTCTTTTGCATTCTATTTCTCGCAAGAAACATCTCGGGCACTTTGGAAAATCTCCTTTCCTACGTAAAAAATGCTCAGCTTTCGATCTAGAGGGTAAAAAAAAAATATTAAAAATACACTTTTTGAGATATAACATGTTTTGTACTTTTCGAAGGTGAAAATTGAAAATTTCGGGAAAACTGCTTACGCCATTGGAAAGCTGAGGAAAAAATACGTCGAAAACGCTTATCAAACAATTTTTTTAAGTATATTTTAGTATCATAAATGTGAGTTAGAAATAGCACGATGTGGGGCTCCAGCGGCGCGCGCTGGGACAGTTGACGTGAAACGCCTCTTATGCGGGTGTGTGTTGAACATCTTTCAGGGCGTCGTAAAACCAAGCGATTCCGAAAAGGGCCGATTGCGTAAACATAAGCAAATGCTGGGTAAGCTGATCCGTACTGGTGATAGAGGCAGCGGTACTTGGAAATTGAAGAAACGGGTCATTATACAAAACGGCGGGTCGTTTTTACCACTCTTACTCGCTCCGATCGTAGGAGCGCTTATCTCAAAAATATTTGGCTCGAAACATGGAGCGAGCTCGTAAGTTGATCCTTGTGCCGGACATCGCAATCTAAAGTCATGGAGGAGGACGAGGGGGCTAGGAATACGAATGAAAAAACTCTGCAAACACCAGGTGATTATTTTTCTCGTCTGGATGGTGAAATGTACGATGTTTTACGCTCAAAAGCAGCTAGAGACGATTGCGACAAGCGCGTACAATATCTACAGATTTTACCTCGCTATCTTTCCTTCCGTAATAACGAGCGTAGCGCTGTGCATGAGGAGCACTCTGAAATAGACGAGGTCGAAGAAGCGTTTGCACGGCTGTCCGAGGACGACATACTCGTGGGCGTACCGAAAGTACACGCGCGCAAAGCGCGTCTCTTGCTTGGCCATTGGAAAGTCACTGTACCCGAGCGTCTCAAGTGGGCTAACTCAGGCACCATTATTATAGATGGTCGTGTAATTACTCGGTCCAATATAACAGAGTTTATCACCGACGCATTGAAAAAGAACACTAAGGACGAGGAGACGACCGTTAGCCGCATTGAATTTGCAAAATTTCTCAAAACTTCCGAAACACTGGGAAATTTAATTAATAATCCAACAGTTTTTAAAATTGGCCAAATATTGACGGATCCTCAGCGCTCGGCCAAACGTCGCCTATCCACACCTATACAGCACGAATCACCCCAGCCGTCTATACAGACTTGCAGTAAAAAACAAGCGAAAAAAAAGTGGCACACGCTTGGTTTGTAAAATAAAAAATGACGTACGAAAAAAAATACTACGACCTTGAGCATGAAGCAGGCTACACTGGGGCGCGCAATCTTGTGCGCTTGAACGCTAAAAAGGAAGAGAAAAAAATTTGCTCGTGGCTGAGCAATCAAGATGCCTACACGCTCCACCACCCGATATGAAGGCGATTTCCGCGATTACGCTACAACGTGACGAACATTGACGATGTTTGGAAGGCCGATTTGCTACAGCTCACGACGATAAAGATTACAACGACGGTTACAACTACATTTTAGTGGTGATTGACGTACTCGGTAAGTACGCATGGGTGGAACCGATAAAAGATAAGACCGCCGCAACGTTGCCGAGGCCTTCGCACGGTTTATCGACCGAGCACATCCCCGGCTGCCTGTATGCGTGCAAACTAATCGTGGCAAAGAGTTTACCGGTTCAGCATTTCAGGCGCTCCTTCGCCGAAAAGAGACAACATTCAGAGTCGCTCGCAACCCCGACATTAAAGCAGCTGTGGTCGAAAGACTCAACAGAACGTTACGCGAGCGAATCTGGCGATACTTTTTTCATAGGAACACAAAGAGATACATCGATGTCGTGCAAAAGATTGTACACGCTTACAATCGCACGCTACACAGTGGTACGCGCATGAGACCTATCGATGTCACATTGTACAACGCGCCGATAGCGATCGAAAATTTAGTCAAACGCGCGAGCTCCAATTATCGAAGGCGAGCACCAGCGCTGCCTAAATTCAAGGTGGGCAACCTCGTGCGCATTAGTCGAACCAAGAACACCTTTGAGAGTGAATACGAAAAAAATTTTAGCGAAGAAGTGTTCAAGATAATCCGCGTCTCATCGCGTCAAAATCTCTATACATACGTGCTCGAAGATTTGAACGAAGAAAATATAGACGGTTTCTTTTATCCCGAGGAGCTCGTGTTAGTCGGTCACGAACGCCTCGCGCCCGATAAGCGTTTCAAAGTCGAACGCGTCATACGCACAGAAGGACCGGGCGCTCGTTAAGTGGCTCGATTGCCCTGCTAAATTTAACACGTGGGTAAAAGCAAGCGAGCTTGAAAACATCTGAAAAAATGGAAACGTGCGAAGATTTTTATATGGTACTGCCTAGTAACAGCAGCATGGCGTATTTTTCCGAAAACACAACATGCTGTTTTACGACCCAGCCGCAACGCGAATTCAAATTACAGGGCGAGTGGCACGTGGACCCCGTTGAAATTCACATGCCACACAGTATCGTACATTTTCAAGATGACGAAGCAAGTTACACTTTTTACACGGCTGAGGACAATGGGAGTCTCATCGATCAAAAACTGTGTCGTATACCCGTAGGTATTTACGATTCCCTCGAACAACTAGTAGACGCTATAAACGCGGCGAATGACACTTATAGGCATCAAATGCTCGAGCCACGTAAAACTCGTAAGAAGTCTTACATCATAAGACGCAAGTGTTACTGCCCACAAATACACATTACGGATTTCAGTGAAAAAATCAGCCGTGCATTAGGTTTTGACGAAGCAGGTCAAAAAGGTTCGTTTACAACGCTTAATGAGGGTTACCGGGACATTGCAGCCAACAGACCTGCCTCGCTTTCTCGAGCCTTGCCCGATCACATGTACGTCTATACCGATATATGTGAACCTTATACAGTAGGTGACACCCAAGCTGCCCTTCTGCGCATAGTTTCTATAGACAACTCCAGCTTTAAGTACGGATGCAGTACTGTACAGTGTTTTGCACCCGTTCACTATATACCTCATCTCCATCACAATCTTCGTAGCATCGTTATCGATATAAGAGATTAACATGGACGACGTATACCATTCGAGTACGGCACGTTGACGGACATACTACACTTTAAGCGCAAACGTTAAGATGAGTCATTACGTGCGTTAATACGACGATCAGCTAGGTGGGGGTGGCGTGAGAAATGTTTTTGCGGGTTCGACTTTTCAAAGAGGTCGTGAGGTAGGAGCCTGGTGGAAAAACCCGGCAAAAGAAAGCCCGCTGTGAGAACGAGCAAGAAGAAGAAGAAGAAGAAGAGGAAAGCCCTTCGCAACATAAACGATATTTTTGGTCCAAAGTAAAAATGGCTTTCTTACATTCGGACTCTAACCAGTGCATGTCGAGCGAGCTCGACATTCTCACTCTTTCGGCGACTCAAACGTCGATTGAGAGTAGTAGTTTTTTACACTATAAACCTGTGTCCTCGATCAGCGACGAAGGAGACGCACCCATAGAGTTCATCATCCCGAGCGCAAGCGAACATTATATAGATCTCGCGCACACCATGCTCTATGTCAAAGCTAGAATACAGTCGAATGCCAAAATCCCTGCTGAAAACTTAAAAGTTACCCCAGTAAATAATTTACTGCATTCAATGTTTAATCAAATCGACGTTTCTCTAAATCAAAAACTCGTTTCTCCACCCAATAATGCATATCCTTACGGAGCATACATAGAGTCACTGCTCAACTACTCACCAATCGCAAAAGAATTAAACTTAACGGCTGGATTGTGGTTCGATGATACGCCCGGTTTATTTGAAGCCCTGCCGCACATTCAAGGTGAAATATCTAACAATGGTGCTCTCAATCGTCATTTCTCACTCAATGGAAAAACCTTCGACATGATTGGCCATCTGCACTGCGACGTCTTTAATCAAGACAGAATGCTCATTAATGGTGTAGAAATGAGAGTACGACTAGTACTAAGCAAAGATGCCTTTTGCCTAATGGACGCCTCCGAAGATGGGAAATCCAGCCTGAAAATAAAGGAAGCCACTCTCATCGTTCGAAGTATGAAGATAAATCCGGGAATTTTAATTGCGCACGCCAACGCTCTCGCTAAAACAACAGCCAAGTATCCCATTACGAGAGTAGAAGTCAAAACTTTTACGCTTCACGCAGGTATACATGGCGATACCATCGATAATGCCATTCTTGGGCAACTGCCTAAAAGAATAATAATAGGATTTGTCGATAATAAGGCATTCAATGGCAATCGAACATTTAACCTGTTTAATTTTCAACACTTTTCAATAAATCGCCTCTTCCTCTACGTCGATGGGTCTCAAATTCCGAGCAAACCGTTACAGCCGCGCTTTGCTGCTAACGATAGTACGTTTATAGATGCACTTCAAACCCTCTACTCTGGCACATGTATACATTTCCTCAACGAGGGCCTTGGCATAAACCGTTTCAACTATTCACTGGGCTACTTTCTCACGGCTTTCGATCTCACACCCGATTTATCGGCTCACTGCACCTCGCATTGGAATCTCGTTCGCTCGCGTAGCTTACGCATAGAGATGGGATTTGAGACGGCTCCAATGAGCACAATAAATTGCGTTGTTTATGCCGAGTACGATAACGTTCTCGAAATAGACTCCACCCGCCAAATATTATCCGATTTTAGTGCCTAGTCGTTAAAAAGGTAGGGGGATGAAGGCTTGAGAGGAAGCCGGCGGCACCCTCAAGCCTCACTTTTCTCTCGACGCTCGCTACGCATACACGTATAATGGATTACCTCGTAGATATACAAGGGTTTCGAGACACTGAAAGGAAGTTTTTACCAAAGGAAGTGGCGATCATTTGCCTGCCCATTGTCGACCACTGGATTGTACAAGCACCGTGCAATTTCATCGAGCTGCCCGAAGACGTAAAAAATACAAATTCCTACTGCGCTGTCGATATTCACGGCATTAGCTGGTTCGAAGACGAAATATCACTTAGACAGCTATATCGTTATCTCTTCAATATCGCAAGAGCAGCTTGACGGATTTACGTTCGCGGCGAGGAGAAGGCCTGGTACCTGGAATCTTTACTCGGCCGAAACATATGTAATTTAAAATATGACTAAACATTTTGCGAATTTGAGGTCCATCAAAGATACCTTCCTTCAATTTAACCAGAGTTACATTCTTAAAGATGCTTTCTAAGTATCCGAAGCAGCGCCCTTCTTTATCGAGAGCTTTAACAAATTGTTTCATCAGTCCTAATTTGATATGTAGAGGAAGTAAAAGAATTTTGCTAGGATCCACAAGAGGATGCTTGAGGACATTGCTGGAACCTAGAGTGCGTGATGGCCTCGCTGGCCATACTTTAAATTATAGTGTTTTGCTCTACCTCGACTGCTAAACATGCATAAACAGCATGGGTACTTGGTAAAACATGATTGTTGACCTAGTATCATCGTCAATATTTTCAGGTCTCCGCAAATTAACCATTCATAATATTTCTATTTAATCCTGCGTCACATTCAATTTTTTAGTTTGTAATATTTCTTTTTTATCCAGAAACACATTCAATTTTTAGTTTATATTTACGCTTTATATACATTGTAAGTTTTAGAATTGTAAAAGCTGATGTGTGTGTCTATCCGTCTTTCTTAGTTTATATGGTTTTGTATACAACGTTTGTCTTGGCCTTTTTTAGCTTGTAATTTTATATTATTCATATATTTGTAAGTTTAAAATGTATTTTTTTAATTTGATCGAACAATAAAAAAAAGTTAAACAAACATCGTATTCATTTAACGACCTTGTCCGCTAAATTTAATTCCTTACCTTTTCTATCTTGAGACGAATATGTACTATTCCATGAAGAAACCGAAAAGCATATGCGTAACGGTTTTTTCAAGTCGTGAAAAACACTTTAGCTGTTTCGTTTTTTCATGTGGTGAAAAACACAGGAGGCGCTTTCTTCTTTGAGGCTTTGAAACATAAGCAGCTCGAGCCACTGAAAAGCATATGCGTAACGGTTTTTCAAGCGGTGAAAAACACATTAGACGTTTCCTTTTTTCAAGGGCTGAAAAACACATGAGCCGTTTTCTTCTTTGAGGCTCAAAACCCTTAACGGGGAAAATTTATGGTTCTGTTTCTCAAGGGTTCCGCGAGTTTCCCAGCGCTTCACCTCACTCTCCGATATACACGCGTAAACGTTCATGATTGGGCGCTCGGATTTTACTTAACAATCGAGCAGCCAATCGTAGCTCGTGGTAGAAAGGAGGAAATTCGCACTGGAGAGAGAATAAGTTCGGGCCTAGCCGCGCCACCCTCAGTCAGTCGCTCTACCTCGACGAAGTCGTGAAATTTTTACCAACGTTAAGTCAGTATTTTTTAAAAATGTCTCAAATAAAGTTAGTGCCGAATTTACTGTACAATTCGACTTACGCTCTCAACAATTCGTACTCCAAGTTCGCTTACGTCGGCTTGGATTATGCTGTTGGCTATTTTCGACCCGTCATCAGGTTCGGTGGGCATACATCACCGCATAAATATATAACTCTGGATATCGACAGTTTGGAACAATTAAATAACCATTTCAAGATCTTCGGAGAGTATCTATGGGCATCAGGCGATTTTGTTAAGCAAGGCAAATATGCAAAAATATATTTACCGCACCACGACGTCGAATTGACCACAGCCTACGGTCATAGAACCATATCAATCACCGATAAGCCCCGAGTAACACCGCCATCGTTCACCCTACAGTACGGACACGAGGCTCAACAGTTTGGCTTTGAAGACGATAACGCCAATCAGGAGGCAGCCGCCTCCACTACCAGTGACGAACCTGCTACAAAAAAGAAGAAGTCTGAAAAACCACCGAAGATTATGATGCAGTACACAACTTTCAGCGGATTGAAACAGTTCCAACAGCGTATAGACTATAAATTTAAAAAGTTAGAAGAAATGTCGGGTTTTGTGAACAAGGTTTTCGGTATAATGATCGATGTTATTAAAACGGAAGCAATTAGCAAAAACGACGTGCATTTACTAGACCATACATTCATCGGCGTTGTATTTAATAAACTAGAAGACAAAATGAAAGAACTCGCGCTACTTCAATTAATGTTTGCAAATTTTAGCGAGAGTTCTCTCGAAATAATGTTTTTGGAAGTATATGCCGAGTATTTAACAATTCTAGAAAAAAATGTTGTTAGTGCGTTAAAAGTTTAAAAATGTACAAAAATAATTTTTTTTTAATTTTATATAATAAAATTTATTTTACCTAATCACACTTTTTTTATTTGAGGACCCCTCCTTTATACCTACTCCTATACACGCCCCCAACTTCTCATTGCGCTAGCACGCATATATTTATATATGCAGCATTATTCATAAGTCATTCGTCGAAAGACCACCGACAAGGCAACATTATGGGGCCCCCGTTCAGCAAGCACCAGGCCAAATCAGACGACAAAGAACCTCTCATCAACAAGGCAGACAAGAAAGACTCTTGGACAAACAAAAAATATTCTCCACCAAACCATTCCTTTTCCATCAATTCCTTCTCCTTCCCAAAAAAAGATGGTTATTCAAAATATAACAAATAACAAACGGTCCCTTTAAGGACAACATTTATGTTAATGAGAAAAAACTTTTCATAACAGTAGGGGGTTTCACCCCGTTTAAATAAATCAAAATTTATTTTTCCTCAACATGCTTTTTTTATTTGTAGACCCCTCCTTTACACCAACTCCCTATTCCCTCCCCATAACTTCTCATTGCGAACACACTCACGCACACACACACACACACGCGTGCGCACGCACACACGGTCTATATAGCAAGAGGCCTCGCTCCAACACCCCATGGGTCTTTATAGCGTAGCGCGTATAGCCAAAGGTCTCGTCCCCCACAACCACGAGTCAGGGCATATACGGGGGGCATGCGCGAAGCAGATATAGCGGCATGGCGTTATGGAGGGAGCGATAAGTGTGTCATTGTTTACCCTAATTAGCTTGTGTTCACATACATGCTACTGTAAACACTTGGATTAATGACTTGTCACCCTGGAAACACATACACACAGCACACGGTCTATACAACGGGAGGTCTTTATGGCGTAGCGCGTATAGCTAAAGGTCTCTCCCCCCACCACCACGAGTCGGGGCATATACGACGGCACGCTCCGGGTAGGTATAGTGGCATTGTGTCATGGCGGGGTCGATAAGTGGGTCATTATTTATGGGTAATAATTCACTCCATTGTTTACCCTAATTAACTTGTGTTCACACTTGGGGCCCATATACACAGCACATGGTCTATACAGCAAGAGGCCTCGCACTAGCACCCTATGGTCTTTATGGTGTAGCGCGTCCAGCCACAGCGCTCGCCCCCCCACGACTTCGAGTCAAGGCATATACGGCAATACACGTGGGGCATGTATAGCAGCACGACGCCATGGCGGGCGCCATAAGTGGGCCATTGTTTATGGGTAATAAATCACCCTCCATTGTTTACACTAATTAGCTTGTGTTCACACTTGCTACTGTAAACACTTGAGTTAATGACCTTTTCACACTTGGGGACCCATACACACCGCACAGCGGGGTGCCACATGGCCCCTACACACCGCACAGCGGGAGACCGTCTCGCTATACCGGTCCCCTTACTACTTGTAATTTAAATGAGAAAGAAGGCATTGTATAACTCCAAACAGGGTAATGTAAATTTAACAATAGTATTTTTGTGAAAAATTATAATATATTTTACTATATGAAACCATAAGTTAACTGACAGTAATATCTGAATGCTTATTTACAGGTATAAATGCAAGGTTTTATTGCCAAATAAGAAATTTAAGGGCTTATACGTCATCAAATAAGGTAATCTAAAATAATTAAGGATATTTTCATTCGAAATTTTTATACATTTTACCATGTGATACCATAATCAAACAAGTAATCATGTCTGTATGCTTGTTTGTAGGTATTAGAGGAAGGTTCACCCGCCGAAACTGTAATTTTAGTGGAAAATAACATTCAATTTTTAAATAATTGAAGGGCTTGTATCTCAGAATTATTAAAGCGTTAGGGTCTAGTATCGCACCGGCTTTGATTTTTAGGTAAAAGAAGAAAGATCTTGCGAGCTGGTGAGGATCCATGACCCGGATCTGAGATACACTCCTTGTTAGTAAATTAACGACTACTTTATGTATAAACAGAAAAACATATGCTATCATTTTGAGTATAGAGAAATATTTATATAGGAACTTAAACGAGCAGAGAACAGAATATACAAAATAAGGTATTAAATTTTAAATACTGAAATTAAAAATTAATTAAAGGAATCAATATATTAAGTTAATAAAAAGCTCCGGTTTTTTTAGCGAAAAAAGAGGGATAGGGATAACAGGAAAGGTAATGAAATAAAAACAGGAACTTAGCAGACAATATTCATCTTTATTATAATTGACATTATTATTATCGCAATACATATTTATTAGCTATGATTAAGTAAACATCACAATATACTCCTAAAAACTAAATCCTGACTAACAAAGCAGGTACTAGCTTCACACGTCTGTATGAAGGTCAATTGTAGTCGTCAGTCAACGATTAACTCTACAAATAAAAATAACACAGGCCCACAAAAAAAAATGTGTCTGGCTCTAGGATGGAGACTACTTTTTTCTTATGTATTTTTTTCCGCTAAATCCCAATTCGTCATTAAAAATAGGGGTTCGGCCGTAAGTTTTTAAGATAACCTCAAAAAACTGTCGAAAAGCAGTATTTCTATGGTAAGAACTTGAGAAGTATAAAAACATTATTTCCTTCACATCAAAAACACTTTGTTTTTATGTACTTCGGCTTGCTGAATCTGAATTTGCTATGGAAAACGAGGTTTGACAGACGGGTTTCGGAGATAACCTCAAAAAACTGCTCAAAAATCACATGCACAAGAAATAATTTGGCTTACGCTTGCGTATGCATTTGTCATCGAACAACCTATGCAAAGGATTTCTACGCCGCTTTTTGTTATTAGATTGTACATCTCTTTTTAACATCCAGCAATAGTCCACCATCATGTTCACGCTTCATTTCTCTTCCCACCTACGTTCAAATTCCTTCATGTCCTGATAAAATCTTTCACCTTGCTCTTCACTGAAGTCCGCAAGGTTTGGTGGAAATTGATCAATGTGCGAATCGAGAAAGTGGAGTTTCAAATTCATTAAGCAACCTAAACTTTTGAAGTTTCCTACCATAGTTTCTACGATGCTCTTATAGTTCTCATTTTTATTATTACCAAGAAATTTGGTTGCAACATCTTTGAAGCTCAACCAGGCTGCCTTCTCGATATCCATACTTTTAACAAACTCTTCATCCCTAAACATTTTGCGAATTTGAGGTCCATCAAAGATACCTTCCTTCAATTTAACCAGAGTTACATTCTTAAAGATGCTTTCTAAGTATCCGAAGCAGCGCCCTTCTTTATCGAGAGCTTTAACAAATTGTTTCATCAGTCCTAATTTGATATGTAGAGGAAGTAAAAGAATTTTGCTAGGATCCACAAGAGGATGCTTGAGGACATTGCTGGAACCTAGAGTGAGTGATGGCCTCGCTGGCCATACTTTAAATTATAGTGTTTTGCTCTACCTCGACTGCTAAACATGCATAAACAGCATGGGTACTTGGTAAAACATGATTGTTGACCTAGTATCATCGTCAATATTTTCAGGTCTCCGCAAATTAACCATTCGTGCTCAATATACTTTATTTTACTTAAAACCTTTTCGATGTTACAGTATTCTTCTTTGAGTTCAGTTGAATGGGCCTATGGCAACTGAGCTAGCACGTTCGTATTGTGAAGAAGAACTGCCTTTAGGCTTCGCTTGGATGAATCGATGAATAACCTCCATTCTTCTGGCTTGTATAAATTTGATTGGAACTCATCAATAAGTCCTTGTGCATCCGTACAGTACACTAGATCCGACTCGACAGTGAAATATTTCCAAAATACTTCTTCTCTGTTTCGATATAATGTCACATTTACGCCCTCTTCTAATACGTTATAAGACTTCAATTGTGAGACCATTAATTCAGCTGCATATTTCGCTAATCCTGTATTCACAAACATGTCATTCAGTTGAGCTTGAGAGATCTTCTTTTGGTTTTTCTCTTTACCGACGGGAACGTATTCCCCACTACAATCCGAAGGCAGTTCTTCTTCACTCTCGTCGCTTTCACTTTCTGCTTACGCCAATGATTCACTTTCGTCAGTATCATCTTCTCTGTGGACATTGAGATTTTCTACTTCTTTTTCTGTACGACCATCAACTTGCATAGCATCCATTCTTCGTATAAAGCTGTCTCGTGAAGCCTCATCTATCAACCTTTCGACGAAATGCTTCTGTGGACGAACGACACTAGATACTGTTGCATGCAATATTTTTTCTGTACACACCTTATTTATCCCTCTTACATTTGTCACGCAAAAGTAACAGTCACTTTTGTCCAATGGTTTTTTCCAAATAACTGGTTTTACAAATTTTTTTTTATTTTTATCTTCAGTTTTTGCGAATTTATCTAACATTTTGTAATAAAGATACACTTTAGAATTCAAACAACGAAAATAACTTGAAATACCGGCAGGCTGAAGACAAATATGAAGATTGTTGTATCTCTAAGAGCTAAAAACTGGGAATATTAGAATAGATATTACGTTGAGTTAAATTTGACGATAAGAAAGTCAATGAAAGAAACAATACAGTCTGATAAGGGTTTGAATCTTCAAATGGAAAGAATATCATGCACTTCACGTATTTGTAGGGTTATCTCGTGTACATTATTTCCGTTACTTAGTAACTTTAAAATTTATTTACCGAATTCTGCATATGGACCCTCTGATCCTGCTGTCACGGAAGACACTGGAACGATGACAACTGCCCGAAAGGGATATGTAGAATGATTTGCTTCCAATCTTCCGTGGTAACGATGCCAGCGAGGCGCACTGTCCTGCAGGGGAACGCTAGAACGCGAGGATGATGCCGTAGTGTGTCCGACGACCAGTTGACACTGTCCTCGTCAAAGTCGGAAAGCCCTCGTACTTAGGCTTGGGGGCGGGACGGCGGATTCACCTGCGATCGGGACAGGAGTTCTATCGTGCGAGTTTTTCAATGAATTTATGGGTACTAAAACTAATTTCAATAAAATTAACATTCCTTCGGGATCTAACCAACAGGTTCATCACGACCGTGAAGGTGATTCGGACAGTTATTGCTGCATTTGTGCGGAATACGTGTGGAAAAAACTTAAGAAGAATAATACTGAAGGAGTTAAACATTTACTCAAAGCTTGTCTTGAAGTAGAAATATCACAGCAAAATTCGACCTGGGTTCCGCACATTATATGTGCTAATTGTTACTAAATGTTAGATAAATTCGAAAAAACTGAAGGTAAAAGTAAATCAAAATTTATAAAACCACCTCTTTGAAAAAAACCATTGCACAAAAGTGACTGTTACTTTTGCGTGACAAATGTAAGTGGAATAAAAAATGTGTGCACAGAGCAAATATTGTATGCAACAGTATCTCGTGCCGTTCGTCCACAGAAGTATTTCGTCGAAAGGTTGATAGATGAGGCTTCACGAGACAGCTTCATACAAGGAATGGATGCTATGCAAGTTGATGGTCGTACAGAAAAAGAAGTAGAAAATCTCAATGTCCACAGAGAAGATGATACTGACGAAAGTGAATCATTGACGAAAGCAGAAAGTGAAACCGACGAGAGTGAAGAAGAACTGTCTTCGGCCAGTGATGAGGAGTACGTTCCCGTCGGTAAAGGGAAAAGCCAAAAAAAGATCTCTCAAGCTCAACTGAATGACATGTTTAGGAATGCAGAATTAGCGAAAGATGCTGCTAAATTGATAGCCTCACACTAGAAGTCTTATAACGTATTCGAACAGGTCGTAAAAGTCACATTTTATCGAAACCGAGAAGAAGCGTTTCGGAAATACTTCACTGGTGAATCTGATCTAGTGTACTGTACGGATGTACAAGGTCTTATTGATGAGTTCCAACCAAATTTATAGAAGCCAGAAGAAGGAGGTTATTCATCGATTCATCCAAGCGAAGCCTAAAGGCAGTTCTTCTTCATAATACGAACGTGCTTGCTCCGTTGCCATTGGTCCATTCAACTGAACTCAAAGAAGAATACTGTAACATCGAAAATGTTTTTAATAAAATAAAGTATAGTGAGCACGAATGATTAATTTGCGGGGACCTGAAAATATTGACCATGATACTAGGTCAACAATCAGGTTTTACCAAGTACCCATGCTATTTATGCATGTTTGACAGTCGAGATAGAGCAAAAGACTATAATGTAAAAGTATTGCCAGCGGGGCCATCACTCACTCCAGGTTCCAGCAATGTCATCAAGCGTCCTCTTGTGGATCCTAGCAAAAGTCTGTTACCTCCTCTACATATGATATTAGGATTGATGAAACAATTTGTTAAAGCTCTCGATAAAGAAAGGCGCTGCTTCAGATACTTAGAAAGCATCTTTAAGAATGTAACTCTGGTTAAATTGAAGGAAGGTATCTTTGATGGACCTCAAAATCGTTTAAAGTATGAATGATATTGGGAAGGCAGCTTGGTTGAGCTTGATGTTGCAACGAAATTTCTTGGTAATAATAAAGATGAGAACTATAAGATCATCGTAGAAACCATGGTAGAAAACTTCAAAAGTTTAGGTTGCTTAATGAATTTGAAACTCCAATTTGTCGATTCGCACATTGATGAATTTCCACCAAACCTTGGGGACTTCAGTGAAGAGCAAGGTGAAGAATTTCATCAGGACATGAAGGAATTTGAACGTAGGTGGCAAGTAAAATGGAGCGTGAACATGATGGCGGACTATCGCTGGATTCTAAACTGAGATGTACGATCTAATAACAAAAAGCGGCGTAGAAATCTTTTGCATAGGTCGTCCGATAATAAACGTATACGCAAGCGTAAGCCAATTTAGTTCTTTTTCATTTGATTTTTGAGCAGTTTTTTGAGGTTATCTCAGAAACCCATCGGTCAAACCTCTTTTTCCATAGCAAATTCAGATTAAGCAGGCAAAAGTACATAAAAATAAACTGTTTTTGATGTGAAGGAATTGATGTTTTTGTTCTTCTCAAGTTCTTACCATAGAAATACTGCTTTTCGACCGTTTTCTGAGGCTATCTTAAAAACTTACGGCCGAACCCCTATTTTTAATGACGAATTCGAATTTTGCGGAAAAAAATACATAAGAAAAAAGTAGTCTCCATCCTAGAGCCAGACAATCTTTTTTTTGTGGGCCTGTGTAATTATTAGAGTTTACATCACATTGTTCTCAAATTCAGCTCACTTATACTGATAAGGAAAATTAAACTTTCTCGTTTTAAAAAATTGTATAGTATAATAACATCTTATTTCTTTTTTGGTATGCTGCAAATGTTCTTATACATTTAAAACTTGTTTTGCAATCGTTTTTTGTACACATTTCTGATCGGAAATATCCGTTTTAATAAATAATTACTTTACAACTCAAAAAGAATACCTGACTATACTGCTAATAAAATAGTTGACATTCTTCTTATTTTGGGAGAATGTCGGCGAAACTATCAAGAGGCAAGCAAATATCGTCCCCGATTCCCTCATACGGTAATACCTGACATTGCACTGCGCGGTCGACAAGGAAGCTTCTTTCGAAGAAGGAGGACACTGAATGAACACGATTATGAAAATATTCCTCACTTTGTTGCTGTTGTGGCCACGGTATATTTAAATGTTCATGTCAGTTTACGCGAAATCGAGTTAACAATGGGTATTCCAAGATCTACGGCCAGTAGATATTTACGATATGCGCGTTATCATCCTTACCACATTACAGTAAATCAAGTTTAACTGAGGAAGATCATCGACGGAGAATAAACGTTTGCCAATGGGCAACACAACAAATTACTGATAATGAAAATTTCTTCCACAATGTTCTTTTTAGTGACGAGGCTACATTTGAGAGTACTGGTATGTTGAATCGCCATAATTCCCACTACTGGTCTCCTGTTAATCCTCATTGGATGCGAGAAGTTGATCATCAGCATCGCTGGAGTGTAACGGTATGGTATGGCGTTGCTAAAAGATATATGGTTGGACCCTATTTTCTTGAAGGTAACGTAACTCAACTTACTTATTTACAGTTGCTCAGAGAGGAGCTGCCACTTTTCTAGAAAACGTTGATTTCCATACAAGGGCCAGCATGTGGCTACAAGATGGCGTTCCTCCGCATTATGGCAGAATTGTTAGAGATTTTCTTAATGAAAGGTTCAACAATCGATGGATTGGTACAGGAGGTCCCGTAGAATGGTCTCCAAGATCTCCAGATCTGACATCTCCAGATTTTTATTTATGGGGCTATCTAAAAAATACAGTCTACCGCAAGAGGCCAACTACAAGAGCTGACATGATTCAAATGATTACACAAATCTGCTTAAGTATTCCATGTCAAGTATTATTAAATACTATTCAAAACTTTCAAAGAAGAATAGAATGTTCTCAACAAGTAAATGGTGCAACTTTGGAGCATCTTCAGTAAACAGTGACTGAAACAGTTGGACATTAAGACTAAATACGCATATGAACGTGGAATTTTTCAAACTATTTTTAACTGTCCGGGTCATCTCCGACCTTGCCTTAACTGGCCGAGACATCTCCCACCTTACCTTAACTGGCCGGGTTATCTCCCACCTTGCCTTAGCTGGCCGAGTCATCTTCGACCTTGCCGTAAATAGCCGAGTCATTTCCGACCTTACCTTAACTGGCCCGGTCATCTCCGACCTTGTTTTACCGACCAGATTATCTCCGACCATGCATTAACTGGCTGGTTTATGTTCGGCTTTGACCTTAACTGGTGGAAAACTGACCATAACTTTGACCGTGACCTTGACCCAAGGTAATATCAGAATGTTAGAATTGTCCGGTTTTCCTATTTACGAGGTCAAAAGTGGGGGTTCCCCATTAAAAACATCGATTTGACCTACGAATGACATAACCCTTGACCTCAAGGACATCTTCAAGGTCACTATTAGTTTGCCCCTTCGAACCCTACTACTTTTGTATTGCACACTTTTTCTCGAAATCGTAATTATCGCAATGTTTGGATGGGTTGATCAAGTTGGATTTTGACGATGACCATAAACTTGACCGTGACCTTGACCCAAGGACAAATCTGAACTTAAAATTTTCCGCTCTTTCCATTTGCGAGGTCAAAAGTCGGGGTTTCCATTTAAAAAAAATCGATCTGACCTTCGAATGACTTTGATCCTTGACCTCAAGGTCATGATCAAGATCACCATCAGTTGGGCCCCTCTGAACCCTGCAACTTTTGTATACAAAGCTTTTTCCATTTCGCTTAGTTTTGGAGATATTTGCCTGGTGGCTTTAAAATGGGACAGCCGGTATGGAAACTCAACTTTATTGTTTAAATCTAGAAATACTACGATGTTTTTTTCTATTTAGAAAAAATTCTTTTCTAAATTTGCGTGCCTATATTGTAGATCGATTCTCTGAGCATTTTAAGGCCATGTGATACTCAACAAAAATTGTGTTGGGTTCAGTCGCTAATGTAGGTGGGTGCCAACTACTGTATATTAAACAGTAGATGGCGCTGAAGCTATACTTAATCTATGCATAGAACTTTTAGTTCCAAGAACACTCACAGATGGCGTGCACTGAGAACATTTTTTTAATAATAACATGGCTTCGTGACATTCGTAACAATTAACATGCGTATATTTAAATATTTAGATATATACGCATTGTAATAGTTAAGTCACCGTGTTCTTTTAAACAATCTCAATGTATTGCTGTAAATATTGATATTGTAATAGTTACAATATGAGATTTGCTGTCTAAATTCTTCCTTATTAAAATATAAATGTAACAGTTACAATATTGTAGTTTCGAATTGAAACAGAAGATGTTGTTCTCTGAGTGCATAATATAAGCAATAATTTTTTTTCATAAAAAATTATGAAAATATTCATATCAAGTTTATACATTTTTTTCAAATAAGAATTCTTATAAGTAAATTTAGCGAGAATAAGACGTTATACGTTATTTTTATAATAAATAATGAAGAAATTATTAAGGGCTGTAACAATTTCATTTGATTGTGGATCGATAAATAAAAAATACTTATATATAAATACCATGCAAAATTATAAAAACAATCTATGATTGCAAATTGATAAAGAAATTATCAATTTTGGCAGTATTTTACGATAACATGCAATATCGTAAACATAATATTTCATTATAGATCGATAAATAAAAAATACTTATATAAATACCATGCAACATTATGAAAACGATCTATGATTGTAAATTGATAAAGAAATTATCAATTTTGTCAGTATTTTGCGATGACATGCAATATCGTAAACATCATATTTCATTATAGACCGATAAATAAAAAATACTTAAATACCATGCAAAATTATGAAAACGATCTATGATTGCATATTGATAAAGAACTTATCAATTACTGCAGTATTTTACGATAACATGCAATATCATAAAAATAATATTTGATTATAGATCGATAAATAAAAAATACTTATATAGATACGATGCAACATTATGAACACGATCTATGATTGCAAATTTATAAAGAAATTATCAATTACTGCAGTATTTTACGATAACAAGCCAGAACATACAAATAATATTTGATTATAGAACGATAAATAAAAAAAAAATACTTATATAGATACCATACAACATTATGAAAACGATCTATGATTGCAAATTTATAAAGAAATTAACAATTTTGGCAGTATTTTACGATAACATGCAATATCGTAAACATAATATTTCATTATAGATCGATAAATAAAAAATACTTATATAGATACCATGCAACATTATGAAAACGATCTATGATTGCAAATTTATAAAGAAATTATGAATTACTGCAGAAAAAACATAATAAATTATAATAACTATTTTTGATAGCAAAATAAAGAAATTATCGTGTGCTTCAGATAATAAAATATCATGGAAAAATAGGAAAACAGTCCTTGGTTGTTAATTGATAAGGGTATGATGAATTGTTGCTGTTGTTTATAACATGCAGAACCATAAAAACAAATTTCATTGCAGATCGATAAAACAATCAATCACTGCGATATTAAATAAAATCATGCAAAATTATTTCTACAACAATTGATTACAGATTTAAAAACCATATTTACATATAAAAGAACATGCACATTTAGTTATAAAAAATATTTTATTGCAACTTAATAAAGAAGTGATCTTGTGCTGCACAATACATAATATACAAAATTATGATAATTATTAATTGATAAAGAAATCATTAATTAGTGTTTTTGTATTGAATAAAATCATGCAATAATGTACACATGCAAAACGATCTTTGATTATAAATTGTGAAACAAATTATCAATTACTACAGTATTTTACTATAACATGCAATATCATAAACATAATATTTGATTGCAGATCGATACAAAATCGATTCCTGCAGTATTGTAGTATATAAGTGACATAGCAGACAGCCATTAGCTGTCAACAATCACAGTAAAGACTGTCAACTTGAACAGCCTCTTCAGCAAAGCCTTCAAAAGACTTCACTAGTGTTGTTCACTAGTGTTGTTTACAGCGTAGGACAGCTGTACACACAATAATGCCAGGAGTGCAAAGGTTGTAACATCACATGTTGTTACAATAAAGAAAATGTATATAGTTAGAGTCGACATATATAATACAGAAGTGTGGACTAGAAAATCTACACAGAGAGCTCAGATTTAGGGAAGGCTCTGAGCAGCTTAATCAACTCTCTAGGTGCAACGACTTACTTGTAATGTATTTTCCTAGCAATATGAGAGTGTTGATAGAGAGCATGCAAGCTCTCTATAGGCCCTAACGATTATTAGGGGATGGTAATAGGAGTTCAGCTGCCTGAGGCGTAGTGACGTTGGCCTCTTGACAGCTCCTCTTGCACCCGCTTGGGCCTTGCAGACCTTTATCTTTCTCTTATGCTATATATCGTACCTGTAATATAAAGAAAAGGATTAGTTGGACTAGATCACTCATTGCATGGCGTATAAAAGAATAAGAATAAACAGTAGTTGAAACGATAGCTGTTACAATCACAATTGCCCAGTAAACGCTCTTGGAGGCTAGCCAGGCGTGCAACACACAACTTCATAGTCCATTCTGCCTCTGCTGAAAGAAGAGTACGTGGCTGAAGCTACAATCCCAATAGTATTACATTGAAAGTATACTCGCCAGCTGACAAGACAGCGACAGTTATTGGGAAGCTTCATTGGCATCAGAGATTTAGCCACATGATATTAAAAGAGATAAGAAATCGCTGCCAGTTCATTTTCATCCATCGCAGAAGTGTCGGTGATATTAGTGCCTTTAATTATGCACATCACAGATTTCTCACTAAGGTTTGCCCCATGTTGTTTGCAGCGTAGGGCAGCTGTACACATTAATACTCCAGAAGCACTTTGCAACTTACACTTCACCAGGAGAACCTCTGCACAGCTAGGTGCCATGGAAGAAAATGCGATCTCGTCGCAGCATCCCCAACGTTTCTCCATTGTATTGCCAATTTATATTAATACTGCCCTCGAGAGGAATAAAATCTTATGAAGGCGTGTGATCATCTGCAGGAGCTCTTCGCTTTAGGCAGAACAAAATATATAAATAACGTGTCAAGTATTAGGGATGAGGAAAACAGTATCAAACTGCCAGGAAAAGGGGAGCAGATAGACAGAAATTTGGAGGTTATGTTCAGCTATGCTACATAATAAAGTCCCAGTCCGAACCAAATTACTTACTCGAAATGGTTGCAGGAGCGTGGTCTTCATTCAACTGCACCATCTCTGACCCCGTCATGCTCGCCTCGGTGATGTCCTCGGGAAGTGGTAGTTGCACCGGCAACTCTCGAGGGGAGTAGAATTATGTGAAAGCATGTGGTCATGTACAGCAGCTCTTCGCTTTAAGCAGAACAAAATATATTAATAATGTGTCAAGCATTAGGAATGAGGAGAGCAGTATCGAACTTCTAGGGGGTTAGGAAATCAGGCAGATGGAATTTTGGAGGTTAGGTTCGGCTATACTACAGATACTACAGCATAAAGTCCGAAGTGAAGTACTTACTCAAGTCGGTCGCGGGAGCGTGGCTTCAATTGCACCATCGCCGTCGCTTCTCCGTCGTGTTCGCCTCGGGGATGTCCTCGGGAAGTGCACTCTTTCCTACTGTGTGCGTATGCGTTGTGTGTATGTTTGTGTCTGCTCTTCACTGTTCTCGAGGAGCCGCGGCGTGCCGGCATCGCCGCATCCAGCGGTGTGATTGTCGCTTCCTACTACGCGAAACGCAGTGTTGTCAAATCTCGGTTACGGAGTGCGGTGGCGCGACTGCGGCATCGACAACCCGGGCACGCGCTTCGACGGCGCTCGAGGAGCTCGGAAGAATTCTGCAAATTGCCGCTGGCTGCTATCTTATCATATGAGCCCACGTAAACTGGCAACTGAGTTTCTTTGCCTCTCGCAAGCTGTTTTTCAGCTGTTAGCGATTTTGGTTGGCCCAGCCGTCGTAAGTTTTTCGCTTCTGTTTTCCCATGTACCTATATCTGCTAAGCCAATTGGAAAAAGTAACGATTGCTTTCGTCATGAGATGAGCGCGCAATACAGTGTAATGTGACAATCTATTTTTTACAGATGGATTTCCATTCATATACCCGTAAATCTAAGGAACTCTTAACTTTTTGGGAGCTTAAGACTTTAAAATTCAAAAGGCTGTAGCACATGTTCTTTACAATAAGTACACAAATGAATGAAAGCTCAAAATATTTTGCAGCGTAGACAAAATTAAAAAAGGTCGATAATCCAGTTGTTCTTTATGTTTTTAATGTGTTTATTTATCTATATAGAAAAAGCAGCACACATACTATCAATATATAATTGGTTTTGCTTTTAATTTGAGCCTTGATAGATCGATATGCTATGAAAATAAGTCAGAACATAAGATTCTAACGATATTGGAAATTTTTATATGAATAGTGCTAAGCAATTGGTTATAATATAGTACGCAATTACAACACCGAAACCGGCAGAGCTTGTCGGCGGCCAGCTACTCTATGGGTAGTCGAGCGTTGAGCAGCTCTGGCCACCCGTAGACTACTAAATGTGCCTGCTATACAGTTTTCGTTTGTGATAAAAGAATGTGCACTTTTCAATATACAGGAGTTCTGGTTCACGAATTTATGAAATAAAAGAGGTTAAATCGTGTTATTTTATCGTGAAATTCCTATTTCACCGACTATTATTCCTTTCAAATAGTGAGCCTGATATTTTTTAGATAAGTATGTACGAAAGAAAGGAAATATTTCGATAGAGCTGCATTTGGCAATACAGTTAATCATCGTGTATTATGGATGCTCGTCAATAACCAACAATTCCTCTGAATAGAATTGCTCAGGTACAAAATAGAAATTGGAATATCATTATAAGCAACATCTGGTTAGATGAAAACCATTCCCGTTATGATAGGGGTAAATGGTATTCTCTTCCATTACTGTAGACGCGAGGTATAGCCGGCCTGTTTTATGAATAATGTAGTGGCAAGAACTTTTATTTCGGTGCACATATCACCCGAAATCGTCCGCATATCCGAATTCCGCGCGTGCGCACACGACGTGTGGACCTACGGCAGCGGTTCGCCTCTCAGCCCGCGCGAAGAGAGCTGCTGCCGTAGGCCTCGATCTGATGCGGTCTATTTACCGGCTTCGCCCTTGATTTATGAATAATGTAATGGCAAGTACTTTTATTTCTGTGCGCATATGACTCGAAAAAGTCCAGCTATCCGCATTTCGCGCGTGCACATACTGCGTGGACGTTCTATGCTTCGCACAATCCATAATTAATTTTCGGTATTGTAATAAATCTTATTGATATTAAATTTTAGTTAATCTATGAATAAAGTCAAGACATACTGTTAGGCGAATGAATGCTATATAGTATCACACGAAACATGGGCGAAGCCGGTAAATAGGCCGCGTCAGACCGAGGCCTACGGCAGCGGCTCTCTTCGCGCGAGCTCAGAGGCGAGCCACCACCGTAGATCCACACGTCATGTGCGCACGCGTGGAATTCGGATACCAGGATCTGTTCGGACGGTATGTACCGAAATAAAAGTACTTGGCACACTACATTATTCATAAAATAAGGGCGAATACGGTAAATAGGCCGTGTAAGATCGAGTCCTACGGCAGCGGCTCTCTTCGCGCGGGCCGAGAGGCGAGCCGCCGCCGTAGGTCCACGCAGTATGCGCACGAGCGAAATGCCGATAGCTGGACTTTTTCGAGTCATATGCACACCGAAATAAAAGTACTTGCCGTTCCATTATTCATAAAACAAGGCCGAAGCCGGTAAATAGGCCGTGTCAGATCGAGGCCTACGGCAGCGGCTCTCTTCGCGCGGGCCGAGAGGAGAGCCGCCGCCGTAGGTCCACGGAGTATGTGCACACTTGAAATGCGGATATAAGGCCGATTTCGGGTGATATATGCACCAAAATAAAAGAATTTACCATTAGATTTTATGCATTGAACAATTACAGCTGCATTCTCTCTTTCACTGGTGCCTGCAAAGGGCGGTGAGGCTGTTCTTTACGTTCTATGCTTCGCACAATCCATAATTAATATTCGCTATTGTAATAAATCTTATTGATATTAAATTTTTGGTAATTTATGAATAAAGTCAAGTCATACTGTTAGGCCAATGAAAGCTACGCAGTATCTCATCAGATCGAGGCCTACGGCAGCGGCTCTCTTCGCGCGGGCTGAGAGGCGAGCCGCCGCCGTAGGTCCAGACGTCGTATGCGCACACGCGGAATGCGGATATGGGGACGATTTTGGGTGACATGAGTTTAAATTTTTACAAATTCTTACAGATTTTTACTATTTATTATCTTTTAATACAAATTCTTATACAATTCTACCAATTTCTAAGCAGCACAACGACCAATTTTAAATCCTACGGGTCAGCCAACAGCAGACGGCAAGCTAGCTAATTATTCTGACGATCATTGATTATATGTTTTACAATAATGATATTCATGAAAAAAATGTTGTAAACATAGCGATTTTTTGCACCATGAACATGTTATAATCGCTCGTTTACCACAAATATCGCATGTAATAAAATTAGAATTGAAGCAAAATTTTTTTGGGTTTAATTTTTTCTGGCCTTTCATCAATGTAACCAGCGGCGTACCAAGCTTATTTAAATAAATTTTGAAACCTGGGACTTGATCATTGATTATGTACTAATGAATCCATTTTGATTATATTATTTCTATCGTGTAAGTTGAGATCCTCATTTGTTAGAAATATCATATCCGAAAACGTTCGAACGAAGTTCTTCCACATTCGAAAACCGTAAATATCAAGCGGTTGAAGTTCACTTGTTGTTCTTTGTGGAATTTGTAGAATCGTTAAGGTTTTATGTTCCGGTTTTACTTTATAAATTATATCTAGGCAGTGACCTCTCCATGAATCAAGCTATAGGGTACTTGTTATGGTAGTTAATGGAAAATATACATCTTGCGCCCAAGTTTCAACATGTTCTTTAGTCAATTTACCTGATTTCGATGCCATTACATAAACATTCTCTGCTGCAAATAAATTTTTTCTGACTACAGTTTCAAACTGTCCCTTTGGTTCTTGCATGACTAAAAAGAAGGGTGATAGAAGTTTTCCTTCAGCAGATACAGTAGGTTGGATAGTATAAGAATGAGTTGTCGAATGCACTGATTGCACTATACTCTCTACACTTTTATCTCCTCTAAGATTAAGGGTTCGACCACTGTGTATTTCGTAATTAAAACCACTTTGGTCGGAGTTATAAACACGTTTTGCATCATATTTTATGATGGCATTTTTTACTCTATTGCGAAATTCCTGTTTTTGTGATGACCATTCTTCTGAATCATCTATAGATTTTTTAGTAATAATTTTTGTTATTTTTCGAGAAACGATATTAAATCGCCGTTTAAATTCATTGAACCAGTGCCTAGAAGCTTTAAATACATTGAAGTTTAACTCTAATGCTTTTTCTTTTGCCATACGTCTTACATCAATGTCATGAATGGGTATTCTATTCGATCTGGCTACGTTAAATTTTTGTAAACAATATTTCTCAATTTTTTTCAATTTATCGACCCTACTTCCTCCTATTGCCACTTTATCTCTCCATCTATACAGCTGACGTGCTGTTTTTAATTTTTTGAATCGATTTTGGACTGTTTCAAATTTTAACTTGTTTTTACTACTTAACCAATACTCCACAGCTTGCTTTTTGTAGTCAAAATTAATACTCTCTGATTCGGTCCTACATTGATTTTCAGTTTCGGGTGTTATCATATCTTCTGCATCGATATCTTCATGTAAATCATCTGCAGGTATGTCATCGTAAGGTTCGTAGGTATGATCATAATATAGAAATTCTTCCGTTTCTTCGTAAATACTACGATCATTTATACTTGATATTATAATATTATACACTATATTAGCAACATTTCTTTCAGCGTCATTAACAGCTAATTTCTTTTCTTGATCTTGAAACATACTGTTTAAAATAAATAAAACATTCATCGCATTTACCAAATTCATATTTATGGAAAATATTTTCTTTCTTCTTTTAGATACGTTGAGTCGCAGTGTAAACCTGTAAAAGTTTTAGTTATTATAGCCTTTTTATAACCATAACAGTATAGGAATCTACAATAGTATGAATGTACAGTAAGTGTAAAAAGTATTCAGACATCCAAAACTTTTGAGGAAAACATTTTACTAAATTCCTTTGTAAGTGCATGGGAATTCGTTATTGTTTGTCAATGTTTTGTCTACACGATACACTATTTTATTAGCATTAAATAGTTGCTAAACGTTATTATTATAAATAAAGTACTACTTCTATTCACTCGTATGAATATTTTTTTACACTTAACTTGACTGATTAAATCGTCAGTATGTCATATTTTATATATTAGAATAACAGTAATGTAACAGTAATTCTAAAAATTAAAATCAAAACATAATTTTTACTATCATCAAATAATTCAATGCAAGTATTAAGAGTAAAGTTTCACTATCAAAATATTTACAATTGGTACAATAAAGATTCTATAATAGATTTTTACTGAATTTAACTTTCTTAACTTCGGCCACTTGTTCAAAATTTATTGTATATTTTGACGAGTTTTATATTTAAAAATGCTGCATTTTATTTAACTTTTCAATATTATATCTATTATATCCTTCTATTAGAAATATTTTGAATAATTATATAGAAGAAAGAAATTTCAATTATATGGTTACTTACGACTATTATTATTGTTGCTATCATTCAATTCAAATAGGATTTCGTACTCGTAAAATGTTTACTTGCCATTAAAAAATATGATGCAAGTACCTCCAGACACTTATATTTTCAATTAATACCCATAAAATAATGTTGACATTGAATATTAATTTAACACGAGCGTAGAAAAACGTTCAGTAACGTATATTTGTTTTCGACTGACCGATGTTTCACTTATTTATGAATAAAAGAGGAGGAATCGGGAGATAAGCCATATCAATGCAAGTGTACGTAATCTTGTATATTGCGCAATAACCATGAATTGCTATAATTATCATTATATTAAAAATTTTGTTCATATTAATTTATATTAATAAATCATAAATAAACTTTTCTTATTAAAACCTATCATAATTTCAATAAGCATGAAAATCTCTCCTAGCTGAAATTATAAAATATGAAAGAAAATAAGAAAATACTTATAAAATGGAATAAATTGTCGAAAAATGTAAGAAATCATACGATACTGGATTTCGGGCATATTTAACAAGTTGTTAAAGTTTCTTACATTTTCTTTCAATTCCTTACGTTTTCTAAATATTTCCTTGTGTAGCTTATTTTTATGAAATTATAAGGAAGTATTTGTTAGAAAAACCTGTAAGAATTAATTTGTTAGAAAAATCTGTAAGAATTTGTAAAAATTTAAACTTTTATACAGTAACTTACATTTTGTAACATATATTAATTATATTTCTAATACATAATAATTTACATTTTATTACGTTTTAGTATTTTTTCTTTTCATCTTTGAAAATATTTGATTTATAGCTTTATTTAAATAAAAGTACAATTATAAATTATTATAAAAGTATAATTATGAACTATTTGAAAGAAGTGTACAAATATGTGATGCGATGTAAAATGTGTATCAAAATTTGTAT
The DNA here is from genome assembly GCA_036365515.1 of Torymus aiolomorphi. Classification (NCBI taxonomy): domain Eukaryota; kingdom Metazoa; phylum Arthropoda; class Insecta; order Hymenoptera; family Torymidae; genus Torymus; species Torymus aiolomorphi. The sequence continues at coordinate 120,606,079 of CM070875.1, forward strand.
ATAAACGTAAAAAGATGTAATTAAAAGTACAAATATATAATAAAATGTAAAAAGATGTACGAAAGTGTAAGAATGCCTATAAAATTTGAATTAAGAGTACAAATTAAAAAGTAATAAAACGCAGACAAATGTAAGGAAAAGTAAGAAATTATTAAAAAATGGTATAAACTGTGGTAAAATGTAAAAGCGTCCGAAATCCAGTAGAAAAGTACAATTTGTTACGTTTTCTTACACTTTTTTACAAACAACTACATTATCATACACTTGTTTATCGTACGATAAACAAGTGTATGATAAAAAAATAATAAATAATAGAATAACATAACAAAACATTGTTACATTATTATACACTTATTTACATAATATAATTTCCGCTAGGGGGTCTACATACTATTTTTCGTGGAATTTAAAACATTTCTAAAAAATTTTTCGCCATATTGAATTCACTATTTTCAAATTTTTATTGTGGATCTAACTGTGGATTCCGATTAACGACTTCAAGAACCCATTTTAAGGAAAAAAATAATTGCCAAAAAAATATACCTAATTCATTTGTGTTAGGGGTGGGTTACCACCTCTTAAGGGGTTGTTTCACGAAGAATGCCCAAACACACCAACTGTTATTTATTGTAGTTGGCAAAAATAATGTTTTGACCTATTTTTAATTATTTTATGAAGTCTCACAACAAAAATTATTCTTAAAAAACACAATTTCACCCTCTAAAAAATAAGGGATGCAACCCTTAATGTTCATACTACCACGGATTTCTTGACTTTTTAATAAGAAACTCTTTCCATTTTGTTTCGTTAAAAAAAGTTAAGTAGAAGCCGAGATATATCAAAAAAACGTTTCTTGGAGGTAAACTTTAGGGGTGATTTTAACCCTTATAAAGCGCTTCTCAGCCGATAAGAAAAATGGTTTCGTGAATCTCGCATGGAGGTCTACTTTTTAATATGGGTTTGGAATTTTTTTGAATTTGACAGTTCGGGTGCTTTCCGTGAGTATATTATCACTTGCATATAGGAAGGACTTAATTGACGTATTTTTCAAAATAAACGTTCGAAAGTTAGTTTAATAAATAATGAATTTGGGTTGATTTTAGACCTCACATCGCTTTACTAGTGTATTTTCGGGCTAGTCTTCAACGTAAATCAATGGGTCGTGCTAGTCTTCACGGCCAACGCTGAAATGGACTAGTCTTCGTGGCAATCTGAATCGTGATAGTCTTCGTAGGGAGCGTCGATTTATACTAATCACCAGTAAAAGAATTTTTTAATGATCATTGAGAAAATTTTTCTTTTAGTCGAAAACAGTCCATTTGACCCAAGAGGGTATTCTTCTTGAATAAGATAAGTATTAGAATTATTAATTCTATACTTGACTCTAGACCAAAATCTTTTTAAATCGAAATCTGTTTGTGTAAAGAGTAATATTCTCCCTCCCCGAAGCACTATAGTAACATTTTCTCGTAAAAAGTTTTAATAAAAAAATGTTTTACTTATTGCCATTTATTGTTATGATGAATTTTTACACTAATAACAAAAAAATTGGAAAAAAAGTTATTCGGAGATAGATCCAGAGGTGCAGTTATGGGTAATCAAACCATAGACTTTATTTATAGTATTTTAACATGATAACTAGCTGAAAATAAGAGCTTCTAACTTCCTGAGAATGGATTTTATTAAAACTTGATGATGTCATTTTTAAGCTACAAAATTACACTCTGAAATTGTATCCACATCCACAATCCAGACGTGAGAAACTTCCCTCGAGAGTTTCTGACCGAAACTTGCTAAAATAGAAATATATCAATAAAATTAACTTTTACATATCTCTATAATTTGCCATTGTTAAAATTTATTTTTTTTTAAATAAGATTCAACCTGCAGGTTAAATGTAAATTAAAATGTAGATATATAATGTAAATACAAACAGTAAATTGCATTGTAGTTAATATCGTAATTAATTACTTGTTTTGCATACTCATATTTTCTGCTGCAAAAGGACTCCGTCATAAATACTCATAATATGATCTATTCTCCAAAGGAATATTTTTTTTTATTATCCTATATTAATTACGAATATTAAGAAGAAAATCCTGCGCGAAGAAAAATAATTACTTTTCAGATAGTAGGAATGGAGTCTTCATAAAATGAAAAATTGTTTTTGAATCTACAGAGATTTAGACTGAAAAGGTAATTTCTTTTGTCAAAGTATAATTGAGGGGACCCGTGGAATAAGGGGCTAAGTCGACTTAGACCCTTTTTCCGCCCATCGGTTAAATGAGACCTACAGATCATTACCTATCACCATGCAAAATATTACAAGCCAAAAATTTATTTAGAAAAATGTTTATATTAATCTTATTATTTTTGTTTTGACATTTAATTTGTGAAATAAAATTATATTTGCATTTTTGACTGATTAATCCTTGACTTACTTTATTAAATTTGGATAATATTCGGAAAAAGGGTCTAACTCATTTTTTTTTAATTCATATAATTTTTTTTATGGTGTGACGAGGAGCACGCTTAACAGCGGTGCCCTCGTCGCCTCGCATTCCTCGTTGCCTGCGCTGGCCAAAGCCCGTGTACATACGAAGTATTTGTGTGTACACTTCCACGGGCTTTTCTTTGTTTACGAGGATTCGGTAACGATGCAAGGTGTGAAGTATGCACACACAATGACACACACGCAGGCAGAGGTACCAGCGGAGAGGGGAGCGACGCTGGAGAGCGCGAGAGAGCGCGTCTAATTGCCGCGGGGAGTCTAATCTCGGCGCCTGCCGGCGCAGGCCGGCGAGAGTCACGGCTGAATAGCCAACGCGCGCGCGCAATTGTTTCGGCAAGAAGCCACGCAGCTCTAAAGGAAGAGAGAGAGAAAGGAAAATAGAGAGAGAGTACCGAGACTGACGACGCCTTGCCAGCTCTGCTGCCCGTCTTCGCCGAACAGCTCCATCAGCGCAGAGGCCGTCGTTATTATCAGCGCAGAGACCGTCTTCTTCGTCAGCGGCGAGCCGCAGCTGACAGGACGAGCGGCGCAGGGCAGCGGCGAGTCCAACACCAGCGAGCATCACTCTCTCCCAGAAAGGCGAGTACAGTTACTCCAGGCCTCGTGTTGGCCAGCGCGCGTGCGATAGCCAGTACGAGAGTTGGTATCGCCGTTGAGCACCGGTAATCGGCTGCGCACGGCGATCACTCTCGGTATAGAGTGCGGGGCCGGAAATCCCGGTTGTGAGGCCGCGTTCGATGCACGTGCACTAGAGTTCATGTAAAATCTTCGTTGTTGCCGGCGCGGTTAAAGCAAGTAATTTAGAATCACGTGATTATTGTCGGGTTAACATTGTGAGGAATTATGAATAAATGAAAAGTGTTCTTATATGCTGCTGTTATTTACGAGTGCCTTCTCCAAATAACTTTCTTCTCTCAATACAGGAGTCGGCATCCCATCAACTCCGCGACGATTGGAGCGTCAGCATCCAGATCCGGCTCAAATAAATAAGTTGTTGCTTATGCATAGGGAAAATTAAGGTGCAACGTTACAATGGTTATATAATATATCAAAATTTTATCATAAAATGTTTCATTCATTGTTAGCTTTCATTTGATAAAAGTTTTATTCATATTGGTTAAGCGAATAAAAATTTTTATTTTTTTTATTGATTATCTCAAAATGTACGTTTTTGAGTTAGCCTCTTATTCCGAATAGCCCCTCAATTTGGCTTTAAATAGAAAATTATTTTATTTAAATAATAATAATACATGTTTGTAAGAAACTATTGCATCTTGTAGAAAAAAATGTTCATTATATCAAATAAAGACAATAAGAAAATTAGTATAACATATTTTTCTTGTCTCTCTATAAAGCAGTTGACAGATAAAAAATTAAGGTTCAGGTACGAATTGGCACTACTAATTTTTTTAATAGAAAACTTGTGGAGCTTCGCTGCTCACTCATGTTTATAAAATATTTTGTCTTTTAACAAATACTAATATTTAGGGAATATCTTTGCAAAACATATAGATATAGATAAGGCTATTAGTCTTACCCTTGATAATTTAATCAATACGTATTCTCAAATCTCAATAACTTTTTATCCCTAAAATTCCTTTAAAAATTTAGAAAATTAATAATCTTGTATTTCGGCTAATTTTTATAGCACATCGACCTACCAGGACTCGAGTTCAAGATTTTGACACACAAAAAAGCTAAACAAATTGTACAACGATCGTAAGTGTGTTCCTGTTTCTATATAGATAAATATATCTTTTTTTTTTTTTTTTTTTTTTTTTTATTGCAAGGCAAACATTTTGAGCGTTGATTCATTTGTCTGCTTAAACTTCGGAGTTCCCGAAAAAGTCAAGAGTTCCTGAGATGATTTACTCGTACCTATATTAATGTGAATTACATATAATACAAAGTAGTATTAACTATGCACATCTCTTTTTAGATGGTAAACGATTAGTAACTGTAACAATTTTTACTTGATGTTTAATTTTGTGACTATTATTAAAAATCTCTTGAATGCTAAGAATTAATATTTTGAAAATTTATAACTCTTTGAATATTGGTTTCTCGTAGATGTTGAATGAAACATTTTAATCTTAAAATTGCCGGAATTTTCAAGAAAAAATTATTCTGATCGCAAAAGATTGTTTTTATTTGTTTAAATAGCGTTTTTGTTCAAACAAATGCATTTAAATCAAAGTTCTTGCAATTTTGTTAAATTGTAACCTCGAAATTTAGATTCTACGAATCAAAATCTATAAAAAGCGATGGCTACTTTATGCAATTGCGTCAGCAGGTGTACAGGGGGAGACAGAAGCGAAAAATTTTCTGGCGCCTGGGCCAGCTAGAATCGCTAAAAAGTGAAAAACGACTCGAGCGGCGCAGAGACACGCAGTCCACGCGCGCGCTCACATGTCAACATTTCCGCCGCTGCCGCAGCCGCGCGGCCGCAGGCCCCACCTCCCTTCCCCTCCGGCCGCTTGCTGTTTGTTACTTCTGCGTGCTTTTCTCAGGCTTAATTTTATCAAATGCAATAAAGTAATAGGTGATCCTTATGTAAAATTTCACGCTCTACAACTTTTGTTTGGGACTTTTTTCGATATCTCTTATCGTTCGCGAGTTATAAGCGGAAAACCGTTTTCGGGGGTGGTTTTTCGCCAAATTAGGGGTGACGCCGGCGTTTTTGGAAGCTGCATTTTTGACCATCGTTTTTAGACGATGTGTTTTACCAAATATCCAAAATGCAGCCATTCATCAGAGAAAGTCGATTTAAGACCTTCGTTTACTGGCCTATAAGACGTCGTAATGTTTACCTTAGACAACATGACGTCAACTGGCAGGTTATGTAACACGGTGTTACTTATCTTCATGCCTGAGAGATACTCTACTGCTGTTTCTCTGCTGTCGTGCTGCTACCTGCAAGGAACAACAACACCACACAAAAATAAACGCTTCGTCCGACCTTAGCTGCTACCTCGAATAAATTATTACTTCAGAGTGCTACTCTGTTATTATCGCGCTCCTTCATTTAGAATTTTATTCTGCAAAAGTGTAGTCACAGCGCCATCTACAGTAATTTATGAAAACAATAAAACGTAAACAAATATAGTGCATCAAAAATGGTTGGTACGACTTAGTTTGCACCGTACACAACCATCTTACGTTAGTGGTATAGAAGTACTGAACAGTTTTGCCAACCTCATAACTTCTTGTCGAAAGTTTATATGTGGAAAATAATAAAATTATACTTTTTGTTGATTTTCAAAAAAAGCGCGTAATTAGACACTCGGTAATGTTATGGCAAGCATGTGTATAAAATTTCAGGCAAATCCGATGTATGTTCGAGCTAAAATCCTTTTTTTAGATAAAAAATGTGACTAAAATACAAATATCTCAATCACAATCATCATTACTGTTCTGAAAATTTAATATAATCAACTTCAAAGAATTTCCGAGGACCTAATTAAGCGTTTCTGTCATAAAAATTATTGTTAATTAAATTATTGTTTAATATATTATATGTTACCGACACATAGGTAACGTAGGGATTTTCACTTGAGTATCACATGGCCTTAAGTGCCGGTTTCTCACCATGACCTCGTATACATATGTGTACAGTACATATATATTTACTGTTTTACTTATGTGTGCAAAAAATTTATAAAAACGGTGGCGCTGTTTATTACGCCTAATAGTGTAAGGTCATGCTCATATTATTATATGTGTTTTAATGTGTAGTCCGTTTTTTAGCGTGTTATTTACTAAAGTTAACAGTTTTTCACACCACCACTGAGGTACTGTTATAGGCGCGTTGAATTTTTGATTTTATTGTGCTTAGGTGTTTTATATAACAAATATTAATAATTAGATAGGATAATGGGACATGCCAAAATAATATAAAATTATTGTTAATCATTTTTTATATAATAAGCCTAAACACAACCATGGAATCCATCGTCAATAACCCTAAAAACCATAGGAGTCATCCCTCCGTCCTCCTTGACTCGAACCTATCCCATCCTTCCTCCACAATGGAAGATGTGAATCATTTTTCATTAATAAATTTTATCAATTTTAATTATTTTTAAATAATTTCTATTAATAATTTTTAATTAATATAATGAAAATTGATTCCCATCTTTATTACATTTAATAAAAAAATATTTCATATAAATATATTTATATTGAAATTTTTTTTATTATATGTAATAAAATAATCAGATTATTTATATGATATTATGCTTATAAGAAATTACAACATGTCTTATACTTTCGTAAAAGAATAATATTATAAATAAAATGATTATTGATATAAATTTAGTTGGGTTTATTTTGATCTATATAAATTTAGATAAAAATATATATAAAAAAAAAATAATAATTTTTGAAAAAGTTTATTAAAAAGTGTAGATTAAATGTCAAAAATTTCTTTCCAAACAATGTTATTAATTATTGATGAATTTTCTAAAAGATTTTCAACAAATATATTGTTAGGATTTTTACATCGGGATAAAGCAACATATAATTGGCAATGTGAAAATAAAGGTCGTCTAATGTAAATACCTAGAGAATTAAAACTTTGACCTTGAGATTTATTTATTGTTATATCAAAAGCTAATGCAACTGAAAATTGTTTTCTAAAAAGAATCTCCAGTATTTAATGTTATTCGTGGTATAAAAACTTCTTCACCAATTCTTTCCCCCGTAATTATTTCAGCTTTAATATTATGATTAAATAAACCTGTAATTTTCAAGCGTGTACCATTACACATTCCTTTTGATATACTTACATTTCTAATTAACATTACAATTGCATTTATTTTTAATTTTAATTCATGTGGTGGTAGACCTTCTCTAATATTATTAAGTAAGCGAATATTTTCAGTTAATTTTGAAACTTTAAAGAGAGGCCATAAATGAGAAAATTAGATTGTGTCCTGTACTATACTGTCTCGGTAACCATATTTTAGGACTAGCAGAATTTGTCTAAAATCGCCTCCTAAAACTATCAATTTACCACCAAATGGAACATCACTGTAACATATATCTTTGAGTGTTTGATCAACAATTTCCAAAGATTTTTTTGGGATCATTGATGCTTCATCCCAAACTATAATATCTACTTCCCGTAATTTTTTTTTATCTGATTCTAATTTTAGAAAAGCACTTTCAATACTGTTTAAATCTAAAGGAAGTCTAAAAGTACGATGACTTGTCATTCTTCCAGGTAATAAAATAGATACGATTCCTGTCCAAGCCATAGATAAAATTTTTTTATTCAAAGATAAAAAGTGATATATTAAAGTCTTGTATATGAAAGTTTTTCCTGAACCTCCAGGTCCATCAATAAAATAAATTTTATTTTTGTGAGTTATAATTTCATTAAAAATTAATCTTTGATTAGTAGTTAATTGATTAAACAAAATTTCAAAAAGATTTTTATTGTTTGCTAAATTTTCAGGACTTTCGTCGATATTATTTATTATTGGTTCAGGTAAACTATAATCTTTACAACTTTTATCTTCAGTTTGTAATATATTTTGAATGTGTGACAAAGCATTATTTTCTTTATTTCCTTTAAAATCTTCAGTAAAAAATTTTTTGATTTTATTCCAAATTAAATTACCTTGAATATTTTCAGCTAAGATAAACCATGCAAAGAATTTACGTAATTGAAAAGGAAGCATGATATTACTTGCTACATCAAAAATAATATAAATTTGGGAATCATCTTCTATTAAACCCATAGCTAGTGCTGCTTCTTTATATGTTTCATATGAGACGTTATTAAATGTTCGTAAATTTTTAAAAGAAGTAGCACCTTTTATGCGGTTCAAGAGTAATTTAAGAAAAAATCTTTCATTATCTTTAGGTGAAACAATATTTAACCGTCCAATCGCATCAAATTGTTTATTGCGTTCTCTACGTTTCCATACTTTAGATTTGGTAAATCCATAATATGACAATCATATGAGGATGTGTTATATTTTGTGTCCTACATTATGTGTCACGTTATTAAAGGCATACCCTAATATGACTAAGGCTTACATTAAGACTACACATAAAAAGGAAAGGCGAACTTATACAAATTTTTAAACGTGACCTTAGGAAGAGTGTACATAAGCGCTGTGCTGTGCTGTGCGGTGCATTTCCGATGCCGGTGCTGTTGGTGCATTGGCTACTTGTAGAACTACGCCGCTGATTGGTTGATGTTTAAATACGGACCAATCAGAAAAGTAGTTCCGTAAGTAGCCAACGCACCAATAACACGGGCATCATGCAGCATCACACAGCACAGTACCGCACAGCGCTTACGTACACCCTCCAATACATTTGATAACATTTAAGGTCGCTATAATTGTTTATAAAATCACGAATGAGGCTATAAAAATAATTATCTTCAATTGGCTATAACTTTCTGGGTCTTGAATAATTTGGAATTTTTCCTTGGGCAAGTCCCCGTGAAAGAATAAAATGAGACCTTGATAATTAAAATTTGTTAAGAAACCAAAAAGATAGGGATTTATTATCAATAATTGTTTGTGCTATTTCTAAAATATCGACATTTTGTTAAAAAAAATTATTTTAGTCATGTTAAATACACTATATTTAGAGTATTAAGGGGGTCGGACACCTTTAGAATGACGAAAAATTAAGTTTTTTTATTACATATTTTACTAAAAAAACACTTGTAGAATATATCCCAATTAGTTTTAAAGCATTATCTATTTTTGTTTTAAGAATATACACAAAACACTGATAAAGCTTTTCATTTGTTTTTTGTTCAAATTACATTTTTCCCCTTGCATACATAATTATATAATCATATATTATTTCTACTAATTTTTTTTTCATTTCACTATTATTAATATATTTAAAATTCTCACTCTAAATATCTGTCTATATATACTTTAAAAGATCCAAAAATAATATTTTAAACATTAATATAAAGATAAAAAATAAATAATATAATTTATGGACGGTATTTTTGACAAAAATAAAAATGTGATTTTAAAACTTATATAGCAGTTAAGTTGGCACCGTAACAACCTGACTTATCAACAATAGCCTCTTACAGGCTCACAGCTCACTCCTTTATTGTAACAGTGAATCCACATTGCATGCCGTATGCCGTATGCCGTCAGAAAAATAGTTGTTGTCCGAAATCTATAATATTTATTACTCTATGGTTACAATTCCTATAGGATTTATAACCATAGAGATATAAATCCTATAGATTTCAGACAACAACCTTTTTTCTGACGGCATACGGCATACGGCATGCAATGTGGATTCACTGTAACAGAGCTGATGTTAACCTATGTAAAAGTACGCAAGCAATGTAAACATGCACAGCTGTCATTTCATATAAGCACTGTGATATCAGCATCAGCACCTTTTCTATACAAAGTGTTGTTATTAATTTTCATTGTTTCCAACGGATTTTGGAGTAAACATTTAGTGTATTATAATACGTAAAGGTATTTTAAATCAGTTTTTAAAAGGTTTGAATAGTACGTGTCACAGTTGAATTAATGTTTTAGAAATAGCTTTTAGTACTTGAACTTTTATTGGAAACTTTATACTTAAAATAACAGGGATTGATACTAAAGAAAAATTAAGTCCATATTGACTATTACAAAAAACATTTAGTATACAGATTTAAATCAACTTTTAAAGGAAGCGAAAGATATGCTATTGTGCAGAAAAATGTTATGGAACCTTTGTTTCTGCCAGAAAGCTACCATTATCTGCCATTGCCTGAATCTCACTATGATATAATTGACATTTTATTTTCTGAAGTAAAAACAGTTATGCACTGCAATAAATATGTATCAGTCGTATTCTCTTTATTAAGTAATAATATTATATGTCAAAAAGAATAATGAAGGACAAGTAAAGAAGTTCACCTTATCAGACATTAAAAGAAGATGAATATAGGAATGTTGCTGCTATAAACATTTTTTCCAATCATTTGGCTATGGCGATACTGGCTTCATAACATGCATGAAGGATTTTGGATTTCTCAACACATTCTTTATTTACCTCAGTATATGTATAAGAATCGAATATATGTGGTAAAGATTATTAAAAACATATGGATTTAAAAGCACCAAAGGATCTACATGTTAAACCGCTTAACAAACTTGACTGACTGATGTGGATATGACTGTTACGCGTGATCATAGCTTACAAGTCTGATAGATCGTATACTGAGGTGCCAGAATATTTTTTCTAAATGTAAAATATTTTGAGCGAAAAACAATATTATTTTGTATTTCAGGGCAGAGATGGAGTTAAGAAATAAAGAAGTATTTTAGTAATTTTATCTTTAAATCAGTTTTCTACATAATGTAAAATTTTGAGCTCTGCCGTCGACTTCAGATTCAGGAACTGCATATATTTTAATGGGAGAGGTCCTAAAATTTTTGTATTTTATATGTCTATTGACTGAAGAGTTGTGTGTATCCAATTTATTTTATTAAATAAGTTTTTACGGTCAAAGATTGCTAAAAAATCTGAATTTGACTTAAATTTAAGATTTCTAGCAATTTTTGACCGTAAAAAATTATTTAATCAAATAAATAGGATACGTACAACTCTTCAGTCAATAGTCATATAAAATACAAAAATTTTAGGACCTCTCCCATTATAATATATGCAGTTCCTGAATCTGGAGTCGACGGCAGAGCAAAAAATTTGAAATGGCCATATATTTAGTTAAAATCGATCAAAATTTTTTTTTTGGGTCTCATTTTATCATAAATTGAATATATTTTTAGGATGAAATATAGTAATATATATGGGATCCTGTGAGGGCCAATACGTAGAAAGAAAACACAATTGTAGCTTGTGCGACGTTTCGTCAGCTTGATTACTGACCTCTTCAGGCTTTATTAAAAAATATACAAAATGGTTAGAATTTATTTTACAATTACACAGAGATAATGAATTAACAATAATAATTAGACCAGGCTTACCACAACAACAAATCTATGCTAATAAAAGATGACTTTATTAGCAACGTCGAACGAATAAAGTCAATGTTGTGGGAAACCGTACACATCTCTACTTATATATATACGAGTCAGTTTGTTTACATATATAAAGTCATAATAGAAAGTGAAAGAGCGATATGTATACATTATTTAAATTTTGTGTATCCTCTGTTTTGTTAACTGTATTTTTTGTATTATTGATGTAAATCATTTCCGAAATTTTTCGTTTTTTGTAATCAACTTCTTTATCCAATATTTGTGTATTCTCCCAATCTATAATGTGGGAGTTGTTTTGAGCATGTACAGCTATCATGGATTTGTCTTTCTTATCTTTTTCATGTTCTTTGATTCGAATTTTTAAAGCTCTTTTAGTTTTTCCCACATATGTAGCAGGACAGGTCTTACAGTTGATCTGATATACAACCCCACACGTATTCATTTTTTCAAGTTTATCCTTCCCAAGCTTAATAACGTTATTAAGTTTTTTATTGATGAGTGGCACCGTGCGTATATTGTGTTCGGAAAGAATTCTACTACATTTATGAAAAAATTCTTCTTGGAATGGAACAGAAACAATGGGTTGCAGATCCCTGTTGGACGATGTCGTTTTGTTGGAGTATTTTATTTTGCGAAGTCTGTTGTGAATGCAATTGTCTATGAATGTTTTAGGATAGTCATTTAAGGACAGTATTTGTCTAATTTTACGAATGTTAATATTATGGAATTCTTCATTAGATAACAGAATCGCTCTATCCACTAAGTTAGAAATAATATTTCTTTTTTGTTGTACAGTGTAGTTAGAGTTATAATTTAATAATATTTCGGATGCCATTGGTTTTTGGTACCAATTTGTAATTATTTTGTTATTTGATCTGATGAGGGTAATATCCAAAAAGTTTATTTGATTATTGACTTCTATTTCATGTGTAAATTTTAAGTGTTCATTATAATTATTAAAAATATTTAAAGTTAATTCCAAATTATCTTTTCTAATGCATAATAATATGTCATCAACATATCTAAAGTAGAAGAATGGGACAATATTGTATTTTCTTTTTAGTGTGTCTAAAAAGTCGTTTTCAAGATTTTCCATGACTATGTCGGCAAATAAGGGAGAGATGGGTGATCCCATAGGTGTGCCAAATAGTTGTTTATATATGGTGTCATTAAAAGTGAAAAAGGTGTTATCAAATAAGAATTTAACTGCATTGCGAATTTTATCAAACGGAATTCTGCAATTACTGTGAATGTATGTAAAGCGTCTATCTAAACTTTGTAAAACCGATTCACAAGGAATGTTGGTAAACAAAGAGTTGACATCTAATGATATTAACACATACTCATCAGGAATAACAAACTCTTTTATTTTCTTTTTTAATATAAAACTATTGCCGATATGTGAGTGTGGCACTGGTATGCAGGTTTTTAATTCATTGAGAATAGTTTTTGATAAGAAATGAGTTGGGCTACCAATAGTTGAAATGATCGGTGTTAACGGTATGTCGGTTTTATGAATTTTAGGTAAGCCATAAGCTCTAGGGAGACAAGTTTCTGTCTGAGTTAGTTGATATGGGTGGTATTGTTTATGTAGATATTTGTTGTTATTCCAAGAAGACAAATACTTATATACTTGCGATTGTAGTTTGATTAACGGATTTTTATCGATGATTTTATATGTATTTTTATCTTCTAGTAGTTTGTACATTATGTTATAATAATCTGTCGTGTTTATGCACACAGTGAGATTACCTTTATCTGAGGTTGTAAAATAAATATTTGGATTTTCTTTCAGAAACTTTCTAGTTGCAGTTAATTCCTTTGAAAATTGTCTATTGTTTAGTGTGATGTGTGTGTATTTGTTAATATGATTTTTTATCGTGTTAGAAATATTTTCACGGATCTCAACTTTTACTTTTTACTTATTGATTTTCAGATTATTAAGTTTACATTCCAGATTTTTTATTGTAGTAACTATGTCTGTTTTGTCTATGTAAGAAACGGTGTTAAATTTGGGTCCCAACGATATCACCTTCAATACCGATTCTGGGATGTGCGTGTCAGATAGATTTTTAACCCAATTTTGTCTGTTTGTAAACACTTGTTTTTTATGTTTATTAATCAAAACATCTAATTTGTAATTAAGTTTAGAGGATTTTACTGAAAATATTCGGGAACTTTTTCCTCAGTTATTGCGAAAAAGTTTTCAAGAATTTCCGGGTCAATATTAGAATGTCATATTATAGTTTTAAGTTTGTTCAATTGTTTTTGTAAAAAATGTATGTGTATGTGACAATCTTTAATTTCAAGCTTTAAAATTCTATGGAGAAGTTTTCGATTTTCCTTTATAAACCGTTGGGAACAACACTTACTATGAAACGTTGGGTGGTTGAGGCGTTTTAACGAATTCGTGGTGTTGCTGGGGAAGACATCATGTGGGGTTGTATATAAGATCAACTGTAAGACCTGTCCTGCTACATATGTGGGAGAAACTAAAAGAGCTTTAAAAATTCGAATCAAAGAACATGAAAAAGATAAGAAAGACAAATCCATGATAGCTGTACATGCTCAAAACAACTCCCACATTATAGATTGGGAGAATACACAAATATTGGATAAAGAAGTTGATTACAAAAAACGAAAAATTTCAGAAATGATTTACATCAATAATACAAAAAATACAGTTAACAAAACAGAGGATACACAAAATTTAAATAATGTATACATATCGCTCTTTCACTTTCTATTATGACTTTATATATGTAAACAAACTGATTCGTATATATATAAGTAGAGATGTGTACGGTTTCCCACAACATTGACTTTATTCGTTCGACGTTGCTAATAAAGTCATCTTTTATTAGCATAGATTTGTTGTTGTGGTAAGCCTGGTCTAATTATTATTGTTAATTCATTATCTCTGTGTAATTGTAAAATAAATTCTAACCATTTTGTATATTTTTTAATAAAGCCTGAAGAGGTCAGTAATCAAGCTGACGAAACGTCGCACAAGCTACAATTGTGTTTTCTTTCTACGTATTGGCCCTCACAGGATCCCATATATATTACTATATTTCACATTGACAATGGAGGGTGCCTCTATCAACTTTAATATTTTTAGGATATTACTTCTAAATATTTCTAATTATGAAAATTAATTTTTTTCACGTCATTTTATGAAGAAATTTGTAAAGGTGTATGACCCCCTTAATGTATTATTATTAGATTAAACTATAATCATTAGTAACGATATTAAAGCCATACCCTGATGTGGTTAAGGCTTCTTACATGCAAAAAGGAACGGGGAACTTATACAAATTTTTTAAACTTGACCTTATAATTGATAACATTTGATATTATAATTATTTAATAATATAGAAACAACATCAATAATATTAACAATATCAAATCATTCGTATTATTTATGGAATGTATAACAAAATGAGAAAAACAATACAATATTAAGAGGAGGGGTAGGAGGAGGGGGAGGATGTATTTTGAGGAGGGACGAGAAGGGGGGGTTGAGGAGCAAATGTAATACTAAAAACTCCTATTTCTAATCTCATTTTTCCGTTACTTTGAGGAGGGGTTGAGGAGGGGCTGTAAGGAGTGGGGAGGAGGGGGGAGGAGGGGCTGGGTACCCTATAAGCCTCTTAAGACTATATACTATAGGAAGATATATTAATATGATATATGTATATCATATATTATATTAATTTCTTCATATATATATAAATTTCTCTTGAGGGGTTTATGGTAACCGTTTTTATATATACCGGGGTGTATGACGACCGGATAGGTTTATGGTCACCGGGTGACATATACTTCTATAATATAGGGGTTTATGCCGCCCGACCTAGAGTTCCCACTTTGAGAGTTCAAAAAAAATTTCCGGAATATATATATATATATATATATATATATATATATATATATATATATATATATATATATATATATATATATATATATATATATATATATATAAATATGAAATTCTGGAAGTTTGAGGATTATATTCAGCACCCGCTTGGATGTTTGAGGCGTTATGGGAAGTTTGAGGAGCCTCCTCAAACTTCCAATCTATATATTCAGCATCCGAGCGGAAGTTTGAGGGGTTTTCTAGAGTCTATTTGTCTAGAGTCGGTAACCTGAGGGTTATTATTTCTTTAGCCACTCTGACCGACCGGGGTTGAGCTCCTCAAACTTACTAGCCTGTATATATGTATATATATATATATATGGGTCGTTCTTGTACTTTTCGTTCATAACCGGTCGCAGGGGGTCAACCGTTTTCCACGCTGATTTTTCCTGTGAAACTAAATATAAAAAAAGTGAGAAAGCCCCAATATTAGCTCCCAATATCCAATATTGCGACAGCTACACCATGCTGAATTTCGAAAAATTATCAAAAAATGGTTATTTTCGAAAAATTCTGTACGGTTCCTTTTCTGATCGATTTGAATGATTCAAGAAGGAATTTTTTTGCTATTTTGTCAAATTTTAGAAAAAAAATTTCTGGAATATAAATAACGCAATGAAATTTTTACACAAAGGAAAACGTGAATCTAAATATTTTTGTTGGTAAGGTTACCTTTCAACCTTTGTAGTTCCTGGAGTTTTATAGAGATTGAGATCGAACACAACCTATTTTCTTCCTCTTAAAAAGAAGTTTCATTTTCACTCGGCCAACGATTGATTTGATTAACAGCAAGCAAACATATAGCTTTTTCAAAATGGTCGATTTTCGAAAATCGCAATGTTGGCACCCATGTAACTTTTTTCTATCAAAACCGATTGGGCTTGTATTAGGCGGAAAAAGAAGTTTTAACCTTCTAGAAAAAGACCCAATTGGTTTCGTTCGGTTTTTTGGATACTTGCAAAAGTTACGAATTTTTCAACATGGGGGTTTTTCGTATAAGTATCCATTAAGGGCGTGTTACACCTAGTGGCTTCTGAGGCCAAAATCAGCTGACTCGATGGCTTTTCATGAGTCTAAATTACTTGAAATTCATGTATTTATTGCCCAAAGAGTTGAAAATATTAAAAATATTTAATTAAATAATTTTAAAATGCTAATAACGACAAAAACAAATTCCAAAACTCTTAAAATTAAGCAACTAAAAGTGGTTTTTCAATTTTTAAAAATACTTAAACAAATAATTTTAATATTTGCGACACTTCAAGCCATTACTGCATGAATTTTAACTAATTTAGGACTTGACCCATGAAAATTCATTGAATACTTTTTTTAAAAAGGCCTCAGAAGCCACTATGTGTAAGACCCTGTCACGATATGACCTATCTAATTTTTTTCTATTATTCTCTCTCCAATTAATTTATTAATAAAAGGAAGAGAATTAAGAGTAATGAGATCACGCAAATTTCTCCCGGGTGATGAGTCGCGGTTATCAAAAAGATCGAGGCAACTTTCAATAACAAAGCCATAAAACTTGAGGTGTCGGATAACTGCCGTCGGTGCGGAGCACAAAAGCGAGATGAGCTATCAAATCCAAAACTAGCGCTGATAGTGCATGAACGCGGTAACGAACATGCCCCTGATTTATGGCCATGCGTGTATCGATATCGGGCTCCGAACTATAGGAGATCAATATCGAGGCATAAGGTGGGGACCCAGGTACTCCACACCTGAATAAATAGTGTGACCGTCCGGGAAGCGCAAAGTTGTTAGAATTAGACCGGACCAGATAATTACGCTCGTAGATACGAGCCCGGGAAACTCCGAAAAATACATTGTAAAAGGTAGCGGCCCTCAGTCTAAGTTTTGCCCCCGCGAGTGCGTACCACCTCTTCATACTTTAAATTCTGAACCGTATAGAGTAGTTATAGTAAAGAGCGAATAATACAAGTTATTGCGAATAAATATATAACAGAAGTTATTGTAAAACAAACGAATAAATAATTATAATAAACGAAGTGAAAGTGTAATATTAAACAAGAAGTTTCAAACCAGAGAGATAGAGAGACATTTAAGCGATAGAACGAGAGAGAGAGAGAGAGAGACAACATTTATAAAATCATTTGAGGACTTAATAAAACGCTCCGCCTATCCAAAGTAAGTTTTAGCCATTTATTTATATTCCGCCTAATATTTCCTGTCATACGACTCTCGAGTCTAGACAAAATCCCATCCACCCTCCTTGCCTTCTCACGCCACGCTAAAGGATAATCCACTTGCGCAAGGCGCAAAGTGGAAGTTGCGCGCTCTCGATAGTGAAAACAAATTAAACAAGTAATTGAAGTTTTCTGTTCGGGACGTCACAGCCTATTAAAAACTGGTGACCTGCGGTGGGATTATTTTTTCGCGACGGGAAAAATTAAAATTTTTCTTATTATTATCATCAAGTCAAAATTCATCTTTATTAAAGTTTAAATATTTTACATAAAACGGGAGAGAGCGTAACGTGAGGAAGCAAACCCTTACCCGTAGTTGCACATAGCATGTACCTGTTGCACGAGTATTTTTTTTCTTTCTGTATTTTCTTAAAAATTATACATTTATACTAATATACGTATTAATCAATATATTTTTCTTTTAAAATCATTTTAACTCCTTTTTTATATATATAAATTAATAATTAACTATTTTAACAAATTGTTCGCGTACAATTAATTTTTTTTCCATTAGTGTATTTTTTTTCCTTTCTTTTGATTATTTTAAACAATCTAGAATTTTATGTTCTCTTCTTGTTCCTAAAAATTGTATCAGAGAGATATCAAAATTAATTACCTATCACAATTCAATAATATTTTTCTTTACGAATAATAAATAATCTTGCACTATCCAATCTTACCGATCATACAAATCGCGCCCGACAAAAGTGCCAGTCGCAGATTTTTGAGCGACGGTTAATCACCCACTGTTTACACTTAATGACCTAGACAAATTTCTGGGAAAACCCCAAACTCCTCTAATGACCCTTGTTCCTCCCCACTGTATTAACTAGTTGAAAAGAACAAACACTTACTTTGAACTTACATGTGTATAACATATGTAATTCTTATAAATTTCAGAATCATTGTATTTCAAACATAGCGACTAAGCGCGTTATCTCCCCTTGCACCTTTCGTCCACATAATCGTGTGCAAGTTCGTTAAAGAATAAAAGATTTTGTTTTAATTATCGTCCACGCTAAAACAACCTTAAATAATTAACTAACAAAATTACAATTTAAATAAATATTGTTTTCACTTAACTAAATTTACTATTTTAAATAATGTCAATATTTTTCTTCCATACATCGTAACATATATATTAACAAAAAAAAAATATATAATAATCTCCAAATTGCGGATAATATAAAATCACAATTAAACATTGCCTTGTATGTTTTTTTTTTTTTTTTTAAGAAAAAGAAAGGTAACTGAAAAACGTGTATAAGTAATATCTTCCCTTGCATCTATCCAGCTGCTACTGCTCAGTGCAAGAAGAGATAACGATTCTTCTACGTTCCCTGTAATAATTACTATGTCCTTTTCGTTAACTCTTAAAATTTTTTCGCATTAATAATATCTTTATTACACAAGCTAAAACTAATCATTTATTTAACATATTTATTAACATTTAATATTTACTAATGTTACAAAACTAAAACTGAGAATCAATAAAACTTTGTATTAAAAATTAATTTTAAATAATACTAAATAGATGTACCATATTAATAAATAATACTGACGGATACAAAAACTTTTTTTTTAGATAATAACTAATAAACAAAATTGGTAATTCGAATTAAATAAAGAGATAAACAATCACACGATCGAAGTTATATTTATAACATCTGAAATAAAATTTTTGTTTAAAAACTTTTTACTACTAAAGTAACTATTGAATTTAACCTCTTTTTGTATAATTATTCAAATCTATAATTATCCAATCTAATAAACCCACATAATAACATAATACAATAATAAAATCTAAATAACCAGGAGAATTATTTCTCATTTACAAAGCAATTATTAAATAACGATTTTACGCAAAAATAGTTATATTATCAAATACTAAAGATATCTTGATAAAAATTTGATTTTCAAACATCTTAACAAATTTATGTACTAAAGATTACTCATGATTATAAAAACATATGTAACTTCCACATCTATGGTAGCCCTGCACTTGACAGATTTGTAGATACGCGATCCAAACGAAAAACACATCGCTACGATTGAATCTCCCGATAAGAGTTTTCACTTCCTGCCTCGAAACAAATACACTCTAGTAACGATAATCAATTTCCTCTATATTGTTTTTTTTGTTATACAGTCAATACTACAAAAAAAAAGAGAAAAAATATACTAATAACCCACTACACTCTAGATAAATAAATTTTCTTTTCCCTTCTTTATAGTATAGCTTCGTCTCATATATAATAATTTAATTTCAAATTATTTAACAAACTAATCTCAAAGTCAGAACATAATTATAATTAACAATTTCAAAAATAAAAATTTTATTTTTTACTTATATTTATAAACTACTTTATATTTATAAACACATTATAATAATTAGTATATAAATTACTTTATATTTATAAACACAAATAATATAAAAACAAATAATACCTACTAAAAATAAAAGCACCTTCTCTAGTGAACTAATAATATCTAAGCTACCATAAAAGAGATAGCGATTATAAATTCTTCTCCTTCCTACCGATTAACAACCTAACGATAAAAATTGATTTAAAAACCATATTACTTGCCAAAGGAAACTTTCATTTAATTACGCTAATGACTCAGCCCAATAGAGTATAGTGTAAATAATAAATAAATAAATTAAACTCTATTAATTTTTCCATTATTACTGCACGGAAATTTCTTTTTGTAATTAATAAAATAAATAAATACGAAAAATGCTTTTGTTAAATAATAATTAATTAATAATACAATCGATCATTTTTCAAGTCACAACTATTAAATTATTTAACAAATTTTACCAAACCATCAACAAAAGGATTACGATAAAAACATTAACTAAATAATAAACTTAATAACATATGAAGTTTATCAATTTATTATCATATGGTATATAAGTAAGATAATAAGAAAAGCATAAATAACCCTAAACAAAGTAATAAATAAGTTCAAGTTTTTTTTATAATCTTAAATTATCATCTAGCCAAAACAAGTGAACCTTTTAATATTAATTCACCTTGTTACATAAACAAACTACACAAAAAAAAACCCATAATATTTACATTTTAATAATCTTATATATCGACACAGCGTCTCATCGAGAAATCAATTCAACTTCCATTTTTTTAAGGTTACATTTTTGTTTTAAAACGATTCTTTCCTTTTATATACAAACAAATCCCCTATTACGTAAAAATATCTTAACATATATTCTTTACCTTGGAATTACCTTGAAATAATAATTAAGGAAACCTTTTTCGTCCCCAAAAATACACGAGCTTCCATCGCAGCTCGTACGTACTTATACGAAGTATAAAGACGAAAGGAAAAAAAAACTGAATCCCTTGCGACCACGGCGTTTGAGCTGTGCGATAGGAAATTAGATTGAATTCCCAGAAACCCGTACATGATACCCAATATCACAGAATCTATTTTTCACGAGGTCTCAAGGATCGAGTTCACAGACCTTTTTAACAGAATCAGAGATTTGGAAGAAACTGACGACGACAATTGGCAGTGCCAGAGTTCTCTACAACGTCAGATTCTAGTGTTGGAAGACAGATCAAAGGAATTAAAAAGGACCCTCATCGAAGTCACTAGAATCTGTCTAAAACTCACAGCATTTCTTGCCACCACCTACAAACAACCAGTGGGAAAGGAGGAAATTGACACCTTAACAACTGCTTTAAATCGCCTGACGATTAATGGGCCATAGTAGCAAATGAGCACGACACATAAAAAGGCAACTATTACAAAAAAGGAATAGACTTATTAAAACCATCAGAATTCTGCTTAGGGACACAAAAATTTCCACACTAATTTTTGGAGAATCATTCGAGTTCTCCGAAATTCCGTTCCAGGAACTGGAAACAGAAGTAAACACCGATACCGAATACAGCGACAAAAGAAATCAGTATTCTAATTCTACCAAACCAGCTGCAGCCAGCCAGAAAATAGGAAACCTACTCCAGGACCTGGAAGACTCCGACAAGGAAATCGATGTCCTCCAGGAGAACCAGTAATAACTGGCCCGCAATCATCAAGAAGAGAAGGACATTCTTAGAAGCTGTAAAATGAGCAGTTGAGGTCCTCGACCTGAAAACACCAAGAAGGATCTCCGCATACACAATCAACCATACAGACGACGTTGTAACAGGATCTTTGAGGACAACAGATGCGGAAACTATTGAAATCACGGACTCTAAAGATTTCATACCAAACTCAAGTCCTCTCAAAGGATATATTGTTCTTGACGAGTGGATACGGACTTCAGACACAGACGAATAGAAGGGTTACTATAGAATAATAGAAGGTTAACTAATGACCTATGTTCTCCAGTAACAAAATCCTGACTATAACAATTTTCTCAGAAATTATTATAATCCTCATCTTGGTAGTCCTATTAGTCTGGTTAATTTACCATTATTACCAGTGAATAAAATGGCGGTCGACGCGATAGCCAATCTGACGCACCATCAGAATATAACTGATGCTCTGCTTAATACAATGGGAGAATGTATGGCGGTGCAAAAGGCACTACTACATATTCCCCCATACGACGGTAAAAACATGTCGTTAAAAACATTTTTACAAGATGTAGAAAACGGGCTAGCTATCTGCACAGAAGGCATCCAAATGCCTATTTTAAGGGAGTAATAGCTAAGCTACGAGACACTGCCCGTGATGCCGTTAGTGGACTCGAGATTAAGGGGATCAGACACCTTTACAATTTTCTTCATAAAATGACCTGAAAAAAATTAATTTTCATAATTAGAAATATTTAGAAGTAATATCCTAAAAATATATTCAATTTAAGATAAAATGAGACCCAAAAAAAAAATTTTGATAGATTTTAACCAAATATATGGCCATTTCAAAATTTTTGCTCTGGAGTCGACGGCAGAGCTCAAAATTTTACATTATGTAGAAAACAGCTTTAAAGATAAAATTACTAAAATACTTCTTTATTTCTTCTTCTTTATTTCTTAACTCCATCTCTACCCTGAAATACAAAATAATATTGTTTTTCTGCACAATAGCATACCTTTTGCTTCCTTTAAAAGTTGATTTAAATCTGTACACTAAATGTTTTTTGTAATAGTCAATATAGACTTAATTTTTCTTTAGTATCAATCCCTGTTATTTTAAGTATAAAGTTTCCAATAAAAGTTCAAGTACTAAAAGCTATTTCTAAAACATTAATTCAACTGTTACAGGTATTATTCAAACACTTTTAAAAACTGATTTAAAATACTTTTACTTATTATAATACACTAAATGTTTACTCCAAAATCCGTTGGAAACAATGAAAATTAAGAACAACACTTTGTATAGAAAAGGTGCTGATGCTGATATCACAGTGTTTATATGAAATGACAGCTATGCATGTTTACATTGCTTGCGGACTTTTACATAGGTTACAATCAGCTCTGTTACAGTGAATGCACATTGCATGCCGTATGCCGTATGCCGTCAGAAAAAAAGTTGTTGTCTGAAATCTATAGGATTTATATCTCTATGGTTATAAATGCTATGGGCCTTCACACAGCTCTGAGGAACAGATATAAAGTACAAGAATAACATGGGTTAGTATATCTATATATACGAGGAACAGCGAGATACACAAGGAACAAGAGTCTTGTTCCTCGTATATATAGATATATAACCCATGTTATTCTTGTACTTTATATCTGTTCCTCAGAGCTGTATGAAGGCCCTATAGGAATTGTAACCATAGAGTTATAAATATTATAGATGTCGGACAACAACTATTTTTCTGACGGCATACGGCATACGGCACGCGGCATGCAATGTGGATTCACTGTTACAATAAAGGAGTGATCTGTGAGCCTGTAAGAGGCTGTCGTTGATAAGCAAGGTTGTTACGGTGCCAACTTAACTGCTATATAAGTTTTAAAATAAAATTTTTATTTTTGTCAAAAATACCGTCCATAAATTATATTATTTATTTTGTATCTTTGTATTAATGGTTAAAATATTATTTTTGGATCTTTTAAAGTATATACAGACAGATATTTAGAGTGAGAATTTTAAATATATTAAGAACAGTGAAATGAAAAAAAAATTAGTAGATATAATATATGATTATATAATTATGTATACAAGGGGAAAAATGTAATTTGAACAAAAAACAAATGGAAAGCTTTATCAGTGTTTTGTGTATATTCTTAAAACAGAAATAGATAATGCTTTAAAACTAATTGGGACATATTCTACAAGTGTTTTTTTAGTAAAATAGGTAATAAAACAAAAAATTGATTTTTCGTCATTATAAAGGTGTCCGACCCCCTTAATACTCTCGACGCCCTCAAGGACGCCTTGAAGGAGTACTTCGCACCCAAGAAGATGTACACTCATTACTGTGCAGAAATCCAAGGAGTCCGGATGAGAAAAGCCGAAACAGTAATGGAATATTAGAGCAGAATTAAAAGAATTATGGAGAGCGCCAAGGCTTCACTCAAGGACAAATTCACCTCTAGAATCCTTCAAAAGAGGGTTATCCGACGATTTATTATACGCAATTTCAGGAACCTGAAACACTCGACGCCGGCCTTAAAATCGCTCCATGAGTCGAAAGAGACGTGGGAGGAATCAGTGACAGACGAGGAACACTTAGTATCGCCGAAGTAGCCATCCCCCAGGAACAGGACGCACGACAAGTCCGATTCTCACAAGATAGGATATCGTCCTCTCCCTATCAAAATAGATCAATTGAACGAAGACGCCAAGAATTCGTGCCATTTGGCCAACGAGATGACGAGAGGCGTAACAGATCTCAATCTCCTTACAGAGGAAATTTTCCTTGCAGAGGAAATTCTCCTTACAGAAGAGTCGAAGATCAGGAGGGATCTTACCCCCGACGCCCATTTGTCCAACCAAGACCAACCTTCGAAGATCACCGCCAACCAAGGGAATAGCAAGGAAATTATAATGACTCCGGTAAGCCGAGATACTCAGGATCCAGGCATAATTACCCACCAAGATGGCCCGCGCCTGCAGAGGTACAAATGGCATATCCGTAAATGCCCCCAATGCCTTATAACTATCAATACCCCGGTCCACCTTTTTACGCACCACTACCACCACCGCCGTTCTTTTATAATCAACCACGCCCCGCAATACCTGAATCACCCAAGGAAAATTTAAACTCCAGGCTCACTCGCCAGCAAGACGCACTGACGAGCGAGTCAAGGAACGAGCGTCCAATAACAGTCAAATTTTTGTCAGCCGGAGATTTGATGAAGAACCCACAGGGCGAGGAGTAACGCCAATTATAACCCTAGATGCCCCGGAATTACGAGGTCCCATGCGCTTTTTAGTAGACACCGGAGCCGAAGTGAATTTGTTAAAAATTCAAGCACTAAATCCCAGGACTGTGATAGCTACGCATGAGGCGATGACCATCACGGGGATAACAAAAGACAGTTTTAACACCGCAGGATCAACGGAGGTGACCTTCTTTGATAAACCGATCAAAGTACAATTGGTCACGTCCGCCCTTCCTGTCAAGGTAGATGGCATATTAGGAGTAGGTTTCCTAAGCGCAGAAAGTGCTGAAATATCGTTTCACCACAACGCAGTGATCATTGCCTCACGCCCTATTAAGCCTTTTAGATTCACCAACCATGAATACAGAGAGCCTAAGTCCTCCAAATTCATTTTGAAGGCTAGAACAAAAACTCCAGTATCTATAAATCTCCAAAATACAACGCTAAAAACAGGATATCTACCCTGTAGGATTAAAACCCCTGATAACATCTTCATCGGTGAAGCAGTAGTCAATAACTTAGATCAAAAATGCTACGTAATGGCGGTTAACTCATACGAAGAGGATCCCGAAGTCGAAATACCCCCACAGGATTTGCAACCTTTCGAACTTCTGGAGGAATCAGAAGACTTCTTCGACAGTGACAAAAGTGACACCGAAACGGTATCTACAAAGGACCGGCTTCAACGAATAGAGGATAGTCTACGCTTAGACCACCTAAACAAGGAAGAAAAGGAGCACATATTAGCCTTGATTAAAGATTACACGTCCCTATTCCACTTATCTGGTGATCCTCTTCCTGCGACAACGTACTGCAACACTCGATACACACCACAGATGAGGTGCCAGTATTTGTAAAACAGTATCGGTATCCACCAGTGCATAAAGAAGAGACCGAGACGCAAGTTAACAAACTCCTTAAGGATGGAATTATAGAAGACTCTACCTCTCCATACAACTCCCCATTATGGATCGTTCCTAAGAAAAATGATTCCAAGGGTAACAAAAGATGGAGAATGGTAATAGATTATCGAGCACTGAACGAAAAAACAGTGGGCGATGCCCACCCGTTACCAAATATCGCCGAAATTCTAGATCGATTGGGAGGAGCAAAATATTTTTCTACCTTCGGCTTAGCCAGCGGATTCCATCATGTTGAAATGGACCCCAAAGACAAACATAAGACAGCTTTCAGTACCGGTAACGGACACTATCATTATGTCCGAATGCCGTTCGGGCTAAAGAACGCCTCGGCGACATTTCAACGCCTTATGAACCTAATACTCTTAGGTCTACAGGATTCAGAACTGCTAGTCTACCTTGACGACGTAATCATCTTCGCATCAAGCTTGGAGGAACACGCGAAGAAAGTAAAACGACTTTTCGAACGATTAAAGGGAGCCAAATTATCACTTCAGCCCGACAAATGTGAATTTCTCGCCACGGAAGTTGAATACTTGGGCCATATAATAGACGAAAACGGAGTGCGGCCAGACCCTAAAAAGACTGAAGCCCTACGCAACTTCCGTAAACCTAAGAACCAGACAAATATTAGACAATTCTTAGGCTTAGCAGGATACTATCGGCGATTTATCGAAGGATTCTCATCAAGAGCTAGACCACTTTCGGATCTACTAAAAAAGACCATTGCTTTCGAGTGGACTGAGAAACACCAAACAAGTTTTGACGATCTGAAAAATGCTCTGTGCATAGCTCCAGTACTACAACACCCGGACTTTGAGAAGCCCTTTATTCTGACAACAGATGAATCAGATTATGCAGTAGGTGCCGTTCTCAGTCAAGGTGAAGTAGGTGAAAATCGACCAATCGCATATATGTCGAAAATGATGAATCAGCAGAAAGAAATTATGGTACTACCGAAAAGGAATGCCTCGCCATCATTTATGCGATACTGCACTATCGACCATACCTATATGGACGTGAGTTCACTCTTATTTGCGACCATGAACCACTGAAATGGATCGATTCAGTGAAACCCCCAGTACAAAGATTACTCCGATGGGGAATCGATTCCGCGAATACGAATATAAGTTTATTCACAAACCAGGGAGGCTGAACATCAATGCTGACGCCCTATCTAGGAACCCGACTTTACCCGAAGCAGTGACGTTACCCACATCCTCGTCTGCAAGGACATCAATAAAACCGCACGCCAGGAAGGCTACTTCCAGCGGAAGAGGAAGACCCCTAGGATCCAAAAATAAACCTCCCGCACCAAACTTATCAACCACCAACACTGAAGGTGAAACCATAGCAGAGCGACTCTTAGCTCGACATGCCAAACCTCTAGACGAGATAGCCACTAAGAAGCTGGCTAAACCCGTCACCAAAAATAAAACAACTGATACCTCGAAACCTAAAGGAATAAGACCCTTAGATTATAAAAAAAGGTAACCTTTCGCGAAGATTCAGGATCATCATCGGAAGAACCACCCGCACCAAGACAGCGAAATAGCGGATTTCGCAGCCTAATTTCCCAAGCACCACCTATCCTCAAGAGACAAAACACTGAAGATAGCACGACGGATCCTTCCGCAATTCAAGCAGGACCTACAAATAAAAACATAAAAGAAATTACTTTGCCAGACACTACTGACGAAGAATATTGGTGGGACTGCAGGTTAGGTGATTCCCGTCTGCGCCCTACCTACCGTCCTATAGCCCGTTCAACTCCGGTAGAATCAGAACTGTTGGAAACTTCTGACGAAACCGAAAACGAAATAAGAAGACCCGTTAGAATGGATAAGATAGAAGAAGAAGCTACAGACGAATCCTCTACCGAAGTGGAAGAGCAAGTAGAAAACCAAGCGCCAAGTAAGGCCTCGGATACCGTTCCACCTCGCATATTTTACCCAGCATTTATGGGTACCCCAGGTTCTAACTTAAGGATAAAACTAATTAACCAGAGTCTCACAGCTAGGAATGATAACATACTCCACTTCCTATCAGCTGATGGAGAATTCGTTACTCCTGTGTCTAAACTCCTGTTAGATCTAGGGAGAGTGGATAAACGGCATATATTAGATACAAAACCTAAACAAGGTCAAGTAATAATCACCCATAGATCAAATACAAAAGTATTTACAGGAATACTTAAACAAAACCATTTCGAGGAATACTCCCTCCAAGAGCTTACAACGGTGTTAGAAAATCTGGCAGAAGCACTGCATAAATACTCAATAAAAACCCTAAGAATTTCCAAGAGTAATGATATGACTGATAAATTGACCTTCTCTACTTTTATCGATATTCTCAAAAGGACCATTGCAAAGTGTAATAGCACTATCTTTATATGCTATGGCAACACAACGATACCTCCTGATGACCTACGCCAAGAAATCATACGAGAAAATCACGATAGTCTCGTAGACGGACATAAAGGTGTCTCGAAAACCTATCGAAGGATCAGAGAAAAATTCTTCTGGACCGGCCTAAAGGCAGACGTAACAGAATATATTCGTAACTGCCCTGGCTGTCAGGAATTAAAATTGGTACACGTGAAAAATCGTGAACCAATGGTTATTACGGACACACCCATAGAACAATTTGATAAGATCTCAATAGATACCGTGGGACCACTTTCGATCACCGCAGACGGAAACAAGCATATCTTTACTGCTCAAGATAACTTGACTAAGTACTGCATAGCAGTACCCATACCTAACCTCAAGGCCGAAACAATTGCTGACGCATTAGCAAGGCACGTTATCACCCTTTATGGTTCTCCTCGCGTCATACTCTCAGACAAGGCGCCAGAACTAATCGGAAAGGTGATGCAACAACTAGCTAAGGTTTTTAAGATAAAACAAGTAACTACCTCAGGATATCGTCCCCAATCCAATGGAGCATTGGAACGCAGTCACATAACTCTAATAGAATACATACGACACTATATTGAGAAATTCGAGGACTGGGATAAGGTAATCCCGTTCGCTATCTTTTCGTACAATACCAGCATCCACGAAGCCACAAACTTTACACCATTCGAGTTAATATTTGGCAAACCAGCACGCACGCCAAGCTCCGTTCCTGACCCAAAAACGGAGACATATACATCCTACATGTCCGAATTGATAACACTTTAAATGACGTTAGGTTCTTCGCGGCAAAAGCCTTAATGGACTCAACACAAAAATCAAAACGCCTATATGACCGAAAGGCCAAGCACCATGATTATGCATCCGGTGACTGGGTGTACGTCCAAAAAGAAGCTAGGAAAAATAAACTAGATAAAACATACGTTGGCCCCTACAAAATAGTGGACGTGTTAGAGAAAAATAATGTTGTGTTGGAAACATCTAACAACAAAAGAATTCTTAAGCATATAGATAAAATAAAACCTAGTTATTATAAGGAAAACAGGAACACATCATCAGACGATAGCGAGTAACTATTCTGAAAACCTGCATGTTACAGAAGGAAAATGACTTCACAGATCAACATCTTAGCTATTCCATTACTACTCATGATGACACTCATAAAAGCCGAACAGACTCACAGGATTCAACCCCTAACAAACAATCCTGGGCTTTACTACGAAAGGATGCAGGACATTTATTTCACAGAAACCGACTGGAAGGTAATAGTATTTATAGATATCAGTCCCCTACATTACAAGGCCACATATTACAACACCGCTTTAGACAACATCAAGACAAACTGCACTAAGAACCAAAAGTACCCATAATTATGCGGGGGCCTAGTGGAAAGGATATATTTACTAAAAGAAGTAAATGAAAGGATTCGAGTTCATTATGACGAGCTGATTGACACCATGAGCGAGGTGGAACCCATAGACTATTCGACACCACCAAGCCCCAAATCCATTAAAAGAAGCGCCCCTTTTGGATTCATCGGAAGCACCAGTAAGACGCTCTTCGGAACACTATCTGACAGCGATGGCCAAAAATATAATCAACAAATAAAAGAACTATTCCAGGGACAAATTAATCTGGCAAAAATATCAAACGAAGAGACCCATTTGGTGGAACATCAATTAGTGCACATGAGTAAAACGATCAAGGACACAAACGCAACCATCAATGTAGCCACGAAGGCTCTCACATCAACCCTAAAAAAATGGAATGACGTCGATAGTACCTGGCACCACATGTTCACTGTCCAAGCAATTACTTCGGTTACCAATTCCATTGAGACTACACTAACTAACTATCTGGATGTCTTTAAAACACTTACCGAAGCAGTCCGCGCAGCAAGACTAGGGCATCTCCATCCGTCGCTTCTTTCTACATCTAGACTTCAACAAATTATCAGACAGATCTCCGATCTTCGACCATCCTACGAGTTCCCCATCTCTATCGTA
The DNA here is from genome assembly GCA_036365515.1 of Torymus aiolomorphi. Taxonomy (NCBI): domain Eukaryota; kingdom Metazoa; phylum Arthropoda; class Insecta; order Hymenoptera; family Torymidae; genus Torymus; species Torymus aiolomorphi. Next base: position 120,636,372 of record CM070875.1, read on the forward strand.
TATGCCAGACCAGATAAATTGTCTGACGTAGCATCAGTGAAGCTAGGATTTAAAAATAATATGTTCTTGGTAGAAATTAGAATACCCCTAATACCCCTACTCAACAAATTCCCGACGGAACTATACAGAATGCATCCCATTCCAGTCATACAATACCATGAACAACACATGGTAAGCGCCTATATTATACCACAAACCCCATGCATAGCGGTAACTAACGACAAGAGGGCTTATAGCCTCTTGACCGAACAAAACCTAGGAGCCTGTACACACACATCACACTACAGGATCTGCGCACATGCACAACCCATATATGAATCTGACGAAGAATCAACCTGCGATTACCTCCTATTAAATCAACCAAGCCTGGAAAATCTAAAGAAGTGTAATGTTCACTTTCTCCCTAAGGTCTCGCCATACTGGATATACCTAGACTCCATGAATGGATGGTTATACTCAGTGGCTCCAAACACCACTCTGCAGATATTGTGCCCTGGTGAACAACACCACCTTGCTACTATATCTGGAGTTGGTCTCCTCCAACTAAAATCAAAATGCTCCGCACGACTTGATCGTGTGATGTTATCCGGAGTACAAACCCTAGGACATTCGATGGAATTCCTGTATCTGCCCAATATTCATCTTGATATCTCCACTATAGACATGGATTTCTTTCTCAAACTAATCGAGATAAACAGGACTTACCCTTAAATCCATACAGGATAAATACAGTAATTTCTTATCCGAAAGATCGGACGAAACAATAAAAACCACCTTCATTTATGGATCCCTAGGATCCAATATAGTCATATTCATAATAGCAGTAATAGTAATCGCTTTATGTGCCCCTAATATAAAATGCCCCTCATGGCATAAAGAAAAGGAATTGGGCGACGAACGCTCAGAGAATTTAGACTACAGCGTCCTACGGCCTATAAACTCGGTTTACTACCCTGTAAACCCGATAATCTTCAGCCGCAGCGGCACCCCTTGCCACACGACCTATATAGACGAGGATGAACATCAAAACAATGAAAATCGAAACGACTAATATTTTCTTTTGTTTGTTTTTTTTTCTTCCTCCTTTCTTTATAATATAATATACTAATCTATGCTTATACTCTCCACAGATATACCCATATCCTCTCCACGCATAACCAAAAGAGTGTCGTGCCGTCCGTTTTACGCTTATCGCAAATCCACAACCCTAAAAATTCCTCGCTTGTGACATTTTTCAATTCGTAAGCTAATGGAATCTATTCCTTCTCGCTTCACAGATGTTCGCGACAATTAGACTAATAATACGAATATTCGTGGCGGCAGTCCAACCCACTCCACCTATCACTTCCCTATCTAGTAACCCCGGAATTTATTACGAGTATGTCGGAAGGGCTCAATTCGCCACCAAATGGAGGAGATTCCTTCTCCAACTAGACTATTACAAGCTCAACCATAACTCAACCGAGTTAAATAGCTATATTTCCAGCATCACATTTGGTAGATCAATTGCGGGACAAACTCCAGAGACTAACACCGGAATCAAGCCCCCCCAGCATGCAACAAACATCAACATTTACCTTTGTTAATCAAAGTGTCGCTGAAGAAATTACGCAGATAATAACTTTAGAACTTGGACCATTGGGAGAATCACTTTATCAAGGACGAGAAACGTTACGATACACACAAATAAAGGCACTAGAATACCTACAAGCGAACCCTCCGGCAACCATAGAATAATTCTTCAAAAATATCAAAGAATGGATAACTACCCTAGAGACTCTACTTACAGAATACATTGGCAACTATAAGAAGATAACACGGGTCCTCGAACAAGCTGAAGGAGGCAAAATTAATCAACAACTACTCTCTCCAGATTAAATCAAACGAATAATGGAAGGTCTGAATAACCAACACATCAATGAAGAATTGCCAGAATTAGATACCTTCTCAGCGGAATTTAGAAAGCTAGTTAGCATCACAACATCGAAACATCGTTACACCATCAACATCGAAATAGTATTTCCGCTCTTCTCAAAAGCTGAATTCTTACTATCCAGAGCCTATCCTGTCATGAAACGGCAAGGAAATAATATTGGAAACTTTATCATCCCTGATACCCCTTACATCGCTTTAAGGCACGATAACTCCACGCACTGCCTATTAACTGAACACGAGGCTACAGGCTGCGTCTTACACGCAAATACACGCTACTTCCAACATCCGACGCTCATGCGCTCCAATGGATCCTGTATGAGCAAAATGCTACTGGAACTTTCAATGGACTCCTTGAAGCAATGTAAAATAGGAACCAAGACATTTCACCGGATCGAATGGACCTTCTTGACGTACAGTAGAGAATGGTTGATCTCTACCCCACGACCATTAAAAGTAAATATGTATTGTAACAATGGTAACAATTACACGATCACCATGGAAGGAGTGAACCTCATAGAGCCAATAGGAACGTGTCATGTTACAACCAACGACACCGTAGATAGCAACTACTATCTACGAACCATAAAACCTAATCGTCCTGTATTCCACTACCTACCCAACGTAGATCTCAATTTAAAAGAACCACTTACGGAAAATATCACCAAACGAAGTCTCCCTGAAGCCACACTATCAAGGACTTCAGATGTTCCAAGCGATGTACCCAAACAGATCGAAGAGCTAAAAATAGCTTTTTACATCCTCCTCGCCTACTCCACATTAATTTCAACTGCCCTAATCCTATACATCTTCTTGAGAATTACCCGCTGCCACGAACAAGACAACGCAGATGAACCTTTGGTGATAACAGAAGAAAAGACATCAAGTCCCTCAAAAACAAGTGCACCTGACTCGCCACTTCCTAATATACCACCTCCTATGCCAAGTATTAAATCCAAAAGAGTGGATTTCAACCTCTCTCCTGCACGTATTAGACAAAAAAATCCTACCCACTTAGAATCCATAGTTTAAAACAAATCAACCTTCATCAAAACCCCACACCCATCCTTTTTCTCTCTTCATTAAGAACATCATTTATTTTGTTTTTTTTCTGCTTTCTTTTTCAGATGATATCCACGGAAAGCAAAACGACTCTGCTGAAGGTCAGGTCACAAAATGCAAGAACTGTGGAAGGGCGAACTACCAACGTCCAACACCAATCTATACACCACATGGAACCACATCAGTAGTACCCATAAAAAGGGAAGTTTATAAACTGCTGCAAGAAGTCCTCAGCCCACAGGAAAGGAACCATCTGGAGAGGTACGTCCACGTGATTGACCCGCAGACTCCAGCACCACCAAACCGTCCCATAGCTACGGTACCACCGTTACGGAAGGGAGACTCAGCCAGCAAGAAGCGCATCATCAGTCTAGTAATGCGACTAAGCGAACATAGCAGTGCTCCAACGTAGTCACGATCACGCCGAGCCATGGTACTTGATTACACCTCAAAACGGTCATTGCACTGCAATATTAACGTAACATACTAATTTTACATTAATTTTAGATACATGTTATGGTATATCGGGGAACGTTTCATGATTACACCCCGAAATAAACATGATAGAGAACTGTAATAGATTATAAGTTAGTTTTAGATTTACTAGCTAGATACCGCAAACTCGATCACTTCTTTATTTTATATACTAGCAAAACTCAAACGCGCTTCACGCATACTTCTTGTCCTTTGCATTAGTTAATTAGATTATATTAGTTATATATACGCCTTACCAATTCTTAGCTTATATAAAGGATTAGCTTACTAGGTTCATAAATCTTCTATAAAAAAAAAATCATACTCGACCAATGGTAAACGGGCTCCACGCAACCCAAGATGAATCACTACTATGTATAACAGGTAAAATAGTCCTGTCCCCCACTATCAGGTAACAAGGCTGATTCAATACAAATTAGCTCGCGCAGACGACAGGTCGCTACACCTCAGTTTACCAGGCTAATTATGTGTAAACCATAACAACACATCTGCTCTCTCTTTTGAAACACAAGGGTGAGTTGCCTATCGAGCCATCAGGATATCCGGCCTAAGGCATCCACCATTCGCACTCATCACCTGGATCCATCGGGGACGATGAAAATTCCGAGTTGGGAGGTGTCACGGTATGACCTATCTCATTTTTTTTCTATTATTCTCTCTCCAATTAATTTATTAATAAAAGGAAGAGAATTAAAAGTAATGAGATCACGCAAATTCCTCCCGGGTGATGAGTCGCGGTCATCAAAAGGTTCGAGGCAACTTTCAATAACAAAGCCATAAAACTTGAGGTGTCGGATAACTGCCGTCGGCGTGGAGCACAAAAGCGAGATGAGCTATCAAATCCAAAACTAGTGCTGATAGTGCATGAACGCGGTAACGAGCATGCACGTGATTTATGGCCATGCGTGTATCGATATCGGGCTCCAAACTATAGGAGATCAATATCGAGGCATAAGGTGGGGACCCAGGTACTCCACACCTGAATAAATAGTGTGACCGTCCGGGAAGCGCAGAGTTGTTAGAATTAGACCGGACCAGATAATTACGCTCGCAGATACGAGCCCGGGAAACTCCGAAAAATACATTGCAAAGGGCAGCGGCCCTCAGTCAAAGTTTTGTCCCGCGTGAGTGCAGACCACCTCTTCATACATTAAGTTCTGAACCGTATAGAGTAGTTATAGTAAAGAGCGAATAATACAAGTTATTGCGAATGAATATATAATAGAATTTATTGTAACACAAACGAATAAATAATTATAATAAACGAAGTGAAATTGTAATATTAAATAAGAAGTTTCAAACCAGAGAGGGATTTAAGCGATAGAACGAGAGAGGGAGAGAGAGAGACAACATTTATAAAATCACTTGAGGACTGAATAAAACGCTCCGCCTACCAAAAGTAAGTTTTAGCCATTTATTTATATTCCGCCTAATATTTCCTGTCATACGACTCTCGAGTCTAGACAAAATGCCATCCACCCTCCTTGCCTTCTCACGCCACGCTAAAGGATAATCCACTTGCGCAAGGCGCAAAGTGGAAGTTGCGCGCTCTCGATAGTGAAAACAAATTAAACAAGTAATTGAAGTTTTCTGTTCGGGACGTCACAGCCTATTAAAAACTGGTGACCTGCGGTGGGATTATTTTTTCGCGACGGGAAAAATTAAAATTTTTCTTATTATTATCATCAAGTCAAAATTCATCTTTATTAAAGTTTAAACATTTTACATAAAACGGGAGAGAGCGTAACGTGAGGAAGCAAACCCTTACCCGTAGTTGCACATAGCATGTACCTGTTGCACGAGTATTTTTTTTCTTTCTGTATTTTCTTAAAAATTATACATTTATACTAATATACGTATTAATCAATATATTTTTCTTTTAAAATCATTTTAACTCCTTTTTTATATATATAAATTAATAATTAACTATTTTAACAAATTGTTCGCGTACAATTAATTTTTTTTCCATTAGTGTATTTTTTTTCCTTTCTTTTGATTATTTTAAACAATCTAGAATTTTATGTTCTCTTCTTGTTCCTAAAAATTGTATCAGAGAGATATCAAAATTAATTACCTATCACAATTCAATAATATTTTTCTTTACGAATAATAAATAATCTTGCACTATCCAATCTTACCGATCATACAAATCGCGCCCGACAAAAGTGCCAGTCGCAGATTTTTGAGCGACGGTTAATCACCCACTGTTTACACTTAATGACCTAGACAAATTTCTGGGAAAACTCCAAACTCCTCTAATGACCGCGCGCTCTCGATAGTAAAAACAAATTAAACAAATAATTGAAGTTTTCTGTTCGGCACGTCACAACCCCCTTTAATACGTCAAACACAAATCCTCAGTTTCTTGTTTGAGCATTCGCAGCAAAATTTATATTTCGATACATATTTTTACTATCCCATTTTTTAAAATATTGTAGTGACCGCATTATCGTTTGAATCTGTTCCTCATTGTATCTGTTCCTCAAAGATGTGTAAAAGGCTGATAGATTGAACTATATTCATTGCTTAAAGTGTTGTTTTAAATAAACAAAATGAATCTATAGAGAACATAATGTATGGATATACGATCCCGGATACAAGAATCTTTCATGGAAAAAGAGACAGGACCATTACAGACGAGCTTTTATAGATATAGAAACAATGTTTTAAAAAGTGGGATAGTAAAAATATGTATCGAAATATAAATTTTGCTGCGGATGGTCAAAGAAGAAACTGATGTTTTGTGAATTGTATTTTACGTATTAAGGTGGTTCCCTGGAGATCAGAGTTGATTTAACACATACTTGAAATTACACACGTAGGTCAATAAAGACATAACATAAATATCCAAATTTCAGAGCATTCTATCTTTTAGCTTCTGAGTAATTGCTGTGTAAAGTTACACGGATTATATGGGAGATATATCTATATATATCGAAACTGTCGCGTTATGTATCTGTTTACAACAATATCTAAGCAACGAGATTCAAGTCAGCCTTGGAATTTCATGTACTCATAGAATATATAAAAGGGAACGTTTGCGCGCAAGAATGAAGTTGATTCATCGTTTCATTATTAAAATAGAGCTTCTTAAATATATCGCTTTCGCAGAACTTCATATGTTTCGAGGGTTATGTACGCTCAGCGCGCCAGCATGCACTCTCTATCTCTCTCGCTCAAAGCTGTCTGTCTCTCTCTTACCCAGGGAACCACCTTAAGGTGATTGGCTAGCTCACCACTCGCGGGGCGTGGGGCTCACCGCGCACCCCCTCCCGCAGCCAACGAACTCAATCGTATGTTTACGTTTTGCCGCAGTACTCGGAATCGGCGTTGTCAATCGCGATCAGATTGCGTTTAAACATTCTCCCGTATATTTGCTATATTGCCTGTAGTTTTTTGATTCGCTCTAACTTTTTTAAAGACTCGCGTCGTAAGTGTTTTGTGTTTTACCAAGGTACTTCCATAAGAGCCCATATATAAGAGTTGAACTTTGAAGTTGAATAATTTCATAACCGAGTTGACAAACGATCTGAAATTTCACACACTAATAGAAAATCAATCGAAGAACAACAATATTTAGTTTTTGGAATGACGTAACCTTTTTCATTTCGGTATCGAACCTCCTTAAAAGGAGTCTTACACATAGTGGTTTCTAAGAAATTTTTAAAAAAAAGTATTCCTCGAATTTTGATGGGACAAGTCCTAAATTACTTAAAATTCATACAGTAATAGCCCAAAGAGTTGGAAATATTAAAATTATTTGATTAAGTATTTTTCAAAATACTTAAAAACCACTTTTAATTGCTTAATTTTAAGTTTTTGTAATTTTCTTTGTCGTTTTTAGCATTTTAAAATTATTTAATAAAATATTGTTAATATTTCCAACTCTTCGGGCAATAAATATATGAATTACAAGTAATTTAGACCTATGAAAAGCCATCGATTGAGCTGATTTTGGCCTCAGAAGCCACTAGGTGTAATACGCCCTTAATGGATACGTATACGAAAAACACCTATTTTGAAAAATTCGTAACTTTTGCAAATATCCAAAAAACCGAACGAAACTAATTGGGTCTTTTTCTAGAAGGTTAAAAATTCTTTTTCTGCTCAATACGAGCCCAATCGATTTTGATAGAAAAAGTTACAGGAATGCCAACATTGCGATTTTCGAAAATCGACCATTTTGAAAGAGCTGTATGTTTGCTTGCAGTTAATCAAATCAATCGTTGGCCAAGTGAGAACGAAACATCTTTTTAAGCGAAAGAAAATAGGTTATGTACAATCTCAATATCTATAAAACTCGAGGAACTACAAAGGTTGAAAGGTAACCTTAAAAACAAAAATATTTAGATTCACGTTTTCCTTTGTGTAAAAATTTCATTGCGTTATATATATTCCACAAATTTTTTTCTAAAATTTAACAAAATAGCAAAAAAATTCCTTCTTGAATCATTCAAATCGATGAAAAAACGAGCCGTACAGAATTTTTCGGAAATAGCCATTTTTTGACACTTTATTGAAATTCAGCACCGTGTAGCTGTCCCAATATTAGATATGGAGAGCTATAATTGGGGCTTTCTCACTTTTTTATATATACTTTCACAGAAAAAATCATCGAGGAAAACGGTTGACCCGCTGCGACCGGTGATGACCGAAAAGTACAAGAACGACCTACATATATATATATATATATATATATATATATATATATATATATATATATATATATATATATATATATATATATATATATATATATATATATATATATATATATATGTTTTATGTTAGTTTCCAGGACATTCCAGATGTTTAACGTTGGTTTCGGGGACATTTGTTAGTTTTGGGGACAGTCCCTGAATCTACATATGTTTAACGTCAGTTTTGAGGACATCGGCCGCCATAAGAGACATTATTTCTTTAGTCACGTATAGGTATAGAGTAACATGGGGTCCTGGGAACTAACGTTATACAAGTTTATATATATATATATATATATATATATATATATATATATATATATATATATATATATATATATATATTTCGTTAACTACGTTTATGGAGCCCGAATTCTATTATAGATAGGATTATGGAGCCCGAATCCTTTTATGGAGCCCGGGTCCCATAAAATGTTCGTACAACCCGTTTATGGAGCCCGACCTAGAGTTTCTATACCCAGAGGGGGATTATTTCTTTAGTAACGTGTATACGACAACTCTGAGCTCTAGGTACTAATATACAGGGACGGGCTCCATAAACGGGTGACGAGAAAGATATAATATATATATATATATATATATATATATATATATATATATATATATATATATATATATATATATATTGTAACGGGCGCCGATACAAAGTAAGGGAATCGCGGATACTGCGTTGCGGGATTCGAATCTCGCGCGCTTACACATACCGCGATCGGCAGAACGCCACGCGGATCAAGCGCCAAGCAGATGAAGAAGGAGACGAAGCCGCCGCGCCGCTACGAGGGGGAACGCGCGGCCATGTTGATTCTCGCCGTGACACGCGAAGGTAGTCGCCGTCACAGTTACGCGTACAAATAGGTCTGGTGAGTGTGTTGTGCCCCCACCGCTGCAACTGGGACTACCGCGCCGCCACCAGCGAGAGTGGCTGAGCGACAGCGAGCGAGAGGACGCGAGAGAAAGAGACAGCGACAGAGGTGAACCGGAGACAGTGAGGCACGCTCCATCCCCGCCCGATAGCCGCGAGAGCGAGAGAGAAAGCCGTCAATCGTGATAGAGTCTGCGATGGCTGGCCAACCGAGAGTAAATCGCTCTTGATGTATGCGTTTCTTTCTTATTGTCGCGAAGTAGCCTGTTGCCGTCGCACATCGACGGCTGCGTGCGTGCGTAGTTGAAAGTCTCGGCCTGTCGCGTTTTATGTTATCACCTTGTCCGGGTTTCACGCCCCTTAGCGCGATTACTTTATTCGAATAAACCGTTCATTTTTATCTTAACTTGTCGAGTCACGATTATTTATTGAGCGCGCCTTAAACTATGCATGATTTCCCGAATACCGCCCTCTACCCTTTTCAGCAGCTGCAGTTAGTCGCAGGCATTGCCTCCTAGAGGAACATCGGTAACGGGAGTAAGTATCTCAATAGCCGCTCGAGAGGTTAGACCGAGCGGCGTTGTACGCGGGAAAGACCGGCTGCGCGGGTAACGCTAGGTCATAGTGAGCAACCGGTAGTTCGCGGGCAACAGCGGGCAGCAGCGGCAGAGCGCAGCGCCGGTTCTAGTGGAAAGCGGCCTAGGCTTTCTACAATAGAAGCCGGGCTCGTATGTTAGAAACCTGTGCCGAGACGCTTCTGCCGGACTACAGGTGATTCTATAACGGTGAGTTGCCCGGTCGTAGAATACGCCCGTATGTTACCCCGCGAACCCCTGAGAGGGATTAATACCCTCTCCATAACTGAATCCCGTTACAATATATATATATATATATATATATATATATATATATATATATATATATATATATATATATACTTATAAATATATGAAACGCTAGTAATGCAGACACTTTCCGGAATTGAAATAGACTTATGCAGACAGAGACCGACTTATGCAGACGTCAGCATAAATAGAGAGATTATTTCTTTAGTCACGCAAGACTTGTGCAGACACTTGTATAAACGGTATTACACTTATGCAGACGGGTCACGTGGTCTTATACATTGCTGTCAGTATAAGTCCATGTTCATATGATTATATATATACATACATATGGTACTACAGCATTCTGAGGATTTTTTTCGGTACAGACACCGACTTTTGAGGATTTTTTAGCATTTTGAGGAGCATCCTCAAAATTCCTCGGTACCCGCTTAGCATTTTGAGAATTTTTCTGCGGCGTCCACAATAGTGTGTTAATACGGTAATTTCGGAAATTCCGTAATATTTTTCCGTAAAAGTGGGCGCCGCAGGCGTTGTGGTGTTAGTCAATAACCTTAGGGTTATTATTTCTTTAGTCATGCGCTTGTGTCCTGATCGTTTATAAGAATGTTTATATCTGCGTCACTACTGTTGTACAAAATCTTTCTGAAATCCTCAAAAGGATCCCAGGATAAAATTATATATATATATATATATATATATATATATATATATACTTTTGGGGACCTTTGTCCTTTTTGGGGACCGGCTTCAAAAATACGATGCATGTATCGCTACTTTTGAGGTCCATATGGCTTCGTCTACAATACATCTTAGGTACTTTTCCGGGCTTTTGTTCCGGGATTTCGGTACTAAAAGCGGGCGCCGCAGGCCCCATGCGAATCACGGTACCCTTAGGGTCATTATTTCTTTAGTCAAGTGTATTTGTTCCTTTATTCCAGTGTAAACTCTCAGAGTAACTCTAGGACCCCAATAGTACCGATGTATATATGTATATATATATATATACCGGGATCCCAAACTAAGACGTACACGAGATTTTCTCTCAGCCAAATTGATCAATTCGTCAAAATCTGGAAGCCCTAGGGGTTTTCTGACCCAAGGAATCGAATGGCGATGTCAACAAATTCATAAAATGCCAAACACTAAAAGTAAAAAAATTGTTTTTTCGAAAAATATTTGCGGTACGGCTTTTATGATAGTTTCTTGTACTTTGTTTAATTTGGAGGCTATACCAACTTAACCCGATAGCATTTCATGTAATAATATTTATTTAACACATTTTTGAAAATTGTATATTTTACTTTGGCTTGGACCTCAAACTCGCGTTCGAGAAAACGGAATTGCGGAATTGGTCTGAAAACGCCAGACTTTCCAAACTGTGACTCTAGCAAAGAAGCGGCAACTTCAACACGCAATATCTGAGCACAACTAAATAAAGCCAACAAACTATCTTAATCATTGATACAACATAATAGCATGATATTCATGATGTTTTCATCAATAGCTATTGTTTCCAAGTACATATTATTACTGTAGCGTACAACGTAATATATAATTTGTAGGGTTGAGAGCAATGTTTACAAATGTTGAACATCTGCGACGGCGTCCAGAGATGGCACCAGTGCGACATACGTCGCACCGTATGAACGCAGCGCGCGGAGTCACGGCCGTAAATGAACTCGTGGTGTCGCGCGTATATGCGTATCTCTGCAGTACTTATTTTCAAAGAAACTAAGCTAAAGAATCATAGTTTCGTTACTGAAAAGTAATAATACCCAATTTGTCTTGCGCTTCCTTACTTCCTGTTAACACGAGATATGTTCTTGTTTACACGAGATATGGACTGTCCAAGTTTTTTCCTCCCTCGGTACGTAATATACTATTTATGAAAAAAGTAACGAAGCTTTCCAAATCACACATACTTTTATACTGTTACGAGTGAGAAATCGCAAATAAATTAATAAATAATACACAAAATCATATTTATCCATATAACATCAGACAGTAACGTTACTATTCATAGTGATTAATAATTAATTTATTGTTATTCTTAGAATTTATTATTCATAACTTTTTCTCGAAATTACTATTGCTATGAGTTTATAATTTTTTCGTAATTATTTATTCATAGTGTTAAATAATTAAACATCAACATCCCAGCGTAAAAAAAGTTACTAAGGCCTAAATATTTCACATAGTATTAGCCAAGTATAAGGGCGAAATATTGGCTTTATAATGCCATCGCGTCGGAGCCACATACTCTCTATCTTTAGATATATCTTGGACAGCTATTGCCCATATATTGCTTATACAAATCAAATGTTTCGAAGAAATCCTAACTCGTAAAATAGAACTTATACCCCGACAGTTTTTTCAGAGCTTCTTCCAGATTATTAAGCAAACCTAGAAAAATATTACGAGCAAACTTTTACTGGATGATAAAACGTTCAAAACTGCAGCGAAGTGTTCTTTTGATTTTTTGTGATTTTATGTATTTTATTTTTAATAAGCTTGCAACTCTACCAATTGCTTGGTCGGTATTGGTAGGACTATGCCACACCGTTAAGGTATGGCTGAAAATATGGGCTAAAGAATTGCTGGTAGTATGGCTGGAAGTATAATGGTTAAACGTATGGCTTAAAGAAAGTCGAAAATATTGGCAATATATTGAGTATATATTGGCAATATATTGGGAATATATTGGCAACAAATTGGCAACAAATTGGCAATCTCACAATCGTTACATACAAAATTATACACAGTTTGTAAAAAGTTCAAATTTAGATAAAGTTTAAACAAAGTTTAGACCAAGTTCAGAGCAAGGTTATAGAAAGTCTCCAAGTCTTAATGAAAATCTCGCTTAAAGTGTCGCATACAACGTTTATATGAAGTTTAAACAAAGTTCAGGAAAAGTTCAGGCAAAGTTTGTACAGAGTGTAGATAAAGTTTAGATAAAGTTTATACAGAGTTTAGACCAAGTTTATACATACAACGGTTATAGAGTATAGCTGAGGTCTAGATAAAGTTTGAACAAAGTTTATACCTCGTTTAGATGAAGTTTATAGAATGTCTCGCTCGAAGTGTCGCTTGAAGTCTTGCTCGAAGTCTGGTTAGAAGTCTCGTTCGAAGTCTCGCTAAAAGTCTGGCTAAAAGTCCCGCACGAAGTCCCGCTCAAAGGCTCGCTAAAAGTCTGGTTAAAAGTCTCGCTCGAAGTCTCGCCAAAAGTCTCGACAAAAGTCTCGCACGAAGTCTCGCTCGAAGTCTCGCTAAAAGTCTCTCTCAAAGTCTCGCTAAAAGTCTCGCTCGAAGTCTCGCTAAAAGTCTCGCCCGAAGTTTCACTAAAGGCTGGTTAAAAGTCTCGCTGAAAGTCTCGCTGAAAGTCTCGCTGAAAGTCTCGTCAAAAGTCTCCCTCGAAGTCTCGCTAAAAGTCTGGTTAAACGTCTTGCTCGAAGTCTTGCTCAAAGTCTCGCCAAAAGTCTTGCTCGAAGTCTCGCCAAAAGTCTTGCTCGAAGTCTCGCCAAAAGTCTCGCTCAAAGTCTCGCCAAAAATCTCGCCAAAAGTCTCGCTCTAAGTCTTGCTAAAAGCCTTGCTCGAAGTCCGGCTCAAACCTTGGCTTGAAGACTTTGAGACTTTCTATCAACTTCGTCAAAACATGTTGTAAACTAAGTTTGAACTTTATCCAAACTATATCTCAACTTTATGTAAACTGTGTATAAACTTTGAATGCAACGCTTTAAGCGAAACTTTCTATAAATTTTATCTAAACTTGCTCTAAACTTTACCCAAACTTTATCTAAATTATACTAAACCTAATTTAAACTCTGTATAAACTTGGTCTAATCTCTGTATAAACTTTGTCTAAGCTTTATCTAAACTTTATCTACATTCTGTACAAACTTTGCCTGAACTTTTCCTGAACTTTGTTTAAACTTCATATAAACGTACGTTGTATGCGATACTTTAAGCGAGATTTTCATTAAGACTTGGAGACTTTCTATAACCTTGCTCTGAACTTGGTCTAAACTTTGTTTAAACTTTATCTAAATTTGAACTTTTTACAAACTGTGTATAATTTTGTATGTAACGATTGTGAGATTGCCAATTTCTTGCCAATTTGTTGCCAATATATTCCCAATATATTGCCAATACATACTCAATATATTGCCAATATTTTCGACCTTCTTTAAGCCATACCTTTGACCATATCTTCCAGCCATATTACCAGCCATTCTTTAGCCCATACTTTCAGCCATACCTTAACGGGGTGGCATAGTCCTACCATTACCGACCAAGCAATTGGCAGAGTTTCAAGCTTATTAAAAATAAAATGCATAAAATCACAAAAATCAAAAGAACACTTAGCTGCAGCTCATTCATATACACAGTACATATACACAGTGCATATACACAGTAAATGAAAATAGGATGAAAATATATTGATATTAAGTTATTTTTTGTCTCAAAGTTACCATTTATTCATGCGGGAACGGTTGTAATAGAAAATAATATAATTTTCCTTTATAAGGTAAAAGAAAAGAAAAATTTAAATAAGACCTTGCTTGTGTGTATTTTTCTACGCGTATCGGCAGTTAAAACAATGCTTGCATTAATTTTACTTGAAAGTAAGAATCTATCTGGTTTGGGAAAAATTTTTAAAAAGAAATACATGCTTAACTTAAGCCATGAAATGTATGTTAATTACTAGTCCAGAAAGGCAGTAGTATTAGAACATGTTTCAGTATGCGTTTAATTTCAATGGGAACATTACTGAAGTAAGGAAGCGCAAAACAAATTGGATATTATTACTTTTCAGTAACGAAACTATGATTCTTTAGTTTAGTTTCTTTGAAAATAAGTACTGCAGAGATACGCTTATACTCGCGACACCACAAGCTCATTTACGGCCGTGACTTTGGGCGCTGCGTTCATACGGTGCGACGTAAGTCGTACTGGCGCCATCTCTGGCCGCCGTCGCAAATGTTCACCATTTGTAAACATTGCTCGTTAGCCTACAAATTACGTATTACGTTGTGCACTACAGTAATAATATGTACTTGGAATAAATAGCTATTGATGAAAAGATTATGAATATCATGCTATTATGTTGTATCAATGATTAGATAATTTGTTTACTTTATTTAGTTGTGCTCAGCTATTGCGAGTCGAAGGTGCCGCTTCTTTGCTAGAGTCACAGTATGGAAAGTCTGGCGTTTTCCGAGTTCCGCAATTCCGCTTTCTCGAACGCGAGTTTGCGGTCCGAGCCAAAGTAAAATATACAATTTTCAAAACTGCGTTAAATAAATATTATTACATGAAATGCTATCGGGTAAAGGTGGTATAGCCTCCAAATTGAAGAAACTACAAGAAACTATCATAAAAGCCGTACCGCAAATATTTTTCGAAAAAATAATTTTTTTACTTTTTGTGTTTGGCATGTTATGAATTTTTTTTTAGCGCCATTCGATTCCTTGGATCCGAAAACCACTAGGGCCCTCAGACTTTGACGAATTGATCAATTTGGATGAGATAAAATCTAGTGTACGTCTTTGTTTGGGAACCCGGTATATACTAGAGGGCTTCGCCCCCTGCTGGCTCCGCTTGCCAACCCCCATTTTCAGAGAGAAATTTTATAATAATGAAGTATGAAACTATCAAATTTTGACAATATGAAATTTTGATTGGTAAAATATCGGACTTAAGACTAATCAAAGGTAAAGGATATACTATTGATGTTCTTTATAATTGCTTCAGAACAATGAAATTAGTAATCAAATATATGTTGCTTTATCTATGGCTTTGACTGGAATCGCTTCTATATTATTACCTAAACGAATGACAAGTCATCGTATTTTTAGACTTCCTTTAGATTTAAACAGTATTGAAACTGCTTTTTTAAAATTTGAATCGGATAAAAAAAAATTGAGAGAAGATGATATTATTATTTGGGACGAAGCACGAATGATTCCAAAAAACGCTTTAAAAAAAATTGATCAAACTAAGAGATGTATGTTTTAATGATATTCCATTTGGTGGAAAATTGATCATGTTAGGAGGTGATTTTCGGCAAATTCTTCCAGTTATAAAATGTGGTCACAAAAATAGTATAATAGAAGAAACAATTAAATTTTATGCGTTATGGTCTCTTTTTAAAGTTTTAAAATTAAATCAAAATATTCGGTCGGAAAATAAAGAATTTGCTTCACTATTATTAGAATAGGGTGAAAGAAAAATTAATCCATTTATTATTCCAAATAAATGGAAAACGAATAATATTTGTAAAGAAATTTATAGTATAACATTAATATTAAAACTTCAATAGATCGTGTAATCTTAACCGCTCATAATAAAGATACTAAAATTATGAATAATAAAGTTTTAGAATTATTGAATAAAAAAGTACATACATATTATAGTTTAGATTATGCAACTCATAAAGGAGTTGATCAAACAGACGAAAATATTCATTTAAATTATCCAATTGAAATGCTGAACAATATTAGAGAAGGTCTTCCACCTCATGAATTAAAATTAAAAGTAAATGCTATTGTTATGTTAATTAGAAATATAAGTATTGTACAAGGAATGTGTAATGGTACACGTCTAAGAATAACAGATTATATGCTCATAATAATAAGGCAGAAATAATTACAGGTGAAAGAATAGATGAAGAGGTATTTATTCCACGAGTGACATTAAATACTGCAGATTCATCTTCATTTCCTTTAATTCTTTACCGTAAACAATTTCCAATTGTATTAGTTTTTGCCATGACAATAAATAAATCTCAAGGACAGAGTTTTGATTCTATTGGAATTTTTATTAGACGACCGCTATTTTCACATGGTCAGTTATACGTTGCTTTATCCCGATGTAAAAATCCTAACAATATATTTATTGAAAATTGTTCAGAAAATTCTTTAATAATAGATAACATTGTATGGAAAGAAATTTTTGAAATTTAATCTATAATTTACACTATAAGATTTGATAAGTGAAAATTTATGTCGTATTTGTATATGATCTCAATTTTTCCTAAGCTCAAGGAATTTATAACAATAATCATTTTAACCCTTAGAAGCATACATTTTTCTATTCGATATTTTGGCCTGAAATTTCTCACTTGGGGGTTTTCGGGGTCGCTGATAACGAATATGCCGTCAGAATTTTTATTTCCAAATCCAAGATGGCGGACGTAATTTTTTTGGAAATGAGTATATTTTTACTTCAAAATGTTTACTAGGGGGTTTTTAGGGTCGCTCATAACGAATATGGCGTCATAATTTTTATTTTCAAATCCAATACGGCGGATTCAAGATGGCGGATGTAATTTTTTGAAAATGAGAAATGTTTACTCGGGGGTTTTCGGGGTCGCTGAAAACGAATATGCCGTCAGAACATTTATTTCCAAATCAAAAATGGCGCATTCAAGATGGCCGACGTAATTGTTTTGGAAATGAGTATATTTTTACTTCAAAATGTTTACTCGGGGGTTTTCAGGGTCGTTAGTAACGAATATGCCGTCAGAATTTTTATTTGCAAATCCAATATGGCCGATTCATAATGGCGGACAAAAATTGTTTGATAATAAGTATATATATATATATATATATATATATATATATATATATATATATATATATATATATATATATATATATATATATATATATATATTCACATCTGGGACGCATTTTGAGGATTATATAGGTCATATATACCGAATTTTGAGGATTTTGTAGGCATTTTGAGGAGTCTCCTCAAAAGTCCAAAGCACTCGAGAGGCATTTTGAGGATTTTTCAGCGGTTTCCACAATAGTGTGTTAATACATCGATTTCGGAAATTCCGTGATATTTTTCCGTAAAAGCGGGCGCCGCAGGCGTCGTGGTGTTAGTCAATAACCTTAGGGTCATTATTTCTTTAGTCACGCGCTTGTTTATTGGTTGTTTATAACAATGTTTATATTTGTGTCACCACTATTGTACAAATTCTTTATGAAATCCTCAAAATACCGTCCAATGATATTTATATATATATATATATATATATATATATATATATATATATATATATATATATATATATATATTTATTTATTTATGTCGTTTATCGGTTTTGGAGAGTTTTTCTAGAAATTATATACCGGTTTTAAAGAGTTTCTCCGGTTTTGAAGAGCCTCTTCACACCGGCAAGATATATGTATGACCGATTTTGGAGAGTTTTCGGCCATTTTCTAGAGTCTATAACCCCAGGGTCCTTATTTCTTTAGTCACGTTGACATAGGTAACTCTGAGAAAAAGAACTATACCTCTCCAAAACCGGTTCACCCACATACTTATATATATATATATATACACTAGGGTGGTACTCCCCCCTAGAGATTCTGACTTGGTGGGGTTCATCAGAATCCCCCAATTATAACGTGCGTTTTTCTAGTATTATAAGAGGCCAAAATAAGGCACATAAGAATGATGACTAACCGATAGTCGTTCATATAGAACCAAATAAAGTGAAATCAAAATGCTGTAGGCATTAACCGATTTTAAGGGCGCCAGGCACTGTTAGTGATGTTAACGTTAATTTATAAATTTAGTGAGCAGTGCCTCTCACGACGAAATTTTACCATCTAGGGAATTATTTACAAAAATAGGTATTCGATACTCGGCAGCTCCCAGGCAGAGGAGCGGGTTCTGAACGGCAGGAGTTCTTATCTTCCACGTTCGAACAATCACAAAGACAAAATACTTTACACTCAACTGTGCCCAGCAACATAAATAAATGAAAACTAGAGGGTTTAAGGTACACGTAATTCTTAGACTATATTTAATAACTTTATTTTCTAGCTAGGACAAGGCCTCTATGCAGGTATTTTTAATACATCCAAACGTAAATCTTTAAGTCTCATAAACAAAGAAATGAGTTTATAACTCAGCCCCGCTGAGGCAAAAATACGAAAAATGACAGGCTGCGAGGCAATAGACGAGGCCGTAGAAATTAACTGGTACTTTACAAAATTAAACATGAGTTCCTATTGCTAGTTCACCTTTACAGCTAGCTTATCAACTTGCGGGTCACCCGTGTACAGATTTCGTGAAATTTACTAAAATTAACGGCGTGACACTTTTGGTTTACTTACTTCTACTGATTATTATTTAAACGAACGCGCTGGGATGAAGGCATCCAGGCGCAAATACTGATGTATAGCCTTTTATAGGCAAAACGAAGTTATACAATAAATCAAGCTTTGCCAGCCCTACCATTTACAATCTCTCGTCTTCCGGCTCCAGGCAGGCAGAATGGACGAAGTACGGTAGCGGCAGCTGAATGGATCTAATTTATTATTACCAAATTTAATAACTTATGATATATTTGATTATGCTTGGCAGAAGGCACTCGCGGGACTATTCTTCCTACACGGCAAGAAAAATTATAAAACTCGCGGCGCGGTTGACGGTACTTTGAACTTCCACGTCGTTCCTTCACGGCGGCCAGGAGAAGAATCGTAGAGCGCCGCGCCGTCTCGCTCGCCGAGGCCTCGCTCGCCGTCGACGTAGCCGTTGCTGATTGGTTGGAAGTCGATCACCTCAGCCGAAAGGACGCGTCGAAAGCCGTGGTTGTTGTCTCTCTCTCTCTCGTTCTCCTACGTTAAGTCGCAGTGAATTCTTGCGTTCCTGTCGAAATGGAATTTCCCATGAAGCTCGAGGCAGAGAAAGTTATGTAAGAATTCTAGAAACTGCTCGACTAGGCATTTTATGAATACGTGCAGATGCTAATGCATCTTCATTGCACGGTTAATTTATGCATTTTAAGGGAAGAGAGAGGTTAAATAAACGCGAAGTTACTTAAATATATTAACTCGCTAAGACAACCAAATAAATACGTAGCTTCGGCAGAAGGTCCCAGCTGGAGGTGATGATCTTCAGCTGATGTTGGATGCTGCGTCGAGGCGGGGACGAGGTGGCCGACGATGAGACGACAGACGCTGAAGGCTGACGGAAGGTAGTTAGCTGAAAAGTACGTCGTGGCGCATTTTTTTTTTCTCGCCGCAAAGTATTCCTCTCGCATGAAGACAAAAAGATAAGAAGAAAAATAAGCAAATAGTACAAAAAAATGCGAGTGACCCTGACGCTTAGGTGAAGGATTCTCCTCCTGGCTGCCCAATAGAGGGGATTTCATTTTATAAATCCGCTCTCCGTACCGCGATAGTAACGTGGAAATATCCGCCACGTTACAACACCCCCCCGTTAAACAAGGCATAGGGTTTTCCTTTTATAAAAAGGAAACGGCAGGGCTTGCTTTACCTTACTTCGTGTACTAAATACGGCAGCCAGAATACCTTCATTCCTCCACGTCTTAGAGTACTCAAATAATATGCTGAAAAAAAAATATCAAAATAAAATTAGCTTGTTTTGTAAAGGTCCACTAGGCAAAAGAAATAATAACTAGGTGATTGATCTCTAAAAACTGAACTTTATTTTACGCCTAGAAGGCAGTACACGCTCCTTAGGCAAAATAAAATACATAAAGACTTAAACGCCCTGAGGCAATCGAGAAAAAAGGGAAATCAACAATAATATTTTTTTTTTTATTGGTAGGGCCATTAGGCAACAAAAGAAATCACGCCTTCAGGCATCTACATCGTGTTCGGATAATCCGGAAAGTGATCCTGGTAGGCACGCGTCAGTCCTTGGGGCCCTTCACCGGGTCCATTCTTCCTCGGTGACCCTGCTGCAAGAAGTAAGCCTCGGCGCACTTCGGGCAGTCGGCCTGGGTGTGCTCAGTATAATCGCACCCCCTACAGAACCTTCGGCGTGGCCCCGGGCAGGCTGGGTACTAGTGCTCGAATGCCCAGCAATTCGAGCACACACCGGCGTATGAGGGTGGACGGTCCGGCGGAGGCGTCGGGCGGCGTCGTCGTTCCCTCCGCAATCCTGCCGGAGGTCCGCCGCTCGTCGTCGGGGCCGCAGCACCGACTGAGGCCAGGCTGGTTGATGGAGTTGACGGCTTCGAAGCGGGGGGCGCCAAAGGCAGGGCCGTCGGAGGCTGAGGCCTCGGAGCTGGTGGCACCGGAGGCAGGGCCAGCTGAGGTGGTATGGGCGAGAGTCGCCGAGAGCTGATCGGCCGGAGGAGAGGTGGACTCGGCGCTCTTTCCGAACTCGTCGTCGAGTCATCGTCGCTGTCCAGCTCGCGCGTGATTCGCCAGAGCTGGGCGAGTCTCGGCATTTTCCTGTGAAGAAGAAGGGCGGTTATAAGGTTTGAGGTCGGCAACGCTAGTTTTGGCTACTATTTTTCCCGAGGCATTAGCGAGCATATAAACGGTTGGAGATAGAACCTTTGCAATCTAATAATTACCTTCGTATTTAAGCGCCAATCCGGCACTTAGTCCTTGGGCGGCCGAGGATAATACATGGTATTTTCTCCAAACCCGATCACCTAATTTGAAAGTGCGCTCGCGTCGGTTTTTATTAAAGTAGGTAGCTTGACGGTTAGATGCTTCCTCGATATTTTTAGAAACGGAATCACGGAGGGCAGATAATTTTTTCATCCGTTCTTCCCATTCCTCGGTAGAGTTAGGCACGACTTCTAACTCAGGATTATGACTTACGGTATTTTCCGGCATACGGGGCTCTCGATCAAAATTAAGGAAGGCAGGAGAGACTTTCGTAGAGGAATGTACGGCAGAATTTACGGCAAGTCGAATCTTTGGCAAATGGACGTCCCACTCTCGATAGTTTTCTTCGACAAAGGCAGAAATCATGGTTTTCACGACTCTATTTACCCATTCAATCGGGTTTGCCTGGGGGTGATAGGCAGGAGTGGTGGAATGTTTGATCCCGTATTCGCGTAATTTCTCCGAAAGAGCTTTATTTACGAACTCGGTCCCATTAGCTGTGTGAAACACTTCGGGAGCGCCATAACGGAAAACTATGTTTTCTTCTAACGCAGTTATGATAGCTTGAGCGTTCGCACGCCTGAGAGGCACTAATTCCACCCAGCGAGAGATAAGAAAATCGACTTTTTGAGGTCGGCAGCGGACCAACTATATCGGCAGCAACTATCAGCCAGGGCTGTTCAATTACGCGTTGGCCCATCAACCCTGTCGGACCTGACTGTTCGACTTTACCAGCTTGACAGATTAGACATTCTCTGACATACCTAGATGTATCTTCGTAATTCCCTGGCCAATAGAAATTTTCGGTGATTCGACGAAAAGTCTTGGCTACACCTAGGTGGTCGGCTGAAGGCTTGGAGTGAGCATCTTCTAATGCTCGGAGGTGGAGATTTTCCGGCAAAACCAATTTCCAACTAAGGAGATCGCCAACCGTGTCCTCAATCAAAGGTTCTAGCCGGTATCGGAATAATTTGCCATCAACTATTCGCCAGTCGGGAAATTTAATAGGCTCAGTACTAACTCGTGCTAATTTTCACTCGTACCAAGAATTGGTTGCTATGCTAACTACCGCTATTTCCTCCGCGTCATCCGAGAACATACATGACAAGGCATCGGGCAGCTGGTGCAAGGCACCTTTACGATGGATAATTTCCATATCGTCTTGCGCTAAGCGCATCGCCCAGCGGGCCAGTCGTCCGGTTGGGTTGCGGAGATTTTTCAATCATCGAAGGGAGCTGTGATCGGTTATTACCGTAAAATGAGTTCCCTCTAAATATTGCCTATATTTTTCCACGGCCCATATAACCGCCAGGCATTCAAGTTCGGTGGCCGAGTAATTACGCTCGGCCTTAGATAATGAACGAGAAACATAGGCAATAATTTTCTCTTCCCTGTCGTGTTCCTGGGTTAACGCCGCGCCTAGTCCAGTGGTGCAGGCGTCTGTTTGTAATGAAAAAGGCAACTCGAAGCGCGGGTGAGCTAAAACGGGAGCGGTGGTTAAAGCAGTTTCAGTGCCGCAAAGGCACTTTTCTGGTCGCCTTCCCATTCGTACTGAACATTTTTACGGGTCAATCTAGTGAAGGGTTCTACTATTTCTGAGAAATTCGGAATGAAACGTCTATACCAAATAGCCATACTATTTAACCTGCGCAACTGTTTTAAATTTTTAGGGGCAGGGTATTCCACTATTGCACAAATCTTTTCTGGATCTGGTTTTAAACCTTCCGTATCTATCAGATAACCTAAATAACGAACGCACCATTCGACGAAATTCGCATTTATCCCTATTGACTACTAACCCTGCTTCCGAAACATTAATAAGAACTTCTTCTAGAAACTCTAAATGTTGCTCGAAGGTCTCGGTTACTATTATTAAATCATCGAGATAGGCAAACACATTAGGTTCCATTTCGGGGCCGATGAATTTGTCAACTAACCGCTGAAAAGTCGCGGGGGCATTTGAAAAACCGAACGGCAGTACATTCCATTGAAAAAGGCCCTTTCCAGGCACCGTAAAAGCAGTAATTTCTTTACTGTCAGCAGCCATTGGAATCTGGTGATAGGCACTTTTAAGTCAATGGTAGAAATATATTTGGCGGCACGGAGTTTCTCTAAAATTGCGTCGATATAACGTAAAGGATAGGCATCCTTCTTCGCAGCGGCATTTAGTTTGCGAAAATCAATAACCATGCGTCGTCGTCGACCAGAGGTAATCATTACGATAGAACTTGACCAGGGACTCTGAGAATGCTTGATTCTACCTGATTCTAAAAGTTCGTCCACCTCCTTATACATCTCTTGACGCACCAGTTCGGAAACTAAGTAATACCGTTGTTTAATAGGTGGATGACCTTGGACGTCTATTTTATGTTCCGTGAGATTAGTTAAACCCGGACGATCCGACGGAGGCGGCAAGACTCGCGTGACTAGATCTTCGACAATCTGTCTCTGTTCGTCTGTAACCCCAACAATAGCCGCTCACGACGCAGGCATGGAGGTAGACTTTACAAATTCACCGCTTTCACCGGAAGGCAGCGACCACGAGGCAGTGTCGAACGATACAACGAACTGAAAGTCTTTGAGAAAGTCCATCCCCAATATACAATCATAAACTAGGCAAGGCATTAAACGGACTTCTACTGAGCGAACCATTGAACCTATCCGAATATCCAAAGGGACCTTTCCTCGGATGATAGCTCGCGAGCCATCAGCTAACCTAGCGACCGAAGGGATGAGATCTTTCTCATTTATTTGCATAGAAGACAAAATCTTCTCGCCCATATAAGTATACATCGAATCGCTATCTACTAAGGCAGAATATGATAAAGCCCCTATCCGCATAGGCAAAAAAAAAATCGCGATTCGCTAGGAGGTTCCTTAGCAGAGGCACAATATTCACAAGAACATGCTATATCGGATTTCTGAGGTTCTAATTGTTCGAAGGGAGCGACGGTGACCCGTACCGGCGCCCTCTCCGTCCGTTTCCCCGGAGTGCGCGACGTTCAACGCAGCTAACATTTTGACAAGAACGCGTAGTCACGTCCGGTGCTGCACACCAATAGCACTTTAAATTTTTCTTATCCTGTGCTTCCTGCTGGGGACTACTTACTGGTTGCGCTTGCGCAGTAACATTCGCCTTTACCTCTGAAGAAATGGAGTCATTTTCTTCCGATTTGGGGGTAGCAGGTAATTTACTCATTGGTGGTTAGGCAGGCACATTTGTGACATTCGCGATGAGAGAGGAGTTCGACGTAGAATTTTTATTGTTGCCATTTCTCCTTTTTCTATTTGGAGTAGGATGCCCCGACGGCGTGAAGTTTGGAGAGGTAGAATTATTCGTCTCGTAAGCTGCCGCTACCGAAGAATGTTTGTGACTGGCCGGCGCGTTATAAGCGTGCTTGGGGAATAGAGAGTCTCGAGGCGAAGGGGGAGGCCAATACTCTCGGCTTAGCAATCGAGCCGCTTCTAACTGCTCCCCCTTTGCTTCTAATTCCTTCAGTGTTCTAACTTGGTCTCTCTCTATTTTCGACCGATAAGTTGGGTGCAGATTCGCATAGGCAAAGTCTATTTGTTCTTCGAGAAAATACGTGGGAGAGACATAATTCATAACGTGCCTCAGGCCCACTAAATAATCGGCAATTGCCTCATCAGGACCCTGCGTCCGTCGCCTAACTTCTTCGCGAATGCGAAGCTGGAAATTTACCCCCCCGAAACGTCTACAGAATGCGACTACGAACTCCTTCCATCCTGACCACCGGGGTCGTTCTAAACGATACCATTGCAAGGCAAGTTCTGATAAAAGGTGAGGCAAGGAGTCGAGGAGATCTAATTCCGTCAGGCGAGTACCAGATCTAAACTCGTTAACGCGTAGCAAAGACTCTTCCACGCTGTGATCTCGCCTACCATCGAATTGTAACTTCCATTTTCGAACTATTTCTCCCGCGTGAAAAGTCGAGGAAGGCAAGTCAGTCGAATTAAAACCAGTATTATAGTTATTATTAATACTGGGTTCGTATTGAGGTTTGGAGGCACTGAAGGCAACGACGGTATCCCTCTCATAGATGCCTCGTTGGGTACGTTCGGCAGGGAAGGCCGTCTACTTTCTGACAGGCCGTGACTCATCGACGTCACCGGTATATCTAAGGGGGATTAATAACCCGCTGTAACTCTCCCGCCCAGGACACTGCCGAGTAATCTCTAATCGTTGAGTTCACCGCCCTCGTAGTATTAATTAATGACCGATGCCCTATAAAAGAAAAGGGTTCCGAATATCGAGGTGTATATCCGGACTGAGTCGGCGTTTCCATCGCGAAAGTATCGTTCCGTAACACCGAAAAGACTCCAAACGAAAGCGATGTTTTATTCACCGCCGACCGATTATTTACAACATTTGTATATCGCGCCTCGCTAAACGTGGGGACGGTCGCCGACGTCGTCGTCGTAGGCACCGGCGTGTTCCTCGCCCCGCTGTACGTTATTTGCATGTCAAACGACAGCGAAACCTGTGAGGTAATCGGGAGAGCAGGCACATTACTCACGGCGCCAGACACCGTCATGTCCACGGGTACCGCTGGTACAACCACTACTTCGGCAGAGGAGGAAGGTCCCGGCACGGGTGCGGTATCGCTAGCTTCCCAAGATTCGTCTGATGTTGTAGCCTAAGTTGAAACCGTACTAATCTATAGCGACGTTCGGCTACCGAGCCTTCAACGTTAAGGGCTAAACATCTCATCGCGGCGTTTAAATCCGGCTCTCCGAGACTATCCACCCACTCAATAATCTCCTCACCGCCTTGAGTGGCCATTATTTCGGCTAAATCGTTGCAAACCGCGTTAAAAGCAATTATATCTCGATACGCGTTGTGCACGCCACAACAGGCACCGCACCTATTAATAGGCAAAATATTGATAAGTTATCGTAATTAATACGAGGTAACGCACCAAACTATTCGTGAAGTTTTCCGACATGTAAAATTAGAAGGTATTTCAACCAAACTAATTTTCTTAATGCGGTCTTACACCTAGTGGCTCCTGAGGTCAAAATGAGCTATAAAAAAAAGAAAAATGTAGTTTAAACAAAATACAATATATATACTATAAATATACACTATTTCTGATAATATGGCCAAGACTTAATCTGTAGACCAATTTTACACAGAGATATAGCATTTTCAATTTTTTTCAATTGGCGTAACTTTAAAAAAAAACTATTCCATTGATTTTCATGGGAGAGGAACTAAATTACTTGAAATTCATGCAGTTATGGCAGGAAGAGTTGGAAAAATAAAAGTCTGAAAATTAATATTTTTTTTATGGAAAAACTGCTTTAAATTCATGAATTTTATGAATTTTTATGTTTCTTTGTGGATTTTACCATTTTAAAATTATTTAATAAAATATTTTTCATATTTCCAACTCTTTCTGCCATAGATGAATAAATTTCAAGTAATTCAGGCCCTCGCCCATCAAAATCAATGAAATAGTTTTTTGTTAAAGTAACGCCAAACCTTAACTAGGGGGGCTACGCCCCCCAGCGTGCCTTCGCCCCCCCCCCCCCCGCCCCAACACACACCGGCGACCTGCGTGCATGAATACCTATACTGCAGCAGTCGTAACGGCTACGCTAGGTACCTCGGCTCACGGTCGTACACACTTTCCGGACCTATGTATACTACCGTGCCTCGGCTAGGCTGCGTTCGCACACCAAGAACAACGGAAAAACACATGCGACTCGTGCGACCGCGAGGTATAAGATATATCTATATATATATATGATCGCGCGCGCTTTCTGCTACTGCTGAGCAGCGTGGCGTGCCGTCAGCCGTGGCTCACATGTGTCCATGGCGTGTGTTGTCAACAATAAAATCTTCTGGCTCCCGGCGTCCCCAGCGATGACTGTGGCTGCTGTAGTATGCCGCCCTGGTGAATCGTGTTCGCCCTTTCATCGTGTTCGTCGATTGCCGATGATTCGTCGGAGACGGGAAGGCAGTGTGTCAGCGGCGAGAGCAGATTTAGTAAGCATTTTCTCGTTCCTAACCTCTCTGATGGGTGAGCTGATGGTACTTTTGCTTGTTGCAGGTATACGTGGCAGCGAGAGTAGTGTAAACGACGGGCACTGCTGCAGACTGTTTCTTGGGTGTGAAAATGTTGTCGGAGTCATCTATTTATTAATTATATGTGGTTTTTAGTGCTCAACTTTCCTTGTTTGGCTCTTACACTAGTGACTATGTGTACAGTTAAGCTGCTGCTTGTGTCTTCAGCGTCTTCAGTGAAACAACGGTTTAAGGTCTCCACCAGTTCTTCCCCTCTAGTTGTTACAGGAACCTGGTACAGTGAGTGAACAACAGCCATTGCTGCAGACTTTTCTTTTGTATGGTATGTTTTTTTGAATCATCTATTTATTAGTCATATGTGGTTTTTAGGTGCTCAACTCTCCTCGCTTGTCCCCCAGAATAAGGGCTGATCTGCTGTTCATGCGCTTTGCTGATCCCTATGCTGAGGCAGTCCCTGATATTGAAACACAATTGACGGTCTCTGTCAGTACTTTCCTCCTAGGTGGTGTGGTTACTGACACAGTGGATCGCTGTTAGATGATTCTCAGCAGACTGGCATCCATGGAGTAGTGCCAGCCTAGACCTTCCAGCCCTATTTTGCAACTTCTGCAGTTCTAAGTGGTCTTCGAGTGTTAGTGTTTTAAAGTGTGAGGGGATAGGTAATAGGAACTGGGAAATATTATAAAAGTGCTGTGTGTGTTGTTAAATGCGATAAAGGTAGGTAGTTGTCCCTGGTAATATTAGCTCGTCTATTTAATTTCTAAGTTTAGTCAGGGTGTAAGAACTCGCTTCAGGGTATCTGTTGTATTAAAATACATCATTATGTATTTCGCAGACTTCTACCCAGTGGGACTTGCCTATTTAATAGTTTTCTACATGCTGTAAGACTGAGTCAGCTAGAAAATTGCATTCTTTATGCATTGAAATTTACCATATTACAACATTTATAGCTCATAGATTACACAAAAGTTTTTTTTGTACACATGATATTCCCTTAACATGTACGTATATAATATTACACAATTTTGATTCTTTTAGTTCAATCGCTTAGGTCCAGGGAACATAGTTAGTAGGTTAAGTTGGGTAATCTTATATCAAATTTTTAAAATTTGTTATTAAAAATCTTTTTGTAGAAAACAGGGAAATAGATATTTTGTTTCTTTAATTATTCTTCCAATGTGTTTATCCCATTGAATATTGTAATCAAATGTAATTTTGTATCTTATTATTATGTTTTTGTAATTATATTATCTTTGGAATGTTATGCCGATTTTTTCCATTTTATTTAGAGCTATTGTATCGAATACTTCTATGTAAATCTAATTCTGTGAAATAATAAGCGAAAATTCACTATACGTGTATTGGGGTATTAAAAATCATGTTTATACGTTTAGATGATCCAGAAATTATTGTACATAAAAATGTTAATTGCGAATAAGTTTTGTTTAAACTATATCTATATGCTTCGTTAAAAATATTACTTATGTCGCAGCAATTTACTATCAACTGATAAGAATTTTTCTATCGGTCTTACAGTCTTACAAATTAAATTAAAATAATTAATATTTATGGTAGTCAGATTGCCCTTGTTTATAATCACCCCCGCAGAATCTGAAATAAAAACTTAATTAAAACCTGGAAAAAAATTTGTTAGCAAAGGACGATCTGACTGCCCACCACCACCACATTGTCCAACATTTCGAGTCCGCTCCGACTCCTCCTCAGCGACTGAAATGAAACCCGCGATACACCTCCATATATACCCCCATACCCCCTTCTTTTTTCTTACCCCCACCACCATCCTCATTCCCCTCTCCAACTTTCCATTCTTACTTAAATTAATAAAGAATGATAAATGTTATATAATTTACTTGACTCTATCATTAAATTTACATTATTCTGATTTCTTAGAATGTGAATACTTCAAAGGCTTTCCCTCTTATATTTGTTCTTAAACCCTTGTTCCAAAATATCCACACTCCCCAAATCGAAAGAATGCAAACTATTTAAACAATGTTCTTTCAAACCCGATGTACAACTTGAGATGCGTAAACTATATTGATGTTCATATATTCTCTTTTTCAAATATCTACCCGTTTGACCAATATAACAACCATTACAATCCCTACAATTAATTTTATAAACTACTCCCGATTTTAAACATTTATCATCCTTGTCTTTAAAAATCCTAAATAACCTTTCTAAATTATTATCGTTTCTAAAGAAAACTTGAATATTATGTTTACTAAAAATCCTTCTAATCCTTTCCGACAGACCTCTAACATATGGTAAATTAAATATGCGTTCTTCCCATTTCTATTCCTTGTTTGATTATCTACCCGCTGCTTCAATCCACCATTATAAATTTCCCACACTCTCTCATCAATCATTTTGTCAATAAATTTTACCGGATAACTATTCTTAATAAATGTTTCTCTAACTAAATTTAAATTCTTTTTCCTAAAATCTTTATGTGACAATTTAATCGCTCTGTCAATGACACCTTTGATCGCACCTGTCTTGTTTCCGAATTGGTGGTGAGAATCAAAATTCAAAAATCTACCTGACCATGTAGGTTTTCTATACCAATCTAATTTCACTCTATTATTATTAACTCTAATGACTCTAATATCTAAAAAAACTCAATTGATCATCTTTCTCAACTTCTTTTGTGAATTTAATTCTATCATGGATAGAATTAAACACATCCACCATTTCATTCACAAAACATTCAGGTACAACTGCAAAAATGTCATCAACATATCTTTTAAAAACAATTGGCTGAAAAACCAACTTAGACAAAGCAACACTTTCCAATTTTTCCATTACTAAATTGGCTATAACAGGTGACAAAGGTGATCCCATTGGACAACCATATCTTTGCTCATATAAACTATTATCAAAAGAAAAAATTGTGTTTTTAAAAACCAAATTAAGTGCCTTTATAAATTCATCTTTTGTTAAACTAGTATGTACTTTAATTTCAGACCATTTATCTTGTATAATATCATTTAACAACTCTAAAGGTATATTTGTAAACAAAGATACTAGATCCAGTGAAACCATCCTATGATCATTCGGAATAATAATATCTTTCATTATATCATAAAAACTCCAACTATCTTTAATATATGAATTTGTTTTACCCACTATCTTGAACAATATATTAGATAAAAATCTAGCAAGTCTATACGTCGGTAAATTTATCGATGATATTATTATTCTATATGTCAACTGTTCTTTGTGAATCTTAGGAAGCCCGTAACATTTAGCTACAGTGCCATTTTCACATTTTAAATATTTAAACATACTATCTTTAATATAAGCTTTCGTTTTCCAATGCAACAATAATTCTTTCAATTTATCTTGTAGTCTATTGATATGTGGATTCCTAATTTTCACGTAAGTGGTATCATCATCCAACATAAGTTGAATTTTATTAATATAATCCCTTTTATCTGAAACTACAGTTACATTTCCTTTATCTGCTTTTTGGAAGATCATATTCGGATTCTCTCTCAAGAATTTCTTCGTTATTTTTAATTCATGGAATAAATTACTGTTCAAATAATTATCAAATCTATGTTCTCTTTTAAAATTATCAATAACTTTAACTAAAGAACTCCTACATTCTTTTCTAAACTCTATATTAAAACTACTCATACTACTTTCTACCTCAGCGATGATATTCTTGATCGGAAGAGATTTACTTGAATATGATATTCCAAATTTAGCACCCTATGACATGATATTTACCACTTCTTTTGGTATTACTTTGTCAGTTAAATTTCTAAACCAATCCTTATTAACATTGTTAGTTTGATTGACCTGAGAGTATTTTCTATGCTTTAAATATTCAAATTTTCTTTTTAATTTACTCCTATGGTTATATTTTATTTTTTCAAAGTGCCTGTTTTGACGACGAAAAAATTCTTGCAAATCATTCTGTTCTACTTTGTTATATAAATATATTTCAAGCTCTAATAAATATTTATTCAAACGATTAATTTCAAAATTTAAATCTCTAATTTCTAAGATAAGTAATTTATTTTTGAAAAAGGAAATATTTTTCCGTAGATCATAAGAAACTCTTTTGTTGTAATCCCGATAAAAACCCTTATCATCAAATTTTTTCTCAATATGTTTAGGAAAAATATTTGATTTTTTACACCTTAGAAGAAAAGTGAGTTGCTCCTTTAAAATTATAATCCTTAAAATCATTTTTACCCATTTTGAGCAATAACCTTTCACCACCTTCCCATAAATCCCATATATATCTCTAAAAAACATTCTATCCCACCTTTAATAGACCTTAGATTTATCGTTAAAAATATTACTTATGTCGACTGCAATTTACTATCAACTGATAAGAATTTTTCTATCGGTCTTACAGTCTTACAAATTAAATTAAAATAATTAATATTTATGGTAGTCAGATTGCCCTTGTTTATAATCACCCCCGCAGAATCTGAAATAAAAACTTAATTAAAACCTGGAAAAAACTTTGTTAGCAAAGGACGATCTGACTGCCCACCACCACCACATTGTCCAACGTTTCGAGCCCGCTCCGGCTCCTCCTCAGGGACTGAAATGAAACCCGCGATACACCTCCTTATATACCCCCATACCCCCTTCTTTTTTCTTACCCCCACCACCATCCACATTCCCCTCTCCAACTTTCCATTCTTACTTAAATTAATAAAGAATGATCATTGTTATCTAATTTACTTGACTCTATCATTAAATTTACATTATTCTGATTTCTTAGAATGTGATTACTTTCAAGGCTTTCCCTCTTATATTTATTCTTAATCCCTTGTTCCAAAATATCCACACTCCCAAAATCGAAAGAATGCAAACTATTTAAACAATGTTCTTTCAAACCCGATATACAACTTGAGATGCGTAAACTATATTGATGTTCATATATTCTCTTTTTCAAATATCTACCCGTTTGACCAATATAACAACCATTACAATCCCTACAATTAATTTTATAAACTACTCCCGATTTTAAACATTTATCATCCTTGTCTTTACAATTACTAAATAAACTTTCTAAACTATTATCGTTTCTAAAGAAAACTTGAATATTATGTTTACTAAAAACCCTTCTAATCCTTTCCGACAAACCTCTAACATATGGGAAACTAAAATATGCGTTTTTTCCATTTCTATTCCTTGTTTGATTATCTACCCGCTGCTTCAATCCACCATTATAAATTTCCCACACTCTCTCATCAATCATTTTGTCAATAAATTTTACCGGATAACTATTCTTAATAAATGTTTCTCTAACTAAATTTAAATTCTTTTTCCTAAAATCTTTATGTGACAATTTAATCGCTCTGTCAATGACACCTTTGATTGCACCTGTCTTTTGCTAGGTCTTTTTATAGGTCTAAGCGATCAGGAATCCATTTTATATGAAAATTTTAAATGGGAAAAGTTTTGATTAAATGTTATCTATAACTTTGGATCGAATATGTTTGTGTAAAATCAAATTCTGCCAAGTTTTATCCTAAAATCGTCCATTTTATGCATATTTTGACGTTTAAAATCGTTTTTATAAGTCTAACTCGACAGGAGTTGATTTTACACGAAAATGTTAAATAGAAAAAAGTTTTGCTTAAATATTATCTACAACTTTTATATTTAACATTTTTGTATAAAATCAAATCTTGTCAAGTTATAGCCGAAAATCGTCCATTTTATGTATATTTAGGCGTTAAAAATCGTTTTTATGAGTTTAACTCGTCAGGAATTAAATGTAAAAAAAGAATGTTTAACAGGAAAACGTTTTGTTTTCATATTATCTATAACTTATACATTTAACATTATTGTTTAAAATCAAATGCTGTAAAGGAATAGCAACAAAACGACTATTTTTGATGATTTTAGCGGTTTTTTCGCTATTACATTGTTAAATATTATTAATAGAAAAAAATTTCCTATGTGAAAAAGACGTGTTTTAATTAGTTTTAGCAGATACATCTGTTGTTTTTTGACGTAAAATTAATTTTGTTCACATTATGTTCAAAAATCGATTTTTTCAAATTTTTATTTGCTTTGGCGTTTTTTTTTTGTTGATCGATTCGGCTCGGTATAAGACTGGAGCTTACTTATTGTTAGATGAGTATCTGGGTCAAAATTCGTTAAGATCTATTGGAAATTCGCAGAGATATTCCATAAACTTGACTACATACGAACGGACATACACACATACACCATAAAAAATGCCTAAAATGAACAAATTCTGGGTGGAAAATAGTTTTTATGCAACAAATTGTTCGTTTTTGAAGTGTTACAATTTTCGCTCTAGCGAAAATATAAGGCTCTCCCGAGAAGCGGTCGTACCTAAGAAATGACATTTTGGAAATAAGCCTACAAAGAAAAATACCATAAAACTTCAAAAATAACCAGCCATTAGGTTCCCAATTTTTTTCCTTCATGAAACTCAGTTTCCTGTACACCTAAGATATGTTCTTCTATATAAATATGTTGAAATAGAAGCTCTGACACCTTGCATGCATCCGTTCCTTTAAAAGTTATTGCTAATCTAACAGCATGCGTTCCATTCAAAGTTATTGCTAACAATCTGTCCTTCGCTTTTGTACTTTTGATTCATCCACTGTTGAGTCACTTTTTAACACATTGTACTGAGTTATATTATTATTTATGATACTAAGATTAATGTAGAATATGCAGCAGGTCTTATGAAATATGAAATCCTAATCGCAACTTAAGAAGCCATCACTGTTATGGCCAAAAGTACATAAATACATAAAAGCCGATAAGCCCATTTTGTCAATGATCACTTGATTGCACATATTGTATATTAAATATATCTTGAATTCAAGCCTGTTTTATATATTTCTTGTGTGCTAAGCAGGCTTGTCGCTTTCCTGCGTAGATACATCTTGACACTTATTGTAATTCACAACTCTTCTGAATTGAATTATATCCTATAGTAAGCTAAACTCAATTATTTCACTTTCATCTTTTTTAGAAAAAAGATGTATTTATTTTTATCCGTAAAGAATTATTACAGCTTCTTCCTTCGAATACTTAACTAAATCCACTTGCTTTTCTGTATCAACTGTCATACTGCAATCTCATGCATCTTGAACTGAAGCTATAATTTACAAATTTAAACAAAACTGTCACTGCACGCTTGTATTATAATCACAATTATAAATACTTTTACATATATATCTTCACATATAATTCATGAAATTTTCAGTCCTAAATTCACTTATGAATACAAATAATAAAACATTATGAAAAAAATCTTTCTATTTGAGGAAGCCAAAACTCTGCAAAACAAACTGTTGAAATCACCTAGTTATGTATCTCCGCTCATTTGAGCTTTTGAGCTGCCGGCTGTGCGGCTGTGCCACTGTGTTTACACTGGCATTAGTTATACCGGGTGACCCATTTTAAAACCACCAGGCAAATATCTCGAAAACTAAGGGAGATGGAAAAAAACTTTTAATACAAAAGTTGTAGGATTCAGAGGGGCCCAACTGATCGTGACCTTGGTTATGACCTTGCGGTCAATGATCAAGGTCATTTGTAGGTTAAATCGATTTTTTCAAATGGGAACCCCTATTTTTGACCTCGTAAATGGAAAGAGCGGAAAATTTGACTATTTTTACTATTATCAATATTTACCAGGGTTACCCACTTATATCAAATAATAACAAAAGTTAATAAGTGTTGACCATCTGTATCCAATAGTGACCGGTAGTATTCAGCATTGATCGGTAATAGTCAATAATTATTATTGTTTACGTCAAATTGTTTTCAAATTGAGCATACTTATATTGGCACAGAAAATTAAACTTTTTCGTTTTAAAATATTGTTTAGTATAATAACATATTATTTCTTTTGTGGTGTGTTTTAATAAATAATTGCATTTACAACTAAAAAAGAATGCCTGACTATTCTGCTAATGAAATAGTTGACATTCTCCTTATTTTAGGAGAATGTCGACGAAACTATCGAGAGGCAAGCAGATTGTATCGTGCTCGGTTCCCTCAACGACAACATCCTGATCATACGGTAATACGTGACATTGAACTGCGCGGTCGACAAGGAAACGTCGTTCGAAGAAGGAGGACACTGATTGAACACGATTATGAAAATAATCCTCGCTTTCTTGCTGTTCTAGCCATGGTACATTTAAATGTTCATGTCAGTTTACGCGAAATCGAGTTAACAATGGGTATTCCAAGATCTACGGCCAGTAGATATTTACGATATGCGCGTTACCATCCTTACCACATTACTCTAAATCAAGCTTTAACTGTGGAAGATTATCGACGGAGAATAACATTTTGCCAATGGGCAACACAACAAATTACTGATGATGAAAATTTCTTTAACAATGTTCTTTTTAGCGACGAGGCTACATTTCAGAGTACTGGTATGTTGAATCGCCATAATTGCCACTACTGGTCTCCTGTTAATCCTCATTGGATGCGAGAAGTTGATCATCAGCATCGCTGGAATGTAACGGTACGGTGTGGTATTATTAACGGATGTCTGATTGGGCCTTATTTTTTTGAAGGTCACGTAACTCAACATACTTATTTACAGTTGCTGAGAGACGAGCTGCCACTCTTTCTAGAAAACGTTGATCTCCATACAAGGGCCAGAATGTGGCTACAACAAGATGGTGCCCCTCCACATTATGCCAGAATTGTCAGAGATTTTCTTAATGAAAGGTTTAACGGTCGATAGATTGGTAGAGGAGGTCCCGTAGCATGGCCACCGAGATCACCAGATCTGACATCTCCAGATTTTTATTTATGGGGCTTCCTAAAAAATACAGTCTACCGCAACAGGCCAACTACAAGAGATGACATGATTCAAAGGATTACACAAATCTGCTTAAGTATTCCACGTCAAGTATTATTAAATACTGTTAGAAACTTTAAAAGGAGAATCGAATGTTGTCAACAAGTAAATGGTGCAACTTTTGAGCATCTTCTTCAGTAAATGGTGACCGAGACACTTGGATCCTATGACTAAATACACATGAACGTGGAATTTTCCAATGAATTTTTAGCTGGCCTGATCATCCCCGACCTTGCCTTAACTGGCCGGGTCATCTCCGATCTTGCCTTAACTGACCGGGTCATCTCCGACCTTGCCTTAACTGGCCGGGTCATCTCCGACCTTGCCTTAACTGGCCGGGTCATCTCCGACCTTGCCTTAACTGGCCGGGTCATCTCCGACCTTGCCTTAAGGTGATGTTATATACCGACATAATTTTAAAAAGAGTACATCGCATGAAAATACCAATAGAATCATCCACAAAAAATTCTGAGTATAGTATTTACATATACGGAGCGCCTGACAGACGTGTTTTTCCAAAAAAATGATCAGAGTTTATTTAATTAAATAAAAACCGTACTGTCGGTAAGTAGGAATCTGCAATTGACCTATTTTTAAAACGAGCACAGCTAACGAAAATACTAATAGAATCGCTCAAAAAAATTTCTGAATATAGTGTTTACGTGTCCGGAGCGCCTGACAGTCGTCTTTTTCCAAATAAACGTTTGAATGTTGATTTAAAAAATATTGAAATCAGGGTATCACATCACCTTAACTGGCCAGGTAATCTCCGACCTTGCCTTAGGTGACCGGGTCATCTCCGACTTTGCTCTTAACTGCACGGAAACTGACCATAACTTTGACCATGACCTTGACCCAAGGTCATATCAGAATTTTTCGGTTTTTCTATTTACGAGGTCAAAAGTGAGGGTTGCCGTTAAACAAAATTGATTTAACCTTCAAACGACATCATCCTTGACCTCAAGTTCATGGTCAAGGTCACGATCAGTTGGGCCCCTCCAAACACTACAACTTCTGTATTTAACACTCGTATGCGTAATTATGGGAATGTTTGGATGCGTTGATTGATTTTGATTTTAAACATGACCATGACCATGACCATGGTCATGGCCTTGACTCAAGGACATATCTACACGTAAAATTTTCCGCTCTTTCTATTTACGAGGTCAAAAGTGGGGGTTCCCATTTGAAAAAATCGATTTGACCTTCAAATGACCTTGATCATTGACCTCAAGGTCATCACCAAGGTTACGATCAGTTGGGCCCCTCTGAACCCTATAACTTTTGTATTTAACAATTTGTCTTGTATACCTAATTATGGGAATGTTTTGATGCGTTTATTGATTTTGATTTTAAACATGACCATGGCCATGACCATGACCTTGACTCAAGGACATATTTGAACGTAAAATTTTCCGCTCTTTCCATTTACGGGGTCAAAAGTGGAGGTTCCCATTTGAAAAAATCGATTTGACCTTCAAATGAACTTGATCATTGACCTCAAGGTCATAACCAAGGTCACAATCAGTTGGGCTCCTCTGAACCCTACAACTTTTGTATTAAAAGTTTTTTTCCATCTCCCTTAGTTTTCGAGATATTTGCCTGGTGGTTTTAAAATGGGACACCCGGTATATATAGGTATAGGTACAAAAGGGAGTATTAATATAGTGAATTGCTATCGAATTTCAGTCACGGGATAGTCACTTTACTAGAAGCAGAAGTGGAAAATGGTCACAAGACGATTCCACTGGATTTCGAATTCCACAATATGGTTTATTTAATTTTTATAATAAATACTGTATGGAAATTTAATTATTTTTTTCATCCTTATATAAGGATTTATATAAGTATATACTTATATAAATAATGTTTTTTGATATTTTATAACACATTTAAGTAAATAACGTTTTCCTATCAGAAGTCTATAAAAATGGCAAAAAACAAGAAAATCAATTTTCTCGTCATTTTAAAGATAGTAACCTCTTTCAGCGGTTTATTTAAAATTTTTTTAATTATTGATCCAAACTATAGTTTTTTTAGGTTCGAAATAACATATAATCAAAAAATTCAATAAAAAAAGATTTGATTTTTCAAAATTTTTATGTGTAAGATCGCCTTAATAAAGAAAGAGGACGACACCAAAAAGTCCGCCTTCGTTCCCAAAATAAATTTAACCACTCTCGGATAATTACGGCAGAAAATCTATTCCAAATCAAAAATTGCTGTTTAAATCACTTCTATTATCTTACAACAATTTACTAGGCAAAAAGGCAAATTGTTGTTCACTCGAAACAATACTGCTAAATTGAATTTGAAGAAATATTACCAAAACTTGTGCGACAATTAAAGTTGAAAAAAAAGGGAAAGCTAAATATAAATCAGTTATCAAAAGCTTTGAACTTCAAAGAGAAAAAAAATGTTTAAAGTCGTAATTTATCACAATACTAACCGAGTCTATTTTAGTTACAACGAAAGCTTATTTTTATGAAATCGATTAATCTAAAGGCAACTAAGATTTTACACTATTACTATTAACACGGCACATTCACTTTAAATTCTCAATGATCAGTTAACAAAAATAATAGGAGTGGTTATATTACCAAAATTGCAATATTGAGATGTTGACTAGATTTATCGAACGTTTCGGTTTTATAATACAAAGAAAAAAATATTTTGAAAGCCTAAAATTCAATAACATTTAAGTGTTTATTAATAATTTAATTTATGACCGATACCCACGAAACAGTTAAATCGGCAGAAAGTTTTAGATACAAATTCACAATAGTAGAGCTTCAATCAACTTTTACCACAAACCATTTTATAATTTTCGATTCTAAACTAAAGAAACAAAACCAAAAAATGACAAATTTCAAAAAAAGTTAATTGCACCGATCAATTTTTGCACAAATTGCTATAAGCGCGCATAGGTGTTTATATCAATCCGACGGCAAGTGTTAACGCGAGTACAATCTCGAGGAGCCCGGCGTGACGAGCGAAAATGCCGGTTTTTCGTACCCGAGCACTAGTTGGGCCCCACGGTAATTTCCTACTGCGTATCGAGCGCATAGGAGCCTACATAAATTTTCACCTAACTTTTAGGCAAATCCTGTTTCGCAAGCGCTGAGAGACAGAGAGAGAAAAACTGGAGCATCAAATTTTAATGTCTCGTGGTTGACCCAACACCCGCACTTTGTCCCGCTAATGCCTCGATATTTGCGCACGCACAGATCTAAATATGCCGGCAAAAGCTTACGTGGATTGCTGCGCTCTTTATGTGCAACGAAGGCAGGTACTAGTTGCGCGGGAGGCATACACCGTCGCTCGTTGTTGCCTGAGGCAATGCCGATCAGGGGAGGGGGGGGGGGTCGCCCGCTATACCCGAGATGTTGCTGGAACACACGCGCAACAATAATTACCACAAATTTCACTAATATACACCGGGTGGGCGCTTGGTTCGCCACTCGGCTCGTTATAATTATCACTTATTTTGACACTTACAAATACTGTTAATTCTATCACACGCGACATGCACTGGTTCACTCGCGTGGATGCTGAGCAGGCACTTTTGTCGTCGCAGGCAGCGGCACACGCAGCTCGCGACACGCGATGTTTTCGGCAGAGTCGGCACGCGCGGACGTCGACAGCGACGAACGCCGAACTATCGTGTTCCTGCGCGCGCTTTCTCTCTCTCTCCCAAGCTCTCACTCTCTCCCTCTCGCTCCTAGTCGCACACAAGGCACGAAAAGGATCT
This sequence comes from Torymus aiolomorphi, assembly GCA_036365515.1. Taxonomy (NCBI): domain Eukaryota; kingdom Metazoa; phylum Arthropoda; class Insecta; order Hymenoptera; family Torymidae; genus Torymus; species Torymus aiolomorphi. The sequence continues at coordinate 120,676,348 of CM070875.1, forward strand.
GCGCGCGGGCCTATTTGGCTCGCGCGTAGGAAAAAGGGTGTCGTGCGTCCTGCGCGAAGCGGGTGTTGCGGCGACTTTGCGTCGTCGCAGCCTACGCCTATGTCGGCAGGTACGGGCCCCGTGTGCTCTCGCGGCTGAGTGGTCTGCGTGCACGCGGTTATAGACGAGGCCGTAGAAATTAAATGGTACTTTACAAAATTAAACATGTGTTCCTATTGCTAGTTCACCTTTACAGCTAGCTTATCCACTCGCGGATCACCCGTGTACAGATTTCGTGAATTTTAATAAAATTAACCGCGTGACAATTTTGGTTTACTTACCTCTACTGATTATTATTTAAACGAACGTGCTGGGATGAAGGCATCCAGGCGCCAATACTGATGTATAGCCTTTTATAGGCAAAACGAAGTTATACAATAAATCAAGCTTTGCCTGCCCTACCGTTTACAATCTTTCGTCTTCCGACTCCAGGCAGGCAGAATGGACGAAGTACGGTTGCGGCAGCTGAATGGATCTAATTTATTATTACCAGATTTAATAACTTATAATATATTTGATTACGCGGGGCAGAAGGCACTTGCGGGACTATTCTTCCTACACGACAAGAAAAATTATAAAACTCGCGGCGCGGTTGACGGTACTTTGAACTTCCACGTCGTTCCTTCACGACGGCCAGGAGAAGAATCGTAGATCGCCGCGCCGTCTCGCTGGCCGAGGCCTCGCTCGCCGTCGACGTAGCCGTTGCTGATTGGTTGGAAGCCGATCACCTCAGCCGAAAGGACGGGTCGAAAGCCGTGGTTGTTGTCCCAGTCTCTCGCTCTTCTACGTTGAGTCGCAGTGAATTCTTGCGTTCCTGTCAAAATGGGATTTTCCATGAAGTTCGAGGCAGAGAAAGTTATGTAAGAATTCTAGAAACTGCTCGAATACGCATTTTTATGAATACGTGCAGATGCTAATGCATCTTCATTGCACGGTTAATTTATGCATTTTAAGGGAAGAGAGAGGTTAAATAAACACGAAGTTACTTAAATATATTAACTCGCTAAGGCAACCAAATAAATACGTAGCTTCGGCAGATGGTCCCAGCTGGAGGCGATGATCTTCAGCTGATGTTGGATGCTGCGTCGAGGCGAGGACGAGGCGGCCGACGATGAGACGACGGACGCTCGAGGCTGACGGAAGGCAGTTAGCTGAAAAGTACGTCGTCGCGCTTTTTGCTCGCCGCAAAGTATTCCTCTCGCATGAAAACAAAAAGATAACAAGAAAAATAAGCAAATAGTACAAAAAAATACGAGTGACTCTGAGGCTTAGGTGAAGGATTCTCCTTCTGGCTGCCCAATAGAGGGGATTTCATTTTATAAATCCGCACTCCGTACCGTGATAGTAACGAGGAAAAATTCGCCACGTTACAGTAGCAGAAAGCCACTGAGTTTTCGTTCTCATGATAAATTGTGTGATTGATAGCACAGCCCCACAAAAAAAGAAAAGGTTCTGTAGTTTAGATCGGACTATCATATATCGGTGTATTTTGGCCTCCTAAGTATGATTCCAAGGTCAGAATTCGACCACCACGTCACAATTTGGAGATATCATTAGGTATAAGATTTTTTATGTATCTTAAAAACAAAGTAAAAAAAATGTCTTTGTTAATTTTTTCTACAAAACAATGTAACATTGTTTGGACCCTTCAAGACCAACTTTACACCATCCCTCTACAATTATTTTTCTCGGATATCTGAATATGTAAATTTTTTTTAGGTAGTTGATTCCAAAATCGAGGGGGGACCTGAACATTTCGTACATCCTGTATATATATATATATGAAATATACCGGGTTCCCAAACTAAGACGTACACGAGATTTTCTATCATCCAAATTGATCAATTCGTCAAAGTCTGAGGGCCCTAGGGGTTTTCGGACCCAAGGAATCGAATGGCGCTATCAAAAAATTCATAAAATGCCAAACACAAAAAGTAAAAAAATTATTTTTTCGAAAAATATTTGCGGTACGGCTTTTATGATAGTTTCTTGTAGTTTCTTCAATTTGGAGGCTATACCACCTTTACCTGATAGCATTTCATGTAATAATATTTATTTAACACAGTTTTGAAAATTGTATATTTTACTTTGGCTCGGACCGCAAACTCGCGTTCGAGAAAGCGGAATTCCGGAACTCGGAAAACGCCAGACTTTCCAAACTGTGACTCTATAAGAAGCGGCAACTTCAACTCGCAATAGCTGAGCACAACTAAATAAAGTAAACAAACTATCTCATCATTGATACAGCATAATAGCATGATATTCATAATGTTCTCATCAATAGCTATTTATTCCAAGTACATATTATTACTGTAGCGCACAACGTAATACGTAATTTGTAGGCTAACGAGTAATGTTTACAAATGGTGAACATTTGCGACGGCGTCTAGAGATGGCGCCAGTACGACTTACGTCGCACCGTATGAACGCAGCGCCCAAAGTCACGGCCGTAAATGAGCTCGTGGTGTCGCGAGTATAAGCGTATCTCTGCAGTACTTATTTTCAAAGAAACTAAACTAAAGAATCATAGTTTCGTTACTGAAAAGTAATAATATCCAATTTGTTTTGCGCTTCCTTACTTCAGTAATGTTCCCATTGAAATTAACCGCATACTGAAACATGTTCTAAAACTACTGCCTTTCTGGACTAGTAATTAACATACATTTCATGGCTTAAGTTAAGCATGTATTTCTTTTTAAAAATTTTTCCCAAACCTGATATAAGATTTCTTACTTTCAAGTAAAATTAATACATGCATTGTCTTAACTGCCGATACGCGTAGAAAAAGACACACAAGCAAGGTCTTATTTAAATTTTTCTTTTCTTTTACCTTTTAAAGGAAAATGATATTATTTTCTATTACAATCGTTCACGCATGAATAAATGGTAACTTTGAGACAAAAAATAAATTAATATCAATATATTTTCATCCTATTTTCATTTACTGTGTATATGCACTATGTATATGTACTGTGTATATGAATGAACTGCAGCGAAGTGCTCTCTTGATTTTTTGTGATTTTATGTATTTTATTTTTAATAAGCTTGAAACTCTGCCAATTGCTTAGTCGGTAATGGTAGGACTATGCCACCCCCTTAAGAACGTTCTCCGAGTCGAAACAGCAATCTTAGTTTTTATATTTTTAAATAATGTTTTATTAATTTGATAATCCAAGAGTAAGTACATGTAACAAATATATACTTGAAAGAACATAAGACAATTTTTTTCAGACAAATTCAGGCAATAGTCACTATGCTATTGTTACAATTAAAGACAGAAACTTCAATAAGTTCTTTAAATTTTTTTATTTTTTATCCGATCTTAACGAAATAAAGGTTATTTTGTTCGTTAAGAAATTTCAGGGAGAGTATCGATGGGAAAATTTATGATACGAATTACCAGTAAGGCGCAATATCAATTTATTTAAGAAAAGCAAGTCAAGGTTTCATCAAAACTTTCTTAAACAAATTGATATTGCGCCGTACTGGTAACTCGTATCGTAAATTTTCCCGTCAACATTCCCCCTGAAATTTCTTAACTAACAAAATAAGCTTTATTCCGTTAAGATCGGATAAAAAATAAAAAATTTAAAGAACTTATTGAAGTTTCTGTCTTTAATTGTAACAATAACATAGTGACTATTGCCTGAATTTGTCTAAAAAAAATTGTCTTATGTTCTTTCAAGTATATATTTGTTAGATGTACTTACTTGGATTATCAAATTAATAAAACATTATATAAAAATATAAAAACCAAAATTGCTGTTTCGACCCAGAGAATGCCCTTAAGGTATGGCTGAAAGTATGGGCTAAAGAATAGCTGGTAATATGGCTGGAAGATATAGTTAAAAGTATGGCTTAGAGAAGGTCGAAAATATTGGCAATATATTGAGTATGTATTGGCAATATATTGGGAATATATTGGCAACACATTGGCAATCTCACAATCGTTACATACAAAATTATACACAGTTTGTACAAAGTTCAAATTTAGATAAAGTTTAAACAAAGTTGAGACCAAGTTCAGAGCAAGGTTATAGAAAGTCTCCAAGTCTTAATGAAAATCTCGCTTAAAGTGTCACATACAACGTACGTTTATATGAAGTTTAAACAAAGTTCAGGAAAAGTTCAGGCAAAGTTTGTACAGAGTGTAGATAAAGTTTAGATAAAGTTTAGATAAAGTTTATACAGAGTTTAGACCAAGTTTATACAGAGTTTAAATTAGGTTTAGATATAATTTAGATAAAGTTTGGGTAACGTTTAGAGCAAGTTTAGACAAAATTTATAGAAAGTTTCGCTTAAAGCGTTGCATTCAAAGTTTATACACAGTTTACATAAAGTTGAGATATAGTTTGGATAAGTTCAAACATAGTTTACAACATGTTTTGACGAAGTTGATAGAATGTCTCAAAGTCTTCAAGCCAAAGTTTAAGCAGGACTTCGAGCAAGACTTTTAGCGAGACTTTGGCGAGACTTTTGGCGAGACTTTGAGCGAGACTTTTGGCGAGACTTCGAGCAAGGCTTCGAGCAAGACTTTTAACCAGACTTTTAGCGAGACTTCGAGCGAGACTTTTGACGAGACTTTCAGCGAGACTTTTAGCGAGACCTTTAACCAGACTTTTAGTGAGACTTCGAGCGAGACATTTAGCGAGACTTCGAGCGGGACGTTTGGCGAGACTTTGAGGGAGACTTTTAGCGAGACTTCGAGCGATACTTCGTACGGGACTTTTAGCGAGACTTTTGGCGAGACTTCGAGCGAGACTTTTAACCAGACTTTTAGCTAGACTTCGAGCGGGACTTTTAGCCAGACTTTTAGCGAGACTTCGAGAGAGAATTTTTAGCGAGACTTTTAGCAAGACTTCGAGCGGGACTTTTAGCCAGACTTTTAGCGAGACTTGGAGAGAGAATTTTAGCGAGACTTCGAGCGAAACTTCGTGCGGGACTTTTAGCCAGACTTTTAGCGAGACTTCGAACGAGACTTTTAACCAGATTTCGAGCGAGACTTCAAGCGAGACTTCGAGCGAGACATTCTATAAACTTGATCTAAACGAGGTATAAACTTTGTTCAAACTTTATCTAGACATCAGCTATACTCTATAACCGTTGTATGTATAAACTTGGTCAATAACTCTGTATAACCTTCGTCTAAACTTTATCTAAACTTTATCTACACTCTGTACAAACTTTGCCTGAACTTTACCTGAACTTTGTTTAAACTTCATATAAACATTGTATGCGACACTTTAAGTGCGATTTTCATTAAGACTTGGAGACTTTCTATAACCTTGCTCTGAACTTGGTCTAAACTTTGTTTAAACTTTATCTAAATTTGAACTTTGTACAAACTGTGTATAATTTTGTATATAACGATTGTGTGATTGCCAATTTGATGCCAATATATTCCCGATATATTGCCAATATATACTCAATATATTGCCAATATTTTCGACCTTCTTTAAGCCATACTTTTAACCATTATACTTCCAGCCATACTACCAGCAATTCTTTAGCCCATACTTTCAGCCATACTTTAACGGGGTGGCATATTCCTACCATTACCGACCAAGCAATTGGTAGAGTTTCAAGCTTATTAAAAATAAAATACATAAAATCACAAAAAAACCAAGAGAACACTTCGCTGCAGTTTTGAACGTTCTATCACCCAGTTAAAGTTTGCTCGTAATATTTTTTAGGTTTGCTTAATAATCTGGAAAAAGCTCTGAAAAAACTGTCGGGGTATAATTTCGATTTTACGAGTTAGGATTTCTTCGAAACATTTGATTTGTATAAGCAATATATGGGCAATAGCTGCCCAAGATATATCTAAAGATAGACAGTATGTGGCTCCGGCGCTGTGGCATTACAAAGCCAATATTTCGCCCATATATTGTTTCTTATACGCCACTTCTTGCCCATACTTGGCTAATACTATGTGAAATATTTAGGCCTTAGTAACTTTTTTCACGCTGGGAGGTTTATGTTTAATTATTTAACACTATGAATAAATAATTACGAAAAAATTAGAAACTCATAGTAATAGTAATTTCAAGAAAAAGTTATGAATAATAAATTCTAAGAATAACAATAAATTAATTATTAATCACTATGAATAGTAACGTTACTGTCTGATGTTATATGGATAAATATGATTTTGTGTATTATTTATTAATTTATTTGCGATTTCTCACTCGTAACAGTATAAAAGTATGTCTGATTTGGAAAGCTTCGTTACTTTTCATAAATAGTATATTACGCACCTAGGGAGGAAAAAACTTGGACAGTCCATATCTCGTGTAAACAAGAACATATCTCGTGTTAACAGGAAGTAAGGAAGCGCAAGACAAATTGGGTATTATTACTTTTCAGTAACAAAAAGGTATGATGCTTTAGATTAGTTTTTTTGAAAATAAGTACTGCAGAGATACGCATATACGCGCAACACCACGAGCTCATTTACGGATGTCACTCTGCGCGCTGCGTTCATACGGTGCGACGTAAGTCGTACTGGCGCCATCTCTAGACGCCGTCACAAATGTTCACCATTTGTAAACATTACTCGTTAGTCTACAAATTACGTATTACGTTGGCGCTACAGTAATAATATGTACTTGGAATAAATAGCTATTGATGAGAACATTATGAATATCATGCTATTATGCTGTATCAATGATGAGATAGTTTGTTTACTTTATTTAGTTGTGCTCAGCTATTGCGAGTTGAAGTTGCCGCTTCTTATAGAGTCACAGTTTGGAAAGCCTGGCGTTTTCCGAGTTCCGCAATTCCGCTTTCTCGAACGCGAGTTTGCGGTCCAAGCCAAAGTAAAATATACAATTTTCAAAAATGCGTTAAATAAATATTATTACATGAAATGCTATCGGGTAAAGGTGGTATAGCTTCGAAATTGAACAAACTACAAGAAACTATCATAAAAGCCGTACCGCAAATATTTTTCGAAAAAATAATTTTTTTACTTTTTGTGTTTGGCATTTTATGAATTTTTTCACAGCGCCATTCGATTCCTTGGGTCCGAAAACCCCTAGAGAGCCCCCAGATTTTGACGAATTTATCAATTTGGCTGAGAGAAAATCTCGTGTACGTCTTAGTTTGGGAACCCGGTATATACCATATATAAACTATATAATATAATTATAATAAATATTATATAATAATAATATACTAATATATATCTATCTTAATATATGTATACAATGTATGCGTGTGTGTTTATAAGTCAAACATGGACCATTTTTCTCAAACTTCAGGTATCCGTAACTTTTTTTTCGGGCATCCAGACCCCTAGTTCATAGGACATTTTTTGATTAGAAGGTCTTGAACTGCCTGTCACCAAATTTTTAAGCAATTTCACCTCAGTCACTTTTCCAATGTTAATGGTGCGGGGTCCTCTATATTTGCCACTGATTATCCCGTTTGCAGTAGTGTTAGTGCGCAGGCATACAATAAAAGGTGCAGGGTGAGTTTTACTCGTCATGGCAGAGCTGCCCTGTTCTTTCACTATGACGGATCGACATGAGATAATGTCAGCGAGTGAGAAGGATCTTAAACTGCACGAATGGCAGAAAAAGCAGCCAATTTTAAATTACATTCGTTATTTTTAATATAACCAGAAATCATTATCTCCTTGGCCTCACTCGGTGTCGTAATCGTACTACTAGTCTCACAAGCCGGAGGGAGGTATGATGTATGTGCTAGACTCAGTATTGATTTCTGCATTTATTTCTGGTACTGTTTTCGTGTGAGATGCCGTGTCGCAACGAGCGCTACTATGAGTATATATATATATATATATATATATATATATATATATATATATATATATATATATTATCATTATTATTTACATTTACAGTGACAGTAGGCTTCTCTAGCACATGTGTCTTTGAATTAACGACGTGATTTTGCTTGTCAAGCTGCTCACGTGGCATCTCACACTGCTTTAAAGATGAGCTTAGGGAATTTAGTCTTTCCGTTAAAAGGTCGGTGCGCTTGTTTATTTGCTCGCGTGGCGATTCACATTCTCTCGTTGTCGTATTTAATTGGTTAGTTCGCTCGATCAACAGAGTTTCTAGAGAGTTCAGCCTGGATACGAGAGTATCGATTTTCTGAGTAAGATTAGGTAAGATACTCAGAGAAACGGCAACCTCCCTGAGCTCAAGCGCAATAGAATTCTGTTGCAAGTTGATGGCTTCTTGGACGGTATCATGGATAGAATTGGCATATGTTACGAGGCAGGAAATTACACTGCCATTCTTGACTAATGAGGAGTAGAGTCGATTGGTTCTCTCTCTCGATGCAGCGACGAGGATCGATGTTAAAGATGACGCGTTGCTGCTCAGCTCGTTAGTCAGGCTTGCATCCCGCGGCATTTCCAGCTTGCTATTTTGAAACGAATTGTTCTGACACGAGATGTTGTTGTGGTTGTTGCCGTTGTTATTGTTGTCGCTGTTTTTGTCGTTCGTGCTGATGTTGCTACTGGTCCCTCCATCAATGCTTAACATGGATGTGTAACTCTCAGCTGCAACTCTCTTAGCAGTGGTCAGCGCCATTGTGACGGTAACTGGGTGAGCAGGTGTCGAGGCTTGAAGAGAGAAGTTTTGTATCCGCTCCTGTGAGTTATCTGCAATCTTCTTTTTTATTGAATGTTGCAGTTTGGCAGAACGCTCCAAACTTTTGCAAATCTTACATATGTGTAAAGTGATGGGGCCGTTACTTGTGGATTTTTTCTGTAAACTCATAGGTCGACATACTTCATGAAATGATTTGGTTCATTTATGACAATTAATAACAGTGGAATCTTTCCCTTGTATTTTTCTGTAGACGTAGCATGATTTTGGTACCTTAAGTACTTTAGGTGCCATCCCGCAAGGGAACTTCTTAAGTTAAAATGAAAATTAACTTGAAACAAATAACATTCGAAAAATTTATGTAGGACGCGGAATCTAACGAAGCCTACTCCGTTTGTTTTGAATTCGGAGTAGCACGCACGCTATAGATATAGCTGACTTACGTGATAGGTAGCGCGATTGTGAGAAGTGCGGGGATTGACCTCTGTTGCCGCCGTTGGCAAAAACGATCTTGGTGTTTTGCCGACAACGATGATGTGCATTGTTAGGTCGCACTGATGAGGCTAGCAGAGGATGCGAGACAGAGACAAAATTGTCGAACCGCTGAGACAGAATAAAGCAACCATTGACAACAAACCGGTGCCAAACGGAAGATTGAGAAGTTTCTGCTTTTTTATGCTTCCACAAGTTTTCACAAGTTTGATCACTTTGTCACACATCAATATAGCACTTCATGCACATGTTTTTACAGTAATTTATATAAAAACTTAAGAGTAAGAGGACAAAATCCCAAAAAATATGAGAGCTGTACTGAGGCACCTCAGTGTGCTTCGTGCCACCTATCGTCTCCCAACATACAGAATCTTCTCAAATATGTACAGCCTCGCGAATTTCGGGGCTAAGTTGGCAGAAATCCTCTAAGCCGCTGAGGATAGTACTTTATTCTCCTTTCGTACTCTATCGCCTAGATAGAATTCGGGCGGTTGACGATAAGCGTCATAATATTTGGCTTTTCTCTCCGACTCCGATTGCCCATCGGCCACCGCCCGATCGTGCAATTCGCAGAGCATGTCCATGCATGACGCACGGTTGTCTAGACCCTTTTGCTACCTCTGCTCTTCAACTAGCCTCTTCTTTCCGCCTTAGTTGAGCATGGCAGGGCTCATTTTTTAGTGGAGCTCTGTTCGGTAGTGTTAAAATCAACGCATATTGTCAAAATTATATAAATCATAGCAATTAATTTTCGGAAAATTGAAATGCATCAATTGTATCTTTGCATAGTGATTACTGCAGTTAAATCAAACAAAAATTAGAATAAATAAATTTTGCAATTTGAATTAAACTAATACAAAATCAATCAATATCATTGCGAGCGGAAATACTTTTTAAGCATTGCACATATGAACAATCACACCATGCGAATAAAATTCCATTGTCATTTGCATCACCGCCTTCTATCTTATCTGATACCAAAACATTAACTTCCGGGCGATAAGCCTTTGCCTGCTCGCACTGGTCCAACCGAATGCAGATTCGGCTTGCCTTAGAACACCAGCAAGGTAACCCCAGCTGGCCAGCCCCCCCATTTTCGGCGGAGTAAGAAGTGGAGCCGACGTAGGAGAGCTGAGTTAAGCGAGGCATTTTCTTTTTAGAGGCAGAAGGGTACGACCACGCGAGCAAGGCAGTCGATTCTATCTGTACTCCGCACTCTGTAACTTTCGGACAATAAACTTTTAAGTTTACTACATTTCGTACTCGTTGTCACTGTGAGACCCGGCCTACCCATCCTTCAGAAACATCTACGGGCCTAAAACTAATACCGAAAGTTAACTTGTCCCAAATTCTGGAAATTTCTGCAATTTACTTTAGTTTGAAAATTTATAAAATCCAAATATCAGCAATTTTTATGCAAACAGATCTTTTCTTTGATCGCGAGTAATTCTGAACTTTTTATCGCGGTAAATCCAGTCATAAAAAGCTATACGAAAAACATACTCGCGGGATGAAACCGCTCCTCGTACGACTAATACCAGGAAGCAGCAGCCGCAGGAAAAAGAGGACCGGAGGACTTCTCACTGCCACTCTCGGGTACAGCGGGGACCAGGATTGGTGGGTGTCCAGGCCCCCATACTAAGGGTCAACTCCAGGCAACTGCGCCAAGGACGAAGCTCCACAACGGAGTTATCGCCGACCCGAGGACCCAGCACACCCTTCAAGGAACTGGAGATACCAGCCAACCTGTGCTACACGCCCGCCAGCGTAAAAGTAAGCAGAAGATTTTCCCTTTTGCCGTCACAAGCTCAAGAATTAACAATCCTCGAACGTAACATAAACTTTTGGTGACAGCGGTGGGATTGTTTAAACAAATTAAATGAAATTTTGGGAATTTCGAATAATTTCAAGTGTTAAATTAATAAAATAATAACATAAGTTGTTGCCTTAAGCGTTATGCCAATACGAATGAATATAATAAAAAAATCCGACGATCTCTGGAAACGTTTACTTAAAGTAAAATTTTTAGAAACAATTTATTCCGAACTATTACCAAATTTTGATTATGATCAAAATTTAGAACGTAAAGTGGTGAATCAAATTTTTAAAATACGCAAAAGTTTTAGATCTTACGTGTAATTACTAGAGATTGGTAAAATTTTGTATGCCCGTAACCAGAAAAATGGCAGAAAAATATAAGAAAATGACTCCGGACGACCTCGCGTACCAAATTGAGGAAATTACAAAACGCGAACAACGTATCCGCCAACAAGAAAGTGAAATTGAAAATCAACGGGCGCGTATGAATATTGAACTACGTAATGCGGATACCGCGGCCGCAACGGCTATCAACGAACGCGAGGAAACGATAGAAGCTTTACGTTTACAACTAGAAGTAGAAAAATCAGAACGCGCGCGACTTGAAGAAGCTCAATATCAAATATCAAATCAAACGGAGGCCGACGTGCGGGAACGTGACGAACTGCGAGAAGAGTTAGAAGCAGAAAGAGCGAGACGGCAATTATTTGAAAAAACGGCAAGTGAACAGTTAATTACGGAAAAAATGTTATTCGATGAGCGTCGTAAATTACAAATGTTATTGCAAGAAGACCAGGCACGCGCGCTAGAACAGGAGAACGAAAAATTACAAATCCAACGGGAAATAAATGCCGATATCGCGAGATTGCGACAAGAAATAGCAAAAGGGTGTGCACATAGTGGCGAAAGTGCGTTAGATTCATCCATAACTATGATACGAGAAGGAAAAAAATTATCACCAGAATCAAAATCAGAAAAACGCGACCTCAGGGAGGAAATTCACGACCTTAATTTAAGATTACAAAATTTACAAACAGGATTTTCTCACCCAAATATTAATCCAGTGCCGCTTTCATTTATTATCAAGGGCGCGTTAGCGGCAATCCCTACTTTTGACGGAAGGAACCTTTTTAACTTTATTAAAGCCTGCAAACGTCTCGAGTCACAAATTCCAGAACCTGCACAAGCCGACGTAGTGACTCTACTTAAAACTAAAATCAGTGATAACGTGTTCGTTGCTATTGAAAACTTGCATTTTGATACGATTACAAACAATCGATCGCGAAACAATCGAATGAGTCGATATTAGATTTTATTTCGCGAGTTTCGGAAATAAAAACAGCCATAATCGAGTGCACGAGTTTAGAGAAATTTCAAGACACTCTTTCTAAAAGTCAGTTAAATGACATAGAAAAGGATGTTATGAACGGCTTCAGATTAGGTTTGCCCCCTTTGTTTAGAATACAACTCGATAAGGACATCTCCTCCTTACAGCAATTATTCGACGAAGCAATAAGGATAGACAAACAAGAGGAAACCGACCGAGAAAAATATCGCGATTACTCGTCAGCCTTTCAAAACGGGGAGAATCGCAGCGGAGGTTTTCGAAATGATTTCCCGCGAAGAGAGGAAGGAAAACGTTATGAAAATCGAAATAATCGAGATAACAACGACGCGCCCAACGAACGTGGCCCCCAAAACACCGGCGAAGGCAGACCCGCGTATCAGCAAGATAATAGCCTCAATCCTCCTCAAAATAGGCCAAATAACACAAATAATTACCCTCGTCGCGACCACCGCGATGAGAAAAGACCCCCTTATAACCCCGATGTTACTTGCTCATACTGTAACCGGGTAGGCCACCACGTCAATGATTGCCGCACGAGAATGTATGTCGATAAGCGAAATCAGAGAAACGACCAGGCCGCCCGCCGGGACGGGGACAACCCACGGGGAACGGCGGAGAAACCCCAACCAGTACACCTCACGTACGCGGAAACCCTGACTGGGTCAACAATTTGTTAATTACAAGTGTAACTAGCATCCCCATGATAAGAGTAACGCACCCTATTTTTCTGGGCCGCGAAGTAGAAGCTATGATAGATTCTGGAGCACAACCAAATGTTGTAAAAATCAATATTCTCGATCCAAATGCAATAATCGATGTGTCAAAAAAACGAACAATCGTCGGTATTTCTGTCGAACCGATGCCAACTCTCGGCACTATTAGACTCAAACTCGAAAATTTTATTGAGGACGAATTTCTAGTTGTAGCTCAGAATTTCCCTCTACCAATAGATTTGATAATAGGCGCGCATTTCTGCGAAATAAACGATGTAAGGATAAGTTTTGACACGTGCACCTTCGAAAATTATCGTACTTGCATCCCATTTGAAGCGGTACAAACCGAGCACATTCTAGGAAAAACCACGAAATATGTAGTCGCTAGGGCACGCCGGGATGTAGCCCAAGGACTCGTACCGCGCACGGAACTAACGACAAAAGGCGTATGCGTGCTACCAGCCAAAGTGAAAAATTTCGAAGGAGAGGTACTCGTGCCAATTAGAAATGAAAATTTGGAATGTGTCGAAATTCGAGTACCAATCATCCCCCTCGTGACAAGAGACGAGAAGAATTACTATAAACATTGGTTAGAGGCCAGACTACCAGAGTTTCCCGACGATGGCGCCTCAGGATATATCGGACCCGTATCATTGGAAAATCAAACACCTTTTCTGCTTGATGTAGTGAGACCAAGTAAATCGAGTAACTTTCCAAGACGTGAAAAAAAATATGAACATAACTCGCATCACTCTCACAAAGAACCTATTGCTGACGCCCCCCAAGCTGCTCAGCATTCAAAAAAATGAAAAATCAAAAAATAAAAACGCGGACGCCGCCGCGCAAACAACGGGTTTATTACAAAAGAATAAAAACGCGGACACCGTCGCTCAAACAACGGGCTTATTACAAAAGAATAAAAACGCGGACACCGCCGCACAAACAACGGGCTTATTACAAAAAAATAAAAACGCGAACACCGCCGCACAAACAACGGGCTTATTACAAAAAAATAAAAACGCGGACACCGCCGCACAAACAACGGGCTTATTACAAAAAAATAAAAACACGGACACTTCCGCACAAACAACGGGTCTCCTTAACGCGGACACCGTCGCACAAACAACGGGTTCATTACAAAAAAATAAAAACGCGGACACCACCGCGCAAACAACGGGTCTTTCGAAAAATAAAAATGCCTCACAAATAACGAATTACTTAGAAAATGAAATTGCCGTTTTTGCAGAAAGCAAATTTGCGGACATTATCACACTGACCGATAGTCAGACCAGCGATGCCACGAACGTTTACGACACAGGTGGCCACTCGACAGATACTTCGATCGAAAGTTATATTTCCCAAGCTGAGAAAAGCTTAGGCGGAGACTCACTTTACTTTTGTGACGAGGACGAGACGGTCGATACTATCGACCTCAAAATTTCGACTCCCTATCCACGACTACACAAAAATCGCACCCACCCGATCAACACACACACATTTACGAAATCTTGGCATACGATGATGCTGGGTTACCTTTCAACAATGAAAATCACGTCTTTAGTATCGCGGAAACCTTGAATTTGCAAGATATGCGCGACAAACCTAGGGATGAAGTAGTAGAGATTTTGTTAAGAATGGACTCTTATAAGAGTGAAATAAAAAATAGTGTAAAATCAATTTGTGAAAATTTTTCTGATGTTTTCCACCTTCCCTGGGAGCAACTAGAACCAACCCATCAAATCGAACACAGAATTGAGACCATAGATGACATTCCTGTCACGGTGAAGCAGTACAGATTTCCTCAAATGTTGAGAGAAGAAGTACAGAAACAAATTCAAAACCTCATAGATAACGGAATTGTCGAATCATCAAACTCACCTTATACGAGTCCACTCTTGCTAGTTTCTAAAAAGGAAGACCCCGATGGCCAAAAGCGTTGGCGCCTCGTTATAGATTACAGACTACTAAATGAAAAAACTATTAGCGATGCTTACCCTATACCTAACATCAATGATATCTTAGATCAACTAGGCGGGGCTAGATACTTTAGCGTACTTGACTTAGCCTCCGGGTTTCATCAGATTCCCATGCGAGAAAGCGATAGAGCCAAAACAGCCTTTTCTGCGCCCTTCGGGCATTACCAATTCAAACTCATGCCATTTGGTCTTAAAAATAGCCCGGCCACTTTTCAACGACAGATTGACACTTTGTTCAAAGGCATGCAAGGCACAGATGTTTTTATATATATAGACGATCTTATAATTTTTTCAGTAACGATAGAAGAACATATAGAAAAATTCGAAAGAGTAGCACGACGAATACGCGCCGCGAATATGAAATTTCAGCCTGAAAAATGCGAATTTTTCAAATTGGAGGTATCATACTTAGGCCATGAAATATCGGCAAATGGTGTTAAGCCATGTTTGAGGAAGGTAAATGCGGTACTACAGTTTCCCTTTCCGCGTAATCAAGAAAATGTCAGACAGTTTCATGGGCTTACAAATTTTTACAGACGATTCATTATTAATTTTGCAAAAATCAGTAAACCTTTGACACAATTACTATGTAAAGACGCCCAATTTGTTTGGGGCGAAGCAGAACAAAAGGCATTTGACGAATTAATAGGTTTATTAGCATCTCGCCCACTTTTGCAACACCCCGATTTTACAAGAGACTTTTTCGTAACTACAGACGCCTCTGGTTTCGCGATAGGGGCAGTGCTAAGTCAAATATTTGAAACCTAGATCTACCGGTAGCTTATTTTTCACGAGTTTTGAAAAACGCCGAAGTAAATTATTCTACAATTGAAAAAAATTACTAGCGATGCTCGACGCGGCTTTTCAGTTTCGTCATTGTTTATATCGCCGAAAATTTACATTTATTACAGACCACAAACCCCTCGTTTGGATACACAAACTTAAAGAGCCTTCGTCGCGCCTGAAAAGATTTTATTTTAAATTACGTGAATACGAGTACACCGCGGTCTATAAACCCGGGAAACAGAACTACGTTGCTGACGCGCTGTCCCGTAACCCACCGATGGTCGAGCTAGACCGAGTCTTCGCGCTGATTTCTAGCTCCAGAGAAAGTACACACCCTCCCACAATCACCCCTCAACCTAACCTCACAATAGAGGCTCGATCCGACTACGCAAGCGGCCACCCCCCAAACGTGTCACTCACCCCCGACGTTTTTGACGCACCGACTGTACCTTACGAAATTAACCGGGAACAGGAGCTTCAATCCAGCCCTACTCCTAGCATCATCGAAATTCGTGATAAATTCACAATGGCGAGAGACCACTCTGCTTATTTCGTCAGCAAGAAAAACCAACCCCTATGTGTAGGCGCGAAGGAACTCCAGGTAGAAAATGGACTCCCAATCATTCAGGATTGTACTCTAAGCCGCGTAAAAACTACCAAAGTTTGCGGTAAATATATGGTCGCGCTGATAATCAAAGAACACCTCCAAGAGAGGATAGATGAGGAAATATTAGATGATGCTTTAGCATCTTTTCTAGATTTTATACTCACATGCTCCCCGTGCACCATACGCATCGTCAAAACTAATTTTCTAGACGACTTTTCTTGGGCAACATTAATAAGGAAATTTAAGGACATTCTTCAGGGACAACCCACTAAATTAATAGTATGCTTGGGTCTAGTTCAAACGCCCCTTCCTCAAGATAGGACAGAAATTATCAGAGACATACACGAAGCCCCCTTTAACGGCCACAAAGGGGTGAATAAAACCTATTCGAGAATACGCCAGGATTATTATTGGCCCGGTATGAAATCTCAAATACAAAATATCATCGTGCAGTGCAAAATCTACCAGCTAAATAAATTAGTGCGCAACAAGGTTCGCCAACCCATGGTATTGACCGACACACCTGGCTCAGTCTTTGACAAGGTCGCCCTCGACATCGTTGGTCCTCTCCCGCGTATACCAAAAGATAATTTGTATATATTAACCATGCAATGTTTGCTCACAAAATTTGTAGTTACCGCAGCTCTACAAGCAGCGGGTTCACGCGAAATCGCGACCGCGTTTCTAACACATTTAGTATATATATTTGGCTCACCCAAAATCTTACTAACGGACCAAGGCCCGACCTTCACGAGTAGCCTTCTTAAAAATATTGCGAAAATCTGTAAAGTAAAAACTTGTACAACCACAGCGTATCGCCCTCAGAGCAACGGCTCTGTGGAAAGAATGCACCATGTGTTAAAACAGTATTTTAAATGTTATGTGAAAAATGAGGACACATGGGATGAATGGCTCAATTATGCGACCTTTGCTTACAACACCAGCGTTCACGAAGGAACCAAACTCACCCCATACGAGTGTGTGTTCGGAAAAATTGCCCGCGTGCCATCCACTCGCTGTCCGATCGATAAGAATCTCAGTGAGACTTACGCGCAATATTTAACAGATTTATGCGAAAAACTTGTAGAAACGCAACGAATCGCGCGCGAAAACCTTATAAATGCTAAACAAAGATCCAAGCGTTATTACGACCAAAGATTAAACCCTTGCGAATTCAAGGTAGGTGACTCCGTTTTGCTTTTGAAAGAACCAAAGCGAGGTCCCTTTGACTCTGAATACACAGGCCCACATGAAATTCTTAGATTATTAAACGAGGGCAAAAATATAGAAATATCACTCAAAAATAAGGTTAGAGTGGTTCACCCGAATAAATTAAGATTAACAAAATTGCGAAACGCAAGTGAGACTGCCGAATCAATTATTACAGATGCAGCCGAGAACAGCGAGCAGCAACATGATCCACCATCCTCAACTTCCGACAACATCTAGAGCGGCGGCTCTTATCTTCATCGGTGCAGCATTGGTCAACGCCGCCCTCGGCATAACAGCATTCGATTGCGCCAGCAACTCACCGCCGAATATAACAACAGTCTCACTGCGACATGTAGGTGAGTGCGACCTCAATAATGTGACTCTACAAATGGAAACAAAATATATACAATTATTACAATACACTGAGTATGATTCTGCAACTGTCACACAATGTAAAATTAAGGTAGATAGAAAAATTCATCACTGTGGAATGCACTCCCACTCGAGCCAGGTAAAAAACGGTGACTCTACATACATATTACCGGTAAGCCGCGAGGCATGTATTGACTTACATAAATTCGGACAATTTAAATTCGGTAATGCAATGATTGAAAAACTCGCTGAAAATATAACGAATAGACGATCGGTCACCATAGCAGGGAAAGTTAACGTAGATGGAGTCTGCACCGGTACATATTACGCGACGGAAGAAAACGAATACGATAACGTCATTGTCACGGCCAAACTCGAGATAACGTTACAGAGCCACGAGGCTACGGCGAACAAAGAACGTAATGAGATTATATTCCGGTCTGGTACGCGCTGTAGATACACGGACGGCAAATGTATCGACTTTGATGAAATGCATAATTTTTGGAATTATGAACCGCGATCCCAACGTGATTTTGACCATTATGTAATTTTATACGAAGGCCATACCGCGAAAGTAACTGATAACACGACTCTTGCCCCAGAGATTTATTTTTCCAATAATACGGACGGACCAAAATTCGCATTTACTAACACTGGCCAAAAATCTGTATGCGGGTACAACCTCATACATACCGAACAGCCGAAATTATATATATTAGAAACTTTACCCAATCACTCTTTCACTTCACGAAACAAATTAAGAGCGCAGGATATTCTGATAAATACATACTTTGACACGAAATTAAATTTTTTCTCTCAACACATGAAACACGAAATTGTTGCATTATACCGTGACGTTGTAATGCATAGATGCACATTAGAACGAGAAGTCATAAAAAATATTCTGGCACAAGCTACTCAGGACCCGGATAAATTCGCATTCAACTTGATGAAATCTGAGGGCTACACCGCCGTTATCGCAGGTGACGTAGCGCACTTGGTTCGCTGCGAGGCGATAAGTGCTAAAGTCAGACACACAGAGGCCTGTTACGCCGAGATCCCTGTTGCGTATAAGAATGAATCATACTTTCTTACTCCTGCCTCACATATACTTACCAGACGCGGCACGCAACGTGATTGCAATCCCCTTTTGCCAACAATTCACCAAGTAGGAGAACAATGGCTACGATTCACCCCTAATCCCTTAGAAACTCCTCAACCACAGATTCTTCAACCCTTAAATACACCTATCTGGAAATATAAAGACCCTGGAACATTTATAGATAATGGCATATATACACAGGAAGACCTAGACAAATTTCGCGAAGCCGCATTGTTTCCTGCTGAAAAGTCGGCCGTATTAAACAGAATCGCGAGAGGCGCAACGGGTGCTGAAACGCAACGCGCAGACTTAAATATTTTAATTTAATGGATAATAATCAGATTAATAAAGTTATCGAAACTACCGTTCAGAAAATTTGGAGAAACTTCATACTTTTCGGATCAGTAAGTGCAGGTTTCAGAAGGTTTCTTTGGTTAATTTCAGTTTTACACGGATACGCTCTTTTTACCGTATACGGATGGAGTTTAAAATTACTTGGAACTTTCTGGAGTGCATGCGCAAACTTTCTGTTACACCTTGGTCGAAATAACGTCAACAACAAAACGAACGATACAAACGACGACGAGAATTCCAATCTACCCCCACCTATGAACAACCTCCGATTGAGAGAACGGACATCCTATCATGAAACAAACTCATTCCCCCTAACCCAGCTCGCGAAAATGTTACTTATCAATTCGGTATGTACCCAAAATTAGGAGAAAATCCATTGACGCGAAGTACGACTCAATTTGATCTGAGAACACCATTTTACACTCGCGCGAGTACGCTCCTGCCGTCTGAGTTACGAGACCCCGCGCAATCTCGGGACTGAACCGCGCGTGCTCTCGGACTTGCCAGGGGGGTGTAACGTCCAGGAAATTTTCTATTTCCTTCCCTAGGCAAAAAAATATATATTACCATATACCTCTGGACTATATACATGCCTTACTCATATACTTACTCACTTACATGCCCTCTCTCTCTATATGTTTTATTTTCAAGGTCAATACTCACATACTCATACACACGCCTGAATATATGATTATAAATGAATAATTTATCTGAACATAATTTTTTTTCCAAAGGTCACATTATTTGAATTCGCACTAACCATCCATATATTTGTAACAGTTACTATTTAGTTTATATATATTTTTTTTTTATAAACAATCACCATAATTGATCAACGCATATCGTCAAAATTATATAAATCATAGCAATTAATTTTCGGAAAATTGAAATGCATCAATTGTATCCTTTCATAGTGATTACTGCAGTTAAATCAAACAAAAATTAGAATAAATAAATTTTGCAAATTGAATTAAACTAATACAAAATCAATCAATATCATTGCGAGCGAAAATACTTTTTAAGCATTGCACATATGAACAATCACACCATGCGAATAAAATTCCATTGTCATTTGCATCACCGCCTTCTATCTTATCTGATACCAAAACATTAACTTCCGGGCGATAAGGCTTTGCCTGCTCGCACTGGTCCAACCGAATGCAGATTCGGCTTGCCTTAGAACACCAGCAAGGTAACCCCAGCTGGCCAGCCCCCTCATTTTCGGCGGAGTAAGAAGTGGAGCCGACGTAGGAGAGCTGAGTTAAGCGAGGCATTTTCTTTTTAGAGGCAGAAGGGTACGACCACGCGAGCAAGGCAGTCGATTCTATCTGTACTCCGCCCTCTGTAACTTTCGGACAATAAACTTTTAAGTTTACTACATTTCGTACTCGTTGTCACTGTGAGACCCGGCCTACCCATCCTTCAGAAACATCTACGGGCCTAAAACTAATACCGAAAGTTAACTTGTCCCAAATTCTGGAAATGTCTGCAATTTACTTTAGTTTGAAAATTTATAAAATCCAAATATCAGCAATTTTTATGCAAACAGATTTTTTCTTTGATCGCGAGTAATTCTGAACTTTTTATCGTGGAAAATCCAGTCATAAAAAGCTATACGAAAAACATACTCGCGGGACGAAACCGCTCCTCGTACGACTAATACCAGGAAGCAGCAGCCGCAGGAAAAAGAGGACCGGAGGACTTCTCACTGCCACTCTCGGGTACAGCGGGGACCAGGATTGGTGGGTGTTCAGGCCCCCATACTAAGGGTCAACTCCAGGCAACTGCGCCGAGGACGAAGCTCCACAACGGAGTTATCGCCGACCCGAGGACCCAGGACACCCTCCAAGGAACTGGAGAAACCAGCCAACCTGTGCTACACGCTCACCAGCGTAAAAGTAAGCAGAAGAATTTCCCTTTTGCCGTCACAAGCTCAAGAATTAAAAACAATCCTCGAACGTAACACCATAATATCACCTGCCATGAGTTGCCAAGGTCGCTCTGGGATATGGCGTCGCATGAATCCTGTTGGAGCGCGACATATGTGACCAGTAATACATCCGCTTTACCCCTTCTAAGGTTTTCTAGTGGCCTAAGTGCCCAGTAATTGCAAGGTTGTGGCATTCTGTCAGTACTTCGCGTGGCTTTTTGTGAGGGACTGCTAGCTTCAATGCATCGTCGTCACTGAGAGATTCGTCTATGCGTTCATTTCATTCGTAGTTGTACAGTCTCTGGCCACTGCTGAACCTCTTTCACGATCTTGAGGTACCAGTGATAGCTCGTATCGTGTTCGAGCTCTAACGCTACGACTGTTGTCTCCTCTTCCTCGAAAATACGCGAAAGTGCTTCTGGCACGTAGTTCAAAGAACCTTTTCGGTGTTCGACCGTGAAACTGTGGTTTTGAGAATCCAGAACCCACCTTGCTAATCTTCCGGTTGGGTTTTGGAGGTTAGGAACAACTGCAAGCTGCTATGGTCCGTGATAACCTCGAAGTCGTAGATCTCTATGTACGGACGGAACTTTTTATTGCTCAGAGAATGGCTAGACATTCTCGTTCCGTCACGCTATAGTTCCTCTCGGCTGCGCTCAGAGTTCGACTAATGAACTCTAGGACTCTTCCATCACCATCAATTATTTGGTATAGCATCGCTCCCAGGCCTATATCGCTCGCATCAGTTTGCACCACGAACTGCGCATTAGATACGGGTCTGCGGAGAATCGGTGCGGAAGCTACTAGCACTTTTAGCTGTTGGAAAGCCCCTTCTTGTGCCGTTGACCATTCGTAATTCCGATGTTTCTTCGTTAGTTCGGTCAATGGTTCAGTGATTGTGGCGAAGTTTGCTAGGAACTTTCTATACCACGAGGCCATTCCTACGAAGCGTCTCAGCTCACGAAGGTTTTTTGGCATCGGATGCTCTATGATAGGCTTTATTTTCTCGGGATCTGGTTTGAAACCATCTCTGTTTACTATGACCCCGAAATATTGGACCACATAACGGCAAAAGACGCTCTTCTCGTGATTAATTGTGAGCCCTGCATTCTGTCTAGAACTCTTTTTAGAACTTCTTTATGCTCCTCGAATGTCTCTGTGACTATTCTTATGTCGCCGAGATACGAGAAAACAAAAGGTTCGAGTTCGAGACCGATGACTTTATCAATCAGGGTCTAGAAGGACACTCCTGCATACAAAAGATCGTAGGGCATTCTCGTAAATTGGAATAGCCCTTTACCTGGCACAGTGAAGGCCGTAATCTCCTTGGATTCCGAATTTAGTGGTATGTGGTGATACGCACTACTTAAATCCAACGTGAAGATGTATCGCTCTTTCCGCAGTTTGCGTAAGAGACTCTCCTTGTATGGATATACGCCCGGTCTCGAAGTTGCATTCTCTTTTCTGAAGGCCACGCGGAAACGGAACTTCCCGTTTGACTTGCGTACCACTACCACTGGATTTCGCCAGTCGCTTAACGAGGGTTCTATTATACCCGCGACTAGTATTTTCACCACCTGTTTATGCATCTTATCCTCGAGTTTCTAAGACGCTGGGTAGTACTTCTGCTTAATGGGTCTTGTAGAGCCTGCTATGCTCTACCCGTTAGCTACCCGTGTCGTTAGGCCGCTGGCTGGAATCAGTTCTTTTCCCCAGGCTGTAGCGAGCTGTAAGCCGATGGAATTCATCCCAGTCTAGGAAGCTCCTATACTCAGCATTCCTCCCATCTCGTAAGGAATAACTTGACGCTCTGCTCTTTTGAAGACCCTGAGAACTTTATGTGCCATTTTCGGACTATTCGGCATACATCACCGTCCGTCTGTCCAGGCACATACGTCTGCCTCTCAGACTGGTCCTGGGTAACGCCATTCCTTGGCTGATATCGGAGAGGATCTCTATAGCAATTCCTCGTGGCATCTATTGGGGACTGGAGATTCGGGCTGCTGCTGGTAAAGGCTGTAAATGTAAACGTACTCTGAAAGTTTATGTGCAGTGATCGTCGTCCCCGGCCTGTGCTTGGCAGTGGAAGTCCCTCCAAGTGCGTGCTTGAGGTTGGATGTCAAGCTTCTTGCAGTGTTTGGATACTCTCCTTAAGCTCGTCCACCTCTTCGACTAGTTTTTAGATCACTAACAGCAGCTGCTCCGATATTACGCTGTCTCCTAGCACTGTTCCCGCGGTTCGCTGCTCGCCCGCTCGTGGCCACTCGAAGCTTTGTGGCTGAATCGGGCTCCGCGATTGCTGACAGAACGCGTGCTACCCATTTCGTGTCGGCAACGACTCTCCCTTTTGGTTACACCGATATTGGCGTTGGTTGCGCTGTTCTTCTAGCCGCGCCTACTGCTGCTGTCGCTACCGCTGCTCTTGTTGCTCCTGCTCCCGCTGTTGATGCAGTTGCTACTGCTGTTACTGTCGTCGTGGCTCCAGCATTGGTTGCTGTATCTACAGTTGTTGCTGATATCTTTGCTACACCAGCAGTTGTTACTGTCGGAGCTGTTCCTCGGCTTCGGTTGGAGATATCCCGGTGGGTGCTGCTGAGCTGAATAACTCTATCCAGGGAGTCGCCTGACCGTTTGCTGAAGTGGAACATTTATTCTCTTGGATTCCGAGAGTTTCTACCCAACTATCACATCGTCAAGCAGAGATGTGAACGGGTGCGGATGGCCGGATCAGTATTCGGATCCAGAATTGTCGGCCCGGTACTGTTTATCAATATCGAGATGATATACGTCCATCGGTACTTCTCGCGTCTGATACACGCTTGCTCTTCCGGCAGTTCCGGCTCTGGCACGGTATGATGGAATTATGATTAATGTTATGTTAATGTTAAGTTAATTTATTAATATTATGTTAATTTATTATTAATGTTATGATTGAATGCTTGCAATTAAGTAGATATATTATATATTTTAACATAAGATTTCTAAATTAAATTATACATCAAATGGTATGGTACTTCTTTAATAAAAATGTTATGAAATGAAGTCCTAATAATTGAATCATAGTTTATTTATAAATATCTGATCCTTATAACCTAATTTCATTTTCATATTTTTATAGTAAATAACCTTCAGCCTTTGCACCCATAATCTTAGATTAAATATTAAATTCAATTTTAAGTAGATACAAAATGTATGAGTCGAGCATATTAGTAAGGAAAGTGGTTTCGATTGGATATTCAGAAAATTGAAACTGAATATAATTCAGAATTCACAGTTACGTAGGACTTATTATATACGTCTAATATCATTGAAAATAGATGTTAAATGTTCTACTTGATGCTTTAAAAAGATTCAGTGAGTGAATCCATGATATAAGATGTATGAATCATAATAACTTTCTAAATCAATCATACTGACAATAATGCCAATTATTGGTTTTTCTTGGTGTTTCAGAAAATTATAACTTTTTTCTCTTAGCTTGGCCGGTACCGATCCAGGTCTCATTTCGAAGGATTTTAAAAGAAGAATCCAAAAAATTTTGTCAAACAAAAAATATGACAGCACTCTCTCAATTTCCTTCGCTGAAGGTATAATATAAAAATCAACTAATCACAGACTTTTATAAAAGGTCACAAAAAAAGTATTGACACTTTCTATAAGTAAAATGTCAACTTTTTTCCAATCAATGTTCTATACAAAAAAACTTCTATACAAAAAAAAATGTTCCTAGAATTTGAGACCGAAATTTTCAATAATAAAAGAGTTATGGAACATAGAAAATCCAATTTTTTTTTATTATTGAAAATTTCGGTCTCAAATTCTAGGAACATTTTTTTTTTTCATACAAAACTAGAAGTAAACCGATTTTTAGCGATTTTAAAATTTTGACCCGATCACTTCGCCTGAAATATCCCATATATATATACGACGCAGAGATTAGAAAACGGGA
Source organism: Torymus aiolomorphi (assembly GCA_036365515.1). Taxonomy (NCBI): domain Eukaryota; kingdom Metazoa; phylum Arthropoda; class Insecta; order Hymenoptera; family Torymidae; genus Torymus; species Torymus aiolomorphi. The sequence goes on from CM070875.1 coordinate 120,701,628, forward strand.
TAGAGTGGTCGTACGATGTACTCGGCACGATAGCGCAAGTCAAGATGGCTACTCTCACTGACGAAATCGAGAGCAGCTCCGCAGATGTGCGTCGGGTATATTACGCGTCGCGAAACCATTCCTTTACCTGCTGGGCGCGTGCGCGCTCGCACGCCCTGCTTGGCACGACAAATTCGAATTACGAATTACCTAACTCGTGCACAAGTTACAATATTAAAATATTACTGTTTTTTTTTAATAAAATAAGTGTCAAATAACAAATAATTTTAATAATAAGAAACAAATATGCAATTTTTTAAATATTAATGAATTATTAAATCATTGAAAAAAAAGTATAATGAATAAACATATTTTATATTTAAAATATATACTATACGTATAGGAACGATACATTAGTTTGGAGGATGCTACATGCCAATGTATTGACAGCTGTTTGTAATTGTAATCTCTACATGTAATTTAAAATGGACTACGCTCAAGAAACTTACCTAGATTCATAAATGGCATTGTGAAATCCACTGCTTGTTCACGGTCATATGTAATTGTAAGGTCAGCAATTGCAAGATCTGCTTTTTGATCTAATAATTCTTTGATCATACCATCCCATTCTTTTGTTTCCCGATTAAAAGAACCATAGCGGTTATCAGAGACCAAACGTATTGAGTAATTGAATCCTAATATTCGTGATATTTCTTCAATTAAATCAACACTATAACCTTCAAACTGATCATTTCCAGCAAGCGTTTTACTAGATTCTTTCCGCATGCAATATGGAGCACTCTAAAAACATAATATTGGTCACATATCTTTCTGTAGAACTCATTAAGTCATCAAATATGTAGGTGACGAAAATAAAGATTAATATTCGATTTTAGTTTCAACTTATAAATGAAAAATATATTTACATACTCTTTGCATACGCTGTACTGAAAGATATTTCAAGCAACCGATTTAGTGCGGAGATAATGACTTTTTAATGCTAAAAATGACACATAACGTAAATTTGTAATTAGTACTTATACATTAAAAATATTGAAGTAGTTTCTTTCTATTTTTTTTTCAAATCGCAGACTGAAAAGCGAAAACAATTTTTAATTATCTTTTGGAATAAGGGTTAAAGGAGTGGACAAAATTCACCGTTAAATGCTTATTTTGCATGCAAAAACAGTCTATTTCTCTTGATCATTTTAGAGTATGCGTTAAGAACGGAGCAAGGGATTATCATTTTACTTTACATAGGATACCATTATTTGTGTTCACCTAGTGTGATTGTCAACCTCACTTAACTTGGGGAACAAACTCACATCCATTGACTACGAAGAAAATTCTTTGACACACTAACAGCGAAGGGCCCACCCTTCGGATCAGGGGTTTCCCTGGGCTCGCGCCAACCCACTCAGTACCTCAAAAAAAGATACACGTTTTGGGGAGAGATGCCATAATATCACCGGCCATAAGTTGCCAAGGTCGCTCTGGGATATGGCGTCGCATGAATCCTGTTGGAGTGCTACATATGTGACCAGTAATACTTTCGCTTTACCCCTTCTAAGGTTTTCTAGTGGCCTAAGTGCCCAGTAATTGCAAGGTTGTGGCATTCTGCCAGTACTTCGAGTGGCTTTTTGTGAGGGACTGCTAGCTTCAATGCATCGTCGTCACTGAGAGATTCGTCTATGAGTTCATTTCATTCGTAGTTGTACAGTCTCTGGCCACTGCTAATCCTCTTTCACGATCTTGAGGTACCAGTGATAGCTCGTATCGTGTTCGAGCTCTAGCGTTACGACTGTTGTCTCCTCTTCCTCGAACATACGCAAAAGGGCTTCTGGCACGTAGTTCAAAGAACCCTCTCGGTGTTCGACCGTGTAACTATGGTTTTGAAAATCCACAACCCACCTTGCTAATCTGCTGGTTGGATTTTGGAGGTTAGGAACAACTGCAAGCTGCTATGGTCCGTGATAACCTCGAAGTCGTAGGCCTCTATGTACGGACGGAACTTTTTAATTGCCCAGAGAATGGCTAGGCATTCTCGTTCTGTCACGCTATAGTTCCTCTCGGCTGCGCTCAGAGTTCGACTAGTGAACTCTAGGGTGTGTGTGTGTGTGTGTGTGTGGGTGGGTGCGTGCGTGCGTGCGTGTGTGCGTGCGTGCGTGCGTGCGTGTGTGTGTGTGTGTGTTACATTTTTAAGTATTTTATTCCCTTCGAAGAGGAAACTAACCTGTGGGCTACAATGAGTTTTTCGCCATACCGTAGCCAATGTGCCACATTCCCGCCCGGCTCAAAAACGGGAATGTGGTGTTTTCGGTTCGGGTATGGCGAAAAATAGTGTACGCACCACGGGAGGAAATTGGCCAGCCCCCAGCTCGTGTTTTCCACCCTCGCCTTCGACTCGGGTGGGAATTTACAGGAGCTGTGGACTGTCGAATTTTTTTCCTCCCATGGTGCGTAATATACTATTGCCAACAAAGTGAGTTTCTCTGATAATAATAAATTCCAATGAGTGAGAGAACGCTGAGATGACTTGAATCTGCTTTGACGCGCTGATGATTGAGAAGGTGATGCTGGTGTGAGAGGTCACAATTAAATGTTATTGATTTAATGGTGGAGGTTAATTGAGTGAGCACGATTAGATATTATTGATCTAATCGTGCGTGAGTATTGCCGCCTGGCCAGAGCATGAGGAGATTTTAAATCAGAGCACGTGCGCTACATAGCAGTGTAATTTTGAGGTTACCTGTGCACGTGTACTGCAATTATGCTGCAACGGTTAGTTGCTCTAGCGGCGAAGCTGTAGATGTCAAGGTGATGATGAGTAATGTTGAGTAGAGCCGGTCGTGAGTCGAGCTGGTGAAGTGGGATGAGTTTTCCAGTGACAATAATGTGCGTTACTTTTGAGTGCGCATAGAGAGCGCGTCCGGGCGAACTTCCTTTGTCTTGATCAAAAAACCGTCACACGCGGCGTGGGTCAAATCATATCTCTCCCATTAACATCTGGGAGAGCGAGAGAGACAGAGATACTATTTCAACGACTGAAATAGTCAGTACACAGTCTCAGCTGTTTTGCCGAGGAGCCATGGGGTGCTACCGCGCCGTGGCACCGCCGTGTGTGAGACCGCCGAACGCGCAACTGCGCAAGTTTTCGCATAATAGAGAATACCCAAACACTAACCTTTCAATACCGACAATACGGTTTCTACCTCAGTCATCGTGGTCGTGTACTGATCGTGCATTGTGCATTGCACGCTATTAAAGACAGCTGATAGACACGTCTTGATCTTCTTCCTTGCATCTGTTTTTGTTTCTTATATTGTAATCCATGCTGTATGGGGTCCATAGGGTATGTACCCGTCAGCTGATAGACTATGGGTATTTGCAAGGTGATGAAGGCATAGCTTTAATTTAATAATAAATAAAGCCATTTATAAGCCATTTATAAATAGTTCTTAAGAATTTCAAACAGTTTGAAACAGTTTCAAATTATTTTAAATGATATTTAAAATGAATTGATAATTTGTAATGAATTAAGCTATTATTAACTAATAATAATAATAATTAAATAATAATTCGTAATTAATTAAACGAACGATATTTGAGTATTATATTTATGAATGAAACTATGAATGATATTTAAGAATAATTAATAATTTATAGTAAATTAAACTATTATTATCTAATTAAAAATAGCAATAATTATTCATTAATAATTTGATATTAATTCAACTACTGTTATAACAATTAAAAACTGTTAAAAACTGTTACAAACAGTTATAAGCAGTTACTAACGTCCAAAATCCTACATATTATAACAGTTTATAACTCTAACTAACAGTTTTTAACTTTTTCAAACAAAAATATTTCTGCTAGGGTTAAATAACATTTTATGATAATATTTATCTTCAATTTTTATATTACATTCTAAAATCTAGGTATATTTATTAAAGAATAATATCAAATCAAATATTTAAAAACAATAATAATTATTTCAATTTCTATGTAAATTTTTGCAGGTGAATGGATGAAAATCTAAATAAAAACATTTAAAACATTTGAACTCCTTACACCAGGAACATCATGCAAATGATTGCTCACTACAGGTGCTTCTTTTTGTTTCTGGTGGAAAACAAACTTGTCTAACGTTCTGAAATACCTATTTAAGATAAATAATTTACTCGATCGATCACTTCGAACAAATTTATTAATGATTTTGAAATTCAAATCCGACGTTTCGACAGTTTTGTTGACTGTCTTCATCAGGGCTACATATGAAATAACAATAAAGTTATATAAATAATAATAAAAATAAGTTATTTATTAAGTTGGTGCAAAATTGATTAACTGACCTTTAAGCGAGAGCGGCAAAAATTGCGCTTTATATACTGTTTCGGAGAAATTAAACGGAAAAATTTGAATAAAGGAAGGGGTAAATTAAAGGATAGTTAAAAGCGCGAATAAAGTGAGGGAGTACGGTGGACGACCAAAAGGAGGTGACACATACAGGTACACTTAACAATAAGTAAGTAAATCAATTGAACTAAAGATGTTTATTGAATACTCTAAATGAAATTACGTCGTTACAGTGTGTACACCCGACAGTGACTGACAGTCGCCGGTGCGAGAGCAGAGTAAGGAAGTATATTCTATTGTCATCTTCATTGTTATCTTGCCCTTTGTCTTTGCAGCTTCACAGTGCGTCCGGTATGCAGCGATAAGGTAGCCGTGGCTGATCGATGCATCCAAGCGCCGAGACGTTGACTCATATAATTCCTCCATGGCCAAGTTCAAAAACGTCCTCGTCTTTGGTTTCTTCGGTAGGTAGTTGATTCTTATTTTGACACTTGTATATTAAGTAAATTGATGTAATTACTAAGAACAGTAATATATAATCGAGCTTGTAGACATAAAAAATGCAACTCCGAATTCATTAAAAGTTGGTACAGTTATTGTGGGCAAAGTCAAAGCTTTCAAAGGCTCAAAATTCAGCTGATGGTCCTTGATAATCAAAGGTGAAATTAGACTGGGCTGTTTTATTTCACCCAGGTTGTCGTCGAGTCTGTAACCTTGTACCTGTATAACATTTTCTTGAATCTCGTGTGTTACTCGGGTCGTTGTCTCATCATTATCATGTTTAATTATAATAAGATAATTGCTCGATACAAGTGTCAAATTTTCAGATAGTCTATACGTCAATATTATAGGTGAATTAATTGAAATAATAATTGGCAAGGCCTTTTCTGTTGTAATTTTTTGGCATAGATACTCTTGTTCATACATTAGTTGGCATTTATTAGCAACCTATTTGATTGATAACCCAGGTAAACTCCATGGTGTGGTGATGATTTCTGTTTGATTATTGTAGTTGATTGTAGCAAGTGTTACGTTACGCGTTTTCAAAATTAACTTTAATAAAAATGTACTATCGAAATCAAGTACGAATGGCGAAATGAAAATTCAATGACCTCCAGGTGTGGAATTTTCATTAGCAAGCAGGTGAATGTCCGCTGTTGCTGCTACAAATTTCAAGTACTGACCGCGCGGCAATGCGTTAGCCATCGACACGCGGCGAACCGTGACGCCTGAAGCCGCCGCGATGCAGCGAGGGCAGCACGTCCCGGGCCTGTTGCGCGAGCGCATTGTTACCGGCACCGATAGTTAGTATGAGTGTGAGGGAGAAGGAAAGAATGGAGTGATGTATGCAGGGAGGGGCATAGTGTAGAGTACAAAGAGATAGTAATAGTAATAGTAATTTATTGAAAAATGTAGATTTTACAACATTATATAAACGTATAGAATATTCTCATTAATAAACATCATCAATCGGTGTATAAATCAGACAAAAAATATTCGCATCAATAATAAACAATTGCAGCCGTGATGTTAGCATTTTTGTTTCGAAAAGAAATACATAAATACACTAGCCGGTCACCAGTATTAATCCTTCTAAAATACTACTTTACATACTAATTTGTAATATCACAGTCATTCTCAAGAAATAAATAATACTGAATTGTAAGTCAGAAATACTTACTTAGTGATACATTTGCTAATATTTAAAATATACCATAAGTAACAACCGGCGCGCTAATATTAATAATTAACTGTGTTTCATTAAGGGGGCTTGCGTAGAAGCCCATGTCCCGATTCCTTGGAACATACATTAATGTGATCCATTAACAGGAACACTACTCGAATAGTTGTACCAAATATGGAACATCGTTTTTTCGATTCAAAGGCCTTCTTTTGAATTATAACACATACCATACAAGTAGCTTGTTTCGAGGTATTGATAAAATAACCAAATGTTTGAAGATACCGTTCCACAACACGGACAATTCGATTATTGTTTTATTTATCTATTCTAATAAAAGTGATTCCGCTTCTTCCAGTGTCCGGTTCTTCAGTCTGGAAGTAAATAATCTTTTATTAATAAAAACGACACATTTTTATGGAGAACCTTTATGTTAGGTTGATTTGAACGCATTACTAAACTCGATTTTTTTTGTATTTCTAGGTCGATCACAAGACTTTTGAGTTCGATTTTAATAGGATTTTTTTTGCTATAGATGACTCGTGTTTCACATAAAATACACAGTAAATATAAGATCTTCAAAACGATACACGTCGGCTTTTCTGTCTGCTCCCGAGCGATCGCCTCGATAGCACCACTTTTTAACTTTTTGAAGTTGTGAACATATACGTGAGCTTCTAACTATTCTTTAATTTACCCCTTATTTTATTGAAATTTTTCCGTTTAATTTCTCCGAAACAGTATATAAAACGCAATTTTCGTCGCCCTCGCTTAGTCACGATGTGCCCGATGCGGAGAGTAATGGTAAGAATTGCGATTTATCCTAATTTTCACTTTTTGATTATCTGATTTAAATGTTAACGTTCTTAATTTCCATATGTTTTTAGTCAGCTAATGAAATTTTCAATAAGCTGTATAGCCATGACTGTTATATATTGACGAAGTAACATCTAAGTTACTATGTAATTCTCATAATTTTTTAAAGATCAGTCAATCAATTTTGCACCGGCTTAATAAATAATTTCTTTTTATTATTATTTATATAACTTTATTGTTATTTCATATGTAGCCCTGATGACGACAGTCAACAAAACTGTCGAAACGTGGGATTTGAATTTCAAAATCATTAATAAATTTGTTCGAAGTGATCGATCGAGTAAATTATTGTATTTGTCTTAAATAGGTATTTCAAAAAGTCAGACAAGTCTGTTTTCTGCCAGAAACAAAAAGAAGCACCTGCAGCTGTAGTGAGCAATCATTTGTATGATGGTCCTGGTGCAAGGAGTTCAAATGTTTTAAATGTTTTTATTTAGATTTTCATCCATTCATCTGCAAAAATTTACATAGAAATAGAAATAATTATTATTGTTTTTAAATATTTGATTTGATATTATTCTTTTGTAACGGAGATGCGACTCCGCACACACAGGCGCGCATAAACCACGCCAAACATACAAACACCCACACATAGTACAGTCGCAACAGATACACACACACAGACAACACGGCCAGCCGAAGCGAGCAGCGAGGTAGCAGGAG